>CM042696.1:424161760-424805753 GCA_023614405.1 Avena insularis
TGTTGGTGCTGAGCTGGGGCATTCACATTGGTGGTGGCTGCAAGCTTCCTGGGACACTCATTGGAGTAGTGACCCTTGACTCCACATTCAAAGGAAGTGATCTGGGACTTGTCTTTGGCTGCATAAGGCACATCATTGCTTCCAGTCCTTGGGGCAGTATTGTTGTTGTTGTTTTTGGACTTTGGCGGTGCACGGTTGAAATTGTTGGAGTTGTCGGGGTTGTTGTTATAGTTTCCTCCAGACTTCAAGTTTCCTCCGCTATGATTGGGGTAGCTTGGACGAGACATCAGGGGTCTATTGTTTCTTGGGGCATATCCTGCAGACGGGTTGGGGCGATACTTCTGGGTATTGTGGGACCCAGTCTGGTGCATCATTCTGCGCTTGCAGTTGTCATTTGCTTGGTTGATATTCCCTTCCATCTGGATGGCAGAGTCGACTAGCTCTTCTAGGTCTTCAAAACGGATGTTGACTAAAACATTATGCATCTTATCATGCAATCTGTTCAGGAATCTCTCCTTCTTGTTGGCTTCAGTGTTGATCTCATCAGGGGCATATCTAGCTAGGGACAAGAATTTTTCACGGTACTCAACTACCGTCATCCTTCCTTTTTTCAGTTCCCTGAACTCATCTCTCATTCAGGTGACCAACCCTTGCGGCACATGGGTGCAGCTAAACTTGATCTTGAATGCTTCCCACGTCATCACTTGACCATGGTTCATGGTACAGGTGCTATCCACCAGGCTCTTGCATCTCCTGCCAGATAGTGGGTGGCAAACAGTACCTTCCTGTTGGCTTCAACTCTTGTGACCCCTAGGTTATTCTCCATGGTTTCCAGCATGTCATCAACATCTAAGGGATCCTCAGATTTGTTAAAGATAGGGGGATTGGTATTCTGAAAGTTTTTGAGCTTGGATCCATGGTGATCCTGGTTTCCGTGGCCTTGATTATTGTGAGACATCTGAGCTATCTGTTGCAGGGTGGCTAGGTTGGCTTGGCGTTCGGCTCTACTAGCTTCACGATCGGAAACTAGCATTTGCAGAATCTGCAACATCAGGTCCTGCGATGAGCTGCTTCCTCCTTGGTTTACACGAGTCATCTGAAGATTGAGATAGATAATGAGGTAAGAGGGAAAGTTCTAGGGTTCATGATTTTGTTTTAAAAAGCTTTAAACTTTGAGTTTGACTCAGGTTTTGCAAATTAACTTCTTCTCATTCATTCATTCAAAGCACACACCACAACATAAAGTAAAACAGATGGTTTTAAGAACCATTTTGTGAACTAAGATACAGTGGGACCGATACAACCCATTCCTACGGTAGTGCACCTACTCATCATCAATGAAGTCAGAATCATCATCATCAGTGTAGAAATCCATGGCATCTTCCTCCAGGTAATCGTTGTCATCGCTGAGGTACGAGTGAATATATCCCTGGATGTCTTCACCTTCTTCCTTTTCTTCTTTTGCTTCAAGCTGGACTTCTTGCTCACGGATGGTCTTCTCGAGGTCGGCCACCTTCTTGTGCTGACGGGTGATGGTGCTATCCTTCTTCTCGCGTTAACGACGAAGTGATTGGCGATCCTTGACGAGAATGGTGAGAGTCTGGTCCTTCTTGGTGGCGATGGCAAGGTTGTGGTTGGCGTAGGCTCGAGCATTGTCCAATTCCTTATGCCTGTCATACACCAGGAAGTCAAGATTCTCCACTTGGCGCTTCATCTCCGGTTGACTTGGCGTCTCCAATGGCATTCCCATAGAATCACGCCTTGCGAAGTGCGCAAAGCGAGTTCCCTGGATCAAGTTGATGTTTTGTCCGCACAGACGGGCAAGAGCTTCATGCATAGCCCTGGCTAATCCATCTAGCTAGTTGTTCTCTCACACGGTGAATTGAATCTTCTCAGAAAAGGGTGCTTCCATTTTGCCTCTGAGATCTCCAACTATCAGCTATTGTAGATCTCCTCCTGGGTGCTCCTTGAGTTGAGCCCTGAAGAATTCCGGATGCGGGCACTCAAGATACTCTGACAGTGCATCAAGATCCTTCTCAAAGATCAGCTGGCCTCCGTTGCCCAACTGGTAGAACTTGCAATATTGAACTTCCATCTATAAGAATTTAGGATGAGTAAGTTAGTGAGGTGATCAAGTGTGTCAAATTTTATGTAGTAATGTAAGGATTTTTGAGGAACATGTATTTTTTTGAAAGAATCAAGGATAAGAGTGGGAATAGGTTTTCATAAACACTCACTTATTTTTTTTAAACTAAGTTTTTATTCGGACGTCCATTCTAACTAGGGTCTCCTATGGTCAGGATGGCTCTGATACCAACTTGTCAACACCCGGATTTTTAATCCCAGATGCCTGTTATGCCATACATCACAATCCTAGGATTACCAGTTTTGCGAGACATAACAGATTGGATATCACAGTACATCATCCATTACAAACCATAATAAGGTCTTACACAAATAAAGGATCTCATGATCCAGTCTTAATACAATCAAGCAGCGGAAAAATAAGCGTAGTAGTGGGCTCCATCTTCAGTGACATAGGCAATGCTGACGATGGGAGACGATCCTAGTTGTTGTAGCCATCCTGCTGTCCACCTTCCTAATAGTCCTCCTCATAGTCCGGCCACGAGAATAGCCAGGGACAAAGCTATGAGTACTCTTTAAGTACTCGCAAACTATCACTAACAAGTAAGGTGGTTCTAGTAGGAATCCTAAGCTCTAGGTTTATTTGCAAAAAGCCAGATTTATCTAAACCGAGTTGAGAAGTAAAGAAAGCTAATTTAATGTTGTAACTCACTTTAAGTTGGGAACCTAGTTTTCATATACACAACCCGGTTGTGGTCAAGTCAAAGTCATAGATCACTTCACAAAGTCATTTTGAAAACATCTGACAACTGAATAGTATGGCCACTCCAACTGTCCATGACCATGGAGGCGGATATTCGAATAGATTAACACTCTACAGAGGTGGTACACTTTCACCACAAAATTTGATACATCCATTAGGGATAACCCTGAATCATCATACTTAGTATGCGGATAATCAATCATAGCTTTTCAATTACACACTCTAGTATAGGCACCTCCCCTATGAGCTTGGCCTCCCAGCCATGGCCATCTGCCATCCAGGGCACTGCATAGGTGGACATCATCAAGAGGTAGCCTCATCTCAAACCTCTTCCGTGAGGGAACCCATACTAATGCATATAAACTTCCTGCTATGCCTTACCCGATTCAGGTATTGTGGTTATACGGTAAAATTGGAATGGTATCGCATTCGAACCCAACCATCAATTTTATAAAGGGCTAAGGCTCATGCCTCAACATTTTCATCATCAAATCAATTTGTGTTTCTCAACACATGTCAAAACATTTCAATAGAATTACTCATCATTCCAAGGTTTTCATAATCATTTTCACAAAGTTTTCCCATCTAAAGTGATCAAGTTTAATGCTTTTGCACTAGCCACTAAGTTAAGAGTGTTCACTAATGGGGGATGCTAATCTTCAATTTCATGCCATAGAATGACATCTAAGTACAACTAGATAGGCCTAGTTTTATACTCTTTATGCTATCTATATTAAAAGTAAAGAACTTTGGTAAATTCAAAACAATAAAGCTTGCAAATAAAACTTGGGATTGATATAAAGCAAAGCTATATAACCAAAGCATGCCTAATGCATCTTGCTTATGTTAACTTGTATCTAGTGATGGCTTGCCTTGATTGGTGTAGTGATTGAAGTTTTCTTCATCTTCTTCGGGGTAGAACTCCTCCTCCTCGTATCCTTGGTCGGTACTATCGTCTATAAATGAATACGGGGTACACAATCACCACACAATACTTAACTAAGTCTATTTAGCACACTAAGGCACACACTTGATGATCTAGCATCATCACAATCATCACATGAATTAAAGAACTAGTTTTCTTTAGTTATTTGAGAAAAGTAGTTTCTACTCATTGAAATTGATTAAGATTTAATATTCTCCAAATAAAATATGGGATCATGTGGACACATGTCATCACCACATATTCTAATACATGGGAATGTGATTTAAAGGGTTGATCACATTTTATAAAGTTTAAGATTATTATTTAATAGATTTAAAGTTATTAGAAATGCCCTAAGAGCATTATTTTGGTACTAGTCCAATGTCACTGCATGCAAACCTAAATATTTTTACATATTCACATAGATATTATCAAATCTGATTTTTGAGAGTTGGAATAAACTCAAATGCTATTATGGTTGATTTTTGAAAAATGTTTGAAGTTGCAAAAGTCTCCGTCTTGTTATTTTTGCTAAAGATTATCTCTAACTCCAAATGATTGCAATCCAATGGGCTTGGATATATATTTTAATTACTTTTCTAGCAAAATTTGAATCATGCAATTTGGTTAAGTGACACTCTCTGAATTGATTTTTGAATCCAGGGACAGAAAAGGATTTCAACTAAATTGGAAAATTCATATTTGAATTTCCAGGCCTGGGCGGGAACGTTAAACGGGCCGGCCCAACTGCACAGCACATCACAACACGCGGCTGATAGACGGGGTCCACCAGTCAATGATTTTAACTAACTGAAATGGTATCGTTTAACCTGAGCCCTACCATTAGAAGGCAGATAAATAGTGGAGAGTCATCATCGAGGACGAACTGCTCCGGCGAGGAATCAGACCTAGCGCGGCGGTGGGGGTCTCGCGGGGCTTACCTGGGCTCCGTCTAGGGTCGATAACAGGGGGAAACGACTTGGTAGATGACGGTGAGGCGAGGCGTGGTCACAGCAGGGATTGGGGTGGTCAGAATCGATGGCGCCTTTCTCCTCCAGCAGCGGCGGACTCCGATGAAATTCCGGTGTGGTGGTGCTTTCCTTGCTCCGGGAAGAGGTGGGGAAGGTCAGTGAGGAGTGGGGAGTGTAGTGGTGTGAAGAATGGAGGTGGGGTGTCCTCCTTTTATAGCTCGGCGAGGGGACCGAGCGATGCAGCAGTGTGCTCGACGGTGGCATCGCTACAGGAGGCTAACGGCATGGGCGAGGGCAAAGGCGCGGGCGGTCACGCGGCGGCGAACGGGGGTGTCTGCCAGGGTGCGGTGATCATGGCGAGGCTGCGCGTGCGCGGTGACGGCAAGGCGCGAGCTGGCGGGGCTGGTTAGGCACGTCGCACTGGTGCGCTCTGGACATCGGTGCGTGGCGCGACTAGGGTAGTCCACGGCTGGGCTGCAATCGTGGGCTAGACAGGCGGTGGCGGTAGGCTGCGATGATGCTCTTGGACATGCTGGATGGGCACGGGGCAGTCTGGAATAAGCTGGCCTTGGTCGGCCGGCGATGACCACAAATGGGCGGGGCTCCACTGTTCTCCATGGTGAAGGGGGGCTTGTCTGCTGCTGCTAGACACTCAGGGGACAAGGGAGTGAAGAGGGGACAGAGGGGTGGTGGATTACTGCTCCAAAACAATAGAGTTAGGCATGTTATAATTCTATGCATGCCAAGTGTTTGTTAATGGCTGCATGAACTTTACTTTTGAATTTTTGATTCAAACTTTTTGAGTGATCTTATATTAAGATTGAGAGACTAGGTTTGCTTGGACAAGTCAAAGGGGAATTGATTTGGTGGGTTTTTGAAAAAGTGTGATCTTCCCATATAAATGAGATTCAATTTTCCATTGTCCATTTAATTGCTTTGCTAGATGTTTTTATAAGTTTGCAAAGTGGGCCTTGATACACTTTTACTTGGTCTAGCAAGGGGTGAAAAGATATAGAAATGTTTCTATTAGAAATCTTCTTCTAGGAACACCTAAAGTGGCCTAGTGGTTTAAAATGGTCAAAATGACCATTTGGTTTATTTATTTATATTTGATTTCTTTCTCTTTGGATTTTGTTTGTAAATGGTCTAGATGATGTGGCATTCACCTTTAAACACTTTTCAAAACATTTAGAACAAGCAATCATGGCACATACACTCAATTCTATCCTTATGCAAACACACATGCATTTATATTCATTTTCTTAACAAAAGTTTTTGTTAACCCTAAATTGGGGGATTATAACTTGAAAATCTTGATTATAAGATTTGTTGTGTTACAATATCATCACTATATACAATTATAATTGGTAAAGCACAAAAAATTATATATTTCAGCATCATCTATAAATTATGGGTGTACATTTGGTCCTTGTACTTTGTATCATCATGTAAAAGTCAAAGATTATTAGCTACCTAACACATGATTTTTTTATAACATGGTCAAGAGAAACAAGGGAGAAGCTTCTAGTATGACAGAGAAGTGTGTTTAGAGATTTGTGCATAGCATTCATTATGCTGAAGACTATCAATAGAATCTTCTAGATAGTGGTAAGATAAGATAAGATAAGATAAGATAAGATAAGATAGAGGATCCAACGGCCAGAAATGCAGGGATTTGCGAGTCTTGATCCAACGATCAACATTCAAAGTTATTCGTACACTATATAGTGGTAAGATAATATAAGATACTAGTAAGTTGCACGTATCGTGCAGATGAGGCTCGGATAATAGACGTCTGGCATATCATCACTTTATAAAATTATAATAGGTAAAATGGAAAAAATATAAATTTGATCAACATCTATAAAATATGGGTGTATATTTGGTTCTTCTAATTTGTATCATTATGTGTAGAAGTCAAAGATTATTAGCTACCTAACACTTGAAATTTTTGGTAACATGGTCTAGAGAAACGATGGAGAAGATTCTAGTATGGTGGAGACATGTGTTTTGAGAGGTTTATGCATAGTGCATTCATTGTGTTCAAGACTATCAATAGAATCTTCTAAATGCTAGAATGGAAAAAAAGATCCAATGGCTAGAAATGTTCGGATTCGCGAGTCTCGATCCAACGGTCAATATTCAAAGTTATTCGTACACTATATAGTGGTAAGATAAGATGTCTAAAAACATGGCTTGTGGCATTCAGATCCATACTGTTTAGACTATCTTTACAGAAAGGAACAATCTTGTCGTCACTCGAAAAATTAAGAATGGTATTTCCTGATATTTGCAAACTCACATCGACGACATTGTTGACTACAAGAAGATGCACCTGTCTACCTCCGAAAAGACAATTAACTCAAGAGCAGTCTATCGCATTTAATTGTAGCTCAAGTTTGATATAATTTCCTTAAATTGTCAAGATGCAAAATCTTAGCAAGAAGTTGAACTTGTTTTAAAAACTATTGGTGATGGTTTGTGATATATTAAATCAGCCCCCAATGGTTACCTCCAAAAAACATAAAACTTTCAATTCAACCTACAATTTACTTGTAGTTCAAAATTGAACTAATTTAAATAAATCGACATAAAATCAATTTCACGTAGGCAAAGTTAGCTATAGGAATAAGTTTGAAAACTCACAAAACACGGGAATCATAAGTACAACATGAGGGTCCACTATATATGTCTGAAAGCTTGGCTTGTGGTGTTCAGGTCCATATCCTTCGGACTTTGTTACGAAAACGAACAATAATCTCATCGTCACTCGAAAAATTGAGAATATTCTTTCCTAATGGAGGCACACCTTAATAAGGCTCAGATAGTAAACGTGTGACATATCATCACTATATAAAATTATAATTGGTAAAGCACAAAAAATTATAAATTTTATCAACATCTATAAAGTATGGGTGTATATTTGGTCCTTGTACTTTGTATCATCATGTGTAGAAGTCAAATATTATTAGCTACCTAACTCTTGAAATTTTTGGTAACATGGTCTAGAGAAACGAGGGAGAAGATTCTAGTATGATGGAGAAGTGTGTTTTGAGAGGTTTATGCATAGTGCATTCATTGTTTTCAAGACTATCAATAGAATCTTGTAGATGCTAGAATGGAAAAGAAGATCCAATGGCCAGAAATGCTAGGATTCACGAGTCTTGATCCAACGGTCAACATTCAAAGTTATCCATACAATATATAGTGGTAATACAAGATAAGATCATGTAGAAGTCAACGATTATTAGCTACGAGGGAGAAGATTCTAGTATGATGGAGAAGTGTGTTTTGAGGTTTGTGCATAGCATTCATTATGTTGAAGACTATCAATAGAATCTTCTAGATGCTAGAATGGAAAAGAAGATCCAACAGCTGGAAATCTTGGGATTCACGAGTCTTGATCCAACGGTCAATATTGAAAGTTATTCGTACACTATATAGTCGTAATCTAAGATAAGATAAGATATCTCTATCTCTACTACTATAGTGGAGCAGTTTTGAATTGGATCCGTAGCACCAATCCTGACTGTTGGGCTATTGGATCCAATGGTTCAGAGAAGCTGGATTCCTGTTGAATAGTACCTAGAGCAAACTCCACCATGCATGTTCTAGAACCATCATGTCACCACCCCCAAAATTTCATAGCATAGTAGACTGTATTCTCTCTACTTACTACTCTAGTAGAACAATTTTGAATTGGATCCATAGCACTAATCATGACCGTTAGGATGTTAGATCCAATGGTTCAGAGCAACTGCATTCGTGTTGAATAGTACTCCCTCCGCCAAAATATAAGGCGCCTAAGGATTAGTCAAAAGTCAACATTTTTTAAGTTTGACCATGATTATACACAAAAATATAAAAATTTAGAATAAATTAATATCAATAGATTCAGCATAAAGTATATTTTCTTAATATGTCCATTCAATATTGTAGATATAGATATTTTTTCTAAATATTTGGTCAAAGTTAGTAAGGTTTGACTTTTGACCAATCCTTAGGCGCCTTATATTTTGGGACAGAGTGAGGGAGTACAGACATAGAGAAAACTCCACCATGTTCTAGACCCATCATGTCACCACCCCCAAAATGCATAAATTAAGTCTATTAATAATAACTATTTACACATATTGAGAATACAACCTACTATGCTTTGAAATTTTGGGGTTGGTGACATGATGGTTCTAGAACATGGTGGAGTTTGCTCTAGGTACTATTCAACACGAATCCAGCTGCTCTGAACCATTGGACCTAACAGCCCAACTTTCAAGATTGGTGCTATATATGGATCCAATTCAAAACTCCTCCATTATAGTAGTAGATATATAGATAAAAAGAACACCTTAATAAGGCCTAGTATGTGGCATCCACTAAGGTTCACCTACATATACAAACTATACAAGATTCTTATCTTTAAGCAAGCTTGTGCTTGTGTGTTGACCATAGAGAATAGAAAAATCATTTCCCTCTCTCCTTATTTCATGTGATCATTTTCAAAAGGGGTTCAAAAATTTCAAGAGGCAAAATCTTAGTAGCTAGAAGTCGAACAGTCTTAACTGATATATTAATTGACTTTCGACGAATTGGGTAAAAGCTTTTTACATAAAACTTTCAAACCAATCTACAATTTATTGCTTGTAGTTCAAATTTGACTGTTTATTTTGATACATCGACATAAAGTCATTCCACAAGTGGACGGGGTCAGCTAGGAACCTTGAAAACTCATAAAACAGGGGAATCGTAAGTAAAACACATTGGTCCACCTAGCTAATATGTCTAGAAGCTTGGCTTATGGCATTGAGATCCATATTCTTCGGACTTTCGTTATGGAAAAGAATCATCTCGTCATCACTCAGAAAACTGAGAATTTTCTTTCCTGATTGTTGGAAACTCACACCGACGACATTGTTTACTACAAGAAGATGCACACATCTACCTCCGAAAAGAAAATTAATTCAAGAGCAATCTATCACACTTACTTGTAGCTAAAGTTTGACTTAATTTTGTTAAATTGACAAGAAGTCACCGAAGTGATAATTGACAAGAAGTCACCGAAGTGATAATTGGGTATTACGTATAAGAAACCATGGTCCAGTTTGTGTGATAATTGGGACGGTTGCATTTTCGTTTAACCTTGGTAGGTCTCGTAGGAGAGATGTGCTTGAGAGTTAACATGGTCAGTGTAAGTAAGTAGAAGTTACATCAAGGACCTCATAAAGAATGAAAATTACGTCCAAGTCCAAGCATGCATTTAGCAAAGGACCCTGAAACTGAGCAATGAAGTACTGTGTTTTGAGGTTTGCGCATACTAGCGTTCATCGTGCTAAAGACTATCAGTAGAATCTTTCTAGATTCTAAGAATGGAAAATAAGATCCAATGGTTAGCAATGTTGTTTGGATTTGCCAGTCTTGATCCAACTGTTAATGTTCAAAGTTAATCTCTACACTATATGTAGTGGTATGGTATTGTAAGAGATAAGAGACAAGATAAAGATAAGATAAGAAGTACTGCGAATGGCCGATCTAATGGTAGGTCTCGTAAGAGTGAGGTGCTTGAGAGTTAACATAGTCGGTAGAAGTACAAGTTACATTAAGGACCTCATAAAAAATGAAAATTGCATCCAACAAGTCCGTGCATTTAGCACAAGGACCCTTAAACCGAGTAATGAAGTATTATGTGTTTTGAGGTTTGTGCATACTAGTGTTCATCATGCTAAAGACTATCAGTTGAATCTTTCTAGATGCTAGGAATGGAAAAGAAGATCCAATGGTTAGCAATGTTTGGATTTGCCAGTCTTGATCCAACGCTCAATGTTCAAATAAGTTAATCCCTACACTATGTAGTGGTGTTATGCATGGTATTGTAAGAGATAAGAGACAAAGATAAAGGTAAGAGAAGAAGTACTACGAATGGCCGATCTAATGGTAAGTCTCGTAGGAAGCGAGGTGCTTTGAGAGTTAACACGGTGGGTAGAATTACAATTTACATCAAGGACCTCATAAAAAATGAAAATTGCATCCAAGTCCATGCATTTAGCACAAGGACGACCCTGAAACTAAGCAATGAAGTGTGTGTTTTGAGCTAGAGGTTTACGTATACTAGCGGTCATCGTACTAAAGACTATTAATAGAATCTTTCTAGATGCTAGGAATGGAAAAGAAGATCCAACGGTTAGCAATGTTTGGATTTGCCAGTCTTGATCCAACGGTCAATGTTCAAAGTAATCCGTACACTATATGTAGTGCGTGGTATGGTACAGTATTGTAAGAGATAGGAGATAAAGATAAGATAATAAGAAGTACTATTAATGGCCGATCTAATGGTTGGTCTAGTAGGTGCGATGTGCTTAAGAGTGAACACTGTCGGTGGAAGTACAAGTTACATATCAAGGACCTCATAAAAAATGAAAATTGCATCCAAGTCCATGCATTTAGCACAAGGACCCTAAAACTAAGCAATGAAGTGTGTGTTTTGAGGTTTGCGCATACTAGCATTCATCGTTCTCATCAAGACTATTAGTAGAATCTTTTTAGATGCTAGGAATGGAAAAGAAGATCCAACAGTTAGCAAAATGTTTGGATTTGTGAGTCTTGATCCAACTTGTCGTCAAAACTATTGTTGGATGGTTTATCATATATTAAATGTGACCCCCGATGGGTACCTCCAAAAGCTTTTTCGTAGAACTTTCACAGTAACCTAAAATTTACTTATACTAGTTCAAATATGACCTATTTTTGATAAATCGACATAAAGTCATTCAAGTGGATGGAGTTAGGTAGGCAGTTTTGAATTGGATCCATAGTACCAATCGTGAGCGTTGGGCTGTTAGATCCAATGGTTCAGAGTAGTTGGATTCGTGTTGAACAGTATATAGAGCAAACTCCACCATGTTCTAGATAGTTATTATTAATATACTTAATGTATGTCTTTTTCTCTAACAAGACTATTGGTTAATAACAACTTACTGTTTGTTAAATCACATTTCATACAGTATATAGGAGTCTGGCACGTGCATGTGTGTGTGTGTGTGTGCGCGTGCAGGCGCGTGTGTGTGCGTGAAAACTTTGGCTTGTGGCATTTATTTAGATCAATATTGTAACATCCCAATTTCAGCAACCCTGATTAGTTGTCCAGAATGCAAAAATCAGGGGGAACAAAAACTTTCTCTTGTCCATTGGTGCAGTGTTTGCTTGTTGTTTGTTTGTGCTTATGCATATGAATGTGTATTAGATGATATACTCCTCACCTTAACACCAGTTGACAAAAGCTACTTCCCAAAATAGTCTTGGCATTTCCAAAACATGAGCCAAGATGCTTATGTAACCAAAACTATTTTAGTAGCTTCTATTTACAAAACTATGGAGAGCTATATAACATAGTCTCCTTATGTTTGCAAGACAGAACCTTCAACTATGCTTACCCGTAGGATCTCCAATACCTTTTTGTAAGCTTTTGGATTCTACTCTTGGTAAAGATACCAAGGACCTTACCTTGTTCAAACTCCAGCCTATCCATCGATACCCCTTCGCCGCCCCGGGTGACTGACCAGCAGGCCCCACGCAGCCGGTTTCAAATGATCCCGTGCACCTCCCGGCGCCTCTTTTCTTCCATTAATATTTCTCACTAGGGAAGATTTGAATACCAGTTACTTTAAATACAAATAAAAATGGTAATTACCTCCAAATGACCTGACACAAATTTTCTAGGATACCTTAGGGTTTTGTCTATCATGTTGTACCAAAATCTTGGCCAAATACCACTAATAGCTCCTGAGTAGATTTATTTAACAAAAGGTATCCCTTCCAGTAAATAAATCCCTCAGGGACCTACACATCTCCAAAATGTATGAAACCAAGTGCCTTTGAATGTATACCCATAGGCCTATCATATAGCATTTATCTCAGGCCAAGGTGAACAGTAGTTTGACTTTAGTAAAAATAGCAAAAACAAAGACTTTCTGACTTTAGAAAATTCCCTAGGTAATTCTACAACATATTTTGGGTTGTTTCTAGATCCCAGTGATGTGGTACATCCATATCTATCGAAGTCCAGGAGGTCATGATTTATTGTGCTTTGGATATTTCTCTGTGAATTAAACTATTATGCGCATGGTTTATTCACCTCTAAATTCACTACAGTAGCTTTGTAACTCCAAAAAGGGTGATTCCAGTTGGTACTGGGAGGTATTTGCCATACCTATCCATTGCCCTTTACCTCCTATTAAAAGCTTCTGTAGAGTTAGACTGGCGAAAAAGACAAGTTGTGTATAGAACTGCCTTTAGGAATTTCCTGAGGGCATTTTGTTAATTGTTCTGACCTGATTCCAATTCCCAGTACCTCCTAGGATCAGTATCTATCAAAACCTAGAAGCTAAGAATTTATTGAGCTCTGGTTAAACTTTTGTGATTTAAATACTCCTATGATGGGTATTTTCACTAAGTAAATCAATCCAGGAGTTTGGCAACTCCAAAAAGGGTGAATCCAATTCCTACAGGAAGGTATTGGACATTTCTATCACCTTCCCTTAGAGCTAACTCAATATGTCCTGTAGATTTAATCTGGTGATAAAGAGAATAATCATACAAAACTGTCTTTGGGAATTTCCTGAGGGCATTCTGCTAATTCTTTTGACTTGATTGCAACTCTAGGTGGTTCCGCACATCAAGTACTACCTCACCATCCAAGGAAATAATTTTTGGAGCTCCAGACCTTTTCTGGTGAATTATTTCCTCTAACTAGAGTTTAATCCACTATAAAAAGCATATCTAATTCTAGAAAAGTGATAATCAGGTGAGACCACTTGTGATGGTTTTGTCTTGTCAAGACCTATCTGAGAATGTCATGGCTATCCATTGATAACCTACTGACCAAAGAACCCTAATCCAACTCCCATGTATCTATCCTAGACAACTATCTCCCAAGAGAAAACACCCAAGTGGCAATCTTGTAATTTCCACCATTTGAATCCCACTCCTCCAAAACCTCCCAAGTCCAGTAGTCTTTCTTATGTTTGTTTGCTGTATGGTTTGATGTTGTATGCCTTGTGTTGATTGTGGATTTGTATGCTTGCATGTGTACCCGATGACGACGATAGTGTGAGAGTCTGACGACAAGAAGAACAGGATTTCTTATTATTATATATTTGGGTATTCTTGGTCATCTGAAGAAGTCCAGGGACTTATTGCTGATCACAGGCAAGCCACCTTCTCGCTCATAAGCCTCGTCCTACTGTTTTACTTATGCATGTTTTATTTATTCTTTTATCAAAACTGCACTGTTTTACTTTATTTTGACATATATATATATATATGGTAGTGGTTTGGCTCCTCCGAACCATTATACCTTTTTACTATTAAGTACAGCCACCTTGGTGTTACCTACTTGCCCCTAGTAGGATAGATGGTGTATATTACCATAACCCTTTGGATACCCCGTTTTAGCCGAAGCAAAAACTAGCGGATGGGAAGACCCCGGAAAAAGGTTTTACCAAATGTTTTATGAGAAAACCTTGGTGAGGTGGGAGCTCCCCAAGAGGTGTTGCAAAAGAAGAAGATTTTGTTTTGCAAAATGCTGGAGAAAAACTCACCTGGTTTACAAAAAGAAGATTTTGTTTCTTCATTAGGGTTTACAAAAACGCACCTGGTTCTCTGCAGTTTTGCTAGAACAATTAACCCGTGCAACCACATTACTCTGGAATGGGACGGCTCTAGATTTGAAGTTCGCCTATTCTAGTATGAGCTGCCTCACAACAACTACAGGG
Organism: Avena insularis; assembly: GCA_023614405.1. Lineage (NCBI taxonomy): Eukaryota > Viridiplantae > Streptophyta > Magnoliopsida > Poales > Poaceae > Avena > Avena insularis. The sequence continues at coordinate 424,176,269 of CM042696.1, forward strand.
GGTCGGGGATCCCTGGAGGGTGGGCCTTCTCCGATATAGGTCCATGTAAGACATCGACCTAGAGAAGGAACAAAGGGTCGGCAGACCTCCACGCGTTACTATGAGCCCCTCATTGAAAGTGCGCACGTGGGACGTGCACTAAGCGGTCCGGTTGGTCCTCGCCCGACGTCCTGGTTTTGAGGGGATTAACACTCATAGGGTAGGCACTTATATTGGAGTGGCCATCCGGAGAGTATTGATCGGTTACTCGACCCACGATCGGTGAAGATCAGGGTAGTGTACCCGGATGGTGTGGGTAAAGTGTTCAACCTCTGCAGACTGTAAATCTATTCGAATAGCCGCGTCCGCGGTCATGGACAGTTGGGAAGGTTGCTGTAGAGCGGTGCGGGTTTTGTTTTCAAAAAGGATTTTGGAAAGAAAATGGCTTTGGAAATGTTTTGACCATGGGATGGTCGGAAAGAATCCCTGTTTTGACCATGGGATGGTCAGAAAGGGATGGAAGGAGTTTGGTCGTGGGACGACCGGGAGAAGGAAACAAATGGGTGACCCATTCCTAATGTTTTCCAAAACTTTTCAAAACGATTTCCAAAATGGTTTTACAAAAGTTTTCAACAAAGATATGTAGATGCTATATCTACAAGAGAAACTATTTGAGAAAAGAACCTCTCTTGGAGCCTTCCTACTACCCTAGCCATATTGCATATCCCCTTGTTATTACTATTCTCGTAAGGTGGTTTGCGAGTACATTCAATGTACTCACTGGCATTGTCCCTGGCTTTTAATATGGTCAGATATCAAGACGAAGGTGAAGTGGACGACTATGCGATCTAGGACGTTCTCCTAGTCAGTTGCCTGTAGGTTGACGCATGATTGGGCTCTGCGCGTGATGATGTTCTGCTGCTGAAGATGGTATAGCCATAAAGGCATTGATGTAAGTCTTGTATTTCGGTATATCTCGGATGTTGTAATGATACATGTCGGTTATGTGCCACGACTAACTGATCATGGGATCATGGTTGTATGCATAACAGGGATTCTCGGAGGATTAATCCGGGGGCCCCACAAATATTCTTCGGACTTACTTTAGGGGAGAGAATGATTATGACATCACTTAGAAAATTGAGAATGTCCTTTACTGGTAGTTGGAAACTCACACCAACGACATTGTTTACTACAAGAAGATGCACCCATCTACCTCTGAAAAGACATTTAATTCAAGAGCAGTCTATCATGCTTACTTGTAGCTCAAGGCTAACTTAATTTCATTAAATTAGTGCAAAATCTTAGCAAGAAGTTGAGTCGTACCTATATATCATCAAAACTCTTCCCATATATTAATTGACCCCTCCCCCCGATATATATGGGTACCTCAAATAGAGATCTTTTGTCAAACTTTCAAAGCAACCTATAATTTACTTGTGGCAGTTCAATTTGTACCTAATAATTTCGATAAATCGGCATAAAATCAATCAAGTGGGTGCAGTTAGCTAGGAAGTTTGAGAACTCATAAAACATGGGAAATCGTAAGTACAACATGTTGGTCCACAATATATGTCTAAAAACTTGCCTCGTGTGTCATTTAGATCCATATTCTTCAGACTTGATTTACCGGAATGTTCTTTGCTGAGGTAGTAGGAAACTTATAGTGATGGAATTGTTTACTACAACAAGATGCACCTATAGACCTCCGAAATTACATTTAATTCAAGAGAAATCTATATCGCGCTTACTTGTAGCTCAAGTTTGACCTAATTTCATTAAATTGGCAAGATGCAAAATATATCTTAGCAAGAAGTTAAACCTATTGTCAAAACTCTTGGTGTTTTGTGATATATTAATTGACCCCTCGATGGGTACCTCCAAAAGCCTTTTCGAAAAACTTTCAAAGCAACCTACAATTTTCTTAGACATGAGGCTAGTAAATTTCTAAGCTACGTATAGTAAGGGCGTGTGTAGTGTCTAGAAGTAGCTATGAAAACTACTTGTGGTCCAACGTTTAGAACTGAAGTGGGACCACACAACCATCCTAAAAATAAAAATAGACTATTATCCACTGAATAATGAGCCCTCCCAATTGATTCTCTTAGACATAAGTCTAGCACTACAATCACCTTGAAGAATCTTTTTGTTAGCACTACCCACTCCACCATTAAGATATATGTTTAAGACTTGACATCGTGCTTGCTTTGATGTCTGGGGCCAATGGGCTCACTACCATGGGGGCCCATTGTTATTAGTGGTCTAGTTATATTCTATAGTAGCCAATCAATGTTAGCTCTGACTCCTCTGTCTCTTCCTTCTCGATGAATCCTCGACGCTCAGCTTTGAAGGATGGTTATGCGGGTAGTAGGTGCCTATGGAGACTTCGTCAAGCTCAAGCCCCCCCACCGGACAGTCTGAAGACATAATCTTTCGGAGGTGCTCATAGGGGTAGGATGTGCGTTCATGCGTTCATAGGGGTGAGTGTGTGTATGCATTTGCGAGCGTGTGCGTTTTGTAGTGGATTTTCGCAAAAATGAGAGAGATGGGCCTTCCGTTTGTATTAAGTTTTGCTCGGTTTTCCCAAAGTAATTGTAATGGTCACTAGTGTCTAGGGTCTATGGGCTCACTACCGAGGGCCACATTATTAGTGGTTCAATTACATCCCATAGAAGCCAATGAATATGACATCCAACCCCTAGAACTTCCTTCGCCACGAAGCCTCGGCGCTCAACTTTGAAGGATGGTTATGAGGGTAGTGAGAGGCGATGTTCCCGTCAATATATAGCGAGGTGCCTGTGGTGACTTCATCAAGCTCAAACCTCGCAGGATCAGTGTCAAGATCCAGTCTTTCTGAAGTGCTCATAGGTGTAGGGTGTGCGTACCTGCATTCATAGGGGTGAGTGTGTGTACGCATTTGTGAGCTCTCCGTTTTGTAATGGGTTTTCGCAAAAAGAGAGGGGGCCCCTTGGTTTATTTATTGAGTTTTGATCTGTTTTCCAAAAGTACTCCATGTAATGCAAGTCAAACTAGGTGAGTGATGTTTGGGGGCCCACAGGCTCTCTAGCGCGGGCCCCAGGTCGAGTTAAATCCAATACGAAGTAGTAGCCAGCGAATGTGAGGATCGGCTCCCTTACCTATTCCTTCTCCACGAAGCCTCTGCGCTAGGCTTTGAAGGTGCACTCTTTTTTCGAGCAATGTCGGCGGATTCTATCATGTCGGTCTGGTGAACAACGGGGGATCTTGATGCGAAAGGCGGCCAGGTTAGGGTAAGTACGCCAGAGTTCACAGTCTTAGTTTATTTTCTCGAATTCAGCTTATGGGATCTCTCCTTTTGGGCTTTTTCTCTATTCTGTCCGTCTCGATCAATGATGTTTCCTAGGTTCAGATGTCGGTACGGATGGTAGACGCGGAAGTGTACGGCATCGTTACCGATGTGGATCTCTGGCTCTGGTGCGACTGTGCCTTGGTGCCCCGTCGCCGCGTCGTGTTCGAGGGAACGAACTTTGGCCGCAGGTTCTTGGGTTGCATCTACGAATATGAGCGTACATGTTCGTCCACTAGGTAGATCTACCACACTCACTTTCACTGCAGCACGCGATGATGTCGCTGTGGTTACAGCTCGAGATCCCCGTTGACCTCGAAGAGGAGGAGCAAAAGCGCCATGAGATGCATGTCGAGGAGATGGTTGCAGAGTTAACGGATGTCTCCAACTCACTAGACTCAGTCGTAAATAGGATAGATGCTCTTAGAGTTGGGTAATTAGAGATGGACATTAGGTTCTTAACCAAGTATGGTATGCAATCTATATATTTAGCATGCTCATGATGCTTTTGGTGGCTGGCTATATATTCCACTAATAATTAAGTAATCCCCTTTTGTTTACTAGTACTCACCTTCTCATAGTACTGCCACGTTAAATTACACTAGGCTAATTAATATGGGAGTAGTTGACAGTCTGCTTATTGCCCTTCTAGAGTTTGTGGTTACTACTAATTGATCTGGTTTATGTGTTACTAGTATCTCTATCTATATACGAGTATGGCTACATTTTTTTGCACATTTGTGCACCTCCCCCGTCGCGTACCTTCTTTACCCAGCAGCGTCCACCTTTCCATCGCATCAGTGCAATCTGCAACCATCTGAATGGTTATTTAGGTGATTGCTATTTTAAATAGCAGATCTATATGCCACATTAGGAAGCTGGGATCACCATGGATGTAGCTATGGAATTAGTTATAAGGTCCACTGAAAATAGGTAAGTATATGCTGCCAAGAAGAGTCTTTTGAGGATGGGAAGCTTTCCCCCTGGCTTTATTTCACATAACGGTCCTCTGTTGAACAATGCAGATGTAATTTGTTGCATATCGTTCATAAACAGATTGTTATTTTCTGGTGTCCTGCATTGCTGAGTTCTTTAAATTATATTGTTTGTTAAAGGGAAACACGCCCAATCCTTGGCATCAGATTAATGCACGTATCCTTCTTTGCATTGCGAAGTTGATGTGTTCTTTCCAAAAATTTACTGGTTTTGCTGCATTTCATTTAGCATCATGTGCATGTCCCACCCGTGGAGGAGGCATTATGGAGTGACAAGTGTTTTTATGTATCCAGCTGCTTTGCTGGAATTTCAATAACCTATGCTTTGTCCCCAAAAACATTTTTTTCAATAAAGAGCGCTTTATTACTTAAAATGTCCCCTAAAATATAGTGATCATTTTTGTTGCATCATGATTTGCAGAAATGAAGTCATTTTGATTTGTTGCCACTTATTACTAAGGCCAGGACTACTCATGTGCCAGCTAAGAAGGCAAACCCTGAAGTACGGCCCTTTTCATGTCGGTTCTATTTCCCATGTTTGGGAAATATGCCTCTATGGTTCTTTGCCATTTTCGGTACCACTTTGGAGCTTGCACGATGTGTGCAGCTGAATTTGGATTGTGAAACAAGAATTTGGTTTATTTTTTTGAAATGAGAATTTGGTTTAGTTTTGGATTTGTTATCTGCAGTTCCCACCTTACTGATATTGCTCATGGCGTAATGGTGCTGGTCACTCCAAGGATTTGCCAATTTCCCATCTCCGAGAGAAATACAAAGCTTATAGACACATGATTTTGTGCCTTCAAGAGAAAGTGAAACACTAGGACGAACAAATTAGGCGCCTAAAGGAAGAAGTGTCCATATCCACTAAGTGGATAGCTGATTTGACTGTAGGATGGAATACATCAATTTCAATTGCTCATGATGCTACTGTTGATTTTCAAAAGTTCGTGGCTAACAACTTAGTCCCCGAGTTGCCTAATGTGGATGGCGACGATCTGATTGGCCAGGTGTATGACCGGATCTTGGAACAGGTGGGAATGTGAGCTGACAAACTTTTCAATTCGGCTCTAGAAGCAGATGAGACCCTGACAGAAATTCGAGATTCTCCACGCCCATACAGTCCTGATCCTGCAAAAGATGAGGAAATCTATAAACCATATTGACCGCTCTACTTTCATTTTTGAAGGGTTTGGGTCTCTTGTGAGGATGACTGTTTGTTAAGTCAGGTAGTATAACTGTTTCTTTTGCTCTGCTGGTGTGTGGTGTCCACAAATCTATATATTTGTTGTACTATTATGACATATATATTGGACCTGGCTTTATGTCACTATATTTGGTAACAAGAGTCATCTTATTCGAACTTGCGGTGGTTTTTCATCTTTCAATTTTTTCCTTCTGAGATCTGTTAATGATGATGTTAATGCCAGTTGCGAGTGATTTTTTAGCATGTTTCTGGTAGTAAACCAAAATTTGTAGTTGTAGATTGTAGAATTTCGGGTTGATGTTTAAACTCTAGATATTGATGTCATAGAACGGGCAGGCTTCTACCACCTGGAATATTTTACCCAACAATTGATTGTATCACATGAATAAGTGCACAAACTTGATGTCTGTAGGCGGGAAACTAAGCAACGCAAGTGCACAAACTTGTATTAGTCATGTGGTTGCTACTATTAATACATCCTTGGTTCCCCTAAAAAAAGCAGGGTTCGCAATAAAAAATAGTGGGGCGAATGTTAGTTTCGAGTTCGAGGTAGCTCAGTCGTGTGACACTCGACCCCATCGTCATCTTCCCTACCTAGCCGCCCTCCCTGAACCGGACCATCCCCGCCACTCCACCATTGAACACCACTACACCGCAATTTGCTAGTATGTACGTCCCCAACCTCCAGCCATTATAGGCTTTCTGAAGGATAAAATGCATTTATTTTTGGGCATTGTGAGCTAAATAAGCTCGTGGCGTTTACAGGAAATGGAATCGTCATTGGAAGATGCATTTGCTGCGTCAGCGGATGCTTGTAAAGCAGAGGTGGATGCTGAAGCAACACTAGCGGATACATGTGAAGCGGATGCGGAGGCCGATGCTTGTAACACATCGGAGTCTTGGGCAGTGTTGAATGATGCTTGGAAAGTGGTGGAGGTGTAGTCGAAATCCTCATCGGCTGCTGCTGGAACAAATTCGGCTATGTTGGCTATCGCTGCCAAGCGACGGATGCGTGGGATGCTAGGAATGCGTCAGCTCATGGTCGTGCTTCTTCAGCGTCAACGGTTGTGGCTCATCATTCATCGGCGGCACCTGCTCCATCTGCTTAGAACTTGTCGACCCCATTGTAAGTTCTACGTTGTATTTTGTCTCCCTGACTTCCTCCCTCTTTTGTGTATTCTACTGCAGGGTTTTTTCTGGACGTAGTGGATATTAGTTTAAACTAGTAGTACTGGGAACATAAAAATCTATTTAATAACAAACTAGTGATCCGAATGGGATGAAACTTTCACAGGATTCAAACCTAAGCACCGATGATTTAGTGATTTTTTGTCAATTTTTCCGAATAGTTTTAATTTTTAGTTCAAAATCTGAACTACTGTCATACGTTTGATCTAAGATGGAAGGTGGATCCTGGGGCAAGTCACCGTGAGACTTGGGTTCACCAAGTCACTGAGGTTGCATCCATTTTTTCTCCTCTTCTTTACGATAAAACCAGAAAATTCAGGTAGGGGCCTTTCTGTCCTCCTCAGTGACCTAAAAAAAGTTCTTCATTCCTTTGCCTTTCGGCGTCTTTGAAGCATTTTATGTGCTTTCGTACTACTCTGGTTGATTCCTTATGCTGTTTAGGTTATTTTGTTGACAGACTCTGCTTTTTAGGTAGTTTTTTTAGATGGGTGTAGTCTAGGAAATTTCAATGATAAATTTTCCTGTCAAAATGTATGATGCATTGTGGTGTTTACTTAATTATTTTTTTAGGGTTGTGCATTGTGCATTGTGTTGTTTACTTAATTCTGATAATGCACGTGTGCTATTTGCATCATCCTAGTAGCTTCGGTGGAAGAACATATGCAACAATCAATGACTTGCCAGGCGATGTATTTGGTCAGATTCTTGTCAGGCTTCATCCGCACCCATCCTGCATACTGAGGGCATCAGTCGCCCAAAAATGTTGGATGGACTTCATGGGAAGCAACGATTTCAAAAGGCTAACCCTGTCAAACAATAGAGGAATACCGTTAGTTGGGTTTTTCACCAACAGCTCCGAGGACGCTCAATTCTTAACAGATCATAATCTTGACCAATCCATCTTTCAGAAGCTGAACAGGATGGTGGAAGTACATAAAGCCTAAAAACCATATGTACTCGGATGTCACAATGGTTGGGTGCTACTTCATTATCCGCAAGGGTCTAACATTATAAAGGCCTAGGATCCAATTAGTGGAAGTGAAACAATTATACCAGAACCACCAATTTGGCGGAGACGTGAGTATGATAGCGGCACAATTCTCTGTTAGAGAAATCATGGGCAATTGTCTTCACACTGTTGCAGCAATTTCTGGGTTGTTCGGATAGTAACCAATGGAAACCAAGCACTAGTGCAGAGGTACCCATCAGAGTTAGGAAAATGGGAGGAGTAGATTGAACCTGCTGAGATACTAGCTAAGATTAATTGCAGTCCGTCAACTCTCATATGGGACATTTTGTACTGGCCAACATGAACTCCAGATATATAATTGCCTTTGATAACATGACAAAAAATTGTGTTATATTGAGTGCCCCCATGAGACACATGATATTTCCAGACGCAATTTTGTCATTGCTAAGGGGCATAATGGAGATGTTGCCCTTGCGGTTATAGGAAATTTCAGACTAAACACGTGGTCCAGTGCAAGATCATCAACAGGCAAATGGGAAGCTTGGGTGCCTCATATAAAGGTTGAGTCGGATACTCTCCTTGGCCTTGATAAATCATGGGCATATGGTGGGAAAGATGCAGTAAGGTTACTCTGTGCATTCAAGGATAGAGAAATGGTGGTTATATGGGCGAAGGAGGGAGTATTTGAATTAGATATCAGCAGCATGAAGTCTAAGAAGTTCAGATCTCATAAACGTTGGTGTACTTTACATCCCTACATAATGACACCTGGTTAGTGTAGTCATCCATGTGCAACCCTTGCATTTTTGTACACCTATGATTTTGCTGATCATTTTGTTCATTTCCTTCAGGAACCGACGTGATTCAGAGTGCTAAATCATAGAAAGGAAATGGAAGTCCTGTCAGCAACACAGCTGATTCAGACTTCAACATCAAGGAGATGAAAGTAACACTCGGATGAACAAGCAAGGTTTGTTTGGGCAAGCATGTTTTTGCCCAGGTTGTGTTATTTGGAGCTGTAGTCTGATATTTGTTTGTTTGTGTAGCTAATAGAATTGTGGTGGCACCTTTGTTTGTGCTGCAGTCACAACGGTAGGGGCTGGAATATTAGAGTTGTCTATTCATTTTGGGGGCCTATGTGTGTCTGATAAAACATTGTTTTATATGATGAAATGGTGTTCTCTATATAGTAGTATATGCGTGATGAAATCTTGTTTTATTTGTTCTAGATATACTTTAGCTGGTCTTTGTGTTTTGATAGTATGCTGTAGTAGGAGTATTTGTTTTGCTGCAGGCTTTTTATTTGATCTGAATTAGTACTACCATTTAGTTAGTTCTTCCTATAGAAGAGTCTATGCCAACACCTAAATAATTAGTAGACCTTGGTTGCACACCATTTTCACATGGTTGAATCAGAGCTACTTCAGACATTTGTTTGTTGTTATGTTAAACAAACATTCGTTTATCGATAGTCACTCTCCCTGACTTGGATCCCTGAAATAGAGGGAGAATGGCCTATTTTTTTAATTATTCTTTGGACAATCTCTAAATTCAAAATCACTGTCAACTGCCTAAACCTACTGCCTACCCTATTTGAATCGGAGGAATGAGTTGATGTGAGTCTTGCCTTAAATTCCTGACCAGATGGCATTTGAACTACACAACCTTTTTTCTAGTAATAAAAACTTGGACGGCAGCAAAATTCAAAATCGTAATGGAGCGGGAAAATAACCCACTGACCCTGAAGCATTTTGCACCCCCTCTGTTTCAAACATTTTTAGGCAAAATCACCCACCGAGGTAGTACTATTTTTAAATTATTACATGGACACTAGACAAATTTAAAATTTGAGTCAAGCGGCAAAATTTACCGCCTATGTTGTGTCAATGGAAGGTATCCAAGTTTCTGTGCAAAAAAATGTTTATGGATGATTACTTGATGTGACTCTCGGCCTTGAATTCCTGGACAGATAGCGTACGGTCTACTACCTTTTTTCTATTAGTAGATGGAGGCTAGCCAAATTCAAAATCTCAATCGAGCGGCAAAAGCACCCACCTACCAAGCATTTCCCGCCCCACCGTCTCAAAAACTTTGAGCCAAAATATCCCACCGACCGGGGGAGTACCATTTTTCTATTATTATTATTAGATGGGCGCAAGCCAAATTCAAATTCTCAATCGAGCGGCAAAACCACACACCAACCTTGAAGCATTTCGCGCCCTTTCGTTTCAAAAACTTTCGAATGTAAAATTCCAAATCTACCCATTGTTTAGACGACAAATGGGCATGCTAAAGTCGGTAGCTCGAGGGCACGATCGTAATTATTTTTCTGCTCACTCAACACAACCTCGGCTAATGTCAAGCGAGTCGAATGAGGAGTACTACAACAGAGATGGTTCCGGATCATCCAGGAGGTATGATTTCTGAGGTAAGAGAAGGGATGATCATCCTGATTACAGGTACAACTCGCAGCAAGTGGCAGCTGTGGACCGGGATCAGCCCAACACCGGCGCAAGCCAGTGCCAGAAAACGAGAGGGCAATAATGGCAACAAAAGAGTGAGGGCAAAAAGCCTTGGACCCAGGAACAAAGAAACAATGGCAGGAAAGAAAGGACCGTCCGAGATACAGGTTCGAGTTTATGTTGGATCAACCATGCAAGTTCCATATGCCAAGTCCAAATAGTCCGGCGAATCATACGACCTGCCAATGTAAGTGGATGAGGAAGTTAGAGCAAGGTAGCTCGGTGAATGCTCAGGCACCTTGGCACGATGCACCTCGGCATGATGGACCTTGGAGTGAATCACCTCGGCTGCAATTGCTCACTAGGGGGAATGGATAGCATCTGATGTTGCCTCCGCCTCCACCAATGTATGAGAACTAGGAGAGGAGAGATGTTGTCCATCAAGTGAATAACTAGTAACAACAGGACCAAGCGTATCACAACAATGAGGGGAGAAATGAGTACAGAGAGCATCATCAAAGTTATTTTCTATTCACCATAGAAGAGACTGACCAAAAGAGCTTGCAGCGCTGGCATATGGAGGTGAATGCGGTAATATCGGCTGTGGTAAGGTATATGCCTTGGTCGGATCAGGAGATCACTTGGAGAATCAAGGATCACCCAAATCTCATGCCGAGTTCATTGGGCCGAATATCAATGTGAGGTTCTCCAAGGTCTTGATAGACAATGACAGTAGCATTAACCTCATGAACAATGATACCATGCACAAGTTGGGAATATCGGAGAATATGCTCAGGAAACAAGGACCACCTTCCATGGCATTGTATCAGGTATCTCCTATGAGCCAATTGGTAAAGTCTAGGTTGATGTGTTATTCACCAGAATGGACAATTGTCGGACTGAGAACTTGGAGTTTGAGGTGGTGAACTTGGAAAGCGCATATCACACGGTACTCGGCAGGCCTGCTCTGAACAAATTCATGGCGAGTACTCACATTAGTTACTTGAAGATGAAATTGCCTGGACCAAGGGGGTGATTACACTAGCTGGGGACTTCAGGTGTTCTATTGAATGTGCTTCCGCAAGATCTAACCTGGCCGAGTCACTTGTGATTGATCAAGAGAAGAGGAAAATTCTAGAAGTGGCTGCATTGGCTCAGTTCGCGCAACAACATATGTCGACTCTGACTAATCCGCATGGGAGTGTTTCATTTCAAGCAACAAAAGAGACAAAGAAAGTGCATGTTGATGATCAGGTCCTAGAGCGCACTATAACTATTGGTGCCGGGTTAAGTGACAAATAGGAAAGCGAGCTCGTCAACTTCCTCCGTGAGAATTGGGATATCTTTGCTTGGTCTACTCAGGACATGCAAGGTGTGCCTGGGACCTACGCGTTGGTGCTAGACCCGACGTTCATTGGGCCGAATATCAATGTGAGGTTCTCCAAGGTCTTGATAGACAACGACAGTAGCATTAACATTATGTACAACGATACCATGCACAAGGTGGGAATATCAGAGAATATGCTCCAGGCAACAAGGACCGCCTTCCATGGAATTGTACCGGGTATCTCCTGTGAGCCAATTGGTAAAGTCCGGGTTGATGTGTTATTCGGCACAATGGACAATTGTCGAACTGAGAACTTGGAGTTTGAGGTGGTGAACTTGGAAAGCGCATATCACACATTACTCGGCGGGCTTGCTCTGAACAAATTCATGGCGAGTACTCACATTAGTTACTTGAAGATGAAATTTCCTGGACCAAGGGGGGTGATTACCATAGATAGGGACTTCAGGCGTTCTATCGAATGTGCTTTCGCCGGATCTAACCTGGCTGAGTCACTTGTGATTGCTCAAGAGAAGAGGAAAATTCTAGAAGTGGCTGCATTGGCTCAGTCCGTGCAACAACATATGCCGACTCTGACAAACCATCATGGGAGTGTTTCATTTCAAGCGACGAAAGACACAAAGAAAGTGCCTGTTGATGATTAGTTCCCAGAGCACACCGTAACTATTGGTGCCGGGTTAAGTGACAAATAGGAAAGCGAGCTCATCAACTTCCTCCTTGAGAATCGGGATATCTTTCCTTGGTATACACAGGACATGCAAGGTGTGCCGAGGGAGTTGGCCGAGCACTCTTTGAATGTAAGACCCGGGGAATATCTGGTGAAGCAACCTCTCCACCGCTTCGTCGAAGACAGGAGAAAAGCCATTGGAGATGAGATAGTGTGGCTCCTTGTGGCTGGATTTATCATGGAGGTACTTTACCCAGATTGGCTCTCTAATCCGGTACTTGTGGAAAGAAGAAGGAGGATCTGAATGTGGGAGTGGTATGGTGCATGTGTATCGATTACATGAACCTGAATAAGGCATGTCCAAAACATCTATTCCCGCTGCCGAGGATAGATCGGGTCATAGACTCAACTGCTGGATGTGAATTGTTGTCATTCATAGATGCACATTCTGGTTTCCACCAGATACCTCTGAATCCGGATGATCAAATAAAGATGGCATTTATTACTCCGTATGGGGCTTGTTGCTATCGTGATATGCCATTTGGATTACGTAATGCAGGAGCAACGTATCAACGATGCATGCAAAAATGTCTACATAACCAAATAAGTCGGAATGTGCAAGTTTATATGGATCATGTGGTGATAAAAACCAAGGAAAGAAAAACACTCCTTGATGATATCCGGCAAACATTCATGAACCTAAGGAGGTTTCGACTGAAGCTTAACCCAGAAAAATGTACCTTTGGTGTGCCGGCAGGGAAATTACTCGGTTTCCTTGTATCCAGCAGAGGTATCAATACCATCCCCATGAAAATCTGAGCCATAGAGAAAATGGAGCTTCCGAAGTGTCTTAATGATGTGATAAGTTTACGGGTTGCCTGGCATCCTTAAGTTGGTTTGTAAGTCGGCTGGGAGAGAATACATTGCCCCTCTACCAGTTAATGAAAAAGGCAGATAAATTTACATGGACACCGCAAGCTGATAGCGCGTCCCGAGAGTTAAAAAAGATGTTGTCCTCTGCACCAATACTAGCCGCACCACTACCCACGGAGCCAATGTTGCTCTATATAGCCGCGACCAACCGAGTCGTAAGTGCAATAATAGTGGTGGCATGCGATAAGGAAGGAAAGTTGGTGCAGATACCAGTGTATTGCCTAAGCGAGATATTATCGGCTTTGAAGCAGATTTACCCTCACTACCAGAAGATGGCATATGGTGTGTATATGGCAGCTAAAAAACTTAAGCATTACTTCGAGGAACACCCCATCAAAGTGGTGTCTGAAGCACCCATATCCGAGATCATGGGAAACAAAGATGCTAGCGGCCGAATTGCAAAATGGGCAATTGAGTTAGCCCCATATGCACCACAGTTTGATAGAAGAGATGCGATCAAATCCCAAGCAGTGGCAGATTTCTTTGTGGATTGGGCTGAGATGAAATATGAACACCCTCTGCCAGACTCAAATTACTAGCGAATGCACTTTGATGGGTCAGCTAAAGGAAGGACTGGGGGCTGGGGTAGTGCTTACCTCGCCCAAGAAGGACCAATTGAAATACGTCCTCCAGATCCATTTTAGCGCATCAAACAATGTGGCCGAATATGAAGCACTTGTGCATGGACTCAAGGTAGCGAAGGAGGTAGGCATACGTCGGATACTGTGTTTTGGAGACTCGGATTTGGTGGTACAACATGTGTCTGGAAACTGGGGTGCTCTAGACGCAAACATGGCACTTTAGCAATTCCATGTCCAGAAGATAAGTGGTTTCTTCGAGGGGTGTGAATTCCATCATGTACCTTAGATCGAAAATGAGGCAGCCGACGTATTATCCAAGCTAGGGTCTTCACTGTAGCCAATCCTGCAAGGCATTACTTTGGAACACTTCAGAAAGCCATCCATTACACCGTCACTAGAATCCAAATAAAATTATATCTCGGCCCTCTCTAGGTCAGAAGCTACTCCTTTGGATATAGACTAGGGAAACACCTCAGCAAATCCGAGGACTGCTTCAACAGACTCGGGGACTATCACGCAGAACCCAGGGACTGTTCCGCTTGATCCGGTTGGGGTTATGTCGATGGATGAAATGGAAATAGATCAAGAGCTTTTCCCCATCCGAACTATACCTGCATGGGCAAAGCCAATATTTGAATTCCTAAAGGAGGGAAGTTTGCCGGATGATGAGGTACTCTCAAGGCAAATCTATAGAAGAGCAAATGCATACACAATTATCAATGCCGAATTATACAAAAGGAGTGTCACTACAGTGCTGCAGCGATGCGTAGACCCGCAAGAAGGGCTTGCCATCCTCCGAGATATCCATCAAGGAGAATGTGATCATCATGCATCCTACAGAGCATTAGTGGCAAAAGCTTTCCGGCATGGATTTTATTGGCCAAGTGCCTTGGAGCAAGCAGAGGATCTTGTGAGGAAATGCAATGGTTGTCAGAGGTATGCCACAAAGACGCATATGCAAATGTCAGAACTGAAAAATATACCTGTCACTTGGCCATTTGAAGTATGGTGTTTGGATATGGTCGGACCATTTAAGCCGACAAAGGGAAACATGACTCATATCTTGGTGATGGTGGACAAATTCACCAAGCGAATTGAAGTGAAGCCAATCAGGAAATGTGATGGGGCAATAGCCGTGACATTCCTCAAAAATATAATCTTGAGATATGGCTATCTCCATAGTATCATAACTGATAATGGCACAAACTTTGTTGAAGGAGCATTTGAGAGGTTCTGCCGAGAAAAGAAGATCCGGCTAGATGTTGCCTCTGTAGCCCACCCCACATCAAACGGAGAAGTGGAAAGATCTAACGGACTAGTCTTGTCCAGGATAAAACCCTTGCTCATTGAGCCGCTGTACCAGCGGGGTGCTAGATAGAAGAACTACCAGCGGTACTATGGAGTTTAAGAACAACTCCGAATTGATCATCAGGCTATACGCCATTCTTTCTAGTAAATGGGACAGAAGCCGTACTACCGGCCTACATAGAGCATTATTCGCCAAGGGTCACCCAATACACACAAGCCGAAGTGCGTGAAGCCCGGCAAAATTATGTTGATCTGCTGGAAGAAGCGAGACAACTTGCCTTGTCCAGATCCGCCATATATCAGCAAAACCTCCAACGCTATCATAGCTGGAAAGTAAAGCCTTGAGTCTTTCGGGAAGGTGATCTCGTACTTCGGCTGGTGCAACACACTGCTGGCATGCATAAGCTATCCCCTCCATGGGTAGGACCTTTCATTATAAGCAAAACCTTGCACAATGATTCCTACTATCTTATAGTTGCATAGCCACAAGAGAAGAACAAGGCGCATAGCTCCGACGAGGAATCTAAACGTCCATGGAATGTAGCCCTACTTTTTCCATTTTACACCTAGGAAAGAGGTGAATGTATTCGAGTCACTCATATGTCGGTATGTATGTCGTCAACGAGCATATCAATGAAACTTCGGCACCCCTAACAGAAACTTGGGGACTATCTTAATAATTGTTTTCCCTGTATTTACTTTATATATGTCAGTAGGATTAAACTACTCACACCTTAGCCGGATTAGTAATGCATAGGCACCAGAAACCTAACTCTTCGACTTTGCTGTTGTCCAACAAGAATTGGCTTCATGGCAAGCAAGACAACAAGTTTAGAATTGCAAGGCACATGAAAAACGACTTAAGGAAACTAACATAATCGAGCTGACATTTGTTATTTGGACTAACCCTCTATTTACCTTATTTATGTTATGTTGGATTATTTTGAGATAGTCTCAAAGTTTCAAGTATTGTTAAGACAATTTTTCGAACCTCGGACTCGTAAGTCAAAAACCGAATCAAGGTAGACACGAGCCAAATAAAAATTGGACGAACAAGAAAAGGAAACTCGGGGACTCCGCCCAAGTTAATCCAGCATTAGTAACTTAGTAGCAAAACATAGGAAAATTGTAGCAAAACGAACCATATTGCTTGATACATTTGCACCCGGCATACCGGGATCTGATGAATATCAAAGTGTTTTGGTTATTTCATGGAGCAGCAGCTAGAGACGAATCATCAGTCGAGGGAGGAGGTACTTTAGCATCGGTAGGTGGGGCACTAGTCCCTGCCTCGTCTTCGGGGTTAACCTCCTCATCCTCTGGATCCTTAGTATCATCACTAAGCTTGGAGGATTCTTCTTCATCTTCTTCGCCCTCAGCACCATCCAAGACATAGGCGTCATCAACTGCTTTGAGGAAGCACGGACCCACATTCCGTACTGGATGAGATTGTTGGCACGGGCCTTGCGCTGAGCGATGCACTCCGGATCATTGGACCATTTAGATCCGGTGCGTAGGCGATCAAGCAACTCCAGGTCCAGCTCCTCGTACCATGAGAGAACGGATTTCAGTGTTGTATCAGCCCAGCATGCACTACAGATTCCCGCAAGAGGTTCAACTGAGTCTCACACTCCATCCACTTTGCTATAAAAGCGGCACTACCTTTGGGAGTGGGATCAGTGGGTCAGATAGCATTGAACATCCGGACTCCTACTGGCATAATGTCCGTGCCATAGTTTGTTATCACTTCAACGCGGGCAGCAAAACTCACCAGCAGGTCCTCCGTGCCATAAGGAACATACTCGGAGACATTGTCGGTTGGAGTACCTCGCTGCGCGCGGGACCTAGCTATAGCAACAAATGTAAGGGGTTCACTCTCTGGGAACTTGCTTGTGAAAAAACGGAAAATAACAATGAGTCTGGGCACATGACAGGAAAAGCAAGTGTCGGAAGGACGAACAGAAATCACGATCAATGTGGTAGAGGATCCGAGTCAGATCATTGTGTTCATCTGCATTCCTTGCTTGGAGCTTCTCATACTCAGGGGTCACCTACTTAAGTTTGATGTTGGTTTCCTTCTGCAGATCAACGTCCTTGGCAATCTGGGTCTTCAGGTGCTCCTTCTCCTCGGAGAACTCCTGGTCAGCCTTGTCCATCACTGATTTGTGGAGATCCTTGAGCTTACGGATTTTAGTGTTCAGCCGAGTAATCTAATTGTCCATGAGACGAAGCTGAGCGATTTCATCATCTTTTTTCTTCAATTCATCCTGGTGCTTTCCTGGTTGTTCGAGAAAGTGAAGCATCATGTCAGGAATGGGCATGCTATCTTGAAGTGTACCTGCAATAGTGAGTTGACCCGGCAGAGCCGAGGTATAAATATCTGCCGAGTCAAGGGAAGAGCAGACACGGGAAAAATGATCAAGATGAGTTACCTTGGATCTCGGCCAAGTTCTTGCGCATGATGATGTTTTCAGCCTCGGCCTCGGCTGCATAATCCGGATGATATGTTAACACGGATAGATAGTAACTCAAAGGAACAGAAGCGAAAAAATATTAAGCAAAATAGCTTACCCTTCTTTTGGTGATCAACAAGCAGTTTTCCATATCTGGCGCGAAGATCCTTATATGAGTCCAACAGACACTGGAACTCAACAGTTCGACGATTGGTGGTGATCTGAAATAAGCAAATGTTAGCTTAGAAATAGGACGAAGTGTGTGGATATTCGAAGACTACAAGATCCCGACCAAGTGGAAGTTAACCTGCCTCTAGGGGTGTGGATATTCGAAGTCTACAAGATCTGGGCCATGTGGAACTTAACCCGGCTCTAGGTGTGTGGATATTCAAAGTCTACAAGATCCGGGCCAAGTGGAAGATAACCCGGCTCTAGGTGTGTGGATATTCAAAGTCTACAAGATCCGGGCCAAGTGGAACTTAACCCGGCTCTAGGTGTGTGGATATTCGAAGTCTACAAGATCTGGGCCAAGTGGAACTTAACCCAGCTCTAGATGTGTGGATATTCGAAGTTTACAAGATCCGGGCCAAGTGGAACTTAACCCGACTCTAAGGGGGTGGATATTTGAGAATACTAAGGACTTGCGCCAGTTCTCTAAGAGCATCCGACCAAGTAATGAATCACTCCCCTGGTGGCTCGGGGACTAGCGGGTATATCCCTAAGTGTTTGCGTATATAAAAGGCATAACGGAAAAAAGGCTTACCTCCATCATCCGGCCAGCAAGGGAGATGGACTTGGTAGCAGTGTTCATCTCAGCGCTAAACTTCGTTGGACCAAATTTTGTCGGCAGATCATCCTACGGGTTAATGAACTCGGCGTCATTCCAATTATTGACGTACTCAATGAGAGTCAGACTATAATTTCCCCACTAAGCACCTGGCTCATCACCAAGCCCTTAGCATGGGCTTCCCACCTCGCGGATTGAGTAGCAGCCGGCCTGGTATGCAAAGATAGTTGTTTGCTGCCCTCTGATCCGGCAGCAGAAGACCCGGAGGATGGATCTTTGGCTAACTCGGCGGCCTTCTTGCTTTTGCTGGCAGATTTTGGCCGCTGAAGAAGAGCCAAGGCTGCCGCTCTGGATTGAGCTTGAGGGGCCAGTTGAAATATATCCTTAATGGACATAGTTGATCTGGAGGAGGCAGCCTGAGGTTTCTTCATGGAGGCTGGCTTTGATGTTGTTGTTGCTGCTGGTGCTGAAGCTATTGCTGCTGGTGTTGATGCTGCTAGTGCTGGTGTTGCTGCTGGTGCTAGTGTTGCTGGTGTTGGTGCTGGTGCTGCTGGTGGTGATGCTTGTAGAGGTGTTGGTGCTGGTGTTGTTACTGAAACTGGAACTATAGAAGAAATAGTCTAGGGCGATGCCGATGAAGCTGGCACCTCAGAAGCTGAAGGTTGCGGCGGAGCCGAGGAACTGGGAAGATCTGGCATCGCCATATCCTCGGGGGTCCCACTACCCCCGGCACCGACATTACCCTCCTCATGACGAGGTGGGATCAGATCCGGCGCGGCCGCGGAGTCCTCTTGGATAGGGCTTAGCGGTCGAACATCATCGTGACGAGGGGGTGTCGTCGGATTGATGACAAGTACGCCATGAGGGGGTCCTCGAGGCGTGTGGAAGAGAGGGATGTGAGACGTATGGTATTCAGGGACGGTGAGCACACAAGTTTACCCAGGTTCAAATCCGCCGGCTTTGGACGGATCCTACTCCTGCTAGCAGTCTAATGTCTGGCGAGCGGAATATGGGTTACAAGGGTTTTGCCTGTGCGAGTTGAGATTGTAGACTATTGTGAGGGTTCCCTAAAGGCTCTCCCTAGGACGGCTTATATAGATATTCGGCCTAGGGTTTACAGGAGAGATCTATCCGGCTACGACTAAGAGTCGGTTACAAAGTACATCTTAAACTACAAGTAACACTATGGTCCTATGTCGGTAAGTCTTCTGGGCCTTCCCATAGCTGGATTGTACTCCGTATCTTCTCCCTGACTAGGCCGCCCGTGAAGCAAAGCTCTAACCCGAAGTGGGCCACCCTTGTCAGCGACGCACAATGAGGATACCTGAAAAGTATATCACCAACAGCAGCCCCCGGAGGCCTCCAAGATCCAAAGTCGGATTCATCATCGTCTAGCTTGATCTTTGGCTTGCAGAATCTTGAAAGGTTCCTAAAACTTCAAAAGAAAAGATACGATCTGGGTCTCAAA
Organism: Avena insularis; assembly: GCA_023614405.1. Taxonomy (NCBI): domain Eukaryota; kingdom Viridiplantae; phylum Streptophyta; class Magnoliopsida; order Poales; family Poaceae; genus Avena; species Avena insularis. The sequence goes on from CM042696.1 coordinate 424,195,937, forward strand.
AATGAGTCGGACCTACAAATACATTATTCGGGTTTCCAACTTGAATTTCAAACTAAGCTGGAACTTGGTCTCTGACGTCATCTGACACCAGTCATGGTCAAGTCACGTCACTGACAGACATTTCCTGTCAGCACGACCGTTGGTGGGTCCGCCTTTCGTGAAACCGAGGCGCCATTTCAATGCGTGCGTGAAGATCGAGGCGGTGTAATCATCGCGCGGGGGGTTACCCAGTTCTTTCCACGATGCGTGGCATATTTACTGTAGTGTTTACACGAATCTTGACGCGATTGGTGGATATAACTCGTGAGGATTCTTTTCCCAATCTCCTTCACCAGTTCCTTGTGTCATTTCCTTCTCCTCTACTCCTCCCACGAATCCAGAGCTTCTCTGCTCCCCAGAAATTCCTAGCACCGTCCATCCAAGGTGACAGGTGCACCGGAAAAAATGGCTTCCACATCATCTTCCGGCGCAGCGGCGACAATAGCGACGGCAGCAGTAGCAAAAAGGAGATCAATCGCGGGGTTTGGATCCCGCGGGTCCTCGACGACGCCAAGCTCCGTGGCATGGAAAAAGAAGGGCTCCTCCGTGCCGGCAACTGGCAGAGCAACCTTGGCGAAACCATCCCCAACCCTCGCGATGGCGAGCGAGTGCACTTCGGCGCTCACCTTGACAGAGGTCTGAGCTTTCCTCCCTCAAATTTCTTTTCCGAGGTTATTGATCACTATGGAGTTCATCTCCATCATCTTCCCCCGAACTCCATCTTAGAGATGAGCATGTTTGCATCTTTGTGCGAGGGGTATCTCGGCATTAGGCCGAGCCTTACTCTTTTCCGGTACTACTTCCATGTCCGGAGAAATTCCATAACTGCCGGTAATCCTTATATTACCGATACTATTAGTTTTTCGGTTAGGAGAAAGCGCGTCTATTCTCGGATTATGCCCAGTGAGTCGGTCAAGCAATGGTCTTCCACTTTCTTCTACCACAAGGATATTCCTGCTCCCAGCAAAGCTGCTGCTTTGCCGGCTTTCGTCGATGGAGCCGCCATGCCTCAAAAATCCTGGGATGAGGTTGCTCTGACTCTCAGTGACGATCTGCTTCTCGCAAAGAGGCGAATCAAATATTTGATGAAACACAAGGGCCTTAGAGGGTCTGACTTAGTCCAATGCTGGGTGGCACGCCGGATCTAGCCTCTCCAACATCATGGAGATCAACTGATGCACTACATCATGTCGTCCAAGAAAGATACGCTCCGAATCAGTCCCAAGACCTACTTGGAAAATGACTATATATGCCAAATCAAATGGCTGATAAAGGAACGGATCGAGAGGAAGTTTTCGGAGATGTCTCTGGACATGCACACGGCAGAAAACCCTGTTGTACTGGTAAGTTTTAGCAGCAACTTATTTCATTTGTTCATCTTTACATAATTTTGCAATACTGAAATACTATCTTCTCTTCAGCTTGCCGACCTCCCCGAGTTAGAGCTCGCTCCTATCAAGGGATATCCTCCTAAATTTTCTCAGGAGGAGGGAGAATTGGTTCCACTGTCGGACATTGTTCCTCAGAAGCATAAAGCTCTGACAATGGCTATCGGCACAAAGGAGGTGCCCATTATGAAGAGGTAACTTTCCTCACAACTTCCGCCCTTGTACTTCATTTGTAATTATTTCTGAGGTGTAATGTTATTTTTTCTATTGCCTTCTCAGATCTAAACAGCTCATCAAGGTCAAGGGGAAGGGAGTTACTACTAAGCCTCTGCGCCAGTCGAAGCTAACATTGGCTTCTCCTGTCGTGGCTCCTATGACTCCTGCCCCTCAAACTTCTGCAGCGCCACGGATTACTCAATATCCGATCATTGTAGAAGATCAAGCTCTTTCAACAGAGCCAGCGATCCTTGAATCGCAAACTAACGTCACCATGGGTGACTCAAGTCTTGATAAGGGTGAACCCTCTTCGGGTAATGATCCCTTGGTAGAGGTTTTTGCCGACAATCTCCTGAGCAATCCGGGACTTGCCAAATTTGGCTTATCTCGGAAATCTGCGGAGGAGATCCAATGGCTGGCCAGGCAATGCCTAGAAAGCCGGACCATCTCTACCGAAGAAGAAGCACAAGAAGTAGAGGACATCAAGCACTCTGATCTTCTTGAACAAGTCCGTCTTCACGATGAGAAGCTGAGGACCGGCGAGCTTCCAACTACGCCAGTGGTCCACCTAACCCTTGCGGAGAAGGTTACCACCGAAGTGAATGCGAGTTTGAACAAGCTCGCTCGTGAACAATATGTAAGTCAGAATTCCAACTCACATTTTTCCTTATTCTATATCATATCCTCTAGCCCCCAAGCATGAAGCTGGACAGTCAAATCTGGTTTTATGCTTCCTTAGGATGCCAAAGAATGAACTAGTGTAGCCCCCAAGGCTCGTGCTGATATTAGTAAAAATATTAGCCCGAGTCTTTATTAGACTTCTGACTTTGGGTATTCTGACTTATAGAAAGTATATTCCTATAACCAGGATTTATTGAAGAATGTTTGCAACAAGCAGAAAGAAATCAAAGCTCTCCGGCTTGAAAATGCACAATTGAAAGTTTCCAAGGATGAGGCTAAAGGTAAGCATTCCAGAACTCAAACTTTGTATTGTATTTCATAGTCGAATTTTTTGTTCAAATTTTGTTCTCTTGACTATAACACAGGTAAAACAATCCTGTGCTATGATTGAAGAGGCCGAGAATCTTAAAACCTTGGTGGTGGAAAACAAGGATATCCGCCAAGAGATGGATAAGCTTAAGACGGATCATGAGAAGAGCATTGCTCAAGTTCTCGAATCCTCCTCCATGGCTACCAAGGAGCATGATCGTAAGCTTTTGCTCCAGGATAAGAAAATCTCGAATCTCAGAAACGACTTGTTCAGAGAGAGGGATATTGCCGAGGCACTCCGGGCTGAACTTCAGAGTCTTCGAGAAGACAAGACCAAAGTCGATGATGTCACCTTTGGTATGTTCCCATCTTTCTGACTTTACTACATCTTTCAACTTTTAGAAGTCGGGTTTCTTGTATTAACCATTTTGCATTACATGCATAGGTCCTCTGAATTTACTAGACTCAGCCTCTGCCGAGTCTCGCACCAGCCGACTTACACAAGTCGACGATCTCCTTCATGACTTCCACGAATCCATCGAGGATATTGGCGAAGTTCTCAAGGTTCCAGATATGCATAGCATGTCCGACTTTGAAGTGCGAGACAAGGCCAAGGAGATGCCACAGCTTGTCCAGGACTAGAATATGTCCTACTCGCAAATAGCAGCGTAGAACGCTCTCACCATGGTTATGAGCCACCATGGAAACATGGAAATCTGGCAAGTAACCAGAGGGTACTACAAAGTGGATGAAGACGGACAGGAGCAATACATCAAGGCTATCATGGACTCATGTGCCGGATATGGGTGTTCACGTAGCTGACTTAACCAGCTACGACACTCCTATATTTACGCACCTGGACACGCCACCTCTGCCTGCCGAAGAAACAACAGAAGTTTCCGACAATGAACAAACCGCATCAGATTTGAACATCTCGGAACGTTATCAAGGCGAGGCAGATGTATCCAGCGAGCCGGCAGCTCCAACCTCTCCCCCTGCATCATAGAGTATCAAAAAAAACAATTGTGTTATTCTGAAAACAATTTGGGTATGTAAATAAGTAGTATGCTACTTTTGCTAGTGCCAAGTTTTATTTTATCTATTCAGCACTTTTGGCTTAAATGTTTATGTGCCTGAAATGTTTGCACAAGCACTTGTGTTTTTTCTCTGCACTTATCGTTTATCTGGATTTCCGCCTCGTCCCTTTCGTGAGCCGGCCAACCTTTAGCATGGAAACTTTGCCGAGCAACGGAGCTCAATTGCTAAACCAGTTTAAACTCGAAAACAATGTCGGCTTCTAGTACCAACAATTCACTACTCGGAAAATGCCCGCATCTAGCAATCAGATAAATAACCAAAGCACGAACTATAAAATTTAAACTTATACCCAAACGTAGCAGTTTTAGAATCGGAAATCTAAACCACAACAAACATGAGCATAAAGTACTTTCAAGTATTCTAGAATTATCGACTGTGACATGATCATTCGGAAATAAGATAGTAAAAAACTTCTCAGAAAAATTTGAGGCAACCAATACTTTATTTCTTTTTGAACATGTACACATATATGATTACAAAGAAGGATAAACTAAGAATAAAAGGGACGTATCTGAGCAATATTCCATGGCCTGTCTAATTCTTCAGGGTTTGTACTGCCTCTAGCTCTCTTTCTCTTCTTAGTAGCAGGTCTTTCTTTAACTGGCAGCATATCAGTTAGGTAGTATGAACCATTGTGCAGTACTTGACTAACCAAAAAGGGCCCTTCCCATACTGGGGAAAGTTTGTGCTTTCCTTGCTGCACAAGCCGGAGAACCAAATCGCCCTTATTGAAAGACCGGTTTCTGACTCTCTAGCTATGATACTTTCACAACTTCTGCTGATAGGCTGTTGATCTCATTTCAACAACGATGCGAACTTCTTCGACTAAGTCGAGATCATTTTGTCGAGAAATCTCGGCATCGTCTTTGATATACGCGGCCACTCTAGGAGAATTATGAATCAAATCACTAGGAAGAACTTCTTCAGCACCATAGACCAAGAAGAAAGGTGTGTATCCGGTTGACCTGTTCGGAGTTGTTCACAAGCTCCATATTATAGAGGGTAATTCCTCTGCCCAAGACCCCGCAGCACGTCTTAGTGGTGCTTCGAGTCTTGGTTTTAGGCCTTGTAGGATTAAACCATTTTCTCTTTCAACTTGTTCATTAGCCTACGGATGTGCGACTGACGCAATGTCAAGCCGCATATTTTGTTTGTTGCAGAATTTGGCAAGTTCTCCCATAGAGAAGTTACTTCCGTTGTCCGTGATAATGCTATGCGGATAACCATACCGGATTATAACATCCTTGACAAATCTTCTGGCTGTTGCTCCATCACAACTAGTGACGGGTTTAGCCTCAATCCATTTGGTGAATTTATCCACCATCACTAAGAGGTGAGTAAATCCACTTGGAGCCCGTTTGAACGGTCCTACCATGTCAAGCCCCCAGACTGCAAAAGACCATGTTATAGGTATTGTTCACAGCTGATCAGTCGGAACATGAGTTTGCTTGGCGTATTTTTGGCAACCTTTGCACGTCTTGACCAGCCGTTCGGCATCTGCCTTGGCTGTAAGCCAGAAAAAACAGTGTCGAAAAGCTTTTGCAACTAAAGATTTGGCTGCAGCATGGTGACCATACTCGCCTTCGTGGATTTCTCTTAAGATTTCCACTCCTTCTTCCGGAGATACGTAGTGCTGAAAGACCCCAGACGCACTCCGCTTATAGAGCTCAGCGCTAATTATAGTATAGGATTTTGCTCGTCGGATGATCTGCCGGCTCAGAACCTCATCTTCGGGTAATTTGCCATCTACCAAGTAATCAAGGTAGGGTTGAGTCCAGCTGGGAATTACAGCCAGAACTGGTACTAAAGGTGAGTCGGATTTGGTCGGATATTCCTCGTCTACTCCTTTTATAGAGGGAACTTTGAGGTGCTCTAGAAAAGCGCCATCCGGGACCTGTTTCCGTGCAGAGCCTATTCGAGATAATGCATCTGCTTCCTCATTTTCTTCTCGAGGGATGTGTTGAGCCTCAAGCCCTTCGAACGAGTTAGATAGATCATCCACAACAGCTTTATAAGCTGCCATGTGCTTATTTGCATTACAAATATCCGACACTTGTTGAGCAACAAGATCTGAATCTCCGTAACACATCAAACGTCAGATGCCGATATCCTTAGCAATCCGGATTCCATGCAACAGTGCTTCATACTCGGCAATGTTATTTGTCGCCATGAAGTGGATCTGCAACACATATAGAATTTTATCTCCTTGGGGTGATTTGAGTACCAAGCCAGCCCTCGAGCCCCCTCGAGCCTTAGAACCATCAAAATATAGGGTCCAATATTCCGACTCCAGGAGGGTCAATATCTCCTTTGTCTCTATCTAATCAGCAACAAAGTCAGCAAGGATTTGGGGTTTGATTGTTGTTCAAGGTTTATACTCAATGTCAAAAGCTGAAAGCTCTATGCCCCATTTTGCGACGTGTCCTGTAGCCTCGCTGTTATTGATTATATCTCTCATGGGAGCTGTGCTCACCATAGTAATTGGGTGTTCCTGAAAATAATGCCGTAACTTATAGGATGCAAAAAACACACCATAAGCCAACTTTTGGTAGTGCGTATACCGCTGCTTCGATTCAGTTAGGACCTCGCTGAGGTAGTAAGTCGGACGCTGCACCAGGTGTTCCTGATTTCCCTCTAGTCTCTCCACTACCATGACGACACTGACGACCTTGTTTGTCGCAGCGAGATAGAGCAACATTGGTTTCCTTGGTTCCGGTGCTGCAAGGATAGGAGTAGACGAGAGTACTTCTTTCAAGTCTTGTAGTGCAGCTTCATCTTCATTAGTCTAAACGAATTTTTTGGTCTTTTTAAGGAGCTTGTAAAGTGGTGCGGCTCTTTCTTCGAGCCGGCTTACAAACCGACTGACTGCAGCAATGTAACCAGTTAGTCTTTAAACGTCCTTCAGGCGAGTTGGCCTAGAAATATTGAGTATAGCCTTGATCTTGTCTCGGTTCACCTCTATGCCTCTTTGAGACACGATGAAACCTAACAATTTTCCGACTGGGATTCCAAAGAAACATTTCTTCGGACTAAGCATTATGTTGTATTTTCGTAGATTGGCTAACGTTTCCTCCAAGTCGGAAATTAGTGTTTCCTTCTTTTTGTACATCACCACAATGTCATCCACATATGCATGTACGTTGCGTACGATTTGGTCAAAGGACATCACTGCATAGAGCGCTGGTACATAGCTCATGCGTTCTTGAGCCCAAAGGACATCGTAATGAAACAGAAGGTTCCAAAGGGGGTTACGAATGAAGTTTTGATTTTATCCGATTCCTTCATCCGAATTTGGTGATAACCAGGATATGCATCGAGAAAGCAGAGGAGTTCCGAGCCTGCCGTAGAATCGATTACTTGATCAATTCTAGGCAGAGCGAACGGATCTTTTGGACAAGCCTTGTTCAAGGCAGTATAATCAACACACATCCTTAAATCAGTGGTGTCCTTTTTAGGGACCATTACAGGGTTGGCCGACCAATCAGTATGGATGACCTCTTCTATGAATCCGGCTAACTCGAGTCGGGCTAGTTTCTTAGCTATTGCCTTACACTTTATAGCACCAAAACATCGTAGGGACTGTTTGACGGGTTTAGCGTTCGGGTGTACATTTAGAGAGTGCTCGGCAAGTTCCCTAGGTACTCCGGTCATGTCAGATGGCTGCCATGCGAAGATATCTTGATTTGCTTGGAGGAACTTGACGAGCGTGTTTTCCTATGCGCTATCTGGGCCTACGCCTATCTGCGTCACCTTGGAGGGGTCATCATCCTTCAACGGTGTCTTCTTCGTCTCTTCCGATGCCTTGAACTTCGGATTTGGCTTTGTCACCTCCTTCTTCGTTGCGGGCATCTCGGACGGATCTATGGTCTTCTTGACGTCTTCAGCAAGGGCGGCATTTCCATCCTCGCATTCTCGCGCTGTCTTCGGGTCTCCCCTGCTGGTGATCACGCTGTTGGGACCTGGAATTTTCATCATATTGTAAATCTAACATGGACGAGCCATAAAAGCCCAATAAGCCAGATGTCTAAATATAGGGTGGTACACGCTCTTGAACGGGACCACTTCAAAGGAAAGTGCTTCCATCCGACAGTTCTTTGGAGTTCCAAAGGAAACATCCAAAGTGATCTCTCCCAGGGAATTTTCTTGTCTTCCTAAGACAACTCCATGAAAGATCACAGAGTTGTGATTTAGCTGGGTCTCCGAGATTCACATCCGGCGTAGCGTTTCGACATACAGAATATTGATGTTGCTACCACCATCCATGAGAGTCTTGGAGAAACCATAGCCGCCAATAAGTGGATTAACGACTAAGGCATATTTTCCTCGCCTATGAAGCTTAGGCGGATGATCAGCACGGTCAAAGGTGATTGAGACTTCTGGCCAGTCCAGACATTGGAGGACAGCCGGAACTATTGCGTTGAGCTCATGCAGAACTGCTTTCTTGACCTTAGCTGGTTGAGATCCGAGGAAAGTGACTTAGGTGTCTTTCTTTGTGGGGAAGGTTTTCTTCCCTTCCGGCTTGGGATTTGAAGGGTCAGCTTCCTCCATGTCGGAATCTTCCTTGGTCTCTTTATCTTTTCCAGGATTCTTCTTTCCCTTCTTTCGCTTAGCCCTGGAGCCAGCATTTGTCGTCTTTCTTGATGTCGTCATTAAAACGACACTCGGCGTTTGTGTTATATGAGCCCCCATTGGCATCTAAATGATGCACACATGGGTTATTGGCAATGTCGGCCCAAGAGTAGGTTTTGCCAAGTTGCTGGTCTCCTCTACCTTGGACTCTTGATGTCCCACGACCACGTCCGTGGCCACCGCCACGTCCTCCTCGTCCTCCAGACCTGAAAGTAGCAGTAACAACTGTCGTTTTCGTGTTGGGATTTTCTTCCGAGGTGTTCTTGCGTTTCTGACCTTGCTGCTTTGGTTGTTTTGCCGACTGTGGCACAGCTAGGACGTTCAGTAATCCATCTGCATCATCGACTGCATCTGCATACTTGCTAGATGTTTCTATCATCTCTCCCAAATTGGTGAACTTGTCACACTTCAAGTGATGATGTAGTAAACCAATTGGCAGTCCTACAATGAAAGCTTCGATCGCAATTTGGTCATTTACTCCTTCACAGGAGTTCTTGGTGTCGATCCATCATCCGAGATAATCTCGGCAAGTTCCTCCAGCTTTCTGGGTGCAACGCTGTAGTTCTCCTACCGTACAGGGCCTCCGATACGTGCCTTCGAAATTCCGAAAGAACGCACTTTGCATATCATACCAGTGGTGGATGGTGTTCCCTAGAAGTTCATTGAGCCATGATCGTGCCGTCTTCTGCAACATGAGTGGGAGATATTGGGTTGCGACCAGGCTATTTCCGCCTTTGGCGATGCAGCAAGCTTGGAAAAAATCCTGGAGCCAAGTATCTGGTCGAGCTATGCTGTCCTAGGCTTGGATGTGTCTTGAGATAGCAAATCCTTCCGGGAATTTTTTGGCTCTTATGCATGGTTCAAAGCACTTTGGGCCCACGTATATGTCATCATTTTCGTCGCGCCGCGCCTCTATGTTGGAGTTAATCTGGTGTCTCCCGTCACTTGGAGACAAAGATAGCCGTCCTGAGTGATGGCTATGACTGCGGTGCCTCGGAGCCGGACTTCGGCTTCTACCACCGCCTCCTCCGCCACAACGCCCTCCTTGGCCTCCTTGAGAGCCGTTGTGATGGCTACTTGGTGGAGAGGGTGGGGAAGCTGGATTGTTTCCGGCTGATCGCCGTCCTCCGTCCGGAGCATCATTATTCCAGTTCCGGGGAGGGTCTTCATTACGATGAGCCCCCTGCCGGCTTGTCTCAGCATGGTTTCCGTCGTTTCTTCATCCGTCACTCCCACCACGGTGGGGCTCAGCCGGACGGTTTGTAGGTCTAGGAGTTGGCATTCTTTGACAGTCCTCCTCCCGACATTTCTCTTTGTCTTCTTCCCTGCGATCGTTTGACTCTCGCCAGGGAGGATTTCTCGGATACAGTGCATCAATCGCCTCTTGCTCAGCAGCTAGAGCAACGTTGCGCCAGTCACGTGCAGTTCTGTGATGCTGCCCTAAAGATCCGGTTCTTGAATAGTTGTCTTCCCGACGGTCGGAATGGTAATGCTGTTCCGGAGCATGTTGGGGTCTTATGTCATTCCAAGCCAGATCCGTGCGACATTGGTCGGATTGGGAGACCAGTTTTCTGCTTCCGGATTTCGCGGCCCTTTGCTGCTCCAGACCCTTGGTGAGTAGCTTAATGCCCAATCGAACCTGTTCTGGGCCTGGATTATTTGACAAGATATCTCGAGCTGCAACAGTGTTTTGCACCGGCGTTGGATACACCAGATTTCCCTTGCTGTCGAGTCGAGGCATCCCCGGGTCTCCCTCAAAGAGAACCTTGTGAACTTTCGGGAATTGGTCGTCACGAGTGTGACGTTTCCGGGTCTTCTGATGTTGCCGAGAGATGTACTTCTCCGCAGTTGCCATGTGTTTATTTTCTTCCTCGATGTTTTTGGCTTCATCCAGGAGTACTTGGCGACACGCTTATAGGCATGGGCCCTTTCATCCAGCTCTTTAGCAGTAAGTTCTGCAGCTGTAGGGATAGGTGTACTCAAGGTTCTGGACATGAACAGAATGTCCGTCTTTGAGGGGCGATACAAGGCCAAGGAGATTCCCCAGCTCATCCAGGACTGGATCATGTCCTATGCGCGGACCGCATCACAGAACACCCTCACTATGGTTATGAGACACCATGGAAGCATGGAAATCTAGCAAGTAACCAAACGGGAGCAAGATATCAAGGCCATCATGGATTCCTATGCCGGATAGGGATGTCACGTAGCTGACCTGACCACCTACGCCACTCCTTTCTTCACTCGTGTGGAAACACCTCCTCCTCCTACCGAAGAAACTGGTGAAGCTTCCGATGACGAACAAACTGTATCGGATTTGAATGTCTTGGAAAGATATCAAGGTGAGGGTGATGTATCCAGTGAGCAGACAGCTCCTACCTTTTCTCCTGCAACATAGAGCATCAGAAAAAACAATGTGTTAATATGAAACAATCGGATTGTAAATAAGTAGTGTAATACTTTCGCTAGTCCTAAGATTTGATATTCCTATTTAGCACTTTTGGCTTTTTTTGCCGTGCCTTAAATTTTTACATAAGCACTTTTTTGTTTTGCCTGTACTTATCATTTATTTGACTTTCCGCCTCGTCCCTTTCGTGAGCCGGCTAACCTTCCACACGAAAACTCTGCCGAGCAACGGAGCTCAATTGCTCAACCAGTTTAAACTCAGAAACAGAGCCGGCTTTCAGTACCAACAATTCACTACTCGGAAAATGCCTGCATCCATCAATTAGATAAATAGCCAAATAACAAACTAGAAATTTTAGATTTATACCTGAAGGTAGCATTTTTAGAACCGGAAATCTTAACCAGAACAAACATAAGCATAAATACTTTCAAGTATTCTGGGATTTTCGAGTGTGACATGATCATTCGGAAATAAGATGGTAATATAAAAATTCTCAGAAAAAATTGAGGCAACCAACACTTCATTTCGCATTGAACATGTACACATATATGATTACAAAGAAAGAAAATTTAAGAATAAAAGGGACGTAGCGGAGCAACATTCCACGGTCTGTCTAATTCTTCCAGGCCTGTACTGCGTCTAGCTCTCTTTCTTTTATTAGTAGCAGGTCTTTCTTTGACTGGCCGCATATCAGTTAGATAGTAAGAACCATTGTGCAATACTCGATTAACTAAAAAGGACGCTTCCCATATTGAGGAAAGTTTACGCTTTCTTTTCTGCACAAGCTGGAGAACCAAATCGCCTTTATTGAAAGACCAGTTTCTGACTCTCTGGCTATGATAATTGCGTAACTTCTGCTGATAGGCTGTTGATCTCATCTCAGCAACGACGTGAAATTCTTCGATTAAATCGAGATCATTTTGTCGAGAAATTTCGGCATCCTGTTCAATATAAGCAGCAACTCGGGGAGAAGTATGAATCAAATCACTAAGAAGAACTGCTTCTGCACCATAGACCAAAAAGAAAGCTATGTATCCGGTTGACCTATTCAGAGTTGTTCGTAAACTCCATATCACAGAGGGTAATTCCTCTGCCCAAGCCCCCACAGCACATCATAGGGGTTCTTCGAGTCTTTGTTTGAGGCCTTGTAGGATTAAACCATTTGCTCTTTCGACTTGTCCATTAGCATGTGGATATGCGACTGACGCAATGTCAAGCCGGATATTTTTCTCATCATAGAATTCGGCAAGCTCTCCCATAGAAAAGTTACTCCCGTTGTCAGTGATAATGCTATGTGGATAACCGTATCGGATTATAACATCCTCGACAAATCTTTTGGTTGTTGCTCCATCACAACTGGTGACGGGTATAGCCTCAATCCATTTTGTGAATTTATCCACCATCACTAAGAGATGAGTAAATCCACTTGGAGCCCATTTAAACAGTCCTACCATGTCAAGCCCCCAGACCGCGAAATGCCATGTTATAGGAATTGTTCGTAGCTGATCAGCCGGAACATGAGCTTGTTTGGCGTACTTTTGGCAGACTTTGCATGTCTTGACCAGCCGTTCATCATATGACTTGGCTGTAAGCCAGAAATATCCGTGTCTGAAAGCTTTTCCCACTAAAGATTTGGCTGCAACGTGATGGCCGCATTCGCCTTCGTGGATTTCTCGTAAAATTTCTAGTCCTTCTTTCGGAGATACACAGTGGTGAAAGACCTTGGATAATCTGCCGGCTTAGAACCTCGTCCAGCTGGGAATTATAGCTAGAACTACTACTAAATGTGAGTCGGATTTGGTCGGATATTCCTCATCTACTCCTTTTATAGAGGGAACTTTGAGGTGCTCTAAAAAAGTGCCATCCAGGACCTTTTTCCGTGCAGAGCCTATTCGAGATAATGCATATGCTTCCTCATTTTCTGTTCGAGGGATGTGTTGAACCTCAAACCCTTCAATCGATTTAGATAGTTCATTCACGACAGCTCTATATGCTGCCATGTGTTTATTTGCATTACAAATATTCGACACTTGTTACGTAACAAGATCCAAATCTCCATAAAACATTAATCGTCGGATGCTGCTATCCTTAGCAATCTAGATTCCATGCAGCAATGCTTCATATTCAGCAATGTTATTCATCGTCGTGAAGTGGATCTGCAACACATAGAAAAGTTTATCTCCCTGGGGTGACTTAAGCACCACGCCAGCCCCCGAGCGCCTTAGACCCATCAAAATGTAAGGTCATATTCTCCGTTGTCTCTGTCCAATCAGTGACAAAGTCAGCAAGGATTTGGGATTTGATTGCTGTACGAGGTTTGTACTCAATGTCGAAAGCTGAAAGCTCTATGTCCTATTTCGCGACACGACCTGTAGCATCGCTGTTGTTCATTATATCTCTCATGGGAGCTATGCTCACCACGGTAATTGAATGTTCCTGAAAGTAATGTCATAACTTTCGAGATGCAGAGAACACACCGTAAGCCAGCTTTTGATAATGTGGATATTGCTGCTTTGATTCAGTTAGGACTTTGCTGAGGTAGTAAGTCGGACGCTGCACCAGGTGTTCCTGTTTTTGCTCTAGTCTCTCTACCACCATGAAGACACTAACGACTCTGTTTGTCACAGCAAGATAGAGCAACATCGGCTCCTGAGGCTCCAGTGCTGCAAGGATGGGAGAAGAGAGAGTACTGCTTTCAGGTCTTGTAGTGCAGCTTCAGCTTCGTCAGTCCAAACGAACTTTTTGGTCTTTTTCAGGAGCTTGTAGAGTGGTGCGGCTCTTTCACCGAGCCGACATACTAACTGACTGACTGCAGCAATGTAGCCAGTTAGTCATTGAACGTCCTTCAGGCGAGTCGACCTGAAAATATTGAGTATAGCCTTGACCTTGTCGTGGTTCACCTCTATGCCTCTTTGTGACACGATGAAACCTAACAACTTTCCGTCTGGTATTCCAAAGAAACATTTTTTGGGGTTAATCATTATGTTTTATTTGCGTAGATTGGTGAATGTTTCCTCCAAGTTGGAAATTAAGGTTTCCTTCTTTTTGGACATCACCGAATGTCGTCCACATATGCATGTACATTGCGTCTGATTTGATCGTGGAGGCAACGCTGCATAGTGCACTGATATGTAGCTCCTGCGTTCTTGCGCCCAAAGGGCATCGTAACGAAGGTTCCAAAGGGGGTTATGAATGAAATTTTGACTTTGTCTGATTCCTTCATCCGAATTTGGTGATAACCAGAATATGCGTCGAGAAAACATAGGAGTTCCGGGCCTACCGTAGAATCAATAACTTGATCAATTATAGGCCAAGCGAACAGATCTTTGGGACAAGCCTTGTTCAAGACAGTATAATCAACACACATCCTTAAATCAGTGGTGTCCTTTTTAGGGACCATTACAGGATTGGCCAACCACTCAGTGTAGATGAACTCTTCTATGAATCCAGCTAACTCCAGCCGGGCTAGTTCCTTAACTATTGCATTTCGCTTTTCATCGCTGAAATGTCGTAAGGACTGTTTGATAGGTTTAGCGTTTGGGTGTACATTTAGAGAGTGCTCGGAAAGTTCCCTAGGTACTATTGTCATGTCAGATGGATGCTGATACGTCCAAAACGTATCTACTTTCTCAAACTCTTTTGCTATTGTTTCTCCTCTAAACTTGTGTGATTTGGATACAACTAACACGGACTGACGCTTTTTTCAGCAGAATTACCTTGGTGTCTAGTTCTTGTGCAGAAAATCAACTATCAGGAAAAATCCCGAAAAATCAACCTAGGAGGGTTCGACGTTTTTCCAGATAGAGTTCCGCTACACCGCCACCACCAGATACCATGATTCGGAACCAGAAACTCCGTTCTGGCACCCTGCCGAAATGGGGAATTAGAGGAGATCATCGCCATCATCGTCACCATTGCTTCTCCATCAACCATCCATGATTCTCCCATCCATGAGTGAGTAATCCCCCGCTGTAGGCTATGGGGATGGTAGGGATTGAATGAGATCGTTCATGTAATGGCATCATATTGTTAGGGCATGGTGCCTAGTATCTACTATTAGTGCTTTTAGACTTTGTTGCAACTTGTTATGCTTAATGCTTGTCACTAGGGCCCGAGTGCTATGCTTTCAGATCTGAACATATTATTGCTTCGTGATGATAGTATTGTTTATGATCTTACCTGCAAGTTGTATACACATATTGTTGTCTAGAACCAAAGGCCCCGAAGTGACAATAATCGGAATAACCGGAGGGAATGTCTTTGATGTGAGGATGACATGTGTTCACGGAGTGTTAATGATTTGCCACGGTGCTCTATTAAAAGGAGCACCTTAATTGCCAGTAGTTCCCTTGAGGCCCCGCTGCAAATGTGCTGGCAGGACAAAAGATGTTGTGCAAGTTCTCATTACGAGCACATATGACTATATATGGAACACATGCCTATGATTATTTAGTACTTCGATGCTTTATCTTATTTATCTGCAAATTCCCTATGTCTTTATTGCTATATGAATTGTCTTTTTCATGCAACGCCTGACCATCCATCCCTATGCCTACCGCGCTTTAATCCTACTATTTATTGCAATTGTTAGTAATGTCTTTACTTTTACTACTGCTATTACTTTGCTATTGCTGCTGATAAACTGCTGTGAGCAAGACTGTTTCCAGGTGCAGCTGAATTGACAACTTAGTTGTTAAGGCTTATAATTATTCTTTGGCTCCCCTTGTGTCGAATCAAGAAATTGGGTTTTACTTCCCTCGAAGACTGTTGCGATCCCCTATACTTGTGGGTCATCAAGAATATTTTCTGGCACTGTTGCCAGGGAACATAGCTCTATTTATTAAGTTCACTTGGAATCACTATTGTTCGCTGCCATCCATTCATCATGGGTAAGTCTCGTGATGGAAATGTTCCTATATTACAATCCACTACAAGGAGAGGTACGGTTCTGAACACCTCTGTTGCTCTTGATTCACCATCTGTGATGAGTAAGCTCCTTACACCACCACATACACATGCTACACATACTGCTACTTCTGCTGAATCTGAAACTTCTGATACTTATGATGCTTCTATTGTGCTTGATAAGAGTGGTTCATTAGGTCCTTTCCTAGATGCTACGATTTCTAGAACTACAGTTGGAAACACTAAAACTCCTAATGAGACACTACTACACCTATCAATTCACCTGAGTCTACAGAGAGCTATGATATTGAAGACGGATATATAGAAATGAATGATGAATTTATTAAAGAATGTCAAAATACTCATGGTAAAAGTGCTATTAAGAGTCTCCTTGAGAGGCGTACTATAAAACCCAAATTATCTCCTAATGGAAAGTTTGCTACATCTCCCATAAACATTAAAGATAAGGATTTTGATTTATCTCTTGATTTATCTTACATAACTATTGTTGAGAAAGAACCTTTTTGTGGGACTAAGAATGAAAGTGTTGTAGCACATATTACTGAGCTTTCTACCATGAGTGGCCTATTTTCTGATGATATTAAGATGCGCTCCTACTTTATTGCTAAAATTTTCCCTTTTTCACTAAAAGGAGAAGCTAAGGCTTGGTTTAATAATTTATCTCCTAGATCTATTGATAGCCCTGGTTGCTTGATTAGTACTTTTCTTCAAAAATATTTCCCTCCTAGTGCTAGACATGCCATTTTGCAGGAACTTTTTGATTTTAAACAGGGAGAAAAAGAGATATTGCCTGAATCATGGGCAAGCTTTTGTGCTTAGATTCATACACATGTTGGATGTCCATTAGCTAAGAATGAGCTTCTTGATATATATTATAATGGACTACCTGATGAATCTAGGACATACCTGGATAGTTGTGCTGATTATGTTTTCAGGAATTAATGGCTAAAATAAGTAAGAATTATGATGACTGGACTCCACCTGAGCCAACTACGCCTGAGACAACTACACCTGAGTTAACTATGCCTGATCCAACACCAACACCAAAGAAGAGAGGAGTTATTGAACTAAATGATGAAGTGATGAAGGAAGTTAATAAATGTCTTAAGGGGAAAGGTACTAAAGCTGAAAACATGAAGAATTTACCTCCTATAGAAGAATTATGTAAGCCAATCTCCCACTCATCCACTATTGAGGTACACTCTCTCCAACATTTTGATGATGGTGATATTCCTTATTCTAAACCTCCTGATCAGTGCTTGGAAGAATTTGATGTTTTTATTGTTAAGCAAGATAATTTTAATAAAAGGATGAAAAATCATTTAATGGAAAACTCTAGAGCTATTATTGAGTTGAAGGATATTGTGGAAAGAACCTCTAATGATGTTAAAATGCTTGTTAAACATTTCTAGATGGTTCAAACTCAAATTGATCAGCTTATCAAAGTACAAAAAGATTTGCTAGTTAATGCTTCTAAAGAAAAACATGCTTATGAAATTAAAACTAGAAGTGGCGCTGCCACCCAGGATACTCTATATCCTGAGGGGCATCCTAAAAGAATTGAGCAGGATTCTCAACAAACAGAAAATAGAGGTACTTCTTTTAAGAGAAACAAAAAGAAACATAAAACAGTTGTAGAATCCTCTGAACCTGCTAAAGATCCCAATAGTATATCTGTCTCTGATGCTGAAACTGAGAGTGGTAATGAGAAAAATGATGCTCCTGATAAAGAAGAAATTGAAGAAGAACCTGAAAGGAACACTAAGAATGCTAAGTACACTAAGGAAGATTTTGTTGCTAATTAACATGGTAGTGAAAGAGAGCCATGGGTTCAAAAACTAATGCCTTTCCCTGATAAGAAAAATAAGTCAAAGGTAGACGAACGCTATAATAAGTTTTGTGTGTGGATGAAACCTTTATTTTTGCAAATTCCTTTAACTGATGCTATTAAATTGCGTCCTTATTCAAAGTATATGAAGGATATTGTTTCTAATAAAAGGAAGATCCCTAATGAGGAAATGTCTACTTTGCTTGCTAATTATTCCTTCAATGGTAAGGTTCCAAAGAAACTTGGAGACCCAAGGATTCCAACTATTCCATGTTCTATTAAAATAGCTAAGTTAGAACTTCTTTGTGTGATTTGGGAGCAGGAGTTAGTGTTATGCCTTTTTCTCTCTATAGGAGACTTCAATTGGAAAAATTAATACGAACTGATATATCTTTGCAAATGGCTGAGAAATATACTACCATTCCTGTTGGTATATGTGAGGATGTTCCTGTTCAAGTGGCTCATAATTGCTTGATATTAACTGAATTTGTTGTGCTTGAAATGCGTGAAGATGACAATATGTCTATTATTCTTGGGAGACCTTTTCTTAATACTGCAGGAGCTGTTATTAATTGCAATCAAGGAAAGATAACTTTTAATCTAAATGACAAAGAGAATATTATCTATTTCCCCAAGAAGATTGATAGGAATTATGGCTTAAATTCAATTGAAAATATTGAGGGCATTCATGTTGGAGAAATATATTGTCCCATACCATGAGAAAGATATGAGACTATTATGATTGGGACCATTGCCATCAAGGTTGAGGTAACATAATCATTGAGTGGAATACAAAGTTTTGTTTCATATAAAATTGTTTTGGTAACAATATCTGATCAACCTTGTTAACAAAGGGATTTTAATGAACAAAACCATATTTTCACCATGATTATCTTCGCTTACTTTTATTTTATCCATTTAAATTTTTTGCTTTCACTTAATTTACTTTTCTTTTGCTAGTTGCTTGCATATTAGAGTTTCTTAGAACTTCTAAAGTTTTAGTTATGTTTTGAATTCTAAAATCATCTTTCTGTCAGAAATTTATTCATCAATACCTGAAAATTGCTAAAAAAATAAAGTGTCTCGAAAAATTCCAGAAAATTCATATTAAATTTTTACATCAAAAGAGGGACAGAGAAGTACCTGGAGTGACCCAGGGGAGTCCACCAGGCAGGCACACCACCTGGATAGTTGAGCTATAAAACCCATAAACATTAAAGATAAGGATATTGATTTATCTCTTGATTTATCTTACATAACTATTGTTGAGAAAGAACCTTTTTGTGGGACTAAGAATGAAAGTGTTGTAGCACATATTACTGAGCTTTCTACCATGAGTGGCCTATTTTTTGATGATATTAAGATGCGCTCCTACTTTGTTGCTAAAATTTTCCCTTTTGCACTGAAAGGAGAAGCTAAGGCTTGGTTTAATAATTTACCTCCTGGATCTATTGATAGCCCCGGTTGCTTGATTAGTACTTTTCTTCAAAAATATTTCCCTCATAGTGCTAGACATGCCATTTTGCAGGAACTTTTTGATTTTAAACAGGGAGAAAAAGAGATATTTCCTGAATCATGGGCAAGCTTTTGTGCTTTGATTCATGCATAGGTTGGATGTCCATTACCTAAGAATGAGCTTCTTGATATATATTATAATGGACTAACTGAAGAATCTAGGACATGCCTAGATAGTTGTGATGATTGTGTTTTCAATAATAGAACTCCCAAAGAAGCTGAGGAAATAATGGCTAAAATAAGTAAGAATTATGATGACTGGACTCCACCTGAGCCAACTATGCCTACGACAACTACACCTGAGTTAACTATGCTTGATCCAACACCAACACCAAAGAAGAGAGGAGTTATTGAACTAAATGATGAAGTGATGAAGGAAGCTAAGAAATGTCTTAAGGAGAAGTGTATTAAAGCTGAAAACGTGAAGAATTTACCTCCTATAGAAGAATTATGTAAGCTAATCTCCCACTCATCCACTATTGAGGTACACTCTCTCCAACATTTTGATGAAGGTGATATTCCTTATTCTAAACCTCCTGATCAATGCTTGGAAGAATTTGATGTTTTTATTGTTAAGCAAGATAATTTTAATAAAAGGGTGAAAAATCATTTAATGGAAAACTCTAGAGCTATTATTGAGTTGAAGGATATTGTGGAAAGAACATATAATGTTGTTAAAATGCTTGTTAAACATTTCCAGATGGTTCAAACTCAAATTGATCAGCTTATCAAAGTACAAAAAGATTTGCTAGTTAATGCTTCTAAAGAAAAACATGCTTATGAAATTAGAACTAGAACTGGCACTACTACCCAGGATCCTCTATATCCTGAGGGGCATCCTAAACGAATTGAGCAGGATTCTCAACAAACTAAAAATAGAGGTACTTCTTTTAAGAGAAAGAAAAAGAAACATAAAACAGTTGTAGAATCCTCTAAACCTGCTAAAATCCCAATAGTATATTTGTCTCTGATGCTGAAACTGAGAGTGGTAATGAGAAAAATGATGCTCCTGATAAAGAAGGAATTGAAGAAGAACCTAAAAGGAACACTAAGAATGCTAAGTACACTAAGGAAGGTTTTGTTGCTAATGAACATGGTAGTGAAAGAGAGACCTAGGTTCAAAAACTAATACCTTTCCCTGATAAGAAACATAAGTCAAAGGAAGATGAACACTATCATAAGATTTGTGAGTGGATGAAACCTTTATTTTTGCAAATTCCTTTAATTGATGCTCTTAAATTGCATCCTTATTCAAAGTATATGAAGGATATTGCTTCTAATAAAAGGAAGATCCCTAATGAGGAAATTTCTACTTTGCTTGCTAATTATTCCTTCAATGGTAAGGTTCCAAAAAAATTGGAGACCCAGGGATTCCAACTATTCCATGTTCTATTAAAAATAGCTAAGTTAGAACTACTTTGTGTGATTTGGGAGCAGGAGTTAGTGTTATGCCTTTTTCTCTCTATAAGAGACTTCAATTGGAAAAATTAATACCAACTGATATATCTTTGCAAATGGCTGATAAATCTACTACCATTCCTATTGGTATATGTGAGGATGTTCCTGTTTAAGTGGCTCATAATTGGTTGATATTAACTGACTTTGTTGTGCTTTAAATGCCTGAAGATGACAATATGTCTATTATTCTTGGGAGACCTTTTCTTAATACTGCAAGAGCTGTTATTAATTGCAATCAAGGAAAGATAACTTTTAATGTAAATGACAAAGAGCATATTGTCTATTTCCCCAAGAAGATTGATAGGAATCATGGCTTAAATTCAATTGAAAATATTGAGGGAATTCAAGTTGGAGAAATATATTGTCCCATACCACGAGAAAGATATGAGACTATTATGATTGGGACCATTGCCATCAAGGTTGAGGTAACATAATAATTGAGTGGAATACAAAGTTTTGTTTCATATAAAATTGTTTTGGTAACAAGACCTGATCAACCTTTTTAACAAAGGGATTTTAATGAAAAAACAATGTTTTCACCATGATTATCTTTGCTTACTTTTATTTTATCCATTTTAAATTTTTGCTTTCACTTAGTTTACTTTTCTTTTGCTAGTTGCTTGCATATTAGAGTTTCTTAGAACTTTTGAAGTTTTAGTTTTGTTTTGAATTTTCATCATTCTAAAATCATCTTTCTGTTAGAAATTTATTCATCAATACCTGAAAATTGCTAAAATATAAAGTGTTTCGAAAAATTCTAGAAAATTCATATTAATTTTTTTACGTCAATAGAGGGGCAAAGAAGTACCTGGAGTGACCTAGGGGGGGCCACCAGGCAGGCACACCACCTGGTGGAGCGGCCACACCAGGGGCGCGCCTGGCCATGGTGTGAGCCACCCCTAGCCCACCACTTACTCTCTCACCTGCCACTTCTTTCTCTCCCCCGAGAAAACACCAGTTCATTGCTCATACTCGCGTTCTTGCTGTTCTTGCTCGCGATTTTTTGATCCCCTTGCTCAGCCCATCTTTGCTGCTGAAATTTGGAGCAGTTTTTCTCTGGTATGTGACTCCTCCGCTTGTCCAAGTAGATTTGTGATTAGTGGTTTATATCTTGAGTATTTTGCTACTATAGGTGACAACTTATGTGAGCTTGTAAGCTTGTTCAATTCTTAAGATTTTTTTTTTGATAAATGCTTAGGCCTCTTACAAATCCCTATAAGTAGTTCCTTTCATTATGTAATCATTTTGCAATCACTTGTATGATGGATGTTTAATTTTTAGAATAGCAGAGATGAACAACCACACTTTTGGAGAAGTATTTGAAAGGGACACACCCATGAGGGCATGGCCTTCGAGATCAGCTTCTCAATGAAGATCTTATTGCACCATGATTTGGCAATGAAGGAGATGAGGGAGATACTCACCCGTCTACCTTCCCTTGCTTTGCCTTTTTGCAAGCTGTAGGGATCCTTGATCATTTCCTACTTCTTGTTCAGAGGGTTGGTCTAACCACTTACATGCAGGATGAGAGTGAGAAATATGCCATGCTCACCAAAACTTTCATTGAAAGTTTCGTTTTCACTGACACCCCTTATCAGTCAACTGTTTCGTTCAAAATTTATAAAATGCCTATTACCATGCCATTGGAAAGATTTTGCAGTATTATAGGCATAGGCATGAGTGGGACAGTGAAGAAGATCCAGGGTCGACCCGCTGATTTGCTGGAGCTCTACCAAAGTGTGACAAATGACGATGACCGCACAACTCAGCGGGGAAAGATAAGGAACATTCAACTCCCAACTCTTAGATATTTTGCTTATTATCTTGCCACTAGCATTCTTGGTAGGGAGAACACTAGTAATATTTATAATTATCATTTAGCCTTCCTCGCTGCTGCACTTAATAATGATACCAAGTATAATCTTGGTTCTCTCATTGCTCGCCGCCTAGACGCTAGAGGACCTATTTATGGGGGCATTATTGCCTCATGTATAGTTGCTTCTTTGGGACTTTCTGTTGATCCTAATGATACTGTATTGACACCACAAAGGTTTGATCTTGCTGCTATGAAAACACATCACTTTGTTACTACTAACTCTAGTACCGAGAATTTAGTTTACAGGATGTTGTTTACTGATGGAGACGAGAGGGAAATTCCTTTGCCACAGTACACTTTGTTCAGTATTTGTAGGATGCCATGGTCGCGTTCCAAGGAGGAGGTGGACGAGCAGCTCCGCTTGCTTGGTTTCCACGGGCACCAACAGGGGGATGTGCCCTTTTACGACTACTCTGTGCACTACACTAGGGCGTCCTCGAGTTCATATCAGGATGAATGCACTTCTTCGCTGTATTACGGAGGCGCTCCATCTTGGCCAGCTTGGGATTGATACCCACTTAGGCCAAAATCCTAAGCTTGGGGAGAGGTACACCGACATCACACTCATCTACATATCATGTTCAGTCGGTACTTTGTATATCCATGTTTCGTTTTCTTTTTAGTCTTGCTTTATTTCTGCTTTCCAAAATGCAAAAAGACCAAAAATATTTTCATTATTTCTCTTTGTTTGCTTCTTTGTCCTTTAGCCTTGGTTTGCTTCATCCTTTTTAGCTTTGCTTGTTCTTCCTTTTGGTTCTTGCCTTTAAAAATCAAAAACCCAAAAATATTTGTTGTTCTTCTTTGGTTTTATAAAGTTTGCTACAGGGTTCAGCGGTCCTCAGTGACTTCTTGGAGTTTGGTTTTACCTTATTATTCAAGTCACACAAGTGAAAGGCAATGATGATTTGTGACAACTCGAGGTGTGGTAAGAGGCTGGTATGAACTGTATTTGTTTTTCATTTTTGTACATATACTCATCATTGTGAGCATGCTTAGTCTATTTATGTAAGGTGTATGTTATTTAATGGATACTTAGTGGTCCTTGCCTGCTTATGATCAATTCCAATCCATTATTGTTCGTAACATGTCATATAATTGTTTGCTTGCATTGTTCTATTCATAATTTGGTATGACATTGTGGGGTCCTCCACTGAATGTTTTATTTGACTCGACTTGTCACATGCTCATGCATGCATATGACTAAACAAAAGGTCAGTTAAGCCTCAATGATTTATTCTGCCTCAGAGTTCTTGTGTCACTTTTATGCCACTATTAATTTTGTCTTGTCGCAAGCATGATTATGACAGTTACTGCTCTCTCGATTGTCGCTCCCTTTCTATTGCTAGCCTTCACTTGTGCTGAGTATAAGCTTTACTCGTGCATCCAACTCCCTAAAACCAAAGTTTCCCAAAAGAGTCCACCATATCTACCTATTAGCATTATTGCTACTCCTTGCATGTTTATTATGCTCTGTTTTCTTCCAATAAGAATGTTTGCTTGTTATGAGAAAATTAGTTAGTAAAGCTCTCACAAACTTGACGGCACACTTTACGTTTCTTGCACTTAATAAACTTGAACCATTGTGCCCATCTATGTTGCGTATATGCTTGCACTTTATAAGTTGTGAATTAGGAGAACCATGTTACCATGGGGTACGCTTTCAACATTGCACTTTATTTAGTTGATATCATGTTCTTTTGCTTATGGATCCCGGCGGTGGGAAATAAAAGGGGAGCTTGTAAGATCATGGAGTTTGTATATGTGTTAGAGAAATGCCTGGGCCGCTAGCCTAAGGCATGCCTAATCATGGTGGAAACTTGCAGCATAACCATAGTGAGCAATCTGTAAAGCATCTTTAATAAAAACCTATGCAAATAGCAAATAAAAAGATCGTACAGATGCTCATTGTGTGCTTGCCTTGTCATTTTGATATGGGAATGCTTCTGTATCATCGGGCAAGGGGTACCCATTGGTGGTTCTCTATGATACACATGTACCTACAATGACAAGAACTTACTCGTGACTAAATTTGAGTAGCTTGAGGTTCGGTCTTCGTAAGTAAGGGGCATGAGATTTCAACTTATAACTTGTCAAGTATATCCTCATATTTGTTCACTTTAACCTTAATCACCTAAAGATGCTTATTATAGGGGCAATGAGATCTCAAAGCTAATGAGTACCATAGTTTCAGCATTTGGAAGCCTTTCAAACTTTTAAATCTTGTTCTTTCACTTTTATGTTGAGTCACCATTTATTCTTTGAGCACCTTCCCGAGAGCATAGCTGTCATTCTTAGTGTAATGTGCTTGTCCCAAAACACGGTTAATTATGACATAAATTTGACACTTGTATCTTTGATATTTTTATTTCTAGTCTTTGCTTAAGACTTCAGAGGTGCCTTGGCATTTATGTTTTGCTCCAAATAAAGGGCAAGCAGGATACCACTTTATCATATCTTGTTATGAGCACTACAATCCTGCATATGCTTATGTGTCATGTTGCTTATTATTAATGGGTTGGAATCTCTTGATAGCTTGCATGACCACTGGGTAAACTTATGTGCATACTCTTTATTATGAATTGCCTAAGTATTTGATCATATGCTGAGAATAAATACATCTTATGAAGCAAATGTGTTCATGAAAGTTTCTTTTATTGCACTCAGTTTTCAATTGAATTGCTTGAGGACAAGCAATAAGCTAAGCTTGGGGGAGTTGATATGTCCAAAACGTATCTACTTTCTCGAACACATGCTATTGTTTCTCCTCTAAACTTGTGTGATTTCGATACAACTAACACAAACTGACATTGTTTTCAGCAGAATTACCTTGGTGTCTAGTTTTTGTGCATAAAATCAACTATCAGGAAAAATCCCGGAAAATATGCCAAAAATCCTATTTCACCAGAAGACTCACGGAGCCAGAAGACGAGACGGAGGAGGGCCACGAGGGGGGCTTGTTCGTCTGTGGTACCAAAGTTGGCAGGCCAGCGCATGGCAGTATGTAAGTTGGCTGAAATTACCGCGTTTCGAAAAGTTGGGCCACCAACTACTGGGAGGGGCCATTTCGAGGCAAACTCATCTCACCCTTGCCAAATTCAAACATTTTGTTAAACTGCCCCGTGAAGTAGACGGTCAGGACCCTCATGTCGGTCATCTGTCCGTGACATGGGCCCCAACACGGCAACCTCTTAGGCAAATCGAGCAGCTAAGTGGATTGGATGCGTTGACCAATTTCACAAATCCATTCCCAGCTTTCCCCTAGCACCGGCGGCGTCAGAATCCACCCTCCAGGCAGGACGATCCCTTCGGACATTTGACTTCTGGCGCCAAGTTGCAGCGCCTAGTTGCTGCGCGTCGTTGATCCTGACCTCCAATGGCGCATGCCGTAGCCGCCGTTGCGAGGCTCTAGCCCGCCCTCGCCGCCGACGAGCCGAGAAGCTCGAAGGATGGCAGATCCTACTATCAAGAAAGAAGAAGTTCTATCTACAAACGGGTGATCTACCCTTCTCTCTGCTATTCGCACTAGTTACAACTGCTAGCTGGCTACTGAACCTCAAATTGTTTGTTATCCCAACGCTGACAAACATATTTTGTCCACATTTTTTTGTCAAGTGGGATCTGCGCGTACCCCCCTTACCTGGTTACGGTAGTCCTCTATAGGTACGACTCTAAGGGCAAGAGGTATGGACACCATTGTTTCATGATGGAAGAAGTGCATGCGCAGATCTACACTATATCTGGTATGGTTGCTGCTCTGCGTAATCATGTTGAATTATGGCCGAAGCAGACTACAAAGTTTAGCTTCATGGATGAACATGGCATCATGGTTCCTATAACATGTGACAGTAAGCTAATTGGGTTGATGAAAAGGTATGCTTCGACTGCCATGTTTGAGCTGAAATGTGATGTCTTCGGATGTGGAAGTCAAGAATCGGGAGTCGCCCTTCTATTCTTGGACAGGGTGGTTGCTCGAACCCAATTAGCTCCTAGTAAGCAAAGGTCTCTTGGGGTTCGCATGTTTGTGCTGAATTGTAATTTTTGTTTTATTTACTCTATAGATATTGGGCAGTTATGCAACAGTCTTGTTTCTTTGACAGGAAGCACCGCAAGGTTAGAAACATGACTGCCGGGTCAGTCATTTTTCTGCCCGAAGAAATTAAAAACGAGTGGAAAGATGTCATTTTGCTACCCCGAAGAAATTAAAAACGAGTGGAAAGATGATGCTGGACACGATTCTGGTGCCCATTGTCCCGGCGATGCAGAGTACGTGAAGATAAGAAAATTGGCACCGAGGAAGAGGAAGAAGGCAGGAAATGAAGAAGCCATTGGACGTGAAGGCTTGGCACCCAAGCTGCGGAAGAAGGCTGCTCGCAATGAAGATGCATAGTAATGTGTTGAACTTGAACCTATATATGTAATTCTGTTAAATTCTGATCGCTCTGTGTGTGGCACTTTGCTCAGCGAAACAATCTACCCATGTTCTCTGAATAAAATGTACTGTGACTTAGGGTTTGGAAACGCCCGAGTTAGTAGTTGAATCCAAAATTATGATTGTGCCACTGCTATCTGAAAACAAGGATCCATCGGTTCCACGATTGCTGAGGGGCAGGAGGTCTCCAAATACGACGGAATGTAAGTGGCGCAAAAATAAATTATTTAAGCTGCCACACTCCACGAAGCAGCAACTTATTTCAGATGCTGCACAACGACGTGGCAACATAAACAGCAATGTTCTCACCGATAATGCCCAGATGAGGAGGAAATGGGTACTACTTTCTGGCCTAATCTTGAGCCCGTCTATCTCACCGCCTCTCTGCTCCTGCATCCCCTGCATCTGGCGAAGCTCCCGGATCTCTAGTAACCGGGTGTACGTGCTTCCACTTTATAAATTGTGGTTGTGCCATTTCCATGCGGCACAATCCACGTAGATTACGTTTAAACAAACCACCAATGTCAGAATACACTAGTAGAAAAGGTGTCTTTGGTCCACGGTCATGTTCCCAATCCAGGATAGAGATCTAAATCGAGGCAGAAATTGATCTAAATCACAAATTCTTCCACAAATTAATCGAGACAGAGATCTAAATCGAGGCATTTCATTACTTCAACCACAAATTCTTCTAATCAAAGGTGCGATTTCACATCCTACATTAATTCAACCACTAGTCGACAATTTCACTTCCGCTGCCACTGTCCTCCGAGCCGCCGGCTTCCTCGTCGCTGTCGGATGGAACCTCCACGATGTCCGCATTGTTCGCGAGATGGAGCACCTCTTTGCGTCGAGTGGCGGCGATGACGGTGTACTTGGTCCGTCCAGGGACGGACCAGAATCTCTCCCGCCCTTCTCGGTTTCGGAGATCCCGGTGCACCACGCGCCCGTCAACAATGCGGTTGCCAATCTTGGCCTTCCGATCCTTCTTGAACAGCGCCGACTAGTACGGGCTGGCCGTCTCGTACCGGGGCAGCGCCCTCTTCCACGCAGGCATCTGGCGGTGGCGCGCCACGATTTTGCTCTCCATCTCGGCTTGGCCAGGTAGCGGAGACACCAGCACCCACGTAGAGCTGATGCACCATCCGTGGGGCACCTTCACGGCTGGCGGCACAAGGATGTCGAAGTTCGCGAACATCACCGCCTCGTACAAGTTTAGATCAGGCATCTCCATGGCGGCGCAGTGGAGATTGGAGAGGACGAGGGGATGGGCGACGGTTTATTATAAGTGGCGCCCTATTTGTACACGCATTTACGACGGGTTTACGGTCAGACAAAAGAAGTAATGCGGGGTCAGACAAAAGAAGTAATGCCGGGTTAGAGCAAATTTTGTCCTCCCTGGAATCCGGGACCAATAGTTCAGACCGCTAGGTCAACAAGTACAAATATTACAACTTAAAAAGGCATGGAGCTTAAGCTAAATAGAACTAGTTATCACACATCTCCTTGATCTTCCTAATCTTGGCCCGATGTGCATCTTCCTGCGAGAGCAAGGATCGAATTGTCTGCTCCTTCCTTTTAGCATCTTCCTTGCACAACTTCAATTGTTTCTCTGCATTTTTCCTCATGCACTTGTCAATACTCGTAGTTGTGTACTGCAGGACTTTGGCCTGGTGGAGATCATTCCTTGCTTGAGTCGGGCTTCTTGCTCGCTTAGCCTTCGTACAACGCCGTGTCCCTCTCCTTCTCGACTTTGATAACCTTGTCATGCACCCACCTGAGATCTCGCTTATGCTTGGTCGTGTCAACTGGTTCCCATAGCTTCGTCTCAACACTGTCAAGAAGTGAGCTGAATACGGATTATTTCAACTCGACAGTCATTTCCCATAGTTTGTCCAACATTTTCTACATCGATTTGGGCCACTCTGGATCTACCCATTTGACAACACCGCAACTTCCACCTTGCATCATTGCATGATGTCCTTGACACCGTAGAAACCTCCTGCCTGCGTTTCGTCCTTCGAACGCTACAAATTTAGCAGGAACATATCCATGTTTACATACCAGAGGACTGTCTTCATCCTCTAAACCATGATAGTCGGAGTCATACATCGTCTGGTTGGCCTAACACATCATACGCGCATGAGGAAACAGATTAGATCTAGCTCAAAAAATAGATAATTGGCCACAGATGATAGAAATAGATATGAGACGACTCACATCAAAATCACCGTCCCTGTCATCACGACGCGTTTCCTCCCCATCTCCCCTTGAACCCATGGCAAGAGGGGAGGGGGTGGCTACTAGAGAGGGGATTGGGATGGAGGCGCCGTCGGCTTGCGGCTACGGCAGGATGGGAGTGAAGTGGAGAAAGTGGCTTCGAGGGTAAGGAAGAGAAGTACGGGGAGGAAGAGAAGTAATGGGGATGTGACACTAGGATGTGGCCCACTGAACTTGTGAGACGTGACACTCGCAATAGGGGAGCGCCTGGTGTTGCTAGTTTGTCCAGAGCAAGCGTGGCCAATCATGCCGCCGAACAGCCTACTCGCGGATCGCTCTCACGAAGACCATCCCACTCGTCCAAGCGCCACAATCGAACGGTATGTAACAATCGTCAAGCAGAACAACTGTGTTAGGGCGTGCCTTCTAGAAAACTCGGTCTAACAGCTACCCATGCAATGACACTGGTGTACCCATGTGTGGTTTGTGAAAAGAACAGACATGCAATCACACTAGGTCGATCCATATGTGGTTTATGGAAGTAACAGACATGCATTGACTCTAGCTGTGATTCATGAAAAAAACAGACATGCAATGACACTGGTGGATCCATGTGTGGTTCATGGGAAGAACACACATCCAATGACACTGGTGGACTCTAGCTGTGGTTCATAAAAAGAAAATACATGCAATGACACTGGTGGATCCATATGTGGTTTGTCAGGAGAACACACATGCAATGACACTGGGTGTGGTTCATGAAAATAACAGACATGCAATGACACTGGTGGATCCTTATGTGGTTTGTGAGAAGAACAGACATGCAATGACACTGGTGGATCCATATGTGGTTCATGAAAAGAACTGACATGCAATGACACTGGGTGTGGTTCATGAAAAGAACTGACATGCAATGACACTAGGTGTAGTTCATGAAAAGAACAAACATGCAATCACACCGGTAGATCCATGTGTGGTTTATGGAAGTAACATATATGCAATGACTCTAGCTATGGTTCATGAAAAGAACAGACATGCAATGACACTGGGCGTGGTTCATGAAAAGAACAGACATGCAATGACACTGGGTGTGGTTCATGAAAATAACAGACATGCAATGACTCTAGCTGTGGTTCATGAAAAGAACACACATGCAATGACACTAGGTGATGTTCATTAAAAGAATAGACATGCAATGACACTGGTGGATCCTTATGTGTGGTTCATGAAAAGAACATACATGCAATGACACTGGTGGATCCTCATGTGGTTTGTTTAGAGGAACATACATGCAATGACACTGGTGGATCCATGTGTGGTTCATGAGAAGAACACACATCCAATGACACTGGTGGATCCTTATGTGGTTTGTTCAGAGGAACAGACATACAATGACACCGGTGGATCCTCATGTGGTCTGTCTAGAGGAACACACATGCAATGACACCGGGTGTGGTTCATGAAAAGAATAGACATGCAATGACTTATGTGGTTTGTTTAGAAGAAAACACATGGAATGACACTGGGTGTGGTTCATGAAAAGAATAGACAGGCAATGACACTGGTGGATCCTTATGTGGTTTGTTTAGAAGAACACACATGCAATGACACTTGGTGTGGTTCATGAAAAGAACAGACACGCAATAACACTGGTGGATCCTTATGTGGTTTGTTTAGAGGAACATACATGCAATGACACCGGTGGATCCACGTGTGGTTCATGAGAAGAACACACATCCAATGACACTTTTAGATCCTTATGTGGTTCATGAAAAGAACTAACATGCAGTGACACTGGGTGTGGTTCATGAAAAGAACAGACATGCAATGACACTGGGTGTGGTTCATGAAAAGAACACACATGCAATGACACTGGTGGATCCTTATGTGGTTCATGAAAAGAACAGACATGCAATGACACTGGTGGATCCTTATGTGGTTCATGAAAAGAACACACATGCAATGACACTGGTGGATCCTTATGTGGTTTGTTTAGAAGAACACACATGCAATGACACTGGGTGTGGTTCATGAAAAGAACAGACATGCAATGAGACTGGTGGATCCTTATGTGGTTTGTTTAGAGGAATAGACATGCAGTGGCACCGGTGGATCCACGTGTGGTTCATGAGAAGAACACACATCCAATGACACTAGTAGATCCTTATGTGGTTCATGAAAAGAACTGACATGCAGTGACACTGGGTGTGGTTCATGAAAAGAACAGACATGCACTAACACTAGGTGTGGTTCATGAAAACAACAGACAGGCAATGACACTAGTGGATCCTTATGTGGTTTGTTTAGAAGAACACACATGCAATGACACTGGGTGTGGTTCATGGAAAGAACAGACATGTAATGACACTGGTGGATCCTTGTGTGGTTTGTTTAGAGGAACAGACATGCAATGACACCGGTGGATCCACATGTGGTTGATGAGAAGACCACACATCCAATGACACTGGTAGATCCATATGTGGTTTGTTTAGAGGAACAGACATGCAATGACACCGGGGGATCCTTATGTGGTCTATCTAGAGGAACCCACATGCAATGACATCGGGTGTGGTTCATGAAAAGAACAGACATGAAGGATCCTTATGTGGTTTGTTTATAAGAACACACATGCAATGACACTTGGTGTGGTTCATGAAAAGAACAGACACGCAATGACACTGGTGGATCCTTATGTGGTTTGTTTAGAGGAATATACATGCAATGACACCGGTGGATCCACATGTGGTTCATGAGAAGAACACACATCCAATGACACTTTTAGATCCTTATGTGGTTCATGAAAAGAACTAACATGCAGTGACACTGGGTGTGGTTCATGAAAAGAACATACATGCAATGACACTAGGTGTGGTTCATGAAAACAACACACATGCAATGACACTGGTGGATCCTTATGTGGTTCATGAAAATAACAGACATGCAATGACACTGGTGGATCCTTATGTGGTTTGTTTACAAGAACACACATGCAATGACACTGGGTGTGGTTCATGAAAAGAACAGACATGCAATGAGACTGGTGGATCCTTATGTGGTTTGTTTAGAGGAATAGACATGCAGTGGCACCGGTGGACCCACGTGTGGTTCATGAGAAGAACACACATCCAATGACACTGGTAGATCCTTATGTGGTTCATGAAAAGAACTGACATGCAGTGACACTGTGTTTGGTTCATGAAAAGAACAGACATGCACTGACACTTGGTGTGGTTCATGAAAAGAACAGACAGGCAATGACACTGGTGGATCCTTATGTGGTTTGTATAGAAGAACAGACATGCAATGACACTAGGTATGGTTCATGGAAAGAACAGACATGTAATGACACTGGTGCATCCTTATGTGGTTTGTTTAGAGGAACAAGCATGCAATGACACCAGTGGGTCCACATGTGGATCATGAGAAGAACACATCCAATGACACTGGTAGATCCTTATGTGGTTCATGAAAAGAACAGACATGAAGTGACACCGGGTGTGGTTCATGAAAAGAATAGACATGCAATGACACTGGGTGTGGTTCATGAAAAGAACAGACATGCAATGACTCTAGCTGTGGCTCATGAACAGAACACACATGCAATGACACTCCGTGTGGTTCATGAAAAGAACAGACATGCAATGACACTGGTGGATCCAGATGTGTGGTTCATGAAAAGAACAGACATGCAATGACACTGGTGGATCCTTATGTGGTTTGTTTAGAAGAACACACATGCAATGACACTAGGTGTGGTTCATGAAAAGAACACACATGCAATGACACTGGTGGATCCCTATGTGGTTTGTTTAGAGGAACAGACATGCAATGACACCGGTGGATCCACGTGTGGTTCATGAGAAGAACATACATCCAATGACACTAGGTGGATCCTTATGTGGTTCATGTAAAGAACTGACATGTAGTGACACTGGGTGTGGTTCATGAAAAGAACAGATATTCAATGACACTGGTGGATCCTTAGGTGGTTTGTTTAGAGGAACAGAAATGCAATGACACGGGTGGATCCTTATGTGGTCTGTCTAGAGGAACACACATGCAATGACACCGGGTGTGGTTCATGAAAAGAACAGACATGAAATGACTTATGTGGTTTGTTTAGAAGAACACGCATGCAATGACACTGGGTGTGGTTCATGAAAAGAACAGACAGGCAATGACACTGGTGGATCCTTATGTGGTTTGCTTAGAAGAACACACGTGCAATGACACTAGGTGTGGTTCATGAAAAGAACAGACACGCAATGACACCGGTGGATCCTTATGTGGTTTGTTTAGAGGAACAGACATGCAATGACACCGGTGGATCCACGTGTGGTTCATGAGAAGAACACACATCCAATAACACTGGTAGATCCTTATGTGGTTCATGAAAAGAACTGACATGCAGTGACACTAGGTGTGGTTCATGAAAAGAACAAACATGCACTAACACTGGGTGTGGTTCATGAAAAGAACAGACAGGCAATGACACTGGTAGATCCTTATGTGGTTTGTTCAGAAGAACACACATGCAATGACACTGGGTGTGGTTCATGAAAAGAACACACATGCAATGACACTGGTCGATCCTTATGTGGTTTGTTTAGAGGAACAGACATGCAATGACACCGGTGGATCCACGTGTGGTTCATGAGAAGAACACACATCCAATGACACTGGTAGATCCTTATGTGGTTCATGAAAAGAAAAGACATGCAGTGACACCGAGTGTGGTTCATGAAAACAACAGACATGCAATGACACCGGGTGTGGTTCATGAAAAGAACAGACATGCAATGACTCTAGTTGTGGTTCATGAAAAGAACACACATGCAATGACACTGGGTGTGATTCATGAAAAGAATAGACTTGCAATGACACTGGTGGATTCTTATGTGTGGTTCATGAAAAGAACAAACATGCAATGACACTGGTGGATCCTTATGTGGTTTATTTAGAAGAACAGGCATGCAATGACACTGGGTCTGGTTCATGAAAAAACAGACATGCAATGGCTCTAGTTGTGGTTCATGAAAAGAACACACATGCAATGACACTAGGTGTGGTTCATGAAAAGAACAGACATGCAATGACACTAGTGGATCCTTATGTGTGGTTCATGAAAAGAACAGACATCCAATGACACCGGTGGATCCACGTGTGGTTCCTGAGAAGAACACACATCCAATGACACTGGTAGATCCTTATGAGGTTCATGAAAAGAACTTACATGCAGTGACACTGGGTGTGGTTCATGAAAAGAACAGACATGCAATGACACTGGGTGTGGTTCATGAAACGAACAGACATGCAATGACTCTAGCTCTGGTTCATGAAAAGAACACACATGCAATGACACTGGGTGTGGTTCATGAAATGAACCGACATGCAATGACACTGGTGGATCCTTATGTGGTTTGTTTACAGAAACACACATGCAATGACACCGGTGGATCCACGTGTGGTTCATGAGAAGAACACACATCCAATGACACTGGTAGATCCTTATGTGGTTCATGAAAAGAACTGACATGTAGTGACACTGGGTGTGGTTCATGAAAAGAACAGACATGCAATGACACTGGGTGTGGTTCATGAAAAGAACAGACATGCAATGACACTAGTGGATCCTTATGTGGTTTGTTTAGAAGAACACACATGCAATGACACTTGGTGTGGTTCATGAAAAGAATAGACATGCAATGACATTGGTGGATCCTTATGTGCTTTGTTTAGAAGAACACACATGCAATGACACTGGGTGTGGTTCATGAAAAGAACAGACATGCAATGACACTAGTGGATCCTCATGTGGTTTGTTTAGAGGAATAGACATGCAATGACACCGGTGGATCCACATGTGGTTCATGAGAAGAACACACATCCAATGACACTGGTAGATCCTTATGTGGCTCATGAAAAGAACTGACATGTAGTGACACTGGGTGTGGTTCATGAAAAGGACAGACATGCACTGACACTGGGTGTGGTTGATGAAAAGAACATACAGGCAATGGCACTGGTGGATCCTTATGTGGTTTGTTTAGAAGAACACACATGCAATGACACTGGGTGTGGTTCATGAAAAGAACAGACATGCAATGACACTGGTGGATCCTTATGTGGTTTCTTTAGAGGAACAGACATGCAATAACACTAGGTGTGGTTCATGAAAAGAACAGACATGCAATGACTCTAGCTGTGGTTCATGAAAAGAACACACATGCAATGACACTAGGTGTGGTTCATGAAAAGAACAGACATGCAATGACACTGGTGGATCCTTGTGTGTGGTTCATGAATAGAACAGACATGCAATGACACCGGTGTGGCTCGAGATCCGCGATGACCTCGAAGAGGAGGAGCAAGAGCACCATGAGATGCATGTCGAGGAGATGGTTGCAGAGTTAACATATGTCTCCAACTCACTAGACTCAGTCGTAAATAGGATAGATGCTCTTAGATTTGGGTAATTAGAGATGGACATTAGGTTCTTAACCAAGTATGGTATGCAATCTAGATATTTAGCATGCTCATGATGCTTTTGGTGGCTGGCTATATATTCCACTAATAATTAAGTAATCCCCTTTTGTTTACTAGTACTCACCATCTCATAGTACTGCCACGTTAAATTACACTAGGTTAATTAATATGGGAGTAGTTGACAGTCTGCTTATTGCCCTTCTACAGTTTGTGGTTACTACTAATTGATTTGGTTTATGTGTTACTAGTATCTCTATCTATATACGAGTATGGCTACATTTTTTGCACATTTGTGCACCTCCCCCGTCGCGCACCTTCTTTACCCAGCAGCGTCCACCTTTCCATCACATCAGTGCAATCTCCAGTGAGTCTGCAACCATCCGAATGGTTGTTTAGGTGATTGCTATTTGAAATTGTAGATCTATATGCCACATTAGGAAGCTGGGATCACCATGGATGTAGCCATGGAATTAGTTATAAGGTCCACTGAAAATAGGTAAGTATATGCTACCAAGAAGAGTCTTTTGAGGATGGGAAGCTTTCCCCCTGGCTTTATTTCACAAAACGGTCCTCTGCTGAACAATGCAGATGTAATTTGTTGCATATCGTTCATAAACAGATTGTTGTTTTCTGGTGTCCTGCATTGCTGAGTTCTTTAAATTATATTGTTTGTTAAAGGGAAACATGCCCAATCCTTGGCATCAGATTAATGCACGTATCCTTCTTTGCATTGTGAAGTTGATGTGTTCTTTCCAAAAATTTACTGGTTTTGCTGCATTTCATTTAGCATCATGTGCATGTCCCACCCGTGGAGGAGGCATTATGGAGTGACAAGTGTTTTTATGTATCCAGCTGCTTTGCAGGAATTTCAATAACCTATGATTTGCCCCCAAAAACATTTTTTTCGATAAAGAGCGCTTTATTACTTAAAATGTCCCCTAAAATATACTGATCATTTTTGTTGCATCATGCTTTGTAGAAATGAAGTCATTTTGATTTGTTGCCACTTATTACTAAGGCCAGGACTACTAATGTGCCAGCTAAGAAGGCAAACCCTGAAGTACGGCCCTTTTCATGTCGGTTCTATTTTCCATGTTTGGGAAATATGCCTCTATGGTTCTTTGCCATTTTCGGTACCACTTTAGAGCTTGCACGATGTGTGCAGCTGAATTTGGATTGTGAAACGAGAATTTGGTTTATTTTTTTGAAATGAGAATTTGGTTTAATTTTGGATTTGTTATCTGAAGTTTCCACCTTACTCATATTGCTCATGGCGTAATGGTGCTGGTCACTACAAGGATTTGACAATTTCCCATCTCCGAGAGAAATACATAGCTCATAGACACATGATTTTGTGCCTTCAAGAGAAAGTGAAACACTAGGACGAACAGATTAGGCGCCTAAAGGAAGAAGTGTCCACATCCACTAAGTGGATAGCTGATTTGACTGCAGGATGGAATACATCAATTTCAATTGCTCATGATGCTACTGTTGATTTTCAAAAGTTCGTGGCTGACAACTTAGTCCCCGAGTTGCCTGATGTGGATGGAGATGAGCTGATTGGCCAGGTGTACGACCGTGGAAGCAGATGAGACCCCGAGTTGCCTAATGTAGATGGCGACGAGCTGATCTTGGAACAGGTGGGAATGCGAGCTGACAAACTTTTCAATTCGGCTTTAGAAGCAGATGAGACCCTGACAGAAATTCGAGATTCTCCACGCCCATACAGTCCTGATCCTGCAAAAGATGAGGAAATCTATAAACCATATTGACCGCTCTACTTTCATTTTTGAAGGGTTTGGGTCTCTTGTGAGGATGACTATTTGTTAAGTCAGGTACTATAACTGTTTCTTTTGCTCTGCTGGTGTGTGGTGTCCACAAATCTATATATTTGTTGTACTATTATGACATATATATTGGACCTGGCTTTATGTCACTATATTTGGTAACAAGAGTCATCTTATTCGAACTTGCGGTGGTTTTTTATCTTCCAATTTTTTCCTTCTGAGATCTGTTAATGATGATGTTAATGCCAGTTGCGAGTGATTTTTTAGCATGTTTCTGGTAGTAAAGCAAAACTTGTAGTTGTAGATTATAGAATTTCGGGTTGATGTTTAAACTCTAGATATTGATGTCATAGAAAGGGAAGGCTTCTACCACCTGGAATATTTTACCCAACAATTGATTGTATCACATGAATAAGTGCACAAACTTGATGTCTGTAGGCGGGAAACTAAGCAACGCAAGTGCACAAACTTGTATTAGTCATGTGGTTGCTACTATTAATACATTCGTGGTTTCCCCTAAAAAAGCGGGGTTCGCAATAAAAAATAGTGGGGCGAATGTTAGTTTCGAGTTCGAGGTAGCTCAGTCGTGTGCCCCTCGACCCCATCGTCATCTTCTCTACCTGGCCGCCCTCCCTCAACTGGACCATCCCCGCCGCTCCCCATTGAACACCACTACACCGCCATTCGCTAGTATGTACGTCCCCAACCTCCAGCCATTACAGGCTTTCTAAAGGATAAAATGCATTTATTTTTGGGCATTGCGAGCTAAATAAGCTCGTGGGGTTTACAGGAAATGGAATCGGCATTGGTAGATGCATTTGTTGCGTCAGCGGATGCTTGTAAAGCAGAGGTGGATGCTGAAGCAACACTAGCGGATACATGTGAAGCGGATGTGGAGGCCGATGCTTGTACCGCATCGGAGTCTTGGGCAGTGTTGAGTGATGCTTGGAAAGTGGTGGAGGTGCACTCGAAATCCTCGTCGGCTGCTGCTGGAACAAATTCGGCTATGTTGGTTGCCGCTGCCAAAGCGGCGGATGCGTGGGATGCTAGGAATGCGTCAGCTCATGGTCGTGCTTCTTCAGCGTCAACGGTTGTGGCTCATCATTCATCAGCGGCGCCTGCTCCATCTGCTTAGAACTTGTTGACCCCATTGTAAGTTCTACGTTGGATTTTGTCTCCCTGACGTCCTCCCTCTTTTGTGTATTCTACTCCAGGGTTTTTTCTGGACGTAGTGGATATTAGTTTAAACTAGTAGTACTGGGAACATAAAAATCTATTTAATAACAAACTAGTGATCCGAATGGGATGAAACTTTCACAGGATTCAAACCTAAGCACCGATGATTTACTGATTTTTTGTCAATTTTTTGAATAGTTTTACTTTTTAGTTCAAAATCTGAACTACTGTCATAAGTTTGATCTATGATGGAAGGTGGATCCTGGGGCAAGTCACCGTGAGACTTGGGTTCACCAAGTCACTGAAGCTGCATCCATTTTTTCTCCTCTTCTTTACGATAAAACCAGAAAATTCAGGTGGGGGCCTTTCTGTCCTCCTCGGTGACCTAAAAAAAAGTTCTTCATTCCCTTTGCCCAGTTCCGACATGCTGAAGCATTTTGCGGTGCTTTCGTACTACTCTGGTTGATTCCTTGTGCTGTTTAGGTTAGTTTGTTGACAGACTCTCTTTTTAGGTAGTTTTTTAGATGGGTGTGGTCTAGGAAATTTCGATGATAAATTTTCCTGTCAAAAAGTATGATGCATTGTGGTGTTTACTTAATTCTTTTTGAGGGTTGTGCATTGTGCTGTTTACTTAATTCTGATAATGCACGTGTGCTATTTGCATCATCCTACTAGCTTCGATGGAAGAACATATGCAACAATCAATGACTTGCCAGGCGATGTATTTGGTCAGATTCTTGTCAGGCTTCATCCGCACCCATCCTGCATACTGAGGGCATCAGTCGCCCAAAAATGTTGGATGGACTTCATGGGAAGCAACGATTTCAAAAGGCTAACCCTGTCAAACAACAGAGGAATACCATTACTTGGGTTTTTCACCAACAGCTCCGAGGACGCTCAATTCTTAATAGATCATAATCTTGACCAATCCATCTTCCAGAAGCTGAACAGGCTGATGGAAGTACATAAAGCCTAAAAACCATATGTACTCGGATGTCACAATGATTGGGTGCTACTTTATTATCCGCAAGGGTCTAACATGATAAAGGCCTGGGATCCAATTAGTGGAAGTGAAACAATTATACCAGAACCACCAATTTGGCGGAGACGTGAGTATGATAGCGGCACAATTCTCTGTTCGAGAAATCATGGGCAATTATCTTCACACTGTTGCAGCAATTTCTGGGTTGTTCGGATAGTAACCAATGGTAACCAAGCACTGGTGCAGAGGTACTCATCAGAGTTAGGAAAATGGGAGGACTAGATTGAACCTGCTGAGATACTAGCTAAGATTGATTGCAGGCCGTCAACTCTCATAGGGGACATTTTGTACTGGCCAACATGAACTCCAGATATATAATTGCCTTTGATAACATGACAAAAAAAACTGTGTTATATTGAGTGCCCCCATGAGACACATGATATTTCTAGACGCAATTTTGTCATTGCTAAGGGGCATAATGGAGATGTTGCCCTTGCGGTTATAGGAAACTTCAGTCTAAACACGTGGTCCAGTGCAAGATCATCAACAGGCAAATGGGAAGCTTGGGTGCCTCATATAAAGGTTGAGTCGGATACTCTCCTTGGCCTTGATAAATCATGGGCATATGGTGGGAAAGATGAAGTAAGGTTACTCTGTGCATTCGAGGATAGAGAAATGGTGGTTATATGGGTGAAGGAGGGAGTATTTCAATTAGATATCAGCAGCATGAAGTCTAAGAAGTTCAGATCTCATAAACGTTGGTGTACTTTACATCCCTACATTATGACACCTGGTTAGTACAGTCATTCATGTGCAACCCTTGCATTTTTGTACACCTATGATTTTGCTGATCATTTTGTTCATTTCCTTCAGCAACCGACGTGATTCAGAGTGCTAAATCATAGAAAGGAAAAGGAAGTCCTGTCAGCAACATAGCTGATTCAGACTTCAACATCAAGGAGATGAAAGTAACACTCGGATGAACAAGAAAGGCTTGTTTGGGCAAGCATGTTTTTGCCCAGGTTGTGTTATTTGGATCTGCAGTCTGATATTTGTTTGTTTTGGTAGCTGATAGAATTGTGGTGGCACCTTTGTTTGTGCTGCAGTCACAGCGGTAGGGGCTAGAATATTAGAGTTGTCTATTCATTTTGGGGGCCTATGTGTGTCTGATAAAACATTGTTTTATATGATGAAATGGTGTTCTCTATATAGTAGTGTATGCGTGATGAAATCTTGTTTTATTTGTTCTACATATACTTTAGCTGGTCTTTGTGTTCTGATAGTATGCTGTAGTAGGAGTATTTGATTTGCTGCAGGCTTTTTATTTGATCTGAATTAGTACTACCATTTAGTTAGTGCTTCCTATAGAAGAGTCTATGCCAACACCTAAATAATTAGTAGACCTTGGTTGCACACCATTTTCACATGGTTGAATCAGAGCTACTTCAGACATTTGTTTGTTGTTATGTTAAACAAACATTCTTTTATCGGAGATCTGCATTTTCATACGCGTGGTAGATAGTCACTCTCCCTGACTTGGATCCCTGAAATAGAGGGAGAATGGCGTATTTTTTTAATTATTCTTTGGACAATCTCTAAATTCAAAATCATTGTCAACTGCCTAAACCTACCGCCTACCCTGTTTGAATCGGAGGAATGAGTTGATGTGAGTCTTGCCTTAAATTCCTGACCATATGGCATTTGAACTACACAACCTTTTTTCTAGTAATAAAAACTTGGACGGCAGCAAAATTTAAAATCGTAATGGAGCGGGAAAATAACCCACCGACCCTGAAGCATTTCGCATCCCCTCTGTTTCAAACATTTTTAGGCAAAATCACCCA
This sequence comes from Avena insularis, assembly GCA_023614405.1. Lineage (NCBI taxonomy): Eukaryota > Viridiplantae > Streptophyta > Magnoliopsida > Poales > Poaceae > Avena > Avena insularis. The sequence goes on from CM042696.1 coordinate 424,237,231, forward strand.
CCGAGGTAGTACCATTTTTATATTATTACATGGACACTAGAAAAATTTAAAATTTGAGTCAAGCGGCAAAATTTACCGCCTATGCTGTGTCAATGGAAGCTATCCAAGTTTTTGTGCAAAAAAATGTTTATGGATGATTACTTGATGTGACTCTCGGCCTTGAATTCCTGGACAGATAGCGTACGGTCTACTACCTTTTTTCTATTAGTAGATGGAGGCTAGCCAAATTCAAAATCTCAATCGAGTGGCAAAATCACCCACCTACCAAGCATTTCCCGCCCCACCGTCTCAAAAACTTTGAGCCAAAATATCCCACCGACCGGGGGAGTACCATTTTTCTATTATTATTATTAGATGGGCGCAAGCCAAATTCAAATTCTCAATCGAGCGGCAAAACCACACACCAGCCTTGAAGCATTTCGCGCCCTTTCGTTTCAAAAACTTTCAAATGTAAAATTCCAAATCTACCCATTGTTTAGACGACAAATGGGCATGCTAAAGTTGGTAGCTCGAGGGCACGATCGTAATTATTTTTCTGCTCACCCAACACAACCTCGGCTAATGTCAAGCGAGTCGAATGAGGAGTACTACAATAAAGATGGTTCCGGATCATCCAGGAGGAATGATTTCTGAGTAAGAGAAGGGATGATCATCCTGATTACAGGTACAGCTCGCAGCAAGTGGCAGCTGCGGACCGGGATCAGCCCAACGCCGGCGCAAGCCAGTGCCAGAAAACTAGAGGGCAACAATGGCAACAAAAGAGTGAGGGCAAAAAGCCTTGGACCCAGGAACAGAAGAAACAGTGCCAGGAAAGAAAGGACCGTCCGAGATACAGGTTCGACTCTATGCTGGATCAACCATGAAAGTTCCATACGCCAAGTCCAAATAGTCCGGCGAATCATACGACCTGCCAATGTAAGTGGATGAGGAAGTTAGAGCAAGATATCTCGGTGAATGCTCAGGCACCTCGGCACGATGCACCTCGGCATGATGGACCTTGGAGTGAATCACCTCGGCAGCAATTGCTCACTGGGGGGGGAATGCACAGCATCTGATGTTGCCTCCGCCTCCACCAATGTATGAGAACCAGGAGAGGAGAGATGCTATCCATCAAGTGAATAACCAGCAACAATAGGACCAAGCGTATCACAACAATTAGGGGAGAAATGAGTACAAAGAGCATCATCAAAGTTATTGTCTATTCACCATAGAAGAGACTGACCAAAAGAGCTTGCAGCGCTGACATATGGAGGTGAATGCGGTAATACCGACTGTGGTAAGGTATATGCCTTGGTCGGATCAGGAGATCACTTGGAGCATCAAGGATCACCCAAATCTCATGCCGAGTCCTGGGACCTACGCGGTGGTGCTAGACCTGATGTTCATTGGGGTGAATATCAATGTGAGGTTCTCCAAGGTCTTGATAGACAATGACAGTAGCATTAACATCATGTACAATGATACCATGCACAAGTTGGGAATATCGGAGAATATGCTCCAGGCAACAAAGACCACCTTCCATGGCATTGTATCAGGTATCTCCTGTGAGCCAATTGGTAAAGTCCAGGTTGATGTGTTATTCGGCAGAATGGACAATTGCCAGACTGAGAACTTGGAGTTTGAGGTGGTGAACTTGGAAAGCGCATATCACACGTTACTCGGCAGGCCTGATCTGAACAAATTCATGGTGAGTACTCACATTAGTTACTTGAAGATGAAATTGCCTGGACCAAGGGGGTGATTACACTAGCTGGGGACTTCAGGCGTTCTATCGAATGTGCTTCCGCCAGATCTAACCTGGCCGAGTCACTTGTGATTGATCAAGAGAAGAGCAAAATTCTAGAAGTGGCTGCATTGGCTCAGTCCGCGCAACAACATATGCCGGCTCTGACTAATCCGCATGGGAGTGTTTCATTTCAAGGGACGAAAGAGACAAAGAAAGTGCATGTTGATGATTAGGTCCCAGAGCGCACTGTAACTATTGGTGCCGGGTTAGGTGACAAATAGGAAAGCGAGCTCTTCAACTTCCTCCGTGAGAATTGGGATATCTTTGTTTGGTCTACTCAGGACATGCAAGGTGTGCCTGGGACCTACGCGTTGGTGCTAGACCCGACGTTCATTGTGCCGAATATCAGTGTGAGGTTCTCCAAGGTCTTGGTAGACAACGACAGTAGTATTAACATCATGTACAATGATACCATGCACAAGTTGGGAATATCAGAGAATATGCTCCAGGCAACAAGGACCACCTTCCATGGAATTGTACCGGGTATCTCCTGTGAGCCAATTGGTAAAGTCCGGGTTGATGTGTTATTCGGCACAATGGACAATTGTCGAACTGAGAACTTGGAGTTTGAGGTGGTGAACTTGGAAAGCGCATATCACACATTACTCGGCGGGCTTGCTCTGAACAAATTCATGGCGAGTACTCACATTAGTTACTTGAAGATGAAATTTCCTGGACCAAGCGGGGTGATTACCATAGCTAGGGACTTCAGGCGTTCTATCGAATGTGCTTTCGCCAGATCTAACCTGGCTGAGTCACTTGTGATTGCTCAAGAGAAGAGGAAAATTCTGGAAGTGGCTGCATTGGCTCAGTCCGCGCAACAACATATGCCGACTCTGACTAACCATCATGGGAGTGTCTCATTTCAAGCGACGAAAGACACAAAGAAAGTTCCTATTGATGATCAGTTCCCAGAGCACACCATAACTATTGGTGCCGGGTTAAGTGACAAATAGGAAAGCGAGCTCGTCAACTACTTCCGTGAGAATCGGGATATCTTTGCTTGGTATACACAGGACATGCAAGGTGTGCCGAGGGAGTTGGCCGAGCACTCTTTGAATGTAAGACCCGGGGAAAATCTAGTGAAGAAACCTCTCCACCGCTTCGTCAAAGACAGGAGAAAAGCCATTGGAGATGAGATAGCGCGGCTCCTTGTGGCTGGATTTATCATGCAGGTACTTTACCCAGATCGGCTCTCTAATCCGGTACCTGTGGAAAGAAGAAGGAGGATCTGAATGTGGGAGTGGTATGGCGCATGTGTATCGATTACATGAACCTGAATAAGGCATGTCCAAAACATTCGTTCCCGCTGCCGAGGATAGATCGGGTCATAGACTCAACTGCTGGATGTGAATTGTTGTCATTCATAGATGCACATTCTGGTTTCCACCAGATACCTCTGAATCTGGATGATCAAATAAAGATGGCATTTATTACCCCGTATGGGGCTTGTTGCTATCGTGATATGCCATTTGGATTACATAATGCAGGAGCAACATATCAATGATGCATGCAAAAATGTCTGCATAACCAAATAGGTCGGAATGTGCAAGTTTATATGGATCATGTGGTGATAAAAACCAAGGAAAGAAAAACACTCCTTGATGATATCCGGCAAACATTCGTGAACCTAAGGAGGTTCCGACTGAAGCTTAGCCCAGAAAAATGTACCTTTGGTGTGCCGGCAGGGAAATTACTCGGTTTCCTTGTATCTAGCCGAGGTATCAATACAACCCCACGAAAATCCGAGCCATAGAGAAAATGGAGCTGCCGAAGTGTCTTAATGATGTGATAAGTTTACGGGTTGCCTGGCATCCTTAAGTCGGTTTGTAATTCGGATGGGAGAGAAGACATTGCCCCTCTACCAGTTAATGAAAAAGGCAGATAAATTTACATGGACACCGCAAGCTGATAGCGCGTCCCGAGAGTTAAAAAAGATGTTGTCCTCTGCACCAATACTAGGCGCGCCACTACCCAAGGATCCAATGTTGCTCTATATAGCCGCGACCAACCGAGTCGTAAGTGCAATAATAGTGGTGGCATGCGATAAGGAAGGAAATTTGGTGTAGAGACCAGTGTATTACCTAAGCGAGATATTATCAGCTTCGAAGCAGATTTACCCTCACCACCAGAAGATGGCATATGGTGTGTATATGGCAGCTAAAAAACTTAAGCATTACTTCGAGGAACACCCCATCAAAGTGGTGTCTGAAGCACGCATATCCGAGATCATGGGCAACAAAGATGCTAGCGGCCGAATTGCAAAATGGGCAATTGAGTTATCCCCATATGCACCACAGTTTGATAGAAGATATGCGATCAAATCCCAAGCAGTGGCAGATTTCTTTGTGGATTGGGCTGAGATGAAATATGAACACCCTCTGCCAGACTCAAATTACTGGCGAATGCACTTTGATGGGTCAGCTAAAGGAAGGACTGGGGGCTGGGGTAGTGCTTACCTCACCCAAGAAGGACCAATTGAAATACGTCCTCCAGATCCATTTTAGCGCATCAAACAATGTGGCCGAATATGAAGCACATGTGCATGGACTCAAGGTAGCAAAGGAGGTAGGCATACGTCGGATACTGTGTTTTGGAGACTCGGATTTGGTGGTACAGCAAGTGTCTAGGAACTGGGGTGCTCTAGACGCAAACATGGCACTTTAGCAATTCCATGTCCAGAAGATAAGTGGTTTCTTCGAGGGGTGTGAATTCCATCATGTACCTTAGATCGAAAATGAGGCGGCCGACGTATTATCCAAGCTAGGGTCTTGACTATAGCCAATCCCGCAAGGCATTGCTTTGGAACACTTCAAAAAGCCATCCATTACACCGTCACTGGAATCCAAATAAAATTATATCTCGGCCCTCTCCAGATCAGAAGCTACTCCTATGGATATAGACTAGGGAAACACCTCAGCAAACCTGGGGACTGCTTCGACAGACTCGGGGACTATCACGCAGAACCCAGGGACTGTTCCGCCTGATTCGGTTGGGGTTATGTCGATGGATGAAATGGAAATAGATCAAGAGCTTTTCCCCATCCGAGCTATACCTGCATGGGCAAAGCCCATATTTGAATTCCTAAAGGAGGGAACTTTGCCGGATGATGAGGTACTCTCAAGGCAAATCTATAGAAGAGCAAATGCATACACAATTATCAATGCCGAATTGTACAAAAGGAGTGTCACTATAGTGCTATAGTGATGCGTAGACCCGCAAGAAGGGCTTGCCATACTCCGAGATATCCATCAAGGAGAATTTGATCATCATGCATCCTCCAGAGCATTAGTGGCAAAAGCTTTCCGGCATGGATTTTATTGGCCAAGTTCCTTGGAGAAAGCAGAGGATCTTGTGAGGAAATGCAATGGTTGTCAGAGGTATGCCACAAAGATGCATATGCAAATGTCAGAACTGAAAAATATACCTGTCACTTGGCCATTTGAAGTATGGTGTTTGGATATGGTTGGACCATTTAAGCCGACAAAGGGAAACATGACTCATATCTTGGTGATGGTAGACAAATTCACCAAGCGGATTGAAGTGAAGCCAATCAAGAAATGTGATGGGGCAACAGCCGTGACATTCCTCAAAAATATAATCTTGAGATATGGCTATCCCCATAGTATCATAACTGATAATGTCACAAACTTTGCTGAAGGAGCATTTGCGAGGTTCTACCGAGAAAAGAAGATCCGGCTAGATGTTGCCTCTATAGCCCACCCCACATCAAACGGAGAACTGGAAAGATCCAATGGACTAGTCTTGTCCGGGATAAAACCCTTGCTCATTGAGCTGCTGTACCAGCAGGGTGCTATATAGAAGAACTACCAGTGGTACTATGGTGTTTAAGAACAACTCCGAATTGATCATCAGGCTATACGCCATTCTTTGTGGTAAATGGGACAGAAGCCGTACTACCGGCCGACATAGAGCATTATTCGCCAAGGGTCACCCAATACACACAAGCCAAAGTGCGTGAAGCCCGGCAAAATGATATTGATCTGCTGGAAGAAGAGAGAGAACTCGCCTTGTCCATATCCGCCATATATCAGCAAAACCTCCAACGTTATCATAGATGGAAAGTAAACCCTCGAGTCTTCTGGGAAGGTGATCTCGTAATTCGGCTAGTGCAACACACTGCTGGCATGCATAAGCTATCCCCTCCATGGGTAGGACCTTTCATTATAAGCAAAGCCTTGCACAATGATTCCTACTATCTTATAGTTGCATAGCCACAGGAGAAGAACAAGGCGCACAGGTCCGACGAGGAATCTAAACGTCCATGGAATGTAGCCCTACTTTTTCCATTTTACACCTAGGAAAGAGGTGAATGTATTCGAGTCACTCATATGTCGGTATGTATGTCGGCAACGAGCATATCAATGAAACTTCGGCACCCCTAATAGAATATCTTAATAATTGTTTTTCCTATATTTACTTTATATATGTCAGTAGGATTAAACTACTCACACCTTAGCCGGATTAGTAATGCGTAGGCACTAGAAACCTAACTCTTCTACTTTGCTATTGTCCAACAAGAATTGGCTTCACGGCAAGCAAGACAACAAGTTTAGAATTGCAAGGCACATGAAAAACGACTAAGGAAAGCAACATAATCGAGCTGACATTTGTTATTCGGACTAACCCTCTATTTACCTTATTTATGTTATGTTGGATTATTTTGAGCTAATCTCAAAGTTTCAAGTATTGTTAAGCCAATTTTTCTAACCTCGGACTCGTAAGTCAAAAACCTAATCAAGGTAGATGCGAGCCCAATAAAAATTGGACGAACAAGAACAGGAAACTCGGGGACTCCGCCCAAGTTAATCCAGCATTAGTAACTTAGTAGCAAAACACAGGAAATTGTAGCAAAACGAACCATATTGCTTGATACATTTGCACCTGGCATACCGGGATCTGATGAATATCAAAGTGTTTTGGTTATTTCATGGAGCAGCAGCTGGAGACGAATCATCAGTCGAGGGAGGAGGTACTTCAGCATCGGTAGGTGGGGCACTGGTCCTTGCCTCGTCTTCGGGGTTAACCTCCTCATCCTCCGGATCCTCAGGATCATCACTAAGCTTGGAGGATTCTTCTTCATCTTCTTCGCCCTCAGCACCATCCAAGACATAGGCGTCATCAACTGCTTCGAGGAAGCTCGGACCCTCATTCCAGCTATGGCAGAAGGCGTACTGGATGAGATTGTTGGCACAGGCCTTGCGCTGAGCGATGCACTCCGGATCATTGGACCATTTAGATCTAGTGCGTAGGCGATCAAGAAACTCCAGGTCCAGCTCCTCGTACCATGAGAGAACGGATTTCAGTGTTGTATCCGCCCCAGCATGCACTACAGATTCCCGCCAGAGGTTCAACTGAGTCTCACCCTCCATCCACTTTGCTATAAAAGCGGCGCTACCTTTGGGAGTGGGATTAGTGGGTCAGAGAGCATTGAACATCCGGACTGCTACTAGCATAATGTCCGTGCCATAGTTTTTTATCACTTCAACGCAGGCAACAAGACTCACCAGCAGGTCCTCCGTGCCATAAGGAACATACTCGGAGACATTGTCGGCTGGAGTACCTCGCTGCACGCGGGACCTAGCTACAGCAACAAATGTAAGGGGTTCACTCTCTAGGAACTTGCTTGTGAAAAAACGGAAAATAACAATGAGTCTGGGCACATGACAGGAAAAGCAAGTGTCGGAAGGACGAACAGAAATCACGATCAATGTGGTAGAGGATCCGAGTCAGATCATTGTGTTCATCTGCATTCCTTGCTTGGAGCTTCTCATACTCAGGGGTCACCGACTTAAGTTTGATGTTGGTTTTCTTCTGCAGATCAACGTCCTTGGCAATCTGGGTCTTTAGGTGCTCCTTATCCTTGGAGAACTCCTGGTCAGCCTTGTCCATCACTGATTTGTGCAAATCCTTGAGCTTCCGGATTTCAGTGTTCAACCGAGTAATCTAATTATCCATGAGACGAAGCTGAGCGATTTCATCATCTTTTTTCTTCAATTCATCCTGGTGCTTTCCTGCTTGTTCGCGAAAGTGAAGCATCATGTCAGGAATGGGCATGCTATCTTGAAGTGTACCTGCAATAGTGAGTTGACCCGGCAGAGCCGAGGTATAAATATCTGCCGAGTCAAGGGAAGAGCACACAAGGGAAAAATGATCAAGATGAGTTACCTTGGATCTCGGCCAAGTTCTTGCGCATGATGACGTTTTCAGCCTCGGCCTCGGCTGCATAATCCGGATGGTATGTTAACACGGATAGAGAGTAACTCAAAGGAACAGAAGCAAAAAAATCTTAAGCAAAATAGCTTACCCTTCTTTTGGTGATCAACAAGCAGTTTTCCATATCTGGCGCGAAGATCCTTATATGAGTCCAACAGACACTGGAACTCAATAGTTCGACGATTGGTGGTGATCTGAAATAAGCAAATGTTAGCTTAGAAATAGGACGGAGTGTGTGGATATTCGAAGTCTACAAGATCCGGGCCAAGTGGAAGTTAACCCGCCTCTAGGGGTGTGGATATTCAAAGTCTACAAGATCTGGGCCATGTGGAACTTAACCTGGCTCTAGGTGTGTGGATATTCAAAGTCTACAAGATCCGGGCCAAGTGGAAGTTAACCCGGCTCTAGGTGTGTGGATATTCAAAGTCTACAAGATCCGGGCCAAGTGGAACTTAACCCGGCTCTAGGTGTGTGGATATTCGAAGTCTACAAGATCTAGGCCAAGTGGAACTTAACCCAGCTCTAGGTGTGTGGATATTCAAAGTTTACAAGATCCGGGCCAAGTGGAACTTAACCCGACTCTAAGTGGGTGGATATTTGAGAATACTAAGGACTTGCGCCAGTTCTCTAAGAGCATCCGACCGAGTAATGAATCACTCCCCTGGTGGCTCAGGGACTAGCGGGTATATCTCTAAGTGTTTGCGTATATAAAAGGCATAACGGAAAAAAGGCTTACCTCCATCATCCGGCCAGCAAGGGAGATGGACTTGGTAGCAGTGTTCATCTGAGCGCTGAACTTCGCTGGACCAAATTTTTCCAGCAGATCATCCTACGGGTTAATGAACTCGGCGTCATTCCAATTATTGATGTACTCGATGAGAGTTAGACTATAATTTCCCCACTAAGCACCTGGCTCGTCACCAAGCCCTTAGCATGGGCTTCCCACCTCGCGGATTGAGTAGCAGCCGGGCTGGTATGCAAAGATAGTTGTTTGCTGCCCTCTGATCCGGCAGAAGACCCGGAGGATGGATATTTGGCTAACTCGGCGGCCTTCTTGCTTTTGCTGGCAGATTTTGGACGCTGAAGTAGAGCTGAGGCTGCCGCTCCGGATTGAGCTTGAGGGGCCAGTTGAAATATATCCTTAATGGACATAGTTGATCTGGAGGAGGCAGCCTGAGGTTTCTTCTTGGAGGCTGGCTTTGATGTTGTTGTTGCTGCTGGTGCTGAAGCTATTGCTACTGGTGTTGATGCTGCTAGTGCTGGTGTTGCTGCTAGTGCTAGTGCTGCTAGTGTTGGTGCTGGTGCTACTGGTGGTGATGCTTGTAGAGGTGCTGGTGCTGATGTTGTTACTAAAACTGGAACTGAAGAAGAAATAGTCTAGGGCGGTGCCGATGAAGCTGGCACCTCAGAAGCTGAAGGTTGCGGCGGAGCCGAGGAACTGGGAAGATCCGGCATCGCCATATCCTCGGCGGTCCCACTACCCCCCGCATCGACATTACCCTCCTCATGACGAGGTGGGCTCAGATCTGGCGCGGCCACGGAGTCCTCTTGGATAGGGCTTAGCGGTCGAACATCATCGTCACGAGGGGGTGTCGTCGGATTGATGACAAGTACGCCATGTGGGGGTCCTCGAGGCGTGTGGAAGAGAGGGATGTGAGACGTACGGTATTCTGGGACGGTGAGCACACAAGTTTACCCAGGATCGAATCCGCCGGCTTTGGACAGATCCTACTCCTGCTAGCAATCTAGTAATACGGCAGAGCTGGAATATGGGTTACAAGGGTTTCGCCTGTGCGAGTTGAGATTGTAGACTATTGTGAGGGTGCCCTAAAGGTTCTCCTTAGGACAGCTTATATAGATATTCGGCCTAGGGTTTACATTAGAGATCTATCCAGCTACGACTAAGAGTCGGTTACAGAGTACATCTTAAACTACAAGTAACACTATGGGCCTATGTCGGTAAGTCTTCTGGGCCTTCCCCTAGCCGGATTGGACTCCGTATCTTCTCCCTGACTAGGCCGCCTGTGAAGCAAAGCTCTAATCCGAAGTGGGCCACCCTGGTCAGGGAGGTACAATGAGGATACCCGAAAAGTATATCACCAACAGCAGCCCCCGGAGGCCTCCAAGATCCAAAGTCGGATTCATCATCGTCTAGCTTGATCCTTGGCTTGCAGAATCTTGAAAGGTTCCTAAAACTTCAAAAGAAAAGACATGATCCGGGTCTCAAAAATGATTCGGACCTACAAATACATTATTCGGGTTTCCAACTTGAATTTCAAACTAAGCCGGAACTTGGTCTCTTACGTCATCTGACACCAGTCATGGTCAAGTCACGTCACTGACAGACATTTCCTGTCAGCATGACCGTTGGTGGGTCTGGCTTTCACGAAACCGAGGCGCTGTTTCAATGCGTGCGTAAAGATCGAGGTGGTGTAATCATCGCGTGGGGGTTACCCAGTTCTTTCCACAACGCGTGGCATATTTACTATAGTGTTTACACGAATCTTGACGCGGTTGGTGGATATAAGTCGTGAGGATTCTTTTCCCAATCTCCTTCACCAGTTCCTTGTGTCGTTTCCTTCTCCTGTACTCCTCCCACGAATCCAGAGCTTCTCTGCTCCACAGAAATTCCCAGCACCGTCCATCCAAGGTCACCGGTGCACCGGAAAAAATGGCTTCCACATCATCTTCCAGCGCAGCGGCGACGACAGCGACGGCAGCAGCAGCGGAAAAGGAGATCAATCGCGGGGTTTGGATCCCGCGGGTCCTCGACGACGCGAAGCTTCGTGGCATGGAAAAAGAAGGGCTCCTCCGTGCCGGCAACTGGCGGAGCAGCCTCGGCGAAACCATCCCCAACCCTCGTGATGGCGAGCGAGTGCACTTCGGCGCTCACCTTGACAGAGGTCTGAGCTTTCCTCCCTCAAATTTCTTTTCCGAGGTTATTGATCACTATGGAGTTCATCTCCATCATCTTCCCCCGAACTCCATCTTAGAGATGAGCGCGTTTGCATCTTTGTGCGAGGGGTATATCGGCATTAGGCCGAGCCTTACTATTTTCCGGTACTACTTCCATGTCCGGAGAAATTCCATAACTGCCGGTAATCCTTATATTACCGGTACTATTAGTTTTTTGGTTAGGAGAAAGCGCGTCTATTCTCGGATTATGCCAAGTGAGTTGGTCAAGCAATGGCCATCCACTTTCTTCTACCACAAGGATATTCCTGCTCCCGGCAAAGCTACTGCTTTGCCGGCTTTCGTCGATGGAGCCGCCATGCCTCAAAAATCCTGGGATGAGGTATCTCCGACTCTTAGTGACGATCTGCTTCTCGCAAAGAGGCGGATCAAATATTTGATGAAACACAAGGGCCTTAGAGGGTCCGACTTAGTCCAAATCTGGGTGGCACGCCGGATCCAGCCTCTCCAGCATCATGGAGATCAACTGATGCACTCCATCACGTCGTCCAAGAAAGATACGCTCCGAATCAGTCCCAAGACCTACTTGGAAAATGACTATATATGCCAAATCAAATGGCTGATAAAGGAACGGATCGAGAGGAAGTTTTCGGAGATGTCTCTGGACATGCACACAGCAGAAAACCCCGTTGTACTGGTAAGTTTCAGCAGCAACTTATTTCATTTCTTCATCTTTACATAATTTTGCAATACTGAGATACTATCTTATTTTCATCTTGCCGACCTCCCCGAGTCAGAGCTCGCTCCTATCGAGGGATATCTTCTTAAACTTTCTTAGGAGGAGGGAGAATTGGTTCCACTGTCGAAAATTGTTCCTCGGAAGCATAAAGCTCTGACAGTGGCTATCGGCACAAAGGAGGTGCCCGTTGTAAAGAGGTAACTTTCCTCACAACTTCCGCCCTTGTACTTCATTTGTAATTATTTCTGAGATGTAATGTTATTTGTTCTATTGCCTTCTCAGAGCTAAACAACTCATCAAGGTCAAGGGGAAGGGAGTTACTACTAAGCCCCTGCGCCAGTCGAAGCTAACATTGGCTTCTCCTACCGTGGCTCCGACTCCTGCCCCTCAACCTTCTGCAGCGCCACAGATTACTCCATATCCAATCGTTGTAGAAGATCAAGCTCTTTCAACAGAGCCAGCAATCCTTGAATCGCAAACTGACGTCACCATGGGTGACTCAAGTCTTGATAAGGGTGAACCCACTTCGAGTAATGATCCCTCGGTAGAGGTTTTCGCCGACAATCTCGTGAGCAATCCGGGACTTGCCAAATTTGGCTTATCTCAGAAATCTGCGGAGGAGATCCAATGGCTGGCCAGGCAATGCCTAGAAAGCCGGACCATCTCTACCGAAGAAGAAGCACATGAAGTAGAGGACATCAAGCACTCTGATCTTCTTGAACAAGTCCGTCTTCACGATGAGAAGCTGAGGACCGGCGAGCTTCCAACTGCGCCAGTGGTCCCCCTAACCCTTGCGGAGAAGGTTACCACCGAAGTGAATGCGAGTTTGAACAAGCTCGCTCATGAACAATATGTAAGTCAGAATTCCAACTCACATTTTTCCTTATTCTATATCATATCCTCTAGCCCCCAAGCATGAAGCTAGACAGTCAAATCCGGTTTTATGCTTTCTTAGGATGCCAAAGAATGAACTAGTGTATCCCCCAAGGCTCGTGCTGATATTAGTAAAAATATTAGCTCGAGTCTTTATTAGACTTCTGACTTTGGGTATTCTGACTTACAGAAAGTATATTCCTATAACCAGGATTTATTGAAGAATGTTTGCAACGAGCAGAAAGAAATCAAAGCTCTCCGGCTTGAAAATGCACAATTGAAAGTTTCCAAGGATGAGGCTAAAGGTAAGCATTCGAGAACTCAAACTTTGTCTTGTATTTGACAGTCGAATTTTTTGTTCAACTTTTGTTCTCTTGACTACAACACAGCTAAAACAGTCATGTGCTATGATTGAAGAGGCCGAGAATCTTAAAACCTTGCTGGTGGAAAACAAGGATATCCGCCAAGAGCTGGATAAGCTTAAGGCGGATCATGAGAAGAACATTGCTCAAGTTCTCGAATCCTCCTCCATGGCTACCAAGGAGCGTGATCGTAAGCTTTTGCTCCAGGATAAGAAAATCTCGGATCTCAGAAACGACTTGTTCAGAGAGAGGGATATTGCCGAGGCACTCCGGGCTGAACTGCAGAGTCTTCGAGAAGACAAGACCAAAGTCGATGATGTCAGCTTTGGTATGTTCCCATCTTTCTGACTTTACTGCATCTTTCAACTTTTAGAAGTTGGATTTCTTTTATTAACCATTTTGCATTACATGCATAGGTCCTCTGAACTTACTAGACTCAGCCTCTGCCGAGTCTTTCGCACCAGCCGGCTTACACAAGTCGGCGATATCCTTCATGACTTCCACCAATCCATCGAGGATATTGGCGAAGTTCTCAAGGTTCCGGATATGCATAGCATGTCCAGCGTTGAAGTGTGAGACAAGGCCAAGGAGATGCCACAGCTTGTCCAGGACTGGAATATGTCCTACGCGCGAACAACAGCGTAGAACACTCTCACCATGGTTATGATCCACCATGAAAACATGGAAATCTGGCAAGTAACCAGAGGGTACTGCAAAGTGGATGAAGACGGACAGGAGCAAGACATCTAGGCTATCATGGACTCATGTTGCGGATATGGGTGTTCACGTAGCTGACTTAACCAGCTACGACACTCCTTTTTCACCCGCGTGGACAAGCCACCTCTGCCTGCCAAAGAAACAGCAGAAGTTTCCAACAATGAACAAACCGCATCAGATTTGAACATCTCGGAACGTTATCAAGGCGAGGCAGATGTATCCAGCGAGCCGGCAGCTCCAACCTCTCCCCCTGCATCATAGAGTATCAGAAAAAACAATTGTGTTATTCTGAAAACAATTTGGGTATGTAAATAAGTAGTATGATACTTTTGCTAGTGCCAAGTTTTATTTTATCTATTCAGCACTTTTGGCTTAAATGTTTATGTGCCTGAAATGTTTGCACAAGCACTTGTGTTTTTTGTCTGCACTTATCGTTTATCTGGATTTCCGCCTCGTCCCTTTCGTGAGCCGGCCAACCTTTAGCATGGAAACTTTGCCGAGCAACGGAACTCAATTGCTAAACCAGTTTAAACTCGGAAACAAAGCCGGCTTCCAGTACCAACAATTCACTACTCGGAAAATGCCTGCATCTGGCAATCAGATAAATAACCAAAGCACAGACTATAAAATTTAAACTTATACCCGAATGTAGCAATTTTAGAATCAGAAATCTAAACCACAACAAACATGAGCATAAAGTACTTTCAAGTATTCTAGAATTATCGACTATGACATGATCATTCGGAAATAAGATAGTAAAAAACTTCTCAGAAAAAATTGTGGCAACCAATACTTTATTTCTTTTTGAACATGTACACATATATGATTACAAAGAAGGATGAACTAAGAATAAAAGGGACGTATCTGAGCAATATTCCATGGTCTGTCTAATTCTTCCGGGTTTGTACTGCCTCCAGCTCTCTTTCTCTTCTTAGTAGCAGGTCTTTCTTTGACTGGCAGCATATCAGTTAGGCAGTATGAACCATTGTGCGGTACTCGACTAACCAAAAAGGGACCTTCCCATACTGGGGAAAGTTTGTGCTTTCTTTGCTGCACAAGCCGGAGAACCAAATCGCCCTTATTGAAAGACCGGTTTCTGACTCTCTGGCTATGATACTTGCATAACTTCTGTTGATGGGCTGTTGACCTCATTTCAGCAACGATGCGAACTTCTTCGACTAAGTCGAGATCATTTTGTCGAGAAATCTCGGCATCCTCTTCGATATACGCGGCCACTCGAGGAGAATTGTGAATCAAATCACTAGGAAGAACTTCTTCAGCACCATAGACCAAGAAGAAAGGTGTGTATCCGGTTGACCTGTTCGGAGTTGTTCACAAGCTCCATATTATAGAGGGTAATTCCTCTGCCCAAGCCCCCGCAGCACGTCTTAGTGGTGCTTCGAGTCTTGGTTTTAGGCCTTGTAGGATTAAACCATTTTCTCTTTCAACTTGTCCATTAGCCTACGGATGTGTGACTGACGCAATGTCAAGCCGCATATTTTGTTCGTTACAGAATTTGGCAAGTTCTCCCATAGAGAAGTTACTCCTGTTGTCCGTGATAATGCTATGCGGATAACCATACCGGATTATAACATCCTTGACAAATCTTCTGGCTGTTGCTCCATCACAACTAGTGACGGGTTTAGCCTCAATCCATTTGGTGAATTTATCCACCATCACTAAGAGGTGAGTAAATCCACTTGGAGCCCGTTTGAACGGTCCTACCATGTCAAGCCCCCAGACTGCAAAAGACCATGTTATAGGTATTGTTCACAGCTAATCAGTCGGAACATGAGTTTGCTTGGCGTATTTTTGGCAACCTTTGCACGTCTTGACCAGCCATTCGGCATCTGCCTTGGCTGTAAGCCAGAAAACACCGTGTCGAAAAGCTTTTGCCACTAAAGATTTAGCTACAGCATGGTGACCACACTCGCCTTCGTGGATTTCTCTTAAGATTTCCACTCCTTCTTCCGGAGATACGTAGTGCTAAAAGACCCCAGACGCACTCCGCTTATAGAGCTCAGCACTAATTATAGTATAGGCATTTGCTCGTCGGACGATCTGCTGGCTCAAAACCTCATCTTCGGGTAATTTGCCATCTACCAAGTAATCAAGGTAGGGTTGAGTCCAGCTGGGAATTACAGCCAGAACTGCTACTAAAGGTGAGTCGGATTTGGTCGGATATTCCTCGTCTACTCCTTTTATAGAGGGAACTTTGAGGTGCTCTAGAAAAGCGCCATCCGGGACTTGTTTCCGTGCAGAGCCTTTTCGAGATAATGCATCTGCTTCCTCATTTTCTGCTCGAGGGATGTGTTGAGCCTCAAACCCTTCGAACGATTTAGATAGATCATCCACAACAGCTTTATATGCTGCAATGTGCTTATTTGCATTACAAATATCTGACACTTGTTGAGCAACAAGATCTGAATCTCCGTAACACATCAAACGTCAGATGCCGATATCCTTAGCAATCTGGATTCCATGCAACAGTGCTTCATACTCGGCAATGTTATTTGTCGCCATGAAGTGGATCTGCAACACATATAGAAGTTTATCTCCTTGGGGTGATTTGAGTACCAAGCCAGCCCCCGAGCCCCCTCGAGCCTTAGAACCATCAAAATATAGGGTCCAATATTCTGACTTCGGGAGGGTCATATTCTCCTTTCTCTCTATCCAATCAGCAACAAAGTCAGCAAGGATTTGGGGTTTGATTGCTGTTCGAGGTTTATACTCAATGTCAAAAGCTGAAAGCTCTATGCCCCATTTTGCGACGCGTCCTATAGCCTCGCTGTTATTGATTATATCTCTCATGGGAGCTATGCTCACCATAGTAATTGGGTGTTCCTAAAAATAATGCCGTAACTTACAGGATGCAAAAAACACACCATAAGCCAGCTTTTGGTAGTGCGGATACCGCTGCTTCGATTCAGTTAGGACCTCGCTGAGGTAGTAAGTCGGACGCTGCACCAGGTGTTCCTGATTTCCCTCTGGTCTCTCCACTACCATGATGACACTGACGACCTTGTTTGTCGCAGCGAGATAGAGCGACATTGGTTTCCTTGGTTCCGGTGCTACAAGGATAGGAGTAGACGAGAGTACTTCTTTCAAGTCTTGTAGTGCAGCTTCTGCTTCATTAGTCCAAACGAATTTTTTGGTCTTTTTATGGAGCTTGTAAAGTGGTGCGGCTCTTTCTCTGAGCCGGCTTACAAACTGACTAACTGCAGAAATGTAACCAGTTAGTATTTGAACGTCCTTCAGGCGAGTTGGCCTAGAAATATTGAGTATAGCCTTGATCTTGTCTCGGTTCACCTCTATGCCTCTTTGAGACACGATGAAACCTAACAATTTTCCGACTAGGATTCCAAAGAAACATTTCTTCAGATTAAGCATTATGTTGTATTTTCTAAGATTGGCTAACGTTTCCTCCAAGTCAGAAATTAGTGTTTCCTTCTTTTTGGACATCACCGCAATGTCATCCACATATGCATGTACGTTGCGTCCGATTTGGTCATGGAGGCAACACTGCATAGTGCGCTGGTACATAGCTCCTGCGTTCTTGAGCCCAAAGGACATCGTAACAAAACAGAAGGTTCCGAAGGGGGTTATGAATGAAGTTTTGATTTTATCCGATTCCTTCATCCAAATTTGGTGATAACCAGAATATGCATCGAGAAAACAGAGGAGTTCCGAGCCTGCCGTAGAATCGATTACTTGATCAATTCTAGGTAGAGCAAACGGATCTTTTGGACAAGCCTTGTTCAAGGCAGTATAATCAACACACATCCTTAAATCAGTGGTGTCCTTTTTAGGGACCATTACAGGGTTGGCCGACCAATCAGTATGGATGACCTCTTCTATGAATCCGGCTAACTCGAGTCGGGCTAGTTCTTAGCTATTGCCTGACGCTTTACATCACCAAAACATCGTAGGGACTGTTTGATGGGTTTAGCGTTCGGGTGTACATTTAGAGAGTGCTCGGCAAGTTCCCTAGGTACTCCGGTCATGTCAGATGGCTGCCATGCGAAGATATCTTGATTTGCTTGGAGGAACTTAACGAGCGTGTTTTCCTATGCGCTATGTAGGCCTACGCCTATCTGCGTCACCTTGGAGGGGTCTGCCTTGAACTTCGGATTCGGCTTTGTCACCTCCTTCTTCGTTGCGGGCATCTCGGACGGATCTATGGTCTTCTTGATCTCCTGGTACTCCTGGGCGTGCAGCACGTCTTCAGCAAGGGTGGCATTTCCATCCTCGCATTCTCGCGCTGTCTTCGGGTCTCCCCTGGTGGTGATCACGCCGTTGGGACCTAGAATTTTCATCATATTGTAAATCTAACATGGACGAGCCATAAAAGCCCAATAAGCCGGATGTCTGAATATAGGGTGGTACGCGCTCTTGAACGGGACCACTTCGAAGGAAAGTGCTTCCATCCGACATTTATTTGGAGTTCCAAAGGTAACATCCAAAGTGATCTCTCCTAGGGAATTTGCTTGTCTTCCTAGGACAACTCCATGAAATATCACAGAGCTGTGATTTAGCTGGGTCTCCGAGATTCACATCCGGCGTAGCGTTTCGACATACAGAATATTGATGTTGCTACCACCATCCATGAGAGTCTTGGAGAAACCATAGCCGTCAATAAGTGGATTAACGACTAAGGCATATTTTCCTCGCCTATGAAGCTTAGGCGGATGATCAGCACGGTCAAAGGTGATTGCGACTTCTGGCCAGTCCAGACATTGGAGGACAGACGGAACTATTGCATTGACCTCATGTAGAACTGCTTTCTTGACCTTAGCTGGTTGAGATCCTAGGAAAGTGACTTAGGTGTCTTTCTTTGTGGGGAAGGTTTTCTTCCCTTCAGGCTTGGGATTTGAAGGGTCAGCTTCCTCCATGTCGGAATCTTCCTTGGTCCCTTTATCTTTTCCGGGATTCTTCTTTCCCTTCTTCCGCTTAGCCCTGTAGCCAGCATTGTCGTCTTTCTTGATGTCGTCATTAAAACGACACTCGGCGTTTGTGTTATATGAGCCCCCATTGGCATCTAAATGATGCACACATGGGTTATTGGCAATGTCAGCCCAAGAGTAGGTTTTTCCAAGTTGCTGGTCTCCTTTACCTTGGACTCTTGATGTCCCACGACCACGTCCGTGGCCACCGCCGCGTCCTCCTCGTCCTCCAGACCCGAAAGTAGCAGTAACAACTGTCGTTTCCGTGTTGGGCTTTTCTTCCGAGGTGTTCTTGCATTTCTGACCTTGCTGCTTTGGTTGTTTTGCCGACTATGGCACAACTAGGACGTTCAGTAATCCCTCCGTGTCATCGTCTGCATCTGCATAGTTGCTAGCTGTTTCTATCATCTCTCCCAAATCGATGACCTTGTCACACTTCAAGCGATGACGTAGTAAACCAATTGGCAGTCCTACAATGAAAGCTTCGATCGCAGTTTGGTCATTTACTCCTTCACAGGAGTTCTTGGTGTCGATCCATCATCCGAGATAATCTCGGCAAGTTTCTCCAGCTTTCTGGGTGCAACGCTGTAGGTCTCCTACCGTACAGGGCTTCCGATACGTGTCTTCAAAATTTCGAAAGAACGCACTTTGCATATCATACCAGTTGTGGATGGCGATCTATGGAAGTTCATTGAGCCATGATCGTGCCGTCTTCCGCAACATGAGTGGGAGATATTGGGTTGCGACAAGGCTGTTTCCGCCTTTGGCGATGCAGCAAGCTTGGAAAAAATCCTGGAGCCAAGTATCTGGTCGAGTTATGCTGTCCTAGGCTTGGATGTGTCTTGAGATAGCAAATCCTTCCGGGAATTTTGTGGCTCTTATGCATGGTTCAAAGCACTTTGGGCCCACATATATGTCATCATTTTCGTAGCGCCACGCCTCTATGTTGGAGTTAATCTGGTGTCTCCCTTCACTTGGAGACAAAGATAGCCGTCCTGAGTGACGGCTATGACTGCGGTAGCTTGGAGCCGGACTTCGTCTTCTGCCACCGCCTCCTCCGCCACGACTCCCTCCTTGGCCTCCTTGAGAGCCGTTGTGATGGATACTTGGTGGAGAGGGTGGGGAAGATGGATTGTTTCCGGCTGATCACCGTCCTCCGTACAGAGCGTCATTATTCCAGTTCCGGGGAGGGTCTTCATTATGACGAGCCCCTGCCGGCTTGTCTCGGCATGGTTTCCGTCGTTTCTTCATGCGTCACTCCCACCACGGTGGGGCTCAGCCGGACGGTTTGTAGGTCTAGGAGTTGGTATTCTTTGACAGTCCTCCTCTCGACGTTTCTCTTTGTCTTCTTCCTTGCGATTGTTCGACTCCCGCCGGGGAGGATTTCTCGGATACAGTGCATCAATCGCCTCTTGCTCAGTAGCTAGAGCAACGTTGCGCCAGTCACGTGCAGTTCTGTGATGCTGCCCTGAAGATCCGGTTCTTGAATAGTTGTCTTCCCGACGGTCGGAATGGTAATGCTGTTCCGGAGAATGTTGGGGTCTTATGTCATTCCAAGCCGGATCTGTGCGACATTGGTCGGATTAGGAGACCAGTTTTCTGCTTCCGAATTTCGCGGCCCTTTGCTGCTCCAGACCCTTCGTGAGTAGCTTAATGCCCAATCGAACCTGTTCTGGGCCTGTATTATTCGACAGGATATCTCGAGCTGCAACAGTGTTTTGCACCGGCGTTGGATACACCAGATTTCCCTTGCTGTCGAGTCGAGGCATCCCTGGGTCTCCCTCAAAGAGAACCTTGTGAACTTCCTGGGATTGGTCGTCACGAGTGTGACGTTTCCGGGTCTTCTAATGTTGCCGAGAGATGTACTTCTCCGCAGTTGCCATGTGTTTCTTTTCTTCCTCGATGTTTTTGGCTTCATCCAGGAGTACTTGGCGACGCGCTTATAGGCATGGGCCCTTTCATCCAGCTCTTCAGCAGTAAGTTCTGCAGCTGTAGGGATAGGTGTGGTTAATGCAGCATCGATGAGTTTACGCGCACCTTCGGTGATCATGTGTCTATCCACCGACTCTTCTTCGGGCTCGTCTGGGATAAGTGCTCCATCAGAGTCTTCCTCATATTCCTCGGCAATCACTTCCTCTGCCGAAAGACCTTTTGTCGGGGTCTTGTTCTTCTTCTTTGCCATCTTGGCAGCACCGGTAGCAAAGATGGCTTTGGGTCCGTTTCCCGGAGTCAAGCTCTGATCGGTACTTTCGGATATTTGGACCTTAGGATTATCTCCGATATCCATGTCGTCCTGCGCTTTGGGAGAGTTTTCTCCGGATCCTTCATCACAGCTTCTCCTTCTTCTGCAGCTTTGGAGTTATACTCCTCTTCATACTCCACAGAGAACTTTCGGAAATCCACCGACGTCATCGAGTCATCCGAGGATGCAAGCAAGTCAGTGTTTTTTCCGATCGCCTCCAGCACTGAGTCAGTGTTGTCTCCTGCATCGGCAGAGCACGATCCAAATCCAACATATCCGACGAAGTGCGATGTGTGAGTCCTGAGGTAGTTGCGGCTTTCCTCGTGGGCTTCCTTGAAGATCTTGATGGTTTCGGGAACCTCATCCATGCTTGCATCTTGCATCATCATGCGCCTCAACGTGTGCCTCAGGAATAGTTGATCTGTTCCGGCGTTGGCAGAGCTGGAACCAAGGTTGTTGTTGTGATCCTCCTGGATTTTGACTTCAGCAGGTAGATCAATCTTGGATTCGGCCTCGCTAGGGAGATCTACTCCAGTTTCGACTTGAACCGCAAGGTCTGGTTTAGGCTCGGATTTCTCCACTATCTCTGCAGCGGGTGCGGGCTGGGTGGGATTAGGGTTTTCTAAGATCCGGAACTCTGCCGCCTCTGCGGACAAAGGGGACCCAGAAATTTCTTTTGCCTCTATCATCACCGCTGGGGTGGGTGGGACAGGTTCAGCGAACCCGATGTAAACATCGATCTCACCGAAATACATGATGGTGTAGGTGGTCACGGCTTCCCTAGCCGGAATCCAGGTCTCGTCGAGAACGATGAGAGGGACGTCACTGGCGTAGAGGATGCGACCGACGGTGATAGTCTCACCGATTCCGATTCTTCTAGATTCCGCTCGGAACGTAGATCCGAAGCTCACTGGCCCCACGGTGGGCACCAACTGTCGTCGGATTGATGACAAGTACGCCATGAGGGGGTCCTCGAGGCGTGTGGAAGAGAGGGGTGTGAGACGTACGGTTCCAGGACGTTGAGCACACAAGTTTACCCAGGTTCAAATCCGCCGGCTTTGGACGAATCCTACTCCTGCTAGCAATCCAGTAATACGACAGAGCCGGAATATGGGTTACAAGGGTTTCGCCTGTGCAAGTATAGATTGTAGACTATTGTTAGGGTGCCCTAAAGGCTCTCCCTAGGATGGCTTATATAGATATCCGGCCTAGGGTTTACAGGAGAGATTTATCCGGCTATGAATAAGAGTCGGTTACAGAGTACATCTTGAACTACAAATAACACTATGGGCCTATGTCGGTAAGTCTTCTGGGCCTTCCCGTAGCCAGATTGGACTCCGTCTCTTCTCCCTGACTAGGCCGCCTGTGAAGCAAAGCTCTAACAAGAAGTGGGCCACCCTGGTCAGCGAGGTATAGTGAGGATACCTGGAAAGTATATCCCCAATAGGGGGGAGATGGAGTGCTCCGGACAGGAGAACAAATGCTGGGGCCAATCTGGGGAATCACCCTAGGAGTGCTGCAGAATCAGATAACAAGCAATAAGTTGGCACAATAAAAGATAGAGAAATAGAACAAGTGATATGCAGAAATCGAGAGGCAAGACCCAGAAATGAGCAAGGAAGGAAAAAGACTTACTCGTCTAAAGTTGGAGGTTCCCTGGGCTTGGGCGCACGCCGAACCGTGGTCTTGGGCACGGGCTTGCCCACACCCTTAACCCTGGATTTCTTCTGCCTCTTCTTCGGCGGGGGTGCCTCTGAAGCTGTGGCCAAGGTTGCTAGACAATTCTGGGAGGGGGCAGGAGCCGGATCTCCCGTGATAAGAGGAGGAACCTCGTCGACCTGACCGACCGAGTTAGCTAAAGATTCGGAAGTAACCGGAAACGCGTAAGAGATGGGCACCGGATCAAGTAGCTCCATAACATCAACATCGTACTAATCATCATCCGGCTAATCCCTTAAAGAAGAGGCCTTGCCAGAGGTTTGCTTGGTGTTGTCCGGAGTAGGCAAGAATCTCTCCGGGTTAGGCTCGTCAGCGTCTGGCTCTGAGCGGTCCCCCAGCCATTTGAGGGCTGGCTCCTTGCGGTCCTTAATTGTATGCTAGAGAAACAACTGAGAGCAAAAATACTAAAGGGTCAAATTAGGAGACAATCCAACATACCGCGAGACTCAGAAAGAGTACCAGCAGAAGAACATACCTTAGGTAGAAGGTTGGCCCAGGTGAAGTGCTCAAGCCCCCACTTACACGCCTCGGAGAACTCCTTTCTTACCGTAAATATAGCTTTAACCCGGTGGAATATGTCGGTGTTGGTAAGATCTAAGGAGGAGGTGCGATTGGGGTCAAGAGGACCACTCAAGTGGCAAAGCTTATGTCAGCGTTTCTAAAGAGGGGAGATCCGGCTACGTACAAAGGAGGTAATAATGTCCTCGCTGTGCAGCCCCAGCTTGACTAGCTCCTTGATCCGCCTATCTACCTGATTCGCTAGTGTAGTAGGCCGCTTCAGGATCTTCTCCCACAATGAGGTATCCGGGACACCCATCTTGAAGGGGATCAGCCAGATCAGGTCTTCCTCCGAGTCATTCCTAACATAGAATAAGGTCTCGGCCCAGCGTTTGCAAGATTCATGGTCGGTAACCTGGGGAAAGGCAGAGTTTCTATGAGCAGAGATTGAGGCTCCGCCGCACTGGGTCAGGTGTTTGTCGGCAGGGGCAAGATGAGGATCCGGGATAACATTCTTGAGGAGACCAAAGAACTTGATCCAAAGTTCTTTGGTGGGCTAGAGGCCAACATACCTCTCAATGCCGGAGGCAAAAGAGGAAAGAGAAGTGATTACATTGGCTGGAAGATGGTGTGGCTGAAGCTGGTAAATGTTGATGAAATCATGGAAAAAGTCACTCATGGGGATGCGGCGCTGAAAATGAGACAAGAACACGACGAACTCGCCTGGGTTTGGAGAAGGAGCAATCTCTTGAGCGACGAGGCGGCACATGACGCCCATGGGGATGCGGCAGGTCACGTAGAGCCAATCAATGTTGTCTTGGCAGATGAACGCGCCCGCTCAAGCGCCGCGCTCAGGAGCTTCTTCCTTCTCCTCCTCCTCCTCAGCAGCAATGATTTCCTCTTCTGTCATCTCCAAATCGAAGTCTTCTAGAGGCCAATCTGCGGTGGGGAGCGGCGGTTTGGAGCTGCAAGGCTCCGTGGCAAAGAGCCTGCGTGAGATCAGCGGCGTGGAAGCGAAAAGAGTAGCGAGGCACGGCAGTAGTGGCGCTATGCTAAGGCAGAATCGGTGGCAATGTCGTTGTGGAGAAGGAGTAGAGGGCAGGGGCGCGTGCGAAGTGGGGAAACTTCCCCAAGAGCCGCCCTTGTCCCCTATTTAACTGCACCTCAGGAGGGCATAGTGGGATCAACAGCTGCGGCATGGCCGCACGGTGTGGCCGTGTGTTGTCGGATTGACGACAAGTACACCATGAGGCGGTCCTCGAGGCGTGAGGAAGAGAGAGGTGTGAGACGTATGGGGTTCTGAGATGGTCAGCACACAAGTTTACCGAGGTTCGAATCCGCCGGCTTTGGACGGATCCTACTCCTGCTAGCAATCCAGTAATACGGCAGAGCCGAAATATGGCTTACAATGGTTTTTGCTTGGGCGAGTTGAGATTATATACTATTGTGAGGTGCCCTAAAGGCTTTCCCTAGGACGTCTTATATAGATATCCGGCCTAGGGTTTACAGGAGAGACCTATCCGGCTATGACTAAGAGTCGGTTACAGAGTACATCTTGAACTACATGTAACATAACAGTACTATGTCGGTAAGTCTTTTGGGCCTTCCTGTAGTCAGACAAGACTCCGTATCTTCTCCCTGACTGGGCCGCCCGTGAAGCAAAGTTGTAACCCGAAGTGGGCCACCCTTGTCAATGAGGCACAGTGAGGATACCTGGAAAATACCCCAACAGTAGCTCCCGGAAGCCTCCAAGATCCAGAGTCGGATTTCATCATCGTCTAGCTTGATCTTCGGCTTGCAGAATCTTGAAGGGTTCCTGAAACTTCAAAAGAAAGTATAGGATCCGGATCTCAAAACGAGTCAGGCCTATGAATACATTATTCGGGTTTCCAGCTTGAAAGTCAAACTAAGCCGGAACTTGGCCTCTGACGTAACCTGACATCAGTCAAGGTCAAGTCACGTCACTGATAGACATTCATGTCAACGCGACCGTTGGTGGGTCCGCTGATAATTGGCTCAACACGTCGAGCTTGTTGGGGAAACCCAAGAGGAAGGTATGATGAGCACATCAACAAGTTTTCCCTCAGTTATGAAACCAAGGTTATCGAACCACTAGGAGCAAGGAAACACCTCCCAAGTGTTGTTGCCAACTTGGAGTCATGCACAACACAACCACAGAACTTTGCCCCCAACTAACAGTGAGGTTGTCAATCTCACCGGTTTTGCTGAAAACAAAGGATTAAATGTATTGTGTGGAAGAAAGTAATCGCTTGCGGAAAGTAAACAGAAAACAGTAAACAGTTGTAGGTTGATGGTAAAATAAAGGACCAGGGTCCATAGTTCACGAGTGGTGGCTCTCCTTAAGTTAGATGACATGTTGGGTAAACAAATTACAGGGGGGAAATTGACAAACATCGAGAAAGCATACATGCATATACTAATCATCTTGACCCCTATGAGATTTGATTGGGCATTACAACATTATACATAGACCGTAATCCAACTTCATCTATGACTAAAAATACACCTTCAGGTTATCATCCGAACCCCCTCCAGTATTAAGTTGCAAGCAACAGATAATTGCATTATGCATTGCATGTAAAGTAAACAATACGATTGTTCTATGAACAAAGGATTGTTGTTTTATCCCTAGTAGAAACATCATATCTAGTACCTTAGATATTTCTATCACTTCCCCAGATTACTAGAGGCATGAACCCACTATCGAGCATAAATAATCCCTCTTGGAGTTGCTAGCATCTACTCGGCCAAGATATCTACTAACAACGAAGGGCATGCAAGATCACAAATAACAAAGACATGATAGAATCAATAATCAATTTGAAATAGCATCTCAATATCCATCGGATCCCCGGAAACACAACATGTAGGATTACAAATAGATGATCTTGATCATGAACGGAGCTCACTAGATCTAAACATGGTAGCACAAAGGAGAAGAACCAACCATCTAGCTACTACATGGACCCATAGTCCAAGGATGAACTACTCACGTATCACACCAGAGGCTTGCATGGTGATGAAGAAGGCCTCCAGGGTGAATTCACCCCTCCGGCAGGCTGCCGGGAAGAGCTTCAGATCCCTCCTGATCTAGGGATTGAGATGACGGCGGCTATAGACTCTTTCATGGAATTTTGATCGGGTACTTAGGGTTTCTGTATCGGAGGCATCTTATAGGCGAAACGGGACGCCGAGGGGATGCCCTAGGTAGCCACACCACCCCCTGGCACGGGCCAGGCCTGGCTGCGTGGCCAGGTGGTGTGGAGGACTTCTGGCCCCTCTCCGTCTTGTATTCTGGCTCCATGTCCCCCTCGGTGAAATACTAACTTTGGCTTTTGTCCCGTCCAATTCTGAGAATATTCATTTTCTGACTTTCCTGGAACCAAAAACAGTAGAAAATAGGTAGCTGGCATTGTGGCATCTTGTTAATAGGTTAGTCCAAGAAAGTCTATAAAAAGTACTCCAAAGTGTGGATAAAACATAAGAAAGTATGTAAAACCAAGCATGGAACATCAAAAATTATAGATACGTTAGCAACATATCAACATCCCCAAGCTTAACTCCTGCTCATCCTCGAGTAGGTAAGTGATAAAAAGAAAGAATAATTTTTGAGGTGACATGCACCATCATAAACTTGATCAAAGTATTTGTAAAATATTGATAGATGGGATCATAGTACTTCAACATAGCATGAAAGACAAAGTTCTAACAATAAGACATAGCAACTATGTTGTAACATGAAAAGACACAAACAAAAGATTCATGAATAACAATACTTGGCAAGACATTTGTTTGTTTCACATAAAGAAAACATAGCATAGTGGCATTCAGCTTGTCCCTCATAGAGTAGTAATCAAATGCATAGGACACCTTCAAAGTTCATAACGGTGACTAGATACAAATAGTTTAAGAACAAGCAATATCAAAGTTATGCATCAATCAACAAGTCTTGGGACAATGCACATAGAACTAAGAATGGCCACTATGCTCTCATAATAGATGCATAAAGATAGAAGGTGGAGACTCAACATAAAAGTAAAAGAAACGCCTTCATAGAAGGAAGTAGGGACTCAAGTTTCATAAAGAGCTTCCAAAAATTATGGTACTTATTAGCTTTCAGCTCTCATTGCCCCTATCATAAGCATCTTGAAGTGATTAAGGTTAAAGTGAACAAACTAGGGAGTATATGCTTGACAAAGTATAAGTTGGAGAACTCATGTCCCTTGAATACGAGGGCCGCTCCTTATGCTACTTGATTTTAGTTACCGGTAAGTTCTTGCCATAGTAAGTACATGTGCATCATTGAGAACCGCCAACGAGGTACCCCTTGCCCGATGATACGGAAGAACCCCCATATCAAAATGACAAGGTAAGCAGACAACGAGCATCTCAACAATCTTCTTATTTACCATGGGAAAATGGTGCTTTTTTCTCTCTTTCCTCTTTTCTCATCTCTTTTTTTTTCTTTTTTCTCAATCTCTATCTTTTTTTTATAAGAAGAATGCTTCATAGACAGCTCATTATGGTTGCGCTGCAGGTTTCCACCATGATAGTATGGATTAGACCGGCGTCCTAGGCGTTTCTCTAACACACATACATAACTCCATGGACTTACAATCTCCCCTTTCATTTCACACCGACGACATCCATAGACAAAAGATCATGATATCAACTAGGCACAAAGTACAAGTGCAATGTTGAAAGCGTTTCCCATGACATCATTGTTTTGCTAATCCCCAACATATAAGTGCAAGCATATACAACATAGACGACATAATGGTTCAAGTTTATTAAGTGTGCCATCAAGTTCGTGAGAGCTTTAATCACTAGTTTTCTCATAATAAGTTTAATTAGGAAGGTAGATAAAAACATGAATATACTTGGAATAGCAAAAGCTAATAGGTAGGTATGGTGGACTCTTTGGAATAACTTGGTTTTAGGAGTTGGATTGGTTCCATAGAAAACTACTGGAGGCCATTACCGCCACCGAAATGGTTTCCATGCTCCGTTGGATGATTTTCCGATATCGCAGTATCTTAAAGAACGGTTTAAATTTGTAGGACGGGAAAGAAACCTCATCCTTTGGTGCACACTAACCATGCGTGGAACTCATACTTGGTTATGGAGGCTAGCAAAACACTGGGAGCGACCAACTAAGAGAGCAATAATGGCCATAATCATGCAAAGCGACAAAACATCATTAATTAAAGCATAAAGTGATATTACAAGTCGGAAACTAAAGGATCATGAAGGCTATGGTGACTTGGGATAGTCATAATATGGTGTGAGAATGTGCCAAGTCAACCCAAATAAAGCATCAAAGGAGAATACCACAATAATATGCTTTAATATGCTAAAACAACGCATGATTCTTCCAAGGCACATTAAGAAATCTCAATTGTTTATAACATGTCATGCTACGGGAAAGATCACTAAGCATAAAGCCAAAACAATATCGAGCATGGCATGACAAAGCATAGGCCACAGTCAAAAACAAGCTCTCTTTACCACTTAAACATGAACTTTCCTACTCTTTTCCAATCCAAACCAAACTATTTGAAAACTAATGTTTGAAAGAGGGGGTCCAACCAATTTATTCAAGCAAACTAAGAACACAAAGCAAACGAAAAACCAAAAACGAAAACAAAGACGCTCCAGGAATAACATAACTGTGCATGAAACAATAAAAATGAAGTGTTTGGAAGAAACCTGGAATTTTTATTGATGAAGAAGGGGATGCCTTGGGCATCCCCAAGCTTTGACGCTTGTACTTCTTGGATATTTATTTGGGTGACATGCATGGCATCCCCAAGCTTGAGCTTTAGTCCATTCTTCATCTCATTACATCATTTTATCCATACACCTGAAATTTTTTCCTTCATACAAAACTTCACACAATCTTTATTAGCAACATTAGTGCACTCAAGATAATTAGTCTTTGGGTTCAGTTTCAACACCAATAAAACTTCCATTAAAACACAGGATCCTGTGGCACTTCCGTCAAAAAGCTCAATTCCCCAAAAGAACTCAAAAAGGAACCAACAAGAAGCAAATGCAAATAATGGCAGAAATCTGTCAAAACAGACCAGCGGGTAAAAACCAATTTTTTCAAAGACCTTCTATTGCTCAAATATAAAAGTGTTGAACTAACAAAAGTTAGATAAAAACCTGGGGCAGAAGCACAAAAATTCACGCCTCAAAACGACATACAGAGATTTTACGCGAAGTTTTACGGTGAAGCACAAAAATCTGTTTCGAGATAGCAACTTTCCCAAGCATTACTTCTCTCTCAATAGAGGTTACTCTTGACACAAAAAGCAAATAAAAAGGATAAGGAGTGCTTATTATAGAGGTAATAACTTCCAAGGCTCATCTAAAACTTTTGGGTTATCTCCCAATAAGTACTTTTCTTTAACGCCTTTAAGTTAGGCATAAGAAGCAAGAAAAAGAATCAAGTGTTCTCAAATGAAGAAGCATTAAAACCAAATTTATTGCCCTTACCTCTCTTACTTTTATTCTTAACCTTGGGGAACATATGATTGTTTAGTGGAGAAGCAAAGTGCATGGTGCCCTTTTCCACATCTATTACTGCTCCAAGGAGTTTCAATAGGGATCTTCCAAGTGTAATTTGTCCTTTGCCTACACATTCAATAACAAGATAATCAGTAGAAACCATTTTCCCAAGGATCTTTGTAAACACTCCTTCAGCTATTCCAATTGGTGATATTGTGGCATTATTAGCAAGAAATATTTCTCTCCTCCTTCAGAAAGTCCCCAAAGATTCAAAGATTCATAGATATATTAGGCATAAGACAGAATTCAGACATGATATCACAGCGAGCATGAAAAGTTTCATTATTTATAATAATCTTTACTCTAGGAAGCCACTTTCAGGGTTCAGAATTTATTGGAACATAGTCATGATGCTCTCTAAGTGTATTATAGCAATCTTTTAATCTAGCAGTGCTAGTATCAAGAGTGTTCCATCTAGCAAATTGTTTATAAAGGAATAATCATATTTGCTAGGCAAGTTATAAGTAAAGACCAACTTCTTTATGGCATTAAAAGAATCATCCTCATTGCATTAGTGGAAATCTCCTTCTACTACAGCATCCAAAGCATATCTATAACAAAGAGCAATTCCAAGGTAAAAACTGCTAAGGAACAAGCTTTGAGTTATTTTAGGTTCAGTTTTTTCATGTAGATCAGAGATTCTAGACCAAGCTTCTTTGAAACTCTCTGCAATTCCTTGTTTGAAAGTGAAAATCATTTCCTCAGGTGACATAGTGATTGGAGCAATGCTAGACATAATGGCAACTTTAAGATAGGAACTAATAATGATTTGTTTGTGTTTTTAATAAAGAAAGCAAACTAGTAAAACTATTTTTTTGTGTTTTTGATAAAGAAACAAGCAAACAAAGCAAAAATAAACTAAGCAAAACAAAAATAACAAAGTAAAGAGGTTGGTTATGAGGGACTCCCCTTGTGAAGATGTCCTTGACTCCCCGGCAACGGCGCCAGAAAAAGCTTGATTATTGGCTCAAAATGTCAAGCAAGTTGGGGAACCCCAAGAGGAAGGTATGATGAGCACAGAAGCAAGTTTTCCCTCAGTTATGAAACCAAGGTTATCGAACCAGTAGGAGCAAGGAAATACCTCCCTGGTTTTGTTGCCAACTTGTAGTCCTGCACAACACAACCATAGAACTTTTCCCCCAACTTACAGTGAGGTTGTCAATCTCACCGGTTTTGCTGAAAACAAAGGATTAAACGTACTGTGTGGAAGAAAGTAATAGCTTGTGGAAAGTAAACAAAAAATAGTAAACGGTTGTAGGTTGATGGTAAAAGAAAGGACCGGGGTCCATAGTTCACTAGTGGTGGCTCTCCTTAAGATAGATGACATCTTGGGTAAACAAATTAGAGATGGGCAATTGACAAACATCGAGAAAGAATACATGCATATACTAATCATCTTGACACCTATGATATTTGATTGC
Source organism: Avena insularis (assembly GCA_023614405.1). Classification (NCBI taxonomy): domain Eukaryota; kingdom Viridiplantae; phylum Streptophyta; class Magnoliopsida; order Poales; family Poaceae; genus Avena; species Avena insularis. Next base: position 424,268,275 of record CM042696.1, read on the forward strand.
GCATTACAACATTATACATAGACTGTAATCCAACTACATCTATGAATAATAATCCACCTCCAGGTTATAATCCGACCCACCTCCAGTATTAAGTTGCAAGCAATAGATAATTGCATTATGCATTACATGTAAAGTAAACAATACGATTGTTCTATGAACAAAGGATTGCTGTTTTCTCCCTAGTAGCAACAACACATCTAGTACCTTAGAGATTTCTATCACTTCCCCAGATTACTAGAGGGTTGAACCCACTATCGAGCATAAATACTCGCTCTTGGAGTTGCTAGCATCTACTCGGCCAAGATATCTACTAACAACGGAGAGCATGCAAGTTCACAAATAACTAAGACATGATAGAATCAATAATCAATGTGAAATAGCATCTCAATATCCATCGGATCCCCGCAAACACAACATGTAGGATTACAAATAGATGATCTTGATCATGAACGGAGCTCACAAGATCTAAACATGGTAGCACAAAGGAGAAGAACCAACCATCTAGCTACTACATGGACCCGTAGTGCAAGGATGAACTACTCACGCATCACACCGGAGGCTTGCATGGTGACGAAGAAGGCCTCGAGTGTGAATTCTCCCCTCCAGCAGGGCGCCGGGAAGAGCTTCAGATCCCTCCCGATCTAGGGATGGAGATGATGGCGGCTATAGACTCTTTCGTGGAATTTTGATCTGGTACATAGGGTTTCTGTATCGGAGGCATCTTATAGGAGAAGGGGGAGGCCGAGGGGGTGCCTGGTCACGCGACCAGGTGGTGGGTGGCCCTCTGGCCCCTCTTCGTCTCGTATTTTGGCTCCATGTCCCCCTCGGTGAAATACTGACTTTGGCTTTTGTCCCATCCAATTCCGAGAATATTCATTTTCTGACTTTCCTGGAACCAAAAACAACAGAAAACAGGCAGCTGGCACTATGGCATCTTGTTAATAGGTTAGTCCAAGAAAGTGTATAAAAAGTACTCCAAAGTGTGGACAAAACATAAGAAAGTAGGTAAAACCAAGCATGGAACATCAAAAATTATAGATACGTTAGCAACATATCATCCGCCTTTCACGGAACCAAGGGATCGTTTTAATGCGTGTGCAGAGATCGAGGTTGCGTAATCATCGTGAGGGATTTACCCAGCTCCTTCCATGATGCGTGGCACGGTTACTGTTTATATTGCACGAATCTTGGTGCAGGTGAATGATATAAGAAGTCTAGATTTCTTCCTTCCTCCTCACCAGTGCCAGTTCCTCATCCTTCCTCTCAACGTCTCCAGCGAACAGAGCTCTTCTGCTTCCCCCAAATCCCACAGCGCCGCCCACACTGGGTCACCGGAGCCCCAAAAATGGCTGAGGGTTCATCTTCGGCTACGGCGACAACGGTACCGACAGCACCTGTGGTGGAGAAAGAGAAGTTCCGCGGGGTCTGGATCCCATGTGTTCTTGATGATGCCAAGCTCCGCATCATAGAGAATGAAGGCCTCCTCCGCGCCAGCGACTAGCAGAGCGGCTTCGGCCAAACCATCCACGTCGCCAACGCCGACGAGCGAGTGCATTTCGGCACCCAGCTCGATAGAGGTTTGAGCTTTCCACCCTCACGTTTCTTTTCTGAGGTTATAGATCATTATGGAGTACAACTCCACCATCTCCCCCAAACTCTCTTTTAGATATGAGCTTGTATGCTTCTTCGTGTGAGGGGTATCTCGGTATTAGGCTGAGTCTCATACTCTTCCGGTATTACTTTCATACCCTGAGAAATTCTATCATCGCTGGTAATCCTTATATTACTAGAACTCTTAGCTTTTCTGTTAGGAGAGAGCAAGTATATGCTAGGATTAAGGCTAGTGAGTCGGTGAAACAATGGTCGTCCATGTTCTTCTATCACAAGGACAGACCGGCTCACGGCAAAGCATCCGCTTTGCCGGTTTTCGTAGATGACGCTGCCACGCCCCAAGAATCCTATGACGTGGATCCTCCACTCTCACTGACGATCTGCTTCTTGCTAAGAGGTAGATCGAATATCTGATGAAGCACAACGGTCTGAAAGGATCCGATTTAGTCCACTGCTTGCTAGTGCGCCTGATCTAGCCACTTCAACACCATGGTGACCAACTCATGCACTCCATCACCAAGAGCAAGTCGCACACCCTCCGGATCTGCTCCCGTCCTTACTCAGAAAAAGGACTATGAGTCCCAAATCAGGTGGTTGATAAGGGAGCGGATCGAGAGGAAAATCCCGGAGCTGTCTTTGGATATGCATGTGGTTAATAATCCTATTGTACCAGTAAGTTTTCTAGCAATAACTTGAATTGTGTGTTCATCTATGTTGGGGGGATACCCCCGGGTATGGTCACGCCGAGGTATAAAGGCCGAGTTAGCCGAGGTACGGCAAGGTCAAAGCGAATGCTGGCCGAGTCACCTCAAGGCAGGCCGAATCTCGGGGTAACCCGGACCAGGGGATGTCCACCTAACCGGGTCTCAACCGACTTAAGCCGTAAGTCGGATGGATGAATCTAACTTGTAGGCCGGATCAACTATGTACGATTCGGGTCATGTCAAGCTTCTAGGAGAAGGAAGGTATCTCGCTGGTCAAAGGTGACCCCTGTACGCACAGCATGAGCGAGGCGGATAGAGGCAGGACCACCGAGGCGTGGCCGACAGAGGTGACGACGCCAATGTCGGCTGACGCGGGCGTCGCAGAGGCTCACGTAGCTTCTGCATGGATGACGGGGGGAAAAGTGACCCGGTCGGCTTACTATTTTGGGAGGAGGCATATTCCCGGGAATATGCCTCCACGTATGCCCTAATTGGAGACCTAGCCACCCCTATATAAGGAGGGCTAGGGCCTCTGTAGAGAGGGTTGATCTCTATTGGCTTGATTTTACTAGGTTCCTGAGGGCTAGCTAGCGGTGAGAGTAAGAGAGCTCCTTCTTCCTCCTCTCTCCAATACAGCTCGAGGAGCACTTGTAAACCTTGGAAGTGAATTGAATACAAAGCTACTGTGTGTGGAATCACCACACTATCCCTCCCTGGATTCCCCTAGTGCATTTAGTCCCCACCTTTAGCCTATCCATGGCATCTGCCGTGACACCACCACGACAATCTATACATTATTGTTTCTTTCTGCAACGCTGAGGTATTTCTTCTTTTCAGCTTGCTGACCTCCCCGAGTTGGATCTTGCTCCTCTCGAGGAATATCCTCCTGAGATCTCTCAGGATGATGGAGAACTGGTACCATTGATGGAGACCGTTACCCGAAAGCGTAAGGCTTCGACAGTTTCCATCAGCACAAAGGAAGTGCCCATTGTGAAGAGGTAACTTTCTTCACAAGGTCTCTATACTTTATTTCTTAATTCTTTCTGAGGAAAACGATCTTTTGTTCTATTACGTCCTCGGAGCTAAATAGCTCACCAAGGGTAAGGGGAAAGGAGGGTCATGGAAGCCCCTGCGCCAGTCAAAGCTGAATTTGACTTCTCTTTCCACAGCGCCTCCGACTCCTGACCCGCAGCCTTCTATAGCGTCGGAGATTACTCCTTCTCCGACCGTCGCAGAAGATCCGACTCTTCATTCCGAGCTAGTGAACCTTGGTTCGTAGACCGACGTCACCATGGGTGACTTAGTAGTTGATAAGGGTGAACCCTCAAAGGGTAATGATCCCTCAGCAAAGGTTTTTGCCGAAAACCTTCTCAGCAATCTGGGTCTTGCCAAACTTGGCATTACTCGGAAATCTGCAGAGGAGATCCAACGGCTGGCCCAACAATGCTTGCAAAGCCGGAACATCACTGCCGAGGAGGAGGCAGAAGAAGCAGAGGACGTCAAGTACTCCGAACTTCTCGAGCAAATCCATCTTCACGACGAGAGGATGAGAGCCGGTGTGGTTCCTCACCACCGGTAATCCCGCTGACCCTCGCCGAGAAGGTTAGCACCAAGGTGAACATGAGCTTAAGCAAGCTTACTCATGAACATCATGTAAGTTGATTTTTCAACTCACCTTTTTTACTTTATTTCATATCATATCCTCTAGCCCCCAAGCATGAAGTTGGATAGACAATCCGGATTTATGCTTTCATAGGATGCCAAAGAATGAACTAGTGTAGCCCCCAAGGCTCATGCTGATATTAGTTAAAATATTAGCCTGATTCTTTAGTAGACTTCTAACTCTGGGTATTATTCTGACTTATAGAAAGTTACTTCATATAACCAGGAATTATTGAAGAATATATGTAATAAGCGGAGAGAGATCAGAGCTCTTTGGCTTGAAAATGCTCAATTAAAGGTGTCAAGGGATGAGGCTAAAGGTAATCACTTCAGTCCTTAACCTTGATCTTTTCTTCTTTCATAGTCGAATTACTTATTCAACTGTTCTACTTTTTCTTATAGCACTGGTCAACCAATCATGTTCCATGATTGAAGAGGCCGAGAATCTTAAGACCCTGGAGGTGGAGAACACTGACTTATGTCGAGAGCTGAATAAGCTTAAGGCGGATCACAAGCGTAGCATCGCACAAGTCCTCGAATCCTCCTCCATGGCCACCAAAGAACGTGATCAAAGGATCGCGGCCCAGGATAAAAAAATCTCGGATATTAGCGATGCATTATTCAGAGAGAAGGACATCACTGAGGCACTCTGGGCTGAACTCTAGAGCGTCAGGGCAGAGAGGACCAAAGTTGACGATGTACTCTTCAGTATGTTTCCTACTTTCTGACTTCCTTCTTTTCCGAATCTAAGAGTCTGGATATATTTACTAACCTTTGCATTATATGCGCAGGTCCTCTGAATTTACTGGATTCTTCCTCCACCGAGTCTCGCACCAACCGGCTTACACAAGTCGACGATTTGCTTCATGATTTCCGCCAATACTTGGAGGATATAGGAAAAGTACTCAAGGTTCTGGACATGAATAGAATGTCCGTCTTTGAGGGGCGAGACAAGGCCAAGGAGATGCCCCAGCTCATCCAGGACTGGATCATGTCCTATGCGCGGACCGTAGCAGAGAACACCGTCACTATGGTTATGAGACACCATGGAAGCATGGAAATCTAGCAAGTAACCAAACAGGAGCAAGATATCAAGGCCATCATAGATTCCTATGCCGGATAGGGATGTCACGTAGCTGATCTGACCACCTACAACACTCCTTTCTTCACTCGTGTGGAAACACCTCCTCCGCCTACCGAAGAAACTGGTGAAGCTTCCGATGACGAACAAACTGTATCGGATTTGAATGTCTTGGAAAGATATCAAGGCGAGGGTGATGTCTCCAGTGAGCAGACAACTCCTACCTTTTCTCCTGCAACATAGAGCATCAGAAAAAACAATGTGTTAATCTGAAACAATCTGATTGTAAATAAGTAGTGTAATACTTTCGCTAGTCCTAAGATTTGATATTCATATTTAGCACTTTTGGCTTTTTTTGTCGTGCCTGAAATTTTTACATAAGCACTTTTTTGTTTTGCCTGTACTTATCGTTTATTTGACTTTCCGCCTCGTCCCTTTCGTTAGCCGGCTAACCTTCCACACGAAAACTCTGCCGAGCAACGGAGCTAAATTGCTAAACCGGTTTAAACTCAGAAACAGAGCCGGCTTTTAGTATCAACAATTCACTACTCGGAAAATGCCCGCATCCAGCAATTAGATAAATAGCCAAATAACAAACTAGAAATTTTAGATTTATACCCGAAGGTAGCATTTTTAGAATCGGAAATCTTAACCAGAACAAACATAAGCATAAATACTTTCAAGTATTATGGGATTTTCGACTGTGACATGATCATTCGGAAATAAGATGGTAATATAAAACTTCTCAGAAAAAATTGAGGCAACCAACACTTCATTTCGCATTGAACATGTACACATATATGATTACAAAGAAAGAAAATTTAAGAATAAAAGGGACGTAGCTGAGCAACATTCCACGGTCTGTCTAATTCTTCCGGGACTGTACTGCCTCTAGCTCTCTTTCTTTTATTAGTAGCAGGTCTTTCTTTGACTGGCCGCATATCAGTTAGATAGTAAGAACCGTTGTGCAATACTCGATTAACTAAAAAGGGCGCTTCCCATATTGAGGAAAGTTTACGCTTTCTTTTCTGCACAAGTTGGAGAACCAAATCGCCTTTATTAAAAGACCGGTTTCTGACTCTTTCACTATGATAATTGCGTAATTTCTGCTGATAGGCTGTTGATCTCATCTCAACAACAACGTGAACTTCTTCGATTAAATCGAGATCATTTTGTCGAGAAATTTCGGCATCCTGTTCAATATAAGCAGCAACTCGGGGAGAAGTATAAATCAAATCACTAGGAAGAACTTCTTCTACACCATAGACCAAAAAGAAAGCTATGTATCCGGTTGACCTATTCAGAGTTGTTCATAAACTCCATATCACAGAGGGTAATTCCTCTGCCCAAGCCCCCGCAGCACATCATAGGGGTGCTTCGAGTCTTTGTTTGAGGCCTTGTAGGATTAAACCATTTGCTCTTTTGACTTGTCCATTAGCATGTGGATGTGCGACTGACGCAATGTCAAGCCAGATATTTTGCTCATCACAGAATTCGGCAAGCTCTCCCATAGAAAAGTTACTCCCGTTGTTCGTGATAATGCTATGTGGATAACCGTATCGGATTATAACATCCTCGACAAATCTTTTGGTTGTTGCTCCATCACAACTGGTGACGGGTATAGCCTCAATCCATTTTGTAAATTTATCCACCATCACTAAGAGATGAGTAAATCCACTTGGAGCCCATTTAAACAGTCCTACCATGTCAAGCCCCCAGACCACGAAATGCCATATTATAGGAATTGTTCGTAGTTGATCAGCCGGAACATGAGCTTGTTTGGCGTACTTTTGGCAGCCTTTGCATGTCTTGACCAACCGTTCATCATCTGACTTGGCTGTAAGCCAGAAATATCCGTGTCTGAAAGCTTTTGCCACTAAAGATTTGGCTGCAACGTGATGGCCGCATTCGCCTTCGTGGATTTCTCGTAAGATTTCTAGTCCTTCTTCCGGAGATACACAGTGGTGAAAGACCTTGGACAATCTGCCGGCTTAGAACCTCGTCCAACTAGGAATTGTAGCTAGACCTACTACTAAAGGTGAGTCGGATTTGGTCGGATATTCCTCATCTACTCCTTTTATAGAGGGAACTTTGAGGTCTCTAAAAAAGTGCCATCCGGGACCTTTTTCCGTGTAGAACCTATTCGAGATAATGCATCTGCTTCCTCATTTTCTGTTCGAGGGATTTGTTGAACCTCAAACCCTTCAATCGATTTAGATAGTTCATTCACGGCAGCTCTATATGTTTCCATGTGTTTATTTTCATTACAAATATTCGACACTTGTTGCGTAACAAGATCCAAATCTCCATAACACATTAGTCGTCGGATGTTGCTATCCTTAGCAATCCAGATTCCATGCAGCAATGCTTCATATTCAGCAATGTTATTCATCGCCGTGAAGTGGATCTGCAACACATAGAAAAGTTTATCTCCTTGGGGTGACTTAAGCACCACGCCAGCCCCAGAGCGCCTTAGACCCATCAAAATGTAAGGTCATATTCTTATGAGGGTCATATTCTTCGTTGTCTCTGTCCAATCAGTGACAAAGTCAGCGAGGATTTGGGATTTGATTGCTGTACGAGGTTTGTACTCAATGTCGAAAGCTGAAAGCTCTATATCCTATTTTGCGACACGACCTGTAGCATCGCTGTTGTTCATTATATCTCTCATGGGAGCTATGCTCACCACGGTAATTGAATGTTCCTGAAAGTAATGTCGTAACTTCTGGGATGCAGAGAACACACCGCAAGCCAGCTTTTGATAATGCGGATATTGCTGCCTTGATTTAGTTAGGACTTAGCTGAGGTAGTAAGTCGGACGCTGCACCAGGTGTTCCTGTTTTTGCTCTGGTCTCTCCACCACCATGAAGACACTAACGACTATGTTTGTCACAACAAGATAGATCAACATCGGCTCCTGAGGCTCCAGTGCTGCAAGGATGGGAGAAGAGAGAGTACTGCTTTCAGGTCTTGTAGTGCAGCTTTAGCTTCGTCAGTCCAAACGAACTTTTTGGTCTTTTTCAAGAGCTCCTGAGCTCTTTCACCGAGCCGACTTACAAACTGACTGACTGCAGCAATGTAGCCAGTTAGTCGTTGAACGTCCTTCAGGCGAGTCGACCTGAAAATATTGAGTATAGCCTTGATCTTGTCGCGGTTCACCTCTATGCCTCTTTGTGACACGATGAAACCTAACAACTTTCCGGCTGGTATTCCAAAGAAACATTTTTTGGGGGTTAATCATTATGTTGTATTTGCGTAGATTGGTGAATGTTTCCTCAAAGTTGGAAATTAAGGTTTCCTTATTTTTGGACATCGCCGAATGTCGTCCACATATGTATGTACATTGCGTCTGGTTTGATCGTGGAGGCAACGCTGCATAGTGCACTGGTACGTAGCTCCTACGTTCTTGCGCCCAAAGGGCATCGTAACGAAACAGAAGGTTCCAAAGGGGGTTATGAATGAAATTTTGACTTTGTCTGATTCCTTCATCCGAATTTGGTGATAACCAGAATATGCGTCGAGAAAACATAGGAGTTCTGGGCCCGCCGTAGAATCAATAACTTGATCAATTATAGGCCAAGCGAACATATCGTTGGGACAAGCCTTGTTCAAGACAGTATAATCAACACACATCCTTAAATCAGTGGTGTCCTTTTTAGGGACCATTACAGGATTGGCCGACCACTCAGTGTAGATGACCTCTTCTATGAATCCGGCTAACTCCAGCCGGGCTAGTTCCTTATCTATTGCTTTTCGCTTTTCATCGCCGAAATGTCGTAAGGACTGTTTGATAGGTTTAGCATTTGGGTGTACATTTAGAGAGTGCTCGGAAAGTTCCCTAGGTACTCTTGTCATGTCAGATGGATGCTGATACGTCCAAAACGTATCTACTTTCTCGAACACTTTTGCTATTGTTTCTCCTCTAAACTTGTGTGATTTGGATACAACTAACACGGACTGACGCTTTTTTCAGCAGAATTACCTTGGTGTCTAGTTTTTGTGCAGAAAATCAACTATCAGGAAAAATCCCGAAAAATATGCCAAAAATCCTATTTCACCAGAAAACTCACGGAGCCAGAAGATGAGACAGAGGAGGGCCACGAGGGGCCCACACCCCCTAGCCACACGGGCCATCCCAGGCCACGCCTGGGAGGGGTGTGGCCGCCTCGGGCACCCCCTCGACCTCCCTCTTCGCCTATAAGATGCCTCTTGACCTAAAAACCTAGGAGGGTTCGACGTTTTTCAGATAGAGTTCCGCTACACCGCCACCACCAGATACCGTGATTTGGAACTAGAAACTCCGTTCTGGCACCCTACCGAAATGGGGAATTGGAGGAGATCATCGCCATCATCGTCACCATTGCTTCTCCATCAACCATCCATGATTCTCCCATCCATGAGTGAGTAATCCCCCGTTGTAGGCTATGGGGATGGTAGGGATTGGATGAGATCGTTCATGTAATGGCATCATATTGTTAGGGCATGGTGCCTAGTATCTACTATTAGTGCTTTTAGACTTTGTTGCAACTTGTTATGCTTAATGCTTGTCACTATTGCCCGAATGCTATGATTTCATATCTGAACATATTATTGCTTCATGATGATAGTATTGTTTATGATCTTACCTGCAAGTTGTATACACATATTGTTGTCTAGAACCAAAGGCCCCGAAGTGACAATAATCGGAATAACTGGAGGGAATGGCTTTGATGTGAGGATCACATGTGTTCACGGAGTGTTAATGCTTTGCCACGGTGCTCTATTAAAAGGAGCACCTTAATTGCTAGTAGTTCCCTTGAGGCCCCGCTGCAAATGTGCTGCCAGGACAAAAGATGTTGTGCAAGTTCTCATTACGAGCACATATGACTATATATGGAACACATGCCTATGATTATCTGGTACTTGGATGCTTTATCTTATTTATCTGCAAATTCCCTATGTCTTTATTGCTATATGAATTGTCTTGTACATGCAACGCCCGACCATCCATCCCTATGCCTACCGCGCTTTAATCCTACTATTTATTGCAATTGTTAGTACAGTCTTTACTTCTACTACTGCTATTACTTTGCTATTGCTACTGATAAACTACTGTGAGCAAGACTGTTTCCAGGTGCAGCTGAATTGACAACTTAGTTGTTAAGGCTTCTAATTATTCTTTGGATCCCCTTGTGTCGAATCAAGAAATTGGGTTTTACTTCCCTCGAAGACTGTTGCGATCCCCTATACTTGTGGGTCATCAAGAATATTTTCTGGCGCTGTTGCCGGGGAGCATAGCTCTATTTATTAAGTTCACTTGGAATCACTATTGTTCGCTGCCATCCATTCATCATGGGTAAGTCTCGTGATGGAAAGGTTCCTATATTACCATCCACTACAAGGAGAGGTACGGTTCTGAACACCTCTGTTGCTCTTGATTCACCATATGTGATGAGTAAGCTCCTTACACCACCACATACACATGCTACACATACTGCTACTTCTGCTGAATCTGAAACTTCTGATACTTATGATGCTTCTATTGTGCTTGATAAGAGTGGTTCATTAGGTCCTTTTCTAGATTCTACGATTTCTAGAACTACAGTTGGAAACACTAAAACTCCTAATGAAGACACTACTACACCTATCAATTCACCTGAGTCTACAGAGAGCTATGATATTGAAGATGGATATATAGAAATGAATGATGAATTTATTAAAGAATGTCAAAATACTCATGGTAAAAGTGTTATTAAGATTCTCCTTGAGAGGCGTACTATAAAACCCAAATTATCTCCTAATGGAAAGTTTTCTACATCTCCCATAAACATCAAAGATAAGGATTATGATTTATCTCATGATTTATCTTACATAACTATTGTTGAGAAAGAACCTTTTTGTGGGACTAAGAATGAAAGTGTTGTAGCATATATGACTAAGCTTTCTACCATGAGTGGCCTATTTTATGATGATATTAAGATGCGCACCTACTTTGTTGCTAAAATTTTCCCTTTTTCACTGAAAGGAGGAGCTAAGGCTTGGTTTAATAATTTATCTCCTGGATCTATTGATAGCCCCGGTTACTTGATTAGTACTTTTCTTCAAAAATATTTCCCTCCTAGTGCTAGACATGCCATTTTGCAGGAACTTTTTGATTTTAAACAGGGAGAAAAAGAGATATTGCCTGAATCATGGGCAAGCTTTTGTGCTTTGATTCATGCACATGTTGGATGTCCATGACCTAAGAATGAGCTTCTTGATATATATTATAATGGACTAACTGAAGAATCTAGGACATACCTGGATAGTTGTGCTAATTATGTTTTCAGGAATAGAACTCCCAAACAAGCTGAGGAATTAATAGCTAAAATAAGTAAGAATTATGATGACTGGACTCCACCTGAGCCAACTACGCCTGAGACAACTACACCTGAGTTAACTATGCCTGATCCAACACCAACACCAAAGAAGAGAGGAGCTATTGAACTAAATGATGAAGTGATGAAGGAAGTTAAGAAATGCCTTAAGGATAAAGGTATTAAAGCTGAAAACATGAAGAATTTACCTCCTATAGAAGAATTATGTAAGACAATCTCCCACTCATCCACTATTGAGGTACACTCTCTCCAACATTTTGATGATGGCGATATTCCTTATTCTAAACCTCCTGATCAGTGCTTGGAAGAATTTGATGTTATTATTGTTAAGCAAGATAATTTTAATAAAAGGGTGAAAAATCATTTAATGGAAAACTCTAGAGCTATTATTGAGTTGAAGGATATTGTGGAAAGAACATCTAATGATGTTAAAATGCTTGTTAAACATTTCTAGATGGTTCAAACTCAAATTGATCAGCTTATCAAAGTACAAAAAGATTTGCTAGTTAATGCTTCTAAAGAAAAACATGCTTATGAAATTAAAACTAGAAGTGGCCCTGCCACCCAGGATACTCTATATCCTGAGGGGCATCCTAAAAGAATTGAGTAGGATTCTCAACAAACAAAAAATAGAGGTACTTCTTTTAATAGAAAGAAAAAGAAACATAAAACAGTTGTAGAATCCTCTGAACCTGCTAAAGATCCCAATAGTATATCTGTCTCTGATGCTGAAACTGAGAGTGGTAATGAGAAAAATGATGCTCCTGATAAAGAAGAAATTGAAGAAGAACCTGAAAGGAACACTAAGAATGCTAAGTACACTAAGGAAGATTTTGTTGCTAATTAACATGGTAGTGAAAGAGAGCCATGGGTTCAAAAACTAATGCCTTTCCCTGATAAGAAACAGAAGTCAAAGGAAGACGAACGCTATAATAAGTTTTGTGAGTGGATGAAACCTTTATTTTTGCAAATTCCTTTAACTGATGCTATTAAATTCCGTCCTTATTCAAAGTATATGAAGGATATTGTTTCTAATAAAAGGAAGATCCCTAATGAGGAAATTTCTACTTTGCTTGCTAATTATTCCTTCAATGGTAAGGTTCCAAAGAAACTTGGAGACCCAAGGATTCCAACTATTCCATGTTCTATTAAAATAGCTAAGTTAGAACTTCTTTGTGTGATTTGGGAGCAGGAGTTAGTGTTATGCCTTTTTCTCTCTATAGGAGACTTCAATTGGAAAAATTAATATGAACTGATATATCTTTGCAAATGGCTGAGAAATATACTACCATTCCTGTTGGTATATGTGAGGATGTTCATGTTCAAGTGGATCATAATTGCTTGATATTAACTGAATTTGTTGTGCTTGAAATGCGTGAAGATGACAATATGTCAATTATTCTTGGGAGACCTTTTCTTAATACTGCAGGAGCTGTTATTAATTGCAATCAAGGAAAGATAACTTTTAATCTAAATGACAAAGAGAATATTGTCTATTTCCCCAAGAAGATTGATAGGAATTATGGCTTAAATTCAATTGAAAATATTGAGGGCATTCAAGTTGGAGAAATATATTGTCCCATACCATGAGAAAGATATGAGACTATTATGATTGGGACCATTGCCATCAAGGTTGAGGTAACATAATCATTGAGTGGAATACAAAGTTTTGTTTCATATAAAATTGTTTTGGTAACAAGATCTGATCAACCTTGTTAATAAAGGGATTTTAATGAACAAAACAATGTTTTCACCATGATTATCTTCGCTTACTTTTATTTTATCCATCTAAAATTTTTGATTTCACTTAGTTTACTTTTCTTTTGCTAGTTGCTTGCATATTAGAGTTTCTTAGAACTTCTGAAGTTTTAGTTATGTTTTGAATTTTCATCATTCTAAAATCATCTTTCTGTCAGAAATTTATTCATCAATACCTGAAAATTGCTAAAAAAATAAAGTGTCTCGAAAAATTCCAGAAAATTCATATTAAATTTTTACATCAAAAGAGGGACAGAGAAGTACCTGGAGTGACCCAGGGGGGTCCACCAGGTAGGCACACCACCTGGATAGTTGTGCTATAAAACCCATAAACATTAAAGATAAGGATTATGATTTATCTCTTGATTTATCTTACATAACTATTGTTGAGAAAGAACCTTTTTATGGGACTAAGAATGAAAGTGTTGTAGCACATATTACTGAGCTTTCTACCATGAGTGGCCTATTTTCTGATGATATTAAGATGCGCTCCTACTTTGTTGCTAAAATTTTCCCTTTTTCACTGAAGGGGGGAAGCTAAGGCTTGGTTTAATAATTTACCTCCTGGATCTATTGATAGCCCCGGTTGCTTGATTAGTACTTTTCTTCAAAAATATTTCCCTCCTAGTGCTAGACATGCCATTTTGCAGGACCTTTTTGATTTTAAACAGGGAGAAAAAGAGATATTGCCTGAATCATGGGCAAGCTTTTGTGCTTTGATTCATGCACAGGCTAGATGTCCATTACCTAAGAATGAGCTTCTTGATATATATTATAATGGACTAACTGAAGAATCTAGGACATACCTAGATAGTTGTGATGATTGTGTTTTCAATAATAGAACTCCCAAAGAAGCTGAGGAAATAATGGCTAAAATAAGTAAGAATTATGATGACTGGACTCCACCTGAGCGAACTATGCCTGAGACAACTACACCTGAGTTAACTATGCCTGATCCAACACCAACACCAAAGAAGAGAGGAGTTATTGAACTAAATGATGAAGTGATGAAGGAAGCTAAGAAATGTCTTAAGGAGAAGTGTATTAAAGCTGAAAACGTGAAGAATTTACCTCCTATAGAAGAATTATGTAAGCTAATCTCCCACTCATCCACTATTGAGATACACTCTCTCCAACATTTTGATGAAGGTGATATTCCTTATTCTAAACCTCCTGATCAATGCTTCAAAGAATTTGATGTTTTTATTGTTAAGCAAGATAATTTTAATAAAAGGGTGAAAAATCATTTAATGGAAAACTCTAGAGCTATTATTGAGTTGAAGGATATTGTGGAAAGAACCTCTAATGCTGTTAAAATGCTTGTTAAACATTTCCAGATGGTTCACACTCAAATTGATCAGCTTATCAAAGTACAAAAAGATTTGCTAGTTAATGCTTCTAAAGAAAAACATGCTTATGAAATTAGAACTAGAACTGGCGCTACCACCGAGGATCCTCTATATCCTGAGGGGCATCCTAAACGAACTGAGCAGGATTCTCAACAAACTGAAAATAGAGGTACTTCTTTTAAGAGAAAGAAAAAGAAACATAAAACAGTTGTAGAATCCTCTAAACCTGCTAAAGATCCCAATAGTATATCTGTCTCTGATGCTGAAACTGAGAGTGGTAATGAGAAAAATGATGCTCCTAATAAAGAAGGAATTGAAGAAGAACCTAAAAGGAACAATAAGAATGCTAAGTACACTAAGGAAGATTTTGTTGCTAATGAACATGGTAGTGAAAGAGAGACCTAGGTTCAAAAACTAATACCTTTCCCTGATAAGAAACATAAGTCAAAGGAAGATGAACACTATAATAAGATCTGTGAGTGGATGAAACCTTTATTTTTGAAAATTCCTTTAACTGATGCTATTAAATTGCGTCCTTATTCAAAGTATATGAAGGATATTGCTTCTAATAAAAGGAAGATCCCTAATGAGGAAATTTCTACTTTGCTTGCTAATTATTCCTTCAATGGTAAGGTTCCAAAAAAATTGGAGACCTAGGGATTCCAACTATTCCATGTTCTATAAAAAATATCTAAGTTAGAACTGCTTTGTGTGATTTGGGAGCGGGAGTTAGTGTTATGCCTTTTTCTCTCTATAAGAGACTTCAATTGGAAAAATTAATACCAACTGATATATCTTTGCAAATGGCTGATAAATCTACTACCATTCTTGTTGGTATATGTGAGGATGTTCCTGTTCAAGTGGCTCATAATTGCTTGATATTAACTGACTTTGTTGTGCTTGAAATGCCTGAAGATGACAATATGTCTATTATTCTTGGGAGACCTTTTATTAATACTACAGGAGCTGTTATTAATTGCAATCAAGGAAAGATAACTTTTAATGTAAATGACAAAGAGCATATTGTCTATTTCCCCAAGAAGATTGATAGGAATTATGGCTTAAATTCAATTGAAAATATTGAGGGCATTCAAGTTGGAGAAATATATTGTCCCATACCACGAGAAAGATATGAGACTATTATGATTGAGACCATTGCCATCAAGGTTGAGGTAACATAATAATTGAGTGGAATACAAAGTTTTGTTTCATATAAAATTGTTTTGGTAACAAGACCTGATCAGCCTTTTTAACAAAGGGATTTTAATGAAAAAACAATGTTTTCACCATGATTATCTTCGCTTACTTTTATTTTATCCATTTTAAATTTTTTCTTTCACTTAGTTTACTTTTCTTTTGCTAGTTGCTTGCATATTAGAGTTTCTTAGAACTTCTGAAGTTTTAGTTTTGTTTTGAATTTTCATCATTCTAAAATCATCTTTTTGTTAGAAATTTATTCATCAATACCTGAAAATTGCTAAAATATAAAGTGTTTCGGAAAATTCTAGAAAATTCATATTAATTTTTTACGTCAAAAGAGGGGCAGAGAAGTACCTGGAGTGACCCAAGGGGGGCCCACCAGGTAGGCACACCACCTGGTGGAGCGGCCACACCAGGGGCGCTCCTGGCCATGGTGTGGGCCACCCCTAGCCCACCACTTACTCTCTCACCTGCCACTTCTTTCTCTCCCCCAATAAAACACCAGTTCATTGCTCATACTCGTGTTCTTGCTGTTGTTGCTCGCGATTTTTCGATCCCCTTGCTCAGCCCATCTTTGGTGCTGAAATTTGGAGCAGTTTTTCTCTGGTATGTGACTCCTCCGCTTGTCCAAGTAGATTTGTGATTAGTGGTTTATATCTTGAGTATTTTGCTACTATAGGTGACAGGTTATGTGATCTTGTAAGCTTGTTCAATTCTTAAGAATTTTTTTTTGATAAATGCTTAGGCCTCTTACAAATCCCTATAAGTAGTTCCTTTCATTATGTAATCATTTTGCAATCACTTGTATGATGGATGTTTAATTTTCAGAATAGCAGAGATGAACAACCACACTTTTGGATAAGTATTTGAGAGGGACACACCCATGAGGGCAAGGCCTTCGAGATCATCTTCTCAATGAAGATCTTATTGCACCATCCTTTGGCAATGAAGGAGATGAGGGAGATACTCACCCGTCTACCTTCCCTTGCTTTGCCTTTTTGCAAGTTGTAGGGATCCTTGATGATTTCCTACTTCTTGTTCAGAGGGTTGGTCTAACCACTTACATGCAGGATGAGAGTGAGAAATATGCCATGCTCACCAAAACTTTCGTTGAAAGTTTCGTTTTCACTAACACCCCTTATCAGTCAACTGTTTCGTTCAAAATTTATAATATGCCTATTACCATGCCATTGGAAAGATTTTGCAGCATTATAGGCATAGGCATGAGTGGGACAGTGAAGAAGATCCAGGGTCGACCAGCTGATTTGCTGGAGCTCTACCGAAGTGTGACAAATGACGATGACCGCACAGCTCAGCGGGGAAAGATAAGGAACATTCAACTCCCAGCTCTTAGATATTTTGCTTATTATCTTGCCACTAGCATTCTTGGTAGGGAGAACACTAGTAATATTTCTAATTATCATTTAGCCTTCCTCGCTGCTGCACTTAATAATGACACCAAGTATAATCTTGGTTCTCTCATTGCTCGCCGCCTAGCCGCTAGAGGACCTATTTATGGGGGCATGATTGCCTCATGTATAGTTGCTTCTTTGGGACTTTATGTTGATCCTAATGATACTGTATTGACACCACAAAGGTTTGATCTTGCTGCTATGAAAACACATCACTTTGTTACTACTGACTCTAGTACCGAGAATTTAGTTTACAGGATGTTGTTTACTGATGGAGACGAGAGGGAAATTCCTTTGCCACAGTCCACTTTGTTCAGTATTTGTAGGATGCCATGGTCGCGTTCCAAGGAGGAGGTGGACGAGCAGCTCCGCTTGCTTGGTTTCCACGGGCAGCAACAGGGGGATGTGCCCTTTTACGACTACTCTGCGCACTACACTGGGGCGTCCTCGAGTTCATATCAGGACGAAGGCACTTCTTCGCCGTATTACGGAGGCGCTCCATCTTGGCCAGCTTGGGATTGATACCCACTTATGCCAAAAGCCTAAGCTTGGGGAGAGGTACACCGACATCACACTCATCTACATATCATGTTCAGTCGGTACTTTGTATATCCATGTTTCGTTTTCTTTTTAGTCTTGCTTTATTTCTGCTTTCCAAAATGCAAAAAGACCAAAAATATTTTCATTATTTCTCTTTGTTTGCTTCTTTGTCCTTTAGTCTTGGTTTTCTTCATCCTTTTTAGCTTTGCTTATTCTTCCTTTTGGTTCTTGCCTTTAAAAATCGAAAACCCAAAAATATTTGTTGTTCTTCTTTGGTTTTGTGAAGTTCGCTACAGGGTTCAGCGGTGCTCAGTGACTTCTTGGAGTTTGGTTTTACCTTATTATTCAAGTCACACAAGTGAAAGGCAATGATGATTTGTGACAACTCGAGGTGTGGTAAGAGGCTGGTATGAACTGTATTTGTTTTTCATTTTTGTACATATACTCATCATTGTGAGCATGCTTAGTCTATTTATGTAAGGTGTATGTTATTTAATGGATAATTAGTGGTCCTTGCCTGCTTATGATCAATTCCAATCCATTATTGTTCGTAACATGTCATATAATTGTTTGCTTGCATTGTTCTATTCATAACTTGATATGACATTGTGGTGTCCTCCTCTGAATGTTTTATTTGAATCGACTTGTCACATGCTCATGCATGCATATGACTAAACAAAAGGTCAGTTAATCCTCAATGATTTATTCTGCCTCAGAGTTCTTGTGTCACTTTTATGCCACTATTAATTTTGTCTTGTCGCAAGCATGATTATGAGAGTTACTGCTCTCTCGATTGTCGCTCCCTTTCTATTGCTAGCCTTCACTTGTACTGAGTATAAGCTTTACTCGTGCATCCAACAAACCAAAGTTTCCCAAAAGAGTCCACCATATCTACCTATTAGCATTATTGCTACTCCTTGCATGTTTATTATGCTCTGTTTTCTTCCAATAAGAATGTTTGCTTGTTATGAGAAAATTAGTTAGTAAAGCTCTCACAAACTTGACGGCACACTTTACTTTTCTTGCACTTAATAAACTTGAACCATTGTGCCCATCTATGTTGCGTATATTCTTGCACTTTATAAGTTGTGAATTAGGAGAACCATGTTACCATGGGGTACGCTTTCAACATTGCACTTTATTTAGTGAATATCATGTTCTCTTGCTTATGGATCCTGGCGGTGGGAAATAAAAGGGGAGCTTGTAAGCTCATGGAGTTTGTATATGTGTTAGAGAAACGCCTGGGCCGCTAGCCTAAGCCATGTCTAATCATGGTGGAAACTTGCAGCATAACCATAGTGAGCAATTTGTGAAGCATCCTTAATAAAAACCTATGCAAATAGCAAATAAAAAGATCATACAGATGCTCATTGTGTGCTTGCCTTGTCATTTTGATTTGGGAATGCTTCCGTATCATCGGGCAAGGGGTACCCATTGGTGGTTCTCTATGATACACATGTACCTACAATGACAAGAACTTACTCGTGACTAAATTTGAGTAGCTTGAGGTTCGGTCTTCGTAAGTAAGGGGCATGAGATTTCAACTTATAACTTGTCAAGTATATCCTCATATTTGTTCACTTTAACCTTAATCACCTAAAGATGCTTATTATAGGGCCAATGAGAGCACAAAGCTAATGAGTACCATAATTTTAGCATTTGGAAGCCTTTCAAACTTTTAAATCTTGTTCTTTCTCTTTTATGTTGAGTCACCATTTATTCTTTGAGCACCTTTCCGAGAGCATAGCTGTCATTCTTAGTGTAATGTGCTTGTCCCAAAACACGGTTAATTATGACATAACTTTGACACTTGTATCTTTGATATTTTTATTTCTAGTCTTCGCTTAAGACTTCAGAGGTGCCTTGGCATTTATGTCTTGCTCCAAATAAAGGGCAAGCAAGATACCACTTTATCATATCTTGTTATGAGCACTACAATCCTGCATATGCTTATGTGTCATGTTGCTTATTATTAATGGGTTGGAATCTCTTGATAGCTTGCATGACCACTGGGTAAACTTATGTGCATACTCTTTATTATGAATTGCCTAAGTATTTGATCATATGCTGAGAATATATACATCTTATGAAGCAAATGTGTTCGTGAAAGTTTCTTTTATTGCACTCAGTTTTCAATTGAATTGCTTGAGGACAAGCAATAAGCTAAGCTTGGGGGAAGTTGATACGTCCAAAACGTATCTACTTTCTTGAACACTTTTGTTATTGTTTCTCCTCTAAACTTGTGTGATTTCGATACAACTAACACGGACTGACATTGTTTTCAGCAGAATTACCTTGGTGTCTAGTTTTTGTGCAGAAAATCAACTATCAGGAAAAATCTCGGAAAATATGCCAAAAATCCTATTTCACCAGAAGACTCACGGAGCCAGAAGACGAGACGGAGGAGGGCCACGAGGGGGCGCTTGTTCGTCTGTGGTACCAAAGTTGGCAGGCCAGCACATGGCGGTACCTAAGTTGCCTGAAATTACCATGTTTCGAAAAGTTGGGTCGCCAACTACTGAGAGGGGCCATTTCGAGGCAAACTCATCTCACCCCTACCAAATTCAAACATTCCGTTAAACTGCCACGTGAAGTAGACGGTCGGGACCCTCATGTCGGTCATTTGTCCGTGACACGGGCGCCAACGCGGCAACCTCTTAGGCAAATCGAGCAGCTAAGTGGATTGGATGCGTTGACCAATTTCACAAATCCATTCCTAGCTTTCCCCTAGCACCGGCGGCGTCGGAATCCACCCTCCAGGCAGGACGATCCCTTCGGACATTTGACTTCTGGCGCCAAGTTGCAGCGCCTAGTTGCTGCTCGTCGCTGATCCCGAGCTCCAATGGCGCATGCCGTAGCCGCCGTTGCGAGGCTCTAGCCCGCCTTCGTCGCCGACGAGCCGAGAAGCTCGGAGGATGGCAGATCCTACTATCAAGAAAGAAGAAGTTCTGTCTACAAACGGGTGATCTACCCTTCTCTTTGCTATTCGCACTAGTTACAACTGCTAGCTGGCTACTGAACCTCAAACTGTTTGTTAGCCCAATGCTGACAAACATATTTTGTCCACATTTTTCTGTCAAGTGTGATCTACATGGACCCCCCTTACCTGATTACGGTAGTCCTCTATAGGTACGACTCTAAGGGAAAGATGTATGGACACCATTGTTTCACGATGGAAGAAGTGCATTTGCAGATCTGCACTATATCTGGTATGGTTGCTGCTCTGCATAATCATGTTGAATTATGGCCAAAGCAGACTGCAAAGTTCAGCTTTATGGATGAATGTGGCATCATGGTTCCTATAACGTGTGACAGTCAGCTAATTGCGTTGATGAAAAGGTATGCTTCAGCTGCCATGTTTGAGCTGAAATGTGATGTACTGGATGTGGAAGCTGCTGCAACTAGGAGTCGCCCTTCTATTCTTGGACAGGGTGGTTACTCGAACCCAATTAGCTCCTAGTAAGCAAAGGTCTCTTGGGGTTCGCATGTTTATGCTGAATTGTAATTTTTGTTTTATTTACTCTGTAGATATTGGGTAGTTATGCAACAGTCTTTTTTCTTTGACAGGAAGCGCCGCAAGGTTAGAAACATGACTGATGGGTCAGTCATTTTGCTGCCCGAAGAAATTAAAAACGAGTGGAAAGATGTAATTTTGCTGCCCAAAAAAATTAAAAACAAGTGGAAAGATGATGCTGGACACGATTCTGGTGCCCATTGTCCCGGCGATGCAGAGTACGTGAAGCTAAGAAAATTGGCACCGAGGAAGAGGAAGAAGGCAGGAAATGAAGAAGCCATTAGACGTGAAGGCTTGGCACCCAAGCTGCGGAAGAAGGCTGCTGGCAATGAAGATGCATAGTAATGTGTTGAACTTGAACCTATATATGTAATTCTGTTAAATTCTGATCGCTCTGTGTGTGGCACGTTGCTGGGCGAAACAATCTACCCATGCTCTCTGAATAAAATGTACCGCGACTTAGGGTTTGGAAACGCCCAAGTCAGTAGTTGAATCCAAAATTGTGATTGTGCCACTGCTATCTGAAAACAAGGATCTACCGGTTCCACAATTGCTGAGGGGCAGGAGGTCTCCAAATACGACGGAATGTAAGTAGCACAAAAATAAATTATTTAAGCTGCCACACTCCATGAAGCAGCAACTTATTCCAGATGATGCACAATGACGTGGCAACATAAACAGCAATGTTCTCACCGATAATGCCCAAATGAGGAGGAAATGGGTACCACTTTCTGGCCTAATCTTGAGCCTGTCTATCTCACCGCCTCTCTGCTCCTGCATCCCCTGCATCTGGCGATGCTCCCGGATCTCCAATAACCGGGTGTACATGCTTCCACTTTATAAATTGTGGTTGTGCCATTTCCATGCGGCACAATCCACGTAGATTATGTTTAAACATACCACCAATGTCAGAATACACTAGTACAAAAGGTGTCTTTGGTCCAAGGTCACGTTCCCAATCTGGGACAGAGATCTAAATCGAGTCAGAAATTGATCTAAATCACAAATTCTTCCACAAATTAATCGAGACAGAGATCTAAATCGAGGCATTTCATTACTTCAACCACAAATTCTTCTAAACAAAGGTGCGATTTCACATCCTACATTAATTCAACCACTAGTCAACAATCTCACTTCCGCTGCCACTGTCCTCTGAGCCGTCGGCTTCCTCATCGCTGTCGGACGGAACCTCCACGATGTCTGCATTGTTCGCGAGATGGAGCACCTCTTCGCGTCGAGCGGCGGCGATGACGGTGTACTTGGTCCGTCCAGGGACGGACCAGAACCTCTCCCACCCTTCTCGGTTTCGGAGATCCCGGTGCACCACGCGCCCGTCAATAATGTTGTTGCCAATCTTGGCCTTCCGATCCTTCTTGAATAGCGCCAGCTAGTACAGGTTGGCCGCATCGTACCGGGGCAGCGCCCTCTTCCACGCGGGCATCTGGCGGCGGCGCGCTGCGATTTCGCTCTCCATCTCAGCTCGGCCAGGTAGCGGAGCCACTGGCACCCCCGTAGAGCTGATGTGCCATCCATGGGGCACCTTCACGGCTGGCGGCACGAGGATGTCGAAGTTCGCGAACATCACCGCCTCGTACAAGTTTAGATCGGGCATCTCCATGGCGGCGCGGTGGAGATTGGAGAGGACGAGGGGATGGGCGACGAAGCGACGCGCTGTGGCACCTCCTATTTGTACACGAGGACGACGAAGCGACGGTCAAACAAAAGAAGTAATCCAGGGTCAGACAAAAGAAGTAATGCGGGGTCAGACAAAAGAAGTAATGCCGGGTTAGAGCAATTTTTTTCCTCCCTGGAATCCGGGACCAATAGTTCAGACCGCTAGGTCAACAGGTACAAATATTACAACTTAAAAAGGCACGGAGCTTAAGCTAAATAGAACTAGTTATCACACATCTCCTTGATCTTCCTAATCTTGGCCCGATGCGCATCTTCCTGCGAGAGCAAGGATCGAATTGTCTGCTCCTTCCTTTTAGCATCTTCCTTGCACAGCTTCAATTGTTTCTCTGCATTTTTTCTCATGCACTTGTCAATACTCGTAGTTGTGTACTGCAGGACTTTGGCCTGGTGGAGATCATTCCTTGCTTGAGTCAGTTCTTGCTCTGCTTTAGCCTTCAGGGCCAACGCAGTGTCCCTCTCCTTCTCAACTTTGATAACCTTGTCTTGCACCCACCTGAGATCTCGCTTATGCTTGGTCGTGTCAACTGGTTCCCATAGCTTCGTCTCAACACTGTCAAGAAGTGAGCTGAATACGGATTCTTTCAACTCGACAGTCATTTCCCATAGTTTGTCCAGCGTTTTCTGCATCGATTTGGGCCACTCTCGATCTACCCATTTGACAACACCGCAACTTCCGCCTTGCATCATTGCATGATGTCCTTGACACCATAGAAACCTCCTGCCTGTGTTTCGTCCTTCGAACGCTACAAATTTAGCGGGCACATATCCATGTTTACATACCAGAGGACTGTCTTCATCCTCTAAACCGTGATATTCGGAGTCATACATCGTCTGGTTGGCCTAACACATCATACGCGCATGAGGAAATAGATTAGATCTAGCTCAAAAAATAGATAATTGGCCACAGATGATAGAAATAGAGATGAGACGACTCACATCGAAATCACCGTCCTGTCGTCATGACGCGTTTCCTTGCCATCTCCCCTTGAACCCATGGAGAGAGGGGAGGGGTGTGGCTGCTGGAGAGGGGATTGGGATGGAGGCGCCGTCGGCTTGCGGCTACGGCAGGATGGGAGTGAAGTGGAGAAAGTGGATTCGAGGGTAAGGAAGAGAAGTATGGGGAGGAAGACAATTAATGGGGACGTGACACTGGGATGTGGCCCACTGAACTTGTGAGACGTGACACTCGCAACAGGGGAGCACCTGGTGTTGCCAGTTTGTCCAGAGCAAGCGTGGCCAATCATGTCGCAGAACATCCTACTCGCGGATCGCTCTCACGAAGACCATCCCAATCGTCCAAGCGCCCCAATCGAACGGTATGTAACAATCGTCAAGCAGAACAACTGTGTTACGGCGTGCCTTCTAGAAGACTCGGTCTAACAGCTACCCATGCAATGACACTAGTGTACCCATGTGTGGTTTGTGAAAAGAACAGACATGCAATCACACTAGGTGGATCCATATGTGGTTTATGGAAGTAACAGACATGCAATGACTCTAGCTGTGATTCATGAAAAGAACAGACATGCAATGACACTGGTGGATCCATGTGTGGTTTATGGGAAGAACACACATCCAATGACACTGGTGGACTCTAGCTGTGGTTCATAAAAAGCATAGACATGCAATGACACTGGTGGATCCATATGTGGTTTGTCAGGAGAACACACATGCAATGACACTGGGTGTGGTTCATGAAAAGAATAGACATGCAATGACACTGGTGGATCCTTATGTGGTTTGTGAGAAGAACAGACATGCAATGACACTGGTGGATCCTTATGTGGTTCATGAAAAGAACTAACATGCAATGACACTGGGTGTGGTTCATGAAAAGAACTGACATGCAATGACACTAGGTGTGGTTCATGAAAAGAACAGACATGCAATGACACCGGTGGATCCATGTGTGGTTTATGGAAATAACATATATGCAATGACTCTAGCTATGGTTCATGAAAAGAACAGACATGCAATGACACTGGGTGTGGTTCATGAAAAGAACAGACATGCAATGACACTGGGTGTGGTTCATGAAAAGAACAGACATGCAATGACTCTAGTTGTGGTTCATGAAAAGAACACACATGCAATGACACTGGGTGTGGTTCATGAAAAGAACAGACATGCAATGACACTGGTGGATCCTTATGTGTGGTTCATGAAAAGAACATACATGCAATGACACTGGTGGATCCTTATGTGGTTTGTTTAGAGGAACAGACATGCAATGACACTGGTGGATCCATGTGTGGTTCATGAGAAGAACACACATCCAATGACACTGGGAGATCCTTATGTGGTTTGTTTAGAGGAACAGACATGCAGTGACACCGGTGGATCCTCATGTGGTTTTTTTAGAAGAACACACATGCAATGACACTTGGTGTGGTTCATGAAAAGAACAGACACGCAATGACACTGGTGGATCCTTATGTGGTTTGTTTAGAGGAAAAGACATGCAATGACACCGGTGGATCCACGTGTGGTTCATGCGAAGAACACACATCCAATGACACTGGTAGATCCTTATGTGGTTCATGAAAAGAACTGACATGCAGTGACACTGGGTGTGGTTCATGAAAAGAACAGACATGCAATGAGACTGGGTGTGGTTCATGAAAAGAACATACATGCAATGACACTGGTGGATCCTTATGTGGTTCATGAAAAAAACAGACATGCAATGACACTGGTGGATCCTTATGTGGTTCATGAAAAGAACACACATGCAATGACACTGGTGGATCCTTATGTGGTTTGTTTAGAAGAACACACATGCAATGACACTGGGTGTGGTTCATGAAAAGAACAGACATGCAATGACACTGGTGGATCCTTATGTGGTTTGTTTAGAGGAATAGACATGCAATGACACCGGTGGATCCACGTGTGGTTCATGAGAAGAACACACATCCAATGACACTGGTAGATCCTTATGTGGTTCATGAAAAGAATGACATGCAAAGGACACCGGGTGTGGTTCATGAAAAGAACAGACATGCAATGACACTGGGTGTGGTTCATGAAAAGAA
The DNA here is from genome assembly GCA_023614405.1 of Avena insularis. NCBI lineage: Eukaryota > Viridiplantae > Streptophyta > Magnoliopsida > Poales > Poaceae > Avena > Avena insularis. The sequence continues at coordinate 424,294,192 of CM042696.1, forward strand.
CAGACATGCAATGACTCTAGCTATGGTTCATGAACAGAACACACATGCAATGACACTGGGTTTGGTTCATGAAACTAACAGACATGCAATGACACTGGGTTTGGTTCATGAAACTAACAGACATGCAATGACACGGGTGGATCCTTATGTGTGGTTCATGAAAATAACAAACATGCAATGACACTGGTGGATCCTTATGTGGTTTGTTTAGAAAAAAACATGCAATGACACTGTGTGTGGTTCATGAAAAGAACAAACATGCAATGACTCTAGCTGTGGTTCATGAAAAGAACAGACATGCAATGACACTAGTGTGGTTCATGAAAAGACCAGACATGCAATGAAACTGGTGGATCCTTATGTGGTTCATGAAAACAACAGACATACAATGACACTGGTGGATCCTTATGTGGTTCATGAAAATAACAGACATGCAATGACACTGGTGGATCCTTATGTGGTTTGTTTAGAAGAACACACGTGCAATGACACTGGGTTTGGTTCATGAAACAAACAGACATGCAATGACACGGGTGGATCCTTATGTGTGGTTCATGAAAAGAACAAACATGCAATGACACTGGTGGATCCTTATATGGTTTGTTTAGAAAAACAAACATGCAATGACACTGTGTGTGGTTCATGAAAAGAACAGACATGCAATGACTCTAGCTGTAGTTCATGAAAAGAACAGACATGCAATGACACTGGTGGGTCCTTATGTGGTTCATGAAAAGAATGTATGCAATGACACCGTGGATCCTTATGTGGTTTGTTTAGAAGAACACACATGCAATGACACTGGGTGTGGTTCATGAAAAGAACAGACATGCAATAACACTGGTGGATCCTTATGTGGTTTGTTTAGAGGAATAGACATGCAATGACACCGGTGGATCCACGTGTGGTTCATGAGAAGAACACACATCCAATGACACTGGTAGATTCTTATGTGATTCATGAAAAGAACTGACATGCAGTGACACTAGGTGTGGTTCATGAAAAGAACTGACATGCATTGACACTGGGTGTGGTTCATGAAAAGAACAGACAGGCAATGACACTGGTGGATCCTTATGTGGTTTGTTTAGAAGAACACACATGCAATGACACTGGGTGTGGTTCATGGAAAGAACAGACATGAAATGACACTGGTGGATCCTTATGTGGTTTGTTTAGAGGAACAGACATGCAATGACACCGGTTGATCCACGTGTGGTTGATGAGAAGAACACACATCCAATGACACTGGTAGATCCTTATGTGGTTCATGAAAAGAATGTATATGAAGTGACACCGTGTGGTTCATGAAAAGAATGTATATGCAATGACACTGGGTGTGGTTCATGAAAAGAACAGACATGCAATGACTCTAGCTGTGGTTCATGAACAGAACACACATGCAATGACACTGGGTATGGTTCATGAAAAGAACAGACATGCAATGACACTGGTGGATCCTTATGTGGTTTGTTTAGAAGAACACAAATGAAATGACACTAGTGTGGTTCATGAAAAGAATAGACATGCAATGACACTGGTGGATCCTTATGTGGTTTGTTTAGAGGAACAGACATGCAATGACACCGGTGGATCCACATGTGGTTCTTGAGAACAACACACATCCAATGACACTGGTAGATCCTTATGTGGTTTGTTTAGAGGAACAGACATGCAATGACACCGGTGGATCCTTATGTGGTCTGTCTAGAGGAACACACATGCAATGACACCGGGTATGGTTCATGAAAAGAACAGACATGCAATGACTTATGTGCTTTGTTTATAAGAACACACATGCAATGACACTGGGTGTGGTTCATGAAAAGAACAGACATGCAATGACACTGGTGGATCCCTGTGTGGTTTGTTTAGAAGAACACACATGCAATGACACTGGGTGTGGTTCATGAAAAGAACAGACATGCAATGACACTGGTGGATCCCTGTGTGGTTTGTTTAGAGGAACAGACATGCAATGACACCGGTGGATCCACGTGTGGTTCATGAGAAGAACACACATCCAATGACACTGGTAGATCCTTATGTAGTTCATGAAAAGAACAGACGCAAAGGACACCGGTGTGGTTCATGTAAAGAATGTACATGCAATGACACTAGGTGTGTTCATGAAAGAATGTATGCAATGACTCTAGCTATGGTTCATGAACAGAACACACATGCAATGACACTGGGTTTGGTTCATGAAACGAACAGACATGCAATGACACGGGTGGATCCTTATGTGTGGTTCATGAAAAGAACAAATATGCAATGACACTGGTGGATCCTTATGTGGTTTGTTTAGAAAAACAAACATGCAATGACAGTGTGTGGTTCATGAAAAGAACAGACATGCAATGACTCTAGCTGTGGTTCATGAAAAGAACAGACATGCAATGACACTAGTGTGTTTCATGAAAAGAACAGACATGCAATGACACTGGTGGATCCTTATGTGGTTCATGAAAAGAACAGACATACAATGACACTGGTGGATCCTTATGTGGTTCATGAAAAGAACAGACATGCAATGACACTGGTGGAACCTTATGTGGTTTGTTTAGAAGAACACACATGCAATGACACTGGGTGTGGTTCATGAAAAGAACAGACATGCAATGACACTGGTGGATCCTTATGTGGTTTGTTTAGAGGAATAGACATGCAATGACACCGGTGGATCCACGTGTGGTTCATGAGAAGAACACACATCCAATGACACTGGTAAATTCTTATGTGATTCATGAAAAGAACTGACATGCAGTGACACTAGGTGTGGTTCATGAAAAGAACTGACATGCATTGACACTGGGTGTGGTTCATGAAAAGAACAGACAGGCAATGACACTGGTGGATCCTTATGTGGTTTGTTTAGAAGAACACACATGCAATGACACTGGGTGTGGTTCATGGAAAGAACAGACATGCAATGACACTATTGGATCCTTATGTGGTTTGTTTAGAGGAACAGACATGCAATGACACCGGTTGATCCACGTGTGGTTCATGAGAAGAACACACATCCAATGACACTGGTAGATCCTTATGTGGTTCATGAAAAGAACAGACATGAAGTGACACCGGGTGTGGTTCATGAAAAGAACAGACATGCAATGACACTGGGTGTGGTTCATGAAAAGAACAGACATGCAATGACTCTAGCTGTGGTTCATGAACAGAACACACATGCAATGACACTGGGTGTGGTTCATGAAAAGAACAGACATGCAATGACACTGGTGGATCCTTATGTGGTTTGTTTAGAAGAACACAAATGAAATGACACTAGTGTGGTTCATGAAAAGAATAGACATGCAATGACACTGGTGGATCCTTATGTGGTTTGTTTAGAGGAACAGACATGCAATGACACCGGTGGATCCACATGTGGTTCTTGAGAAGAACACACATCCAATGACACTGGTAGATCCTTATGTGGTTTGTTTAGAGGAACAGACATGCAATGACACCGGTGGATCCTTATGTGGTCTGTCTAGAGGAACACACATGCAATGACACCGGGTATGGTTCATGAAAAGAACAGACATGCAATGACTTATGTGCTTTGTTTATAAGAACACACATGCAATGACACTGGGTGTGGTTCATGAAAAGAACAGACATGCAATGACACTGGTGGATCCTTATGTGGTTTGTTTAGAAGAACACACATGCAATGACACTGGGTATGGTTCATGAAAAGAACAGACATGCAATGACTTATGTGCTTTGTTTATAAGAACACACATGCAATGACACTGGGTGTGGTTCATGAAAAGAATGTATGCAATGACACCGTGGATCCTGTGGTTTGTTTATAAGAACACACATGCAATGACACTGGGTGTGGTTCATGAAAAGAACAGACATGCAATGACACTGGTGGATCCCTGTGTGGTTTGTTTAGAGGAACAGACATGCAATGACACCGGTGGATCCACGTGTGGTTCATGAGAAGAACACACATCCAATGACACTGGTAGATCCTTATGTAGTTCATGAAAAGAACAGACGTGCAGTGACACCGGGTGTGGTTCATGTAAAGAACAGACATGCAATGACACTAGGTGTGGTTCATGAAAGAACAGACATGCAATGACTCTAGCTATGGTTCATGAACAGAACACACATGCAATGACACTGGGTTTGGTTCATGAAACGAACAGACATGCAATGACACGGGTGGATCCTTATGTGTGGTTCATGAAAAGAACAAATATGCAATGACACTGGTGGATCCTTATGTGGTTTGTTTAGAAAAACAAACATGCAATGACACTGTGTGTGGTTCATGAAAAGAACAGACATGCAATGACTCTAGCTGTGGTTCATGAAAAGAACAGACATGCAATGACACTAGTGTGGTTCATGAAAAGAACAGACATGCAATGACACTGGTGGATCCTTATGTGGTTCATGAAAAGAACAGACATACAATGACACTGGTGGATCCTTATGTGGTTCATGAAAAGAACAGACATGCAATGACACTGGTGGAACCTTATGTGGTTTGTTTAGAAGAACACACATGCAATGACACTGGGTGTGGTTCATGAAAAGAACAGACATGCAATGACACTGGTGGATCCTTATGTGGTTTGTTTAGAGGAATAGACATGCAATGACATCGGTGGATCCACGTGTGGTTCATGAGAAGAACACACATCCAATGACACTGGTAGATCCTTATGTGGTTCATGAAAAGCACTGACATGCAGTGACACTAGGTGTGGTTCATGAAAAGAACTGACATGCATTGACACTGGGTGTGGTTCATGAAAAGAACAGACAGGCAATGACACTGGTGGATCCTTATGTGGTTTGTTTAGAAGAACACACATGCAATGACACTGGGTGTGGTTCATGCAAAGGACACACATGCAATGACACTGGTGGATCCTTATGTGGTTTGTTTCGAGGAACAAACATGCAATGACACCAGTGGATCGACGTGTGGTTCATGAGAAGAACACACATCCAATGACACTAGTAGATCCTTATGTGGTTCATGAAAAGAACTGACATGCAGAGACACCGGGTGTGGTTCATGAAAAGAATGTATGCAATGACACCGGTGTGGTTCATGAAAAGAACAGACATGCAATGACTCTAGGTGTGGTTCATGAACAGAACACACATGCAATGACACTGGGTGTGGTTCATGAAAAGAACAGACATGCAATGACACTGGTGGATCCTTATGTGGTTTGTTTAGAAGAACACAAATGAAATGACACTAGTGTGGTTCAAGAAGAGAATAGACATGCAACGACACTGGTGGATCCTTATGTGGTTTGTTTAGAAGAACAGACATGCAATGACACCGGTGGATCCACATGTGGTTCATGAGAAGAACACACATCCAATGACACTGGTAGATCCTTATGTGGTTTGTTTAGAGGAACAGACATGCAATGACACCGGTGGATCCTTATGTGGTCTGTCTAGAGGAACACACATGCAATGACACCGGGTGTGGTTCATGAAAAGAACAGACATGCAATGACTTATGTGCTTTGTTTATAAGGACACACATGCAATGACACTGGGTGTGGTTCATGAAAAGAACAGACATGCAATGACACTGGTGGATCCTTATGTGGTTTGTTTAGAAGAACACACATGCAATGACACTGGGTGTGGTTCATGAAAAAAACAGACATGCAATGACACTGGTGGATCCTTATGTGGTTTGTTTAGAGGAACAGACATGCGATGACACCGGTGGATCCAGGTGTGGTTCTTGAGAAGAATACACATCCAATGACACTGGTAGATCCTTATGTGGTTCATGAAAAGAATGACATGCAAAGGACACCGGTGTGGTTCATGAAAAGAACAAACATGCAATGACACTAGGTGTTGTTCATGAAAAGAACAGACATGAAATGACTCTAGCTATGGTTCATGAACAGAACACACATGCAATGACACTGGGTTTGGTTCATGAAACAAACAGACATGCAATGACACGGGTGGATCCTTATGTGTGGTTCATGAAAAGAACAAACATGCAATGACACTGGTGGATCCTTATGTGGTTTCTTTAGAAAAACAAACATGCAATGACACTGTGTGTGGTTCATGAAAAGAACAGACATGCAATGACACTGGTGGATCCTTATGTGGTTCATGAAAAGAACAGACATACAATGACACTAGTGTGGTTCATGAAAAGAACAGACATGCAATGACACTGGTGGATCCTTATGTGGTTCATGAAAAGAACAGACATGCAATGACACTGGTGGATCCTTATGTGGTTCATGAAAAGAACAGACATGCAATGACACTAGTGTGGTTCATGAAAAGAACAGACATGCAATGACACTGGTGGATCCTTATGTGGTTCATGAAAAGAACAGACATACAATGACACTGGTGGATCCTTATGTGGTTCATGAAAAGAACAGACATGCAATGACACTGGTGGATCCTTATGTGGTTTGTTTAGAAGAACACACATGCAATGACACTGGGTGTGGTTCATGAAAAGAACAGACATGCAATGACACTAGTGGATCCTTATGTGGTTTGTTTAGAGGAATAGACATGCAATGACACCGGTGGATCCACGTGTGGTTCATGAGAAGAACACACATCCAATGACACTGGTAGATCCTTATGTGGTTCATGAAAAGAACTGACCTGCAGTGACACTAGGTGTGGTTCATGAAAAGAACAGACATGCAATGACACTGGTGGATCCTTATGTGGTTTGTTTAGAAGAACACACATGCAATGACACTGGGTGTAGTTCATGAAAAAAACAGACATGCAATGACACTGATGGATCCTTATGTGGTTTGTTTAGACGAACACACATGCAATGACACCGGTGGATCCACGTGTGGTTCATGAGAAGAACACACATCCAATGACACTGGTAGATCCTTATGTGGTTCATGAAAAGAACAGACATGCAGTGACACCGGGTGTGGTTCATGAAAAGAACAGACATGCAATGACACTAGGTGTGGTTCATGAAAAGAACAGACATGCAATGACTCTAGCTATGGTTCATGAACAGAACACACATGCAATGACACTGGGTTTGGTTCATGAAACAAACAGACATGCAATGACACAGGTGGATCCTTATGTGGTTTGTTTAGAAGAACACAAATGAAATGACACTAGTGTGGTTCATGAAGAGAATAGACATGCAATGACACTGGTGGATCCTTATGTGGTTTGTTTAGAAAAACAGACATGCAATGACACCGGTGGATCCACATGTGGTTCATGAGAAGAACACACATCCAATGACACTGGTAGATCCTTATGTGCTTTGTTTAGAGGAACAGACATGCAATGACACCGGTGGATCCTTATGTGGTCTGTCTAGAGGAACACACATGCAATGACACCGGGTGTGGTTCATGAAAAGAACAGACATGCAATGACTTATGTGCTTTGTTTATAAGGACACACATGCAATGACACTGGGTGTGGTTCATGAAAAGAACAGACATGCAATGACACTGGTGGATCCTTATGTGGTTTGTTTAGAAGAACACACATGCAATGACACTGGGTGTGGTTCATGAAAAAAACAGACATGCAATGACACTGGTGGATCCTTATTTGGTTTGTTTAGAGGAACAGACATGCGATGACACCGGTGGATCCAGGTGTGGTTCATGAGAAGAACACACATCCAATGACACTGGTAGATCCTTATGTGGTTCATGAAAAGAATGACATGCAAAGGACACCGGGTGTGGTTCATGAAAAGAACAGACATGGAATGACACTAGTTGTTATTCATGAAAAGAACAGACATGCAATGACTCTAGCTATGGTTCATGAACAGAACACACATGCAATGACACTGGGTTTGGTTCATGAAACAAACAGACATGCAATGACACGGGTGGATCCTTATGTGTGGTTCATGAAAAGAACAAACATGCAATGACACTGGTGGATCCTTATGTGGTTTGTTTAGAAAAACAAACATGCAATGACACTGTGTGTGGTTAATGAAAAGAACAGACATGCAATGACTCTAGCTGTGGTTCATGAAAAGAACAGACATGCAATGACACTAGTGTGGTTCATGAAAAGAACAGACATGCAATGACACTGGTGGATCCTTATGTGGTTCATGAAAAGAACAAACATACAATGACACTGGTGGATCCTTATGTGGTTCATGAAAAGAACAGACATGCAATGACACTGGTGGATCCTTATGTGGCTTGTTTAGAAGAACACACATGCAATGACACTGGGTGTGGTTCATGAAAAGAACAGACATGCAATGACACTGGTGGATCCTTATGTGGTTTGTTTAGAGGAATAGACATGCAATGACACCGGTGGATCCACGTGTGGTTCATGAGAAGAACACACATCCAATGACACTTGTAGATCCTTATGTGGTTCATGAAAAGAACTGACCTGCAGTGACACTAGGTGTGGTTCATGAAAAGAACAGACATGCAATGACACTGGTGGATCCTTATGTGGTTTGTTTAGAAGAACACACATGCAATGACACTGGGTGTGGTTCATGGAAAAAACAGACATGCATTGACACTGATGGATCCTTATGTGGTTTGGTTAGAGGAACAAACATGCAATGACACCGGTGGATCCACGTGTGGTTCATGAGAAGAACACACATCCAATGACACTGGTAGATCCTTATGTGGTTCATGAAAAGAACAGACATGCAGTGACACCGGGTGTGGTTCATGAAAAGAACAGACATGCAATGACATTAGGTGTGGTTCATGAAAAGAACAGACATGCAATGACTCTAGATATGGTTCATGAACAGAACACACATGCAATGACACTGGGTTTGGTTCATGAAACAAACAGACATGCAATGACACGGGTGGATCCTTATGTGGTTTGTTTAGAAGAACACAAATGAAATCACACTAGTGTGGTTCATGAAGAGAATAGACATGCAATGACACTGGTGGATCCTTATGTGGTTTGTTTAGAAGAACAGACATGCAATGACACCGGTGGATCCACATGTGGTTCATGAGAAGAACACACATCCAATGACACTGGTAGATCCTTATGTGGTTTGTTTAGAGGAACAGACATGCAATGACACCGGTGGATCCTTATGTGGTTTGTCTAGAGGAACACACATGCAATGACACCGGGTGTGGTTCATGAAAAGAATGTATATGCAATGACTTATGTGCTTTGTTTATAAGGACACACATGCAATGACACTGGGTGTGGTTCATGAAAAGAATGTACATGCAATGACACTGTGGATCCTTATGTGGTTTGTTTAGAAGAACACACATGCAATGACACTGGGTGTGGTTCATGAAAAAATGTATGCAATGACACCGGTGGATCCTTATGTGGTTTGTTTAGAGGAATGTATATGCGATGACACCGGTGGATCCACGGTGGTTCATGAGAAGAACACACATCCAATGACACCGGTAGATCCTTATGTGGTTCATGAAAAGAATGTACATGCAAAGACACCGGGTGTGGTTCATGAAAAGAACAGACATGGAATGACACTAGGTGTTGTTCATGAAAAGAACAGACATTCAATGACTCTAGCTATGGTTCATGAACAGAACACACATGCAATGACACTGGGTTTGGTTCATGAAACAAACAGACATGCAATGACACGGGTGGATCCTTATGTGTGGTTCATGAACAGAACAAACATGCAATAACACTGGTGGATCCTTATGTGGTTTGTTTAGAAAAACAAACATGCAATGGCACTGTGTGTGGTTCATGAAAAGAATAGACATGCAATGACTCTAGTTGTGGTTCATGAAAAGAACAGACATGCAATGACACTGGTGGGTCCTTATGTGGTTCATGAAAAGAACAGACATGCAATGACACTGGTGGATCCTTATGTGGTTTGTTTAGAAGAACACACATGCAATGACACTGGGTGTGGTTCTTGAAAAGAACAGACATGCAATGACACTGGTGGATCCTTATGTGGTTTGTTTAGAGGAACAGACATGCAATGACACCGGTGGATCCACGTGTGGTTCATGAGAAGAACACACATCCAATGAAACTGGTAGATCCTTATGTGGTTCATGAAAAGAACATATGCAAAGGACACCGTGTGGTTCATGAAAAGAATGTACATGCAATGACACTAGGTGTGGTTCATGAAAAGAATGACATGCAATGACTCTAGCTATGGTTCATGAACAGAACACACATGCAATGACACTGGTTTGGTCTATGAAACAAATGTACATGCAATGACACGGGTGGATCCTTATGTGGTTTGTTTAGAAGAACACAAATGAAATGACACTAGTGTGGTTCATGAATAGAAGAGACATGCAATGACACTGGTGGATCCTTATGTGGTTTGTTTAGAAGAATGCATATGCAATGACACCGTGGATCCACATGTGGTTCATGAGAAGAACACACATCCAATGACACTGTAGATCCTTATGTGGTTTGTTTAGAGGAATGACATGCAATGACACCGTGGATCCTTATGTGGTCTGCCTAGAGGAACACACATGCAATGACACCGGTGTGGTTCATGAATGTAATGTACATGCAATGACTTATGTGCTTTGTTTATAAGGACACACATGCAATGACACTGGGTGTGGTTCATGAAAATAATGACATGCAATGACACTGTGGATCCTTATGTGGTTTGTATAGAAGAACACACATGCAATGACACCGGTGTGGTTCATGAAAAAAATGCATATGCAATGACACCGTGGATCCTTACGTGGTTTGTTTAGAGGAATGTACATGCGATGACACCGTGGATCTGTGTGTGGTTCATGAGAAGAACACACATCCAATGACACCGGTAGATCCTTATGTGGTTCATGAAAAGAACATACATGCAAAGGACACCGGTGTGGTTCATGAAAAGAATGTAATGGAATGACACTAGGTGTTGTTCATGAAAAGAATGTATATGCAATGACTCTAGCTATGGTTCATGAAAGAACACACATGCAATGACACTGGTTTGGTTCATGAAACAAACAGACATGCAATGACACGGTGGATCCTTATGTGGTTCATGAAAAGAACAAACATGCAATGACACTGTGGATTCTTATGTGGTTTGTTTAGAAAAACAAACATGCAATGACACCGTGTGTGGTTAATGAAAAGAATGTATATGCAATGACTCTAGCTGTGGTTCATGAAAAGAATGTACATGCAATGACACTAGTGTGGTTCATGAAAAGAATGATATGCAATGACACTGGTGGATCCTTATGTGGTTCATGAAAAGAATGTACATACAATGACACCGGTGGATCCTTATGTGGTTCATGAAAAGAATGTACATGCAATGACACCGGTGGATCCTTATGTGGTTTGTTTAGAAGAACACACATGCAATGACACCGGGTGTGGTTCATGAAAAGAATGTATATGCAATGACACTAGTGGATCCTTATGTGGTTTGTTTAGAGGAATAGACATGCAATGACACCGGTGGATCCACGTGGTTCATGAGAAGAACACACATCCAATGACACTGGTAGATCCTTATGTGGTTCATGAAAAGAACTGACCTGCAGTGACACTAGGTGTGGTTCATGAAAAGAATGCATATGCAATGACACTGGATCCTTATGTGGTTTTTTTTGAAGAACACACAAGCAATGACACTGGGTGTAGTTCATGAAAAAATGTACATGCAATGACACTGATGGATCCTTATGTGGTTTGTTTAGACGAACACACATGCAATGACACCGTGGATCCACGTGGTTCATGAGAAGAACACATCCAATGACACCGGTAGATCCTTATGTGGTTCATGAAAAGAACAGACATGCAAAGACACCGTGTGGTTCATGAAAAGAATGTATATGCAATGACACTAGGTGTGGTTCATGAAAAGAACAGACATGCAATGACACTGGTGGATCCTTATGTGGTTTGTTTAGAGGAATAGACATGCAATGACACCGGTGGATCCACGTGTGGTTCATGAGAAGAACACACATCCAATGACACTGGTAGATCCTTATGTGGTTCATGAAAAGAACTGACCTGCAGGGACACTAGGTGTGGTTCATGAAAAGAATGTATATGCAATGACACCGTGGATCCTTATGTGGTTTGTTTAGAAGAACACACATGCAATGACACTGGTGTGGTTCATGAAAAAATGACATGCAATGACACTGATGGATCCTTATGTGGTTTGTTTCGAGGAATGATATGCAATGACACCGTGGATCCACGTGTGGTTCATGAGAAGAACACACATCCAATGACACTGTAGATCCTTGTGGTTCATGAAAAGAATGTACATGCAAAGACACCGGTGTGGTTCATGAAAAGAATGTATGCAATGACATTAGGTGTGGTTCATGAAAAGAATAGACATGCAATGACTCTAGCTATGGTTCATGAACAGAACACACATGCAATGACACTGGGTTTGGTTCATGAAACAAATAGACATGCAATGACACGGGTGGATCCTTATGTGGTTTGTTTAGAAGAACACAAATGAAATGACACTAGTGTGGTTCATGAAGAGAATAGACATGCAATGACACTGGTGGATCCTTATGTGGTTTGTTTAGAAGAACAGACATGCAATGACACCGGTGGATCCACATGTGGTTCATGAGAAGAACACACATCCAATGACACTGGTAGATCCTTATGTGGTTTGTTTAGAGGAACAGACATGCAATGACACCGGTGGATCCTTATGTGGTCTGTCTAGAGGAACACACATGCAATGACACTGGGTGTGGTTCATGAAAAGAACAGACATGCAATGACTTATGTGCTTTGTTTATAAGGACACACATGCAATGACACTGGGTCTGGTTCATGAAAAGAACAGACATGCAATGACACTGGTGGATCCTTATGTAGTTTGTTTAGAAGAACACACATGCAATGACACTGGGTGTGGTTCATGAAAAAATGTATATGCAATGACACTGGTGGATCCTTATGTGGTTTGTTTAGAGGAACAGACATGCGATGACACCGGTGGATCCACGTGTGGTTCATGAGAAGAACACACATCCAATGACACTGGTAGATCCTTATGTGGTTCATGAAAAGAACAGACATGCAGTGACACCGGGTGTGGTTCATGAAAAGAACAGACATGGAATGACACTAGGTGTTGTTCATGAAAAGAACAGACATTCAATGACTCTAGCTATGGTTCATGAACAGAACACACATGCAATGACACTGGGATTGTTTCATGAAACAAACAGACATGCAATGACACGGGTGGATCCTTATGTGTGGTTCATGAAAAGAACAAACATGCAATGACACTGGTGGATCCTTATGTGGTTTGTTTAGAAAAACAAACATGCAATGACACTGTGTGTGGTTAATGAAAAGAACAGACATGCAATGAGTCTAGCTGTGGTTCATGAAAAGAACAGACATGCAATGACACTAGTGTGGTTCATGAAAAGAACAGACATGCAATGACACTAGTGGATCCTTATGTGGTTCATGAAAAGAACAGACATACAATGACACTGGTGGATCCTTATGTGGTTCATGAAAAGAACATACATGCAATGACGCTGGTGGATCCTTATGTGGTTTGTTTAGAAGAACACACATGCAATGACACTGGGTGTGGTTCATGAAAAGAATGTATATGCGATGACACCGTGGATCCTTATGTGGTTTGTTTAGAGGAATAGACATGCAATGACACCGGTGGATCCACGTGTGGTTCATGAGAAGAACACACATCCAATGACACTGGTAGATCCTTATGTGGTTCATGAAAAGAACTGACCTGCAGGGACACTAGGTGTGGTTCATGAAAAGAACAGACATGCAATGACACTGGTGGATCCTTATGTGGTTTGTTTAGAAGAACACACATGCAATGACACTGGGTGTGGTTCATGAAAAAAACAGACATGCAATGACACTGATAGATCCTTATGTGGTTTGTTTAGAGGAACAGACATGAAATGACACCGGTGGATCCACGTGTGGTTCATGAGAAGAACACACATTCAATGACACTGGTAGATCCTTATGTGGTTCATGAAAAGAACAGACATGCAATGACACCAGGTGTGCTTCATGAAAAGAACAGACATGCAATGACATTAGGTGTGGTTCATGAAAAGAACAGACATGCAATGACTCTAGCTATGGTTCATGAACAGAACACACATGCAATGACACTGGGTTTGGTTCATGAAACAAATAGACATGCAATGACACGGGTGGATCCTTATGTGGTTTGTTTAGAAGAACACAAATGAAATGACACTAGTGTGGTTCATGAAGAGAACAGACATGCAATGACACTGGTGGATCCACATGTGGTTCATGACAAGAACACACATCCAATGACACTGGTAGATCCTTATGTGGTTTGTTTAGAGGAACAGACATGCAATCACACCGGTGGATCCTTATGTGGTCTGTCTAGAGGAACACACATGCAATGACACCGGGTGTGGTTCATGAAAAGAACAGACATGCAATGACTTATGTGCTTTGTTTATAAGGACACACATGCAATGACACTGGGTGTGGTTCATGAAAAGAACAAACATGCAATGACACTGGTGGATCCTTATGTGGTTTGTTTAGAAGAAAACACATGCAATGACACTGGGTGTGGTTCATGAAAAAAACAGACATGCAATGACACTGGTGGATCCTTATGTGGTTTGTTTAGAGGAATAGACATGCGATGACACCGGTGGATCCACGTGTGGTTCATGAGAAGAACACACATCCAATGACACTGGTAGATCCTTATGTGGTTCATGAAAAGAATGTACATGCAATGACACCGTGTGTGGTTCATGAAAAGAATGCATATGGAATGACACTAGGTGTTGTTCATGAAAAGAATGTATATTCAATGACTCTAGCTATGGTTCATGAATGAACACACATGCAATGACACTGGTTTGTTTCATGAAACAAATGTACATGCAATGACACGGGTGGATCCTTATGTGGTTCATGAAAAGAACAAACATGCAATGACACTGTGGATCCTTATGTGGTTTGTTTAGAAAACAAACATGCAATGACACTGCGTGTGGTAAATGAAAAGAACAGACATGCAATGAGTCTAGCTGTGGTTCATGAAAAGAACAGACATGCAATGACACTAGTGTGGTTCATGAAAAGAACAGACATGCAATGACACTGGTGGATCCTTATGTGGTTCATGAAAAGAACAGACATACAATGACACTGGTGGATCCTTATGTGGTTCATGAAAAGAACATACATGCAATGACACTGGTGGATCCTTATGTGGTTTGTTTAGAAGAACACACATGCAATGACACTGGGTGTGGTTCATGAAAAGAATGACATGCAATGACACCGTGGATCCTTATGTGGTTTGTTTAGAGGAATAGACATGCAATGACACGGGTGGATCCACGTGTGGTTCATGAGAAGAACACACATCCAATGACACTGGTAGATCCTTATGTGGTTCATGAAAAGAACTGACCTGCAGGGACACTAGATGTGGTTCATGAAAAGAATGCATATGCAATGACACTGGTGGATCCTTATGTGGTTTGTTTAGAAGAACACACATGCAATGACACTGGGTGTGGTTCATGAAAAAAACAGACATGCAATGACACTGAGAGATCCTGCTGTGGTTTGATTAGAGGAATGTATGCAATGACACCGTTGGATCCACGTGTGGTTCATGATAAGTACACACATCCAATGACACTGGTAGATCCTTATGTGGTTCATGAAAAGAATGTACATGCAAAGGACACCGGTGTGGTTCATGAAAAGAATGACATGCAATGACATTAGGTGTGGTTCATGAAAAGAATGCATATGCAATGAATCTAGATATGGTTCATGAACAGAACACACATGCAATGACACTGGGTTTGGTTCATGAAACAAACAGACATGCAATGACACGGGGTGTGGTTCATGAAAAGAACAGACATGCAATGACACTGGGTGTGGTTCATGAAAAGAACAGACATGCAGTGACACCGGGTGTGGTTCATGAAAAGAACAGACATGCAATGACACTAGGTGTGGTTCATGAAAAGAACAGACATGCAATGACTCTAGCTATGGTTCATGAACAGAACACACATGCAATGACACTGGGTTTGGTTCATGAAACAAACAGACATGCAATGACACGGGTGGATCCTTATGTGTGGTTCATGAAAAGAACAAACATGCAATGACACTGGTGGATCCTTATATGGTTTGTTTAGAAAAACAAACATGCAATGACACTGTGTGTGGTTCATGAAAAGAACAGACATGCAATGACTCTAGCTGTGGTTCATGAAAAGAACAGACATGCAATGACACTAGTGTGGTTCATGAAAAGAACAGACATGCAATGACACTAGTGGATCCTTATGTGGTTCATGAAAAGAACAGACATACAATGACACTGGTGGATCCTTATGTGGTTCATGAAAAGAACAGACATGCAATGACACTGGTGGATCCTTATGTGGTTTGTTTAGAAGAACACACATGCAATGACACTGGTGTGGTTCATGAAAAGAATGTACATGCAATGACACCGTGGATCCTTATGTGGTTTGATTAGAGGAATAGACATGCAATGACACGGTGGATCCACGTGTGGTTCATGAGAAGAACACATCCAATGACACTGGTAGATCCTTATGTGGTTCATGAAAAGAACTGACATGCAGTGACACTAGGTGTGGTTCATGAAAAGAACAGACATGCAATGACACTGGTGGATCCTTATGTGGTTTGTTTAGAAGAACACACATGCAATGACACTGGTGTGGTTCATGAAAAGAACAGACATGCAATGACACTGGTGGATCCTTATGTGGTTTGTTTAGAGGAACAGACATGCAATGACACCGGTTGATCCACGTGTGGTTCATGAGAAGAACACACATCCATTGACACCTGGTAGATCGTTATGTGGTTCATGAAAAGAATGTACATGAAGTGACACCGGTGTGGTTCATGAAAAGAATGACATGCAATGACACTGGGTGTGGTTCATGAAAAGAACAGACATGCAATGACACTAGTGTGGTTCATGTAAAGAATGTACATGCAATGACACCGTGGATCCTTATGTGGTTCATGAAAAGAACATACAATGACACTGGTGGATCCTTATGTGGTTCATGAAAAGAACATACATGCAATGACACTGGTGGATCCTTATGTGGTTTGTTTAGAAGAACACACATGCAATGACACTGGGTGTGGTTCATGAAAAGAACAGACATGCAATGACACTGGTGGATCCTTATGTGGTTTGTTTAGAGGAATAGACATGCAATGACACGGGTGGATCCACGTGTGGTTCATGAGAAGAACACACATCCAATGACACTGGTAGATCCTTATGTGGTTCATGAAAAGAACTGACCTGCAGTGACACTAGGTGTGGTTCATGAAAAGAACAGACATGCAATGACACTGGTGGATCCTTATGTGGTTTGTTTAGAAGAACACACATGCAATGACACTGGGTGTGGTTCATGAAAAAAACAGACATGCAATGACACTGATAGATCCTTATGTGGTTTGTTTAGAGGAACAGACATGCAATGACACCGGTGGATCCACGTGTGGTTCATGAGAAGAACACACATCCAATGACACTGGTAGATCCTTATGTGGTTCATGAAAAGAATGTACATGCAAAGTGACACCGGTGTGGTTCATGAAAATAATGTACATGCAATGACATTAGGTGTGGTTCATGAAAAGAATGTATATGCAATGACTCTAGATATGGTTCATGAAACACACATGCAATGACACGGGGTGTGGTTCATGAAAAGAACAGACATGCAATGACACTGGGTGTGGTTCATGAAAAGAACAGACATGCAGTGACACCGGGTGTGGTTCATGAAAAGAACAGACATGCAATGACACTAGGTGTGGTTCATGAAAAGAACAGACATGCAATGACTCTAGCTATGGTTCATGAACAGAACACACATGCAATGACACTGGGTTTGGTTCATGAAACAAACAGACATGCAATGACACGGGTGGATCCTTATGTGTGGTTCATGAAAAGAACAAACATGCAATGACACTGGTGGATCCTTATATGGTTTGTTTAGAAAAACAAACATGCAATGACACTGTGTGTGGTTCATGAAAAGAACAGACATGCAATGACTCTAGCTGTGGTTCATGAAAAGAACAGACATGCAATGACACTAGTGTGGTTCATGAAAAGAATGTACATGCAATGACACTAGTGGATCCTTATGTGGTTCATGAAAAGAACAGACATACAATGACACTGGTGGATCCTTATGTGGTTCATGAAAAGAACAGACATGCAATGACACTGGTGGATCCTTATGTGGTTTGTTTAGAAGAACACACATGCAATGACACTGGGTGTGGTTCATGAAAAGAACAGACATGCAATGACACTGGTGGATCCTTATGTGGTTTGATTAGAGGAATAGACATGCAATGACACCGGTGGATCCACGTGTGGTTCATGAGAAGAACACAGATCCAATGACACTGGTAGATCCTTATGTGGTTCATGAAAAGAACTGACATGCAGTGACACTAGGTGTGGTTCATGAAAAGAACAGACATGCAATGACACTGGTGGATCCTTATGTGGTTTGTTTAGAAGAACACACATGCAATGACACTGGGTGTGGTTCATGAAAAGAATAGACATGCAATGACACTGGTGGATCCTTATGTGGTTTGTTTAGAGGAACAGACATGCAATGACACCGGTTGATCCACGTGTGGTTCATGAGAAGAACACACATCCATTGACACTGGTAGATCGTTATGTGGTTCATGAAAAGAACAGACATGAAGTGACACCGGGTGTGGTTCATGAAAAGAACAGACATGCAATGACACTGGGTGTGGTTCATGAAAAGAACAGACATGCAATGACACTAGTGTGGTTCATGAAAAGAACAGACATGCAATGACACTGGTGGATCCTTATGTGGTTCATGAAAAGAACAGACATACAATGACACTAGTGGATCCTTATGTGGTTCATGAAAAGAACATACATGCAATGACACGGGTGGATCCTTATGTGGTTTGTTTAGAAGAACACACATGCAATGACACTGGGTGTGGTTCATGAAAAGAACAGACATGCAATGACACTGGTGGATCCTTATGTGGTTTGTTTAGAGGAATAGACATGCAATGACACGGGTGGATCCACGTGTGGTTCATGAGAAGAACACACATCCAATGACACTGGTAGATCCTTATGTGGTTCATGAAAAGAACTGACCTGCAGTGACACTAGGTGTGGTTCATGAAAAGAACAGACATGCAATGACACTGGTGGATCCTTATGTGGTTTGTTTAGAAGAACACACATGCAATGACACTGGGTCTGGTTCATGAAAAAAACAGACATGCAATGACACTGATTGATCCTTATGTGGTTTGTTTAGAGGAACAGACATGCAATGACACCGGTGGATCCACGTGTGGTTCATGAGAAGAACACACATCCAATGACACTGGTAGATCCTTATGTGGTTCATGAAAAGAACAGACATGCAGTGACACCGGGTGTGGTTCATGAAAAGAACAGACATGCAATGACATTAGGTGTGGTTCATGAAAAGAACAGACATGCAATGACTCTAGATATGGTTCATGAACAGAACACACATGCAATGACACTGGGTTTGGTTCATGAAACAAACAGACATGCAATGACACGGGGTGTGGTTCATGAAAAGAACAGACATGCAATGACACTGGGTGTGGTTCATGAAAAGAATGTACATGCAAAGGACACCGGGTGTGGTTCATGAAAAGAACAGACATGCAATGACACTAGGTGTGGTTCATGAAAAGAACAGACATGCAATGACTCTAGCTATGGTTCATGAACAGAACACACATGCAATGACACTGGGTTTGGTTCATGAAACAAACAGACATGCAATGACACGGGTGGATCCTTATGTGTGGTTCATGAAAAGAACAAACATGCAATGACACTGGTGGATCCTTATATGGTTTGTTTAGAAAAACAAACATGCAATGACACTGTGTGTGGTTCATGAAAAGAACAGACATGCAATGACTCTAGCTGTGGTTCATGAAAAGAACAGACATGCAATGACACTAGTGTGGTTCATGAAAAGAACAGACATGCAATGACACTAGTGGATCCTTATGTGGTTCATGAAAAGAACAGACATACAATGACACTGGTGGATCCTTATGTGGTTCATGAAAAGAACAGACATGCAATGACACTGGTGGATCCTTATGTGGTTTGTTTAGAAGAACACACATGCAATGACACTGGGTGTGGTTCATGAAAAGAACAGACATGCAATGACACTGGTGGATCCTTATGTGGTTTGATTAGAGGAATAGACATGCAATGACACCGGTGGATCCACGTGTGGTTCATGAGAAGAACACAGATCCAATGACACTGGTAGATCCTTATGTGGTTCATGAAAAGAACTGACATGCAGTGACACTAGGTGTGGTTCATGAAAAGAACAGACATGCAATGACACTGGTGGATCCTTATGTGGTTTGTTTAGAAGAACACACATGCAATGACACTGGGTGTGGTTCATGAAAAGAACAGACATGCAATGACACCGGTGGATCCTTATGTGGTCTGTCTAGAGGAACACACATGCAATGACACCGCTGATCCACGTGGTTCATGAGAAGAACACACATCCAATGACACCGGTAGATCGTTATGTGGTTCATGAAAAGAATGCATGAAGTGACACCGGTGTGGTTCATGAAAAGAATGTATATGCAATGACACCGGGTGTGGTTCATGAAAAGAACAGACATGCAATGACTCTAGCTATGGTTCATGAACAGAACACACATGCAATGACACTGGGTGTTGTTCATGAAAAGAACAGACATGCAATGACACTGGTGGATCCTTATGTGGTTTGTTTAGAAGAACACAAATGAAATGACACTAGTGTGGTTCATGAAGAGAATAGACATGCAATGTCACTGGTGGATTCTTATGTGGTTTGTTTAGAAGAACAGACATGCAATGACACCGGTGGATCCACATGTGGTTCATGAGAAGAACACACATCCAATGACACTGGTCGATCCTTATGTGGTTTGTTTAGAGGAACAAACATGCAATGACAACGGTGGATCCTTATGTGGTCTGTCTAGAGGAACACACATGCAATGACACCGGGTGTGGTTCATGAAAAGAACAGACATGCAATGACTTATGTGCTTTGTTTATAAGAACACACATGCAATGACACTGGGTGTGGTTCATGAAAAGAATGTACATGCAATGACACTGTGGATCCTTATGTGGTTTGTTTAGAATAACACACATGCAATGACAGGTGTGGTTCATGAAAAAAACAGACATGCAATGACACTGGTGGATCCTTATGTGGTTTGTTTAGAGGAACAGACATGCAATGACACCGTGGATCCACGTGGTTCATGAGAAGAACACACATCCAATGACACTGTAGATCCTTATGTGGTTCATGAAAAGAAAAGACATGCAGTGACACCGGGTGTGGTTCATGAAAAGAACAGACATGCAATGACACTAGGTGTGGTTCATGAAAAGAACAGACATGCAATGACTCTAGCTATGGTTCATGAACAGAACACACATGCAATGACACTGGGTTTGGTTCATGAAACAAACAGACATGCAATGACACGGGTGGATCCTTATGTGTCATTCATGAAAAGAACAAACATGCAATGACACTGGTGGATCCTTATATGGTTTGTTTAGAAAAACAAACATGCAATGACACTGTGTGTGGCTCATGAAAAGAACAGACATGCAATGACTCTAGCTGTGGTTCATGAAAAGAACAGACATGCAATGACACTAGTGTGGTTCATGAAAAGAACAGACATGTAGTGACACTGGTGGATCCTTATGTGGTTCATGAAAAGAACAGACATACAATGACACTGGTGGATCCTTATGTGGTTCATGAAAAGAACAGACATGCAATGACACTGGTGGATCCTTATGTGGTTTGTTTAGAAGAACACACATGCAATGACACTGGGTGTGGTTCATGAAAAGAACAGACATGCAATGACACAGGTGGATCCTTATGTGGTTTGTTTAGAGGAATAGACATGCAATGACACCGGTGGATCCACGTGTGGTTCATGATAAGAACACACATCCAATGAGACTGGTAGATCCTTATGTGGTTCATGAAAAGAACTGACATGCAGTGACACTAGGTGTGGTTCATGAAAAGAACAGACATGGAATGACACTGGTGGATCCTTATGTGGTTTGTTTAGAAGAACACACATGCAATGACACTGGGTGTGGTTCATGAAAAGAACAGACATGCAATGACACTGGTGGATCCTTATGTGTTTTGTTTAGAGGAATAGACATGCAATGACACCGGCGGATCCACGTGTGGTTCATGAGAAGAACACACATCCAATGACACTGGAAGATCCTTATGTGGTTCATGAAAAGAACTGACATGCAGTGACACTAGGTGTGGTTCATGAAAAGAACAGACATGCAATGACACTGGTGGATCCTTATGTGGTTTGTTTAGAGGAACAGACACGAAATGACACCGGTTGATCCACGTGTGGTTCATGAGAAGAACACACATCCAATGACACTAGTAGATCCTTATGTGGTTCATGAAAAGAACAGACATGAAGTGACACCGGGTGTGGTTCATGAAAAGAACAGACATGCAATGACACTGGGTGTGGTTCATGAAAAGAACAGACATGCAATGACTCTAGCTGTGGTTCATGAACAGAACACACATGCAATGACACTGGGTGTGGTTCATGAAAAGAACAGACATGCAATGACACTGGTGGATCCTTATGTGGTTTGTTTAAAAGAACACAAATGAAATGACACTAGTGTGGTTCATGAAAAGAATAGACATGCAATGACACTGGTGGATCCTTATGTGGTTTGTTTAGAAGAACAGACATGCAATGACACCGGTGCATCCACATGTGGTTCATGAGAAGAACACACATCCAATGACACTGGTAGATCCTTATGTGGTTTGTTTAGAGGAACAGACATGCAATGACACCGGTGGATCCTTATGTGGTCTGTCTAGAGGAACACACATGCAATGACACCGGGTGTGGTTCATGAAAAGAACAGACATGCAATGACTTATGTGCTTTGTTTATAAGGACACACATGCAATGACACTGGGTGTGGTTCATGAAAAGAACAGACATGCAATGACACTGGTGGATCCTTATGTGGTTTGTTTAGAAGAACACACATGCAATGACACTGGGTGTGGTTCATGAAAAAAACAGACATGCAATGACACTGGTGGATCCTTATGTGGTTTGTTTAGAGGAACAGACATGCGATGACACCGGTGGATCCACGTGTGGTTCATGAGAAGAACACACATCCAATGACACTGGTAGATCCTTATGTGGTTCATGAAAAGAACAGACATGCAGTGACACCGGGTGTGGTTCATGAAAAGAACAGACATGGAATGACACTAGGTGTTGTTCATGAAAAGAACAGACATTCAATGACTCTAGCTATGGTTCATGAACAGAACACACATGCAATGACACTGGGTTTGTTTCATGAAACAAACAGACATGCAATGACACGGGTGGATCCTTATGTGTGGTTCATGAAAAGAACAAACATGCAATGACACTGGTGGATCCTTATGTGGTTTGTTTAGAAAAACAAACATGCAATGACACTGTGTGTGGTTAATGAAAAGAACAGACATGCAATGAGTCTAGCTGTGGTTCATGAAAAGAACAGACATGCAATGACACTAGTGTGGTTCATGAAAAGAACAGACATGCAATGACACTGGTGGATCCTTATGTGGTTCATGAAAAGAACAGACATACAATGACACTGGTGGATCCTTATGTGGTTCATGAAAAGAACAGACATGCAATGACACTGGTGGATCCTTATGTGGTTTGTTTAGAAGAACACACATGCAATGACACTGGGTGTGGTTCATGAAAAGAACAGACATGCAATGACACTGGTGGATCCTTATGTGGTTTGTTTAGAGGAATAGACATGCAATGACACGGGTGGATCCACGTGTGGTTCATGAGAAGAACACACATCCAATGACACTGGTAGATCCTTATGTGGTTCATGAAAAGAACTGACCTGCAGTGACACTAGGTGTGGTTCATGAAAAGAACAGACATGCAATGACACTGGTGGATCCTTATGTGGTTTGTTTAGAAGAACACACATGCAATGACACTGGGTGTGGTTCATGAAAAAAACAGACATGCAATGACACTGATAGATCCTTATGTGGTTTGTTTAGAGGAACGGACTTGCAATGACACCGGTGGATCCACGTGTGGTTCATGAGAAGAACACACATCCAATGACACTGGTAGATCCTTATGTGGTTCATGAAAAGAACAGACATGCAGTGACACCGGGTGTGGTTCATGAAAAGAACAGACATGCAATGACACTCGGTGTGGTTCATGAAAAGAACAGACATGCAATGACTCTAGCTATGGTTCATGAACAGAACACACATGCAATGGCACTGGGTTTGGTTCATGAAACAAACAGACATGCAATGACATGGGTGGATCCTTATGTGTGGTTCATGAAAAGAACAAACATGCAATGACACTGGTGGATCCTTATATGGTTTGTTTAGAAAAACAAACATGCAGTGACACCGGGTGTGGTTCATGAAAAGAACAGACATGCAATGACACTAGCTGTGGTTCATGAAAAGAACAGACATGCAATGACACTAGTGTGGTTCATGAAAAGAACAGACATGTAGTGACACTGGTGGATCCTTATGTGGTTCATGAAAAGAACAGACATACAATGACACTGGTGGATCCTTATGTGGTTCATGAAAAGAACAGACATGCAATGACACTGGTGGATCCTTATGTGGTTTGTTTAGAAGAACACACATGCAATGACACTGGGTGTGGTTCATGAAAAGAACAGACATGCAATGACACTGGTGGATCCTTATGCCGTTTGATTAGAGGAATAGACATGCAATGACACCGGTGGATCCACGTGTGGTTCATGAGAAGAACACAGATCCAATGACACTGGTAGATCCTTATGTGGTTCATGAAAAGAACTGACATGCAGTGACACTAGGTGTGGTTCATGAAAAGAACAGACATGCAATGACACTGGTGGATCCTTATGTGGTTTGTTTAGAAGAACACACATGCAATGACACTGGGTGTGGTTTATGAAAAGAACAGACATGCAATGACACTGGTGGATCCTTATGTGTTTTGTTTAGAGGAATAGACATGCAATGACACCGGCGGATCCACCTGTGGTTCATGAGAAGAACACACATCCAATGACACTGGAAGATCCTTATGTGGTTCATGAAAAGAACTGACATGCAGTGACACTAGGTGTGGTTCATGAAAAGAACTGACATGCACTGACACTAGGTGTGGTTCATGAAAAAAGAACAGGGCAATGACACCGGTGGATCCTTATGTGGTTTTTAGAAGAACACACATGCAATGACACCGGTGTGGTTCATGCAAAGAATGACATGCAATGACACTTGTGGATCCTTATGTGGTTTGTTTAGAGGAATGCATGAAATGACACGGTTGATCCACGTGTGGTTCATGAGAAGAACACACATCCAATGACACTAGTAGATCCTTATGTGGTTCATGAAAAGAACAGACATGAAGTGACACCGGGTGTGGTTCATGAAAAGAACAGACATGCAATGACACTGGGTGTGGTTCATGAAAAGAACAGACATGCAATGACTCTAGCTGTGGTTCATGAACAGAACACACATGCAATGACACTGGGTGTGGTTCATGAAAAGAACAGACATGCAATGACACTGGTGGATCCTTATGTGGTTTGTTTAAAAGAACACAAATGAAATGACACTAGTGTGGTTCATGAAAAGAATAGACATGCAATGACACTGGTGGATCCTTATGTGGTTTGTTTAGAAGAACAGACATGCAATGACACCGGTGGATCCACATGTGGTTCATGAGAAGAACACACATCCAATGACACTGGTTGATCCTTATGTGGTTTGTTTAGAGGAACAAACATGCAATGACACCGGTGGATCCTTATGTGGTCTGTCTAGAGGAACACACATGCAATGACACCGGGTGTGGTTCATGAAAAGAACAGACATGCAATGACACTGGTGGATCCTTATGTTGTTTGTTTAGAAGAACACACATGCAATGACACTGGGTGTGGTTCATGAAAAAAATAGACATGCAATGACACTGGTGGATCCTTATGTGGTTTGTTTAGAGGAACAGACATGCAATGACACCGGTGAATCCACGTGTGCTTCATGAGAAGATCACACATCCAATGACACTGTTAGATCCTTATGTGGTTCATGAAAAGAACAGACATGCAGTGACACCGGGTGTGGTTCATGAAAAGAACAGACATGCAATGACACTAGGTGTGGTTCATGAAATGAACAGACATGCAATGACTCTAGCTATGGTTCATGAACAGAACACACATGCAATGACACTGGGTTTGGTTCATGAAACAAACAGACATGCAATGACACGGGTGGATCCTTATGTGTCGTTCATGAAAAGAACAAACATGCAATGACACTGGTGGATCCTTATATGGTTTGTTTAGAAAAACAAACATGCAATGACACTGTGTGTGGTTCATGAAAAGAACAGACATGCAATGACTCTAGTTGTGGTTCATGAAAAGAACAGACATGCAATGACACTAGTGTGGTTCATGAAAAGAACAGACATGCAGTGACACTGGGGGATCCTTATGTGGTTCATGAAAAGAACAGACATACAATGACACTGGTGGATCCTTATGTGGTTCATGAAAAGAACAGACATGCAATGACACTGGTGGATCCTTATGTGGTTTGTTTAGAAGAACACACATGCAATGACACTGGGTGTGGTTCATGAAAAGAACAGACATGCAATGACACTGGTGGATCCTTATGTGGTTTGTTTAGAGGAATAGACATGCAATGACACCGGTGGATCCACGTGTGGTTCATGATAAGAACACACATCCAATGACACTGGTAGATCCTTGTGTGGTGATTGAAAAGAACTGACATGCAGTGACACTAGGTGTGGTTCATGAAAAGAACAGACAGGCAATGACACTGGTGGATCCTTATGTGGTTTGTTTAGAAGAACACACATGCAATGACACTGGGTGTGGTTCATGAAAAGAACAGACATGCAATGACACTGGTGGATCCTTATGTGGTTTGTTTAGAGGAATAGACATGCAATGACACCGGTGGATCCACGTGTGGTTCATGAGAAGAACACACATCCAATGGAAATGGAAGATCCTTATGTGGTTCATGAAAAGAACTGACATGCAGTGACACTAGGTGTGGTTCATGAAAAGAACTGACATGCACTGACACTAGGTGTGGTTCATGAAAAGAACAGACGGGCAATGACACTGGTGGATCCTTATGTGGTTTTTTAGAAGAACACACATGCAATGACACTGGGTGTGGTTCATGCAAAGAACAGACATGCAATGACACTGGTGGATCCTTATGTGGTTTGTTTAGAGGAACAAACATGCAATAACACCGGTTGATCCACGTGTGGTTCATGAGAAGAACACACATCCAATGACACTGGTAGATCCTTATGTGGTTCATGAAAAGAACAGACATGAAGTGACACCGGGTGTGGTTCATGAAAAGAACAGACATGCAATGACACTGGGTGTGGTTCATGAAAAGAACAGACATGCAATGACTCTAGCTGTGGTTCATGAACAGAACACACATGCAATGACACTGGGTGTGGTTCATGAAAAGAACAGACATGCAATGACACTGGTGGATCCTTATGTGGTTTGTTTAGAAGAACACAAATGAAATGACATTGGGTGTGGTTCATGAAAAAAACAGACATGCAATGACACTGGTGGATCCTTATGTGGTTTGTTTAGAGGAACAGACATGCAATGACACCGGTGGATCCACGTGTGGTTCATGAGAAGAACACACATCCAATGACACTGTTAGATCCTTATGTGGTTCATGAAAAGAACAAACATGCAAAGGACACCGTGTGGTTCATGAAAAGAATGTACATGCAATGACACTAGGTGTGGTTCATGAAATGAACAGACATGCAATGACTCTAGCTATGGTTCATGAACAGAACACACATGCAATGACACTGGGTTTGGTTCATGAAACAAACAGACATGCAATGACACGGGTGGATCCTTATGTGTGGTTCATGAAAAGAACAAACATGCAATGACACTGGTGGATCCTTATGTGCTTTGTTTAGAAAAACAAACATGCAATGACATTGTGTGTGGTTCATGAAAAGAACAGACATGCAATGACTCTAGCTGTGGTTCATGAAAAGAATAGACATGCAATGACACTAGTGTGGTTCATGAAAATAACAGACATGCAATGACACTGGTGGATCCTTATGTGGTTCATGAAAAGAACAGACATACAATGACACTGGTGGATCCTTATGTGGTTCATGAAAAGAACAGACATGCCATGACACTGGTGGATCCTTATGTGGTTTGTTTAGAAGAACACACATGCAATGACACTGGTGTGGTTCATGAAAAGAACAGACATGCAATGACACTGGTGGATCCTTATGTGGTTTGTTTAGAGGAATAGACATGCAATGACACCGGTGGATCCACGTGTGGTTCATGAGAAGAACACACATCCAATGACACTGGTAGATTCTTATGTGGTTCATGAAAAGAACTGACATGCATTGACACTGGGTGTGGTTCATGAAAAGAACAGACAGGCAATGACACTGGTGGATCCTTATGTGGTTTGTTTAGAAGAACACACATGCAATGACACTGGGTGTGGTTCATGCAAAGGACAGACATGCAATGACACTAGTGGATCCTTATGTGGTTTGTTTCGAGGAACAAAGATGCAATGACACAAGTGGATCGATGTGTGGTTCATGAGAAGAACACACATCCAATGACACTAGTAGATCCTTATGTGGTTCATGAAAAGAACTGACATGCAGAGACACCGGGTGTGGTTCATGAAAAGAACAGACATGCAATGACACTGGGTGTGGTTCATGAAAAGAAAAGACATGCAATGACTCTAGCTGTGGTTCACGAACAGAACACACATGCAATGACACTGGGTGTGGTTCATGAAAAGAACAGACATGCAATGACACTGGTGGATCCTTATGTGGTTTGTTTAGAAGAACACAAATGAAATGACACTAGTGTGGTTCATGAAAAGAATAGACATGCAATGACACTGGTGGATCCTTATGTGGTTTGTTTAGAGGAACAGACATGCAATGACACCGGTGGATCCACATGTGGTTCATGAGAAGAACACACATCCAATGACACTGGTAGATCCTTATGTGGTTTGTTTAGAGGAACAGAAATGCAATGACACCGGTGGATCCTTATGTGGTCTGTCTAGAGGAACACACATGCAATGACACCGGGTGTGGTTCATGAAAAGAACAGACATGCAATGACTTATGTGCTTTGTTTATAAGAACACACATGCAATGACACTAGTGTGGTTCATGAAAAGAACAGACATGCAATGACACTGGTGGATCCTTATGTGGTTTGTTTAGAAGAACACACATGCAATGACACTAGGTGTGGTTCATGAAAAAAATAGACATGCAATGACACTGGTGGATCCTTATGTGGTTTGTTTAGAGGAACAGACATGCAATGACACCGGTGGATCCACGTGTGGTTCATGAGAAGAACACACATCCAATGACACTGGTTGATCCTTATGTGGTTCATGAAAAGAACAGACATGCAGTGACACTAGATGTGGTTCATGAAAAGAACAGACATGCAATGACACTGGGTGTGGTTCATGAAAAGAACAGACATGCAATGACACTAGTGTGGTTCATGAAAAGAACAGACATGCAATGACACTGGGTGTGGTTCATGAAAAGAACAGACATGCAATGACACTAGTGTGGTTCATGAAAAGAACAGACATGCAGTGACACTGGGGGATCCTTATGTGGTTCATGAAAAGAACAGACATACAATGACACTGGTGGATCCTTATGTGGTTCATGAAAAGAACAGACATGCAATGACACTGGTGGATCCTTATGTGGTTTGTTTAGAAGAACACACATGCAATGACAATGGGTGTGGTTCATGAAAAGAACAGACATCAATGACACTGGTGGATCCTTATGTGGTTTGTTTAGAGGCATAGGCATGCAATAACACCGGTGGATCCACGTGTGGTTCATGATAAGAACACACATCCAATGACACTGGTAGATCCTTATGTGGTTCATGAAAAGAACTGACATGCAGTGACACTAGGTGTGGTTCATGAAAAGAACTAACATGCAATGACACTGGTGGATCCTTATGTGGTTTGTTTAGAAGAACACACATGCAATGACACTAGGTGTGGTACATGAAAAGAACAGACATGCAATGACACTGGTGGATCCTTATGTGGTTTGTTTAGAGGAATAGACATGCAATGACACCGGTGGATCCACGTGTGGTTCATGAGAAGAACACACATCCAATGACAATGGAATATCCTTATGTGGTTCATGAAAAGAACTGACATGTAGTGACACTAGGTGTGGTTCATGAAAAGAACTGACATGCACTGACACTATGTGTGGTTCATGAAAAGAACATACAGGCAATGACACTGGTGGATCCTTATGTGGTTTTTTTAGAAGAACACACATGCAATGACACTGGGTGTGGTTCATGCAAAGAACAGACATGCAATGACACTGGTGGATCCTTATGTGGTTTGTTTATAGGAACAGACATGCAATAACACCGGTTGATCCATGTGTGGTTCCTGAGAAGAACACACATCCAATGACACTGGTAGATCCTTATGTGGTTCATGAAAAGAATAGACATGAAGTGACACCGGGTGTGGTTCATGAAAAGAACAGACATGCAATGACACTGGGTGTGGTTCATGAAAAGAACAGACATGCAATGACTCTAGATGTGGTTCATGAACAGAACACACATGCAATGACACTGGGTGTGGTTCATGAAAAGAACAGACATGCAATGACACTGGTGGATCCTTATGTGGTTTGTTTAGAAGAACACAAATGAAATGACATTGGGTGTGGTTCATGAAAAAAACAGACATGCAATGACACTGGTGGATCCTTATGTGGTTTGTTTAGAGGAACAGACATGCAATGACACCGGTGGATCCACGTGTGGTTCATGAGAAGAACACACATCCAATGACACTGTTAGATCCTTATGTGGTTCATGAAAAGAACAGACATGCACTGACACCGGGTGTGGTTCATGAAAAGAACAGACATGCAATGACACTAGGTGTGGTTCATGAAATGAACAGACATGCAATGACTCTAGCTATGGTTCATGAACAGAACACACATGCAATGACACTGGGTTTGGTTCATGAAACAAACAGACATGCAATGACACAGGTGGATCCTTATGTGTGGTTCATGAAAAGAACAAACATGCCATGACACTGGTGGATCCCTATGTGGTTTGTTTAGAAAAACAAACATGCAATGACACTGTGTGTGGTTCATGAAAAGAACAGACATGCCATGACTCTAGTTGTGGTTCATGAAAAGAATAGACATGCAATGACACTAGTGTGGTTCATGAAAAAACAGACATGCAATGACACTGGTGGATCCTTATGTGGTTCATGAAAAGAACAGACATACAATGACACTGGTGGATCCTTATGTGGTTCATGAAAAGAACAGACATGCAATGACACTGGTGGATCCTTATGTGGTTTGTTTAGAAGAACACACATGCAATGACACTCGGTGTGGTTCTTGAAAAGAACAGACATGCAATGACACTGGTGGATCCGTATGTGGTTTGTTTAGAGGAATAGACATGCAATGACACCGGTGGATCCACGTGTGGTTCATGAGAAGAACACACATCCAATGACACTGGTAGATTCTTATGTGGTTCATGAAAAGAACTGACATGCAGTGACACTAGGTGTGGTTCATGAAAAGAACTGACATGCATTGACAATGGGTGTGGTTCATGAAAAGAACAGACAGGCAATGACACTGGTGGATCCTTATGTGGTTTGTTTAGAAGAACACACATGCAATGACACTGGATGTGGTTCATGCAAAGGACAGACATGCAATGACACTAGTGGATCCTTATGTGGTTTGTTTCGAGGAACAAAGATGCAATGACACAAGTGGATCGACGTGTGGTTCATGAGAAGAACACACATCCAATGACACTAGTAGATCCTTATGTGGTTCATGAAAAGAACTGACATGCAGAGACACCGGGTGTGGTTCATGAAAAGAACAGACATGCAATGACACTGGGTGTGGTTCATGAAAAGAACAGACATGCAATGACTCTAGCTGTGGTTCATGAACAGAACACACATGCAATGACACTGGGTGTGGTTCATGAAAAGAACAGACATGCAATGACACAGGTGGATCCTTATGTGGTTTGTTTAGAAGAACACAAATGAAATGACACTAGTGTGGTTCATGAAAAGAATAGACATGCAATGACACTGGTGGATCCTTATGTGGTTTGTTTAGAGGAACAGACATGCAATGACACCGGTGGATCCACATGTGGTTCATGAGAAGAACACACATCCAATGACACTGGTAGATCCTTATGTGGTTTGTTTAGAGGAACAGAAATGCAATGACACCGGTGGATCCTTATGTGGTCCGTCTAGAGGAACACACATGCAATGACACCGGGTGTGGTTCATGAAAAGAACAGACATGCAATGACTTATGTGCTTTGTTTATAAGAACACACATGCAATGACACTGGGTGTGGTTCATGAAAAGAACAGACATGCAATGACACTGGTGGATCCTTATGTGGTTTGTTTAGAAGAACACACATGCAATGACACTGGGTGTGGTTCATGAAAAAAACAGACATGCAATGACACTGGTGGATCCTTATGTGGTTTGTTTAGAGGAACAGACATGCAATGACACCGGTGGATCCACGTGTGGTTCATGAGAAGAACACACATCCAATGAGACTGGTTGATCCTTATGTGGTTCATGAAAAGAACAGACATGCAGTGACACCGGGTGTGGTTCATGAAAAGAACAGACATGCAATGACACTAGGTGTGGTTCATGAAAAGAACAGACATGCAATGACTCTAGCTATGGTTCATGAACAGAACACACATGCAATGACACTGGGTTTGGTTCATGAAACAAACAGACATGCAATGACACGGGTGGATCCTTATGTGTGGTTCATGAAAAGAACAAACATGCAATGACACTGGTGGATCCTTATATGGTTTGTTTAGAAAAACAAACATGCAATGACACTGTGTGTGGTTCATGAAAAGAATAGACATGCAATGACTCTAGCTGTGGTTCATGAAAAGAACAGACATGCAATGACACTAGTGTGGTTCATGAAAAGAACAGACATGCAATGACACTAGTGGATCCTTATGTGGTTCATGAAAAGAACAGACATACAATGACACTGGTGGATCCTTATGTGGTTCATGAAAAGAACAGACATGCAATGACACTGGTGGATCCTTATGTGGTTTGTTTAGAAGAACACACATGCAATGACACTAGGTGTGGTTCCTGAAAAGAATAGACATGCAATGACACTGGTGGATCCTTATGTGGTTTCTTTAGAGGAACATACATGCAATAACACTGGGTGTGGTTCATGAAAAGAACAGACATGCAATGACTCTAGCAATGGTTCATGAACAGAACACACATGCAATGACACTGGGTTTGGTTCATGAAACAAACAGACATGCAATGACACGGGTGGATCCTTATGTGTGGTTCATGAAAAGAACAAACATGCAATGACATTGGTGGTTCCTTATATGGTTTGTTTAGAAAAACAAACATGCAATGACACTGTGTGTGGTTCATGAAAAGAACAGACATGCAATGACTCTAGCTGTGGTTCATGAAAAGAACAGACATGCAATGACACTAGTGTGGTTCATGAAAAGAACAGACATGCAATGCCACTGGTGGATCCTTATGTGGTTCATGAAAAGAACAGACATACAATGACACTGGTGGATCCTTATGTGGTTCATGAAAAGAACAGACATGCAATGACACGGGTGGACCCTTATGTGGTTTGTTTAGAAGAACACACATGCAATGAGACTGGGTGTGGTTCATGAAAAGAACAGACATGCAATGACACTGGTGGATCCTTATGTGGTTTGTTTAGAGGAATAGACATGCAATGACACCGGTGGATCCACGTGTGGTTCATGAGAAGAACACACATCCAATGACACTGGTAGATCGTTATGTGGTTCATGAAAAGAACTGACATGCAGTGACACTAGGTGTGGTTCATGAAAAGAACTGACATGCATTGACACTGGGTGTGGTTCATGAAAAGAACAGACAGGCAATGACACTGGTGGATCCTTATGTGGTTTGTTTAGAAGAACACACATGCAATGACACTGGGTGTGGTTCATGCAAAGAACAGACATGCAATGACACTGGTGGATCCTTATGTGGTTTGTTTCGAGGAACAAACATGCAATGACACTGGTGGAGCCTTATGTGGTTTATTTAGAGGAATAGACATGCAATAACACTAGGTGTGGTTCATGAAAAGAACATACATGCAATGACTCTAGATGTGGTTCATGAAAAGAACACACATGCAATGACACTAGGTGTGGTTCATGAAAAGAACAGACATGCAATGACACTGGTGGATCCTTATGTGTGGTTCATGAAAAGAACAGACATGCAATGACACCGCTGGATCCACATGTGGTTCATGAGAAGAACACACATCGAATGACACTGGTAGATCCTTATGTGGTTCATGAAAAGAACTGACATGCAGTGACACTCGGTGTATTTCATGAAAAAAACAGACTTGCACTGACACTGGGTGTGGTTCATGAAAAGAACAGACATGCAATGACACTGGTGGATCCTTATGTGGTTCATGAAAAGAATAGGCATGCAATGACACTGGTGGATCCTCATGTGGGTCATGAAAAGAACAGACATGCAATGACACTAGTGGATCCTTATGTGATTTGTTTAGAAGAACACACATGCAATGACACTGGGTGTGGTTCATGAAAAGAACAGACATGCAATGACACTAGTGGATCCTTATGTGGTTTGTTTAGAGGAACAAACATGGAATGACACTGGTGGATCCACGTGTGGTTCATGAGAAGAACACACATCCAATGACACTGGTAGATCCTTGTGTGGTTCATGAAAAGAACAGACATGCAGTGACACCGGTTGCGGTTCTTGAAAAGAATAGACATGCAATGACACTAGGTGTGGTTCATGAAAAGATCAGACATGCAATGACTCTAGCTGTGGTTCATGAACAGAATACACATGCAATGACACTTGCTGTGGTTCATGAAAAGAATAGACATGCAATGACACTGGTGGATCCTTATGTGTGGTCCATGAAAAGAACAGACATGCAATGACACTGGTGGATCCTTATGTGGTTTCTTTAGAAGAACACACATGCAATGACACTGGGTGTGGTTCATGAAAATAACACACATGCAATGACACTGGTGGATCCTTATGTGGTTTGTTTAGAGGAACAGACAAGCAATGACACCGGTGGATCGACGTGTGGTTCATGAGAAGAACATACATCCAATGACACTAGGTGGATCCTTATGTGATTCATGAAAAGAACTGACATGCAGTGACACTGGGTGTGGTTCATGAAAAGAACAGAGATGCAATGACACTGGTGGATCCTTATGTTGTTTGTTTAGAGGAACAGACATGCAATGACACCGGTGGATCCTTATGTGGTCTGTCTAGAGGAACACACATGCAATGACACCGGGTGTGGTTCATGAAAAGAACAAACATGAAATGACTTATGTGGTTTGTTTAGAAGAACACACATGCAATGACACTGGGTGTGGTTCATGAAAAGAACAGACAGGCAACGACACTGGTGGATCCTTATGTGGTTTGTTTAGAAGAACACACGTGCAATGACACTGGGTGTGGTTCATGGAAAGAACAGACACGCAATGACACTGGTGGATCCTTATGTGGTTTGTTTAGAGGAACAGACACGCAATGACAATGGTGGATCCACGCGTGGTTCATGAGAATAACACACATCCAATGACACTGGTAGATCCTTATGTGGTTCATGAAAAGAACAGACATGCAGTGACACCGAGTGTGGTTCATGAAAAGAACAGACATGCAATGACACCGGGTGTGGTTCATGAGAACAGACATGCAATGACCCTACTTGTGGTTCATGAAAAGAACACACATGCAATGACAGTGGGGTGTGGTTCATGAAAATAACAGACATGCAATGACACTGGTGGATCCTTATGTGGTTTATTTAGAAGAACACACATGCAATGACACTGGGTGTGGTTCATACATGCAATGACACCGGTGGATCCTTATGTGGTATGTCTAGAGGAACACACATGCAATGACACCGGGTGTGGTTCATGAAAAGAACAGACATGCAATGACACCGGTGGATCCTTATGTGGTTTGTTTAGTGGAATAGACATGCAATGACGCCGGTGGATCCACGTGTGATTCATGAGAAGAACGCACATCCAATGACACTGGTAGATCCTTATGTGGTTCATGAAAAGAACTGACATGCAGTGACACTAGGTGTGGTTCATGAAAAGAACAGACATGCACTGACACTGGGTGTGGTTGATGAAAAGAACAGACAGGCAATTGCACTGGTGGATCCTTATGTGGTTTGTTTAGAAGAACACACATGCAATGACATTGGGTGTGGTTCATGAAAAGAACAGACATGCAATGACATTGGTGGATCCTTATGTGGTTTCTTTAGAGGAATAGACATGCAATAACACTAGGTTTGGTTCATGAAAAGAACAGACATGCAATGACTCTAGCTGTGGTTCATGAAAAGAACACACATGCAATGACACTAGGTGTGGTTCATGAAAAGAATAGGCATGCAATGACACTAGTGGATCCTTATGTGTGGTTCATGAAAAGAACAGACATGCAATGACACCGCTGGATCCACATGTGGTTCATGAGAAGAACAGACATCGAATGACACTGGTAGATCCTTATGTGGTTCATGAAAAGAACTGACATATAGTGACACTGGGTGTTGTTCATGAAAAGAACAGGCATGCACTAATACTGGGTGTGGTTCATGAAAAGAACAGACATGCAATGACACTGGTGGATCCTTATATGGTTCATGAAAAGAACAGGCATGCAATGACACTGGTGGATCCGTATGTGTTTCATGAAAAGAATGACATGCAATTACACTAGTGGATCCTTATGTGAATTGTTTAGAAGAACACACATGCAATGACACAGGTGTGGTTCATGAAAAGAATGACATGCAATGACACTGGTGTATCCTTATGTGGTTTGTTTAGAGGAACAAACATGCAATGACACCGGTGGATCCACATGTGGTTCATGAGAAGAACACACATCCAATGCCACTGGTAGATCCTTATGTGGTTCATGAAAAGAACAGACATGCAGTGACACCGGGTGTGGTTCATGAAAAGAATAGACATGCAATGACACTGGTGTGGTTCATGAAAATATCAGACATGCAATGACTCTAGCTGTGGTTCATGAACAGAATACACATGCAATGACACTTGGGATGGTTCATGAAAATAACAGAC
The DNA here is from genome assembly GCA_023614405.1 of Avena insularis. Lineage (NCBI taxonomy): Eukaryota > Viridiplantae > Streptophyta > Magnoliopsida > Poales > Poaceae > Avena > Avena insularis. The sequence goes on from CM042696.1 coordinate 424,331,937, forward strand.
ATGCAATGACACTGTTGGCTCCTTATGTGTGGTTCATGAAAAGAACAAACATGCAATGACACTGGTGGATCCTTATGTGATTTCTTTAGAAGAACACACATGCAATGACACTGGGTGTGGTTCATGAAAATAACACACATACAATGACACAGGTGGATCCTTATGTGGTTTGTTTAGAGGAACAGACAAGCAATGACACCAGTGGATCGACGTGTGGTTCATGAGAAGAACATACATCCAATGACACTAGGTGGATCCTTATGTGGTTCATGAAAAGAACTGACATGCAGTGACACTGGGTGTGGTTCATGAAAAGAACAGAGATGCAATGACACTGGTGGATCCTTATGTTGTTTGTTTAGAGGAACAAACATGCAATGACACCGGTGGATCCTTATGTGGTCTGTCTAGAGGAACACACATGCAATGCCACCGGGTGTGGTTCATGAAAAGAACAAACATGAAATGACTTATGTGTTTTGTTTAGAAGAACACGCATGCAATGACACTGGGTGTGGTTCATGAAAAGAACAGATAGGCAATGACACTGGTGGATCCTTATGTGGTTTGTTTAGAAGAACACACGTGCAATGACACTGGGTGTGGTTCATGGAAAGAACAGTACATGCAATGACACTGGTGGATCCTTATGTGGTTTGTTTAGAGGAATAGACACGCAATGACAATGGTGGATCCACGTGTGGTTCATGAGAATAACACACATCCAATGACACTGGTAGATCCTTATGTGGTTAATGAAAAGAACAGACATGCAGTGACACCGAGTGTGGTTCATGAAAAGAACAGACATGCAATGACACCTGGTGTGGTTCATGAGAACAGACATGCAATGACCCTACTTGTGGTTCATGAAAAGAACACACATGCAATGACAGTGGGGTGTGGTTCTTGAAAAGAACAGACATGCAATGACACTGGTGGATCCTTATGTGGTTTGTTTAGAAGAACACACATGCAATGACACTGGGTGTGGTTCATGAAAAGAACAGACATGCAATGACACTGGTGGATCCTTATGTGGGTTGTTTAGAAGAACACACATGCAATGACACTGGGTGTGGTTCATGAAAAGAATAGACATGCAATGACACTGGTGGATCCTCATGTGGTTTGTTTAGTGGAATAGACATGCAATGACACCGGTGGATCCACGTGTGGTTCATGAGAAGAACGCACATCTAATGACACTGGAAGATCCTTATGTGGTTCATGCAAAGAACTGACATGCAGTGACACTAGGTGTGGTTCATGAAAAGAACAGACATGCACTAACACTGGGTGTGGTTGATGAAAAGAACAGACAGGCAATTGCACTGGTGGATCCTTATGTGGTTTGTTTAGAAGAACACACATGCAATGACATTGGGTGTGGTTCATGAAAAGAACAGACATGCAATGACACTGGTGGATCCTTATGTGGTTTCTTTAGAGGAATAGACATGCAATAACACTAGGTTTGGTTCATGAAAAGAACAGACATGCAATGACTCTAGCTGTGGTTCATGAAAAGAACACACATGCAATGACACTAGGTGTGGTTCATGAAAAGAACAGACATGCAATGACACTAGTGGATCCTTATGTGTGGTTCATGAAAAGAACAGACATGCAATGCCACCGCTGGATCCACATGTGGTTCATGAGAAGAACACACATCGAATGACACTGGTAGATCCTTATGTGGTTCATGAAAAGAACTGACATGCAGTGACACTGGGTGTTGTTCATGAAAAGAACAGGCATGCACTAATACTGGGTGTGGTTCATGAAAAGAACAGACATGCAATGACACTGGTGGATCCTTATATGGTTCATGAAAAGAACAGGCATGCAATGACACTGGTGGATCCTTATGTGGTTCATGAAAAGAACAGACATGCAATTACACTAGTGGATCCTTATGTGAATTGTTTAGAAGAACACACATGCAATGACACAGGGTGTGGTTCATGAAAAGAACAGACATGCAATGACACTGGTGGATCCTTATGTGGTTTGTTTAGAGGAACAAACATGCAATGACACCGGTGGATCCACATGTGGTTCATGAGAAGAACACACATCCAATGACACTAGTAGATCCTTATGTGGTTCATGAAAAGAACAGACATGCAGTGACACCGGGTGTGGTTCATGAAAAGAATAGACATGCAATGACACTGGTGTGGTTCATGAAAATATCAGACATGCAATGACTCTAGCTGTGGTTCATGAACAGAATACACATGCAATGACACTTGGGATGGTTCATGAAAATAACAGACATGCAATGACACTGTTGGCTCCTTATGTGTGGTTCATGAAAAGAACAAACATGCAATGACACTGGTGGATCCTTATGTGATTTCTTTAGAAGAACACACATGCAATGACACTGGGTGTGGTTCATGAAAATAACACACATACAATGACACAGGTGGATCCTTATGTGGTTTGTTTAGAGGAACAGACAAGCAATGACACCAGTGGATCGACGTGTGGTTCATGAGAAGAACATACATCCAATGACACTAGGTGGATCCTTATGTGGTTCATGAAAAGAACTGACATGCAGTGACACTGGGTGTGGTTCATGAAAAGAACAGAGATGCAATGACACTGGTGGATCCTTATGTTGTTTGTTTAGAGGAACAAACATGCAATGACACCGGTGGATCCTTATGTGGTCTGTCTAGAGGAACACACATGCAATGCCACCGGGTGTGGTTCATGAAAAGAACAAACATGAAATGACTTATGTGTTTTGTTTAGAAGAACACGCATGCAATGACACTGGGTGTGGTTCATGAAAAGAACAGATAGGCAATGACACTGGTGGATCCTTATGTGGTTTGTTTAGAAGAACACACGTGCAATGACACTGGGTGTGGTTCATGGAAAGAACAGACACGCAATGACACTGGTGGATCCTTATGTGGTTTGTTTAGAGGAATAGACACGCAATGACAATGGTGGATCCACGTGTGGTTCATGAGAATAACACACATCCGATGACACTGGTAGATCCTTATGTGGTTAATGAAAAGAACAGACATGCAGTGACACCGAGTGTGGTTCATGAAAAGAACAGACATGCAATGACACCTGGTGTGGTTCATGAGAACAGACATGCAATGACCCTACTTGTGGTTCATGAAAAGAACACACATGCAATGACAGTGGGGTGTGGTTCTTGAAAAGAACAGACATGCAATGACACTGGTGGATCCTTATGTGGTTTGTTTAGAAGAACACACATGCAATGACACTGGGTGTGGTTCATGAAAAGAACAGACATGCAATGACACTGGTGGATCCTTATGTGGGTTGTTTAGAAGAACACACATGCAATGACACTGGGTGTGGTTCATGAAAAGAATAGACATGCAATGACACTGGTGGATCCTCATGTGGTTTGTTTAGTGGAATAGACATGCAATGACACCGGTGGATCCACGTGTGGTTCATGAGAAGAACACACATCGAATGACACTGGTAGATCCTTATGTGGTTCATGAAAAGAACTGACATGCAGTGACACTGGGTGTTGTTCATGAAAAGAACAGGCATGCACTAATACTGGGTGTGGTTCATGAAAAGAACAGACATGCAATGACACTGGTGGATCCTTATATGGTTCATGAAAAGAACAGGCATGCAATGACACTGGTGGATCCTTATGTGGTTCATGAAAAGAACAGACATGCAATGACACTAGTGGATCCTTATGTGAATTGTTTAGAAGAACACACATGCAATGACACTAGGTGTGGTTCATGAAAAGAACAGACATGCAATGACACTGGTGGATCCTTATGTGGTTTGTTTAGAGGAACAAACATGCAATGACACCGGTGGATCCACATGTGGTTCATGAGAAGAACACACATCCAATGACACTAGTAGATCCTTATGTGGTTCATGAAAAGAACAGACATGCAGTGACACCGGGTGTGGTTCATGAAAAGAATAGACATGCAATGACACTGGTGTGGTTCATGAAAATATCAGACATGCAATGACTCTAGCTGTGGTTCATGAACAGAATACACATGCAATGACACTTGGGATGGTTCATGAAAATAACAGACATGCAATGACACTGTTGGCTCCTTATGTGTGGTTCATGAAAAGAACAAACATGCAATGACACTGGTGGATCCTTATGTGATTTCTTTAGAAGAACACACATGCAATGACACTGGGTGTGGTTCATGAAAATAACACACATACAATGACACAGGTGGATCCTTATGTGGTTTGTTTAGAGGAACAGACAAGCAATGACACCAGTGGATCGACGTGTGGTTCATGAGAAGAACATACATCCAATGACACTAGGTGGATCCTTATGTGGTTCATGAAAAGAACTGACATGCAGTGACACTGGGTGTGGTTCATGAAAAGAACAGAGATGCAATGACACTGGTGGATCCTTATGTTGTTTGTTTAGAGGAACAAACATGCAATGACACCGGTGGATCCTTATGTGGTCTGTCTAGAGGAACACACATGCAATGCCACCGGGTGTGGTTCATGAAAAGAACAAACATGAAATGACTTATGTGTTTTGTTTAGAAGAACACGCATGCAATGACACTGGGTGTGGTTCATGAAAAGAACAGATAGGCAATGACACTGGTGGATCCTTATGTGGTTTGTTTAGAAGAACACACGTGCAATGACACTGGGTGTGGTTCATGGAAAGAACAGACACGCAATGACACTGGTGGATCCTTATGTGGTTTGTTTAGAGGAATAGACACGCAATGACAATGGTGGATCCACGTGTGGTTCATGAGAATAACACACATCCAATGACACTGGTAGATCCTTATGTGGTTAATGAAAAGAACAGACATGCAGTGACACCGAGTGTGGTTCATGAAAAGAACAGACATGCAATGACACCTGGTGTGGTTCATGAGACAAGACATGCACTGACCCTACTTGTGGTTCATGAAAAGAACACACATGCAATGACAGTGGGGTGTGGTTCTTGAAAAGAACAGACATGCAATGACACTGGTGGATCCTTATGTGGTTTGTTTAGAAGAACACACATGCAATGACACTGGGTGTGGTTCATGAAAAGAACAGACATGCAATGACACTGGTGGATCCTTATGTGGGTTGTTTAGAAGAACACACATGCAATGACACTGGGTGTGGTTCATGAAAAGAATAGACATGCAATGACACTGGTGGATCCTCATGTGGTTTGTTTAGTGGAATAGACATGCAATGACACCGGTGGATCCACGTGTGGTTCATGAGAAGAACGCACATCTAATGACACTGGAAGATCCTTATGTGGTTCATGAAAAGAACTGACATGCAGTGACACTAGGTGTGGTTCATGAAAAGAACAGACATGCACTAACACTGGGTGTGGTTGATGAAAAGAACAGACAGGCAATTGCACTGGTGGATCCTTATGTGGTTTGTTTAGAAGAACACACATGCAATGACATTGGGTGTGGTTCATGAAAAGAACAGACATGCAATGACACTGGTGGATCCTTATGTGGTTTCTTTAGAGGAATAGACATGCAATAACACTAGGTTTGGTTCATGAAAAGAACAGACATGCAATGACTCTAGCTGTGGTTCATGAAAAGAACACACATGCAATGACACTAGGTGTGGTTCATGAAAAGAACAGACATGCAATGACACTAGTGGATCCTTATGTGTGGTTCATGAAAAGAACAGACATGCAATGCCACCGCTGGATCCACATGTGGTTCATGAGAAGAACACACATCGAATGACACTGGTAGATCCTTATGTGGTTCATGAAAAGAACTGACATGCAGTGACACTGGGTGTTGTTCATGAAAAGAACAGGCATGCACTAATACTGGGTGTGGTTCATGAAAAGAACAGACATGCAATGACACTGGTGGATCCTTATATGGTTCATGAAAAGAACAGGCATGCAATGACACTGGTGGATCCTTATGTGGTTCATGAAAAGAACAGACATGCAATGACACTAGTGGATCCTTATGTGAATTGTTTAGAAGAACACACATGCAATGACACTGGGTGTGGTTCATGAAAAGAACAGACATGCAATGACACTGGTGGATCCTTATGTGGTTTGTTTAGAGGAACAAACATGCAATGACACCGGTGGATCCACATGTGGTTCATGAGAAGAACACACATCCAATGACACTAGTAGATCCTTATGTGGTTCATGAAAAGAACAGACATGCAGTGACACCGGGTGTGGTTCATGAAAAGAATAGACATGCAATGACACTGGTGTGGTTCATGAAAATATCAGACATGCAATGACTCTAGCTGTGGTTCATGAACAGAATACACATGCAATGACACTTGGGGTGGTTCATGAAAAGAACAGACATGCAATGACACTGGTGGATCCTTATGTGTGGTTCATGAAAAGAACAAACATGCAATGACACTGGTGGATCCTTATGTGGTTTCTTTAGAAGAACACACATGCAATGACACTAGGTGTGGTTCATGAAAATAACACACATACAATGACACAGGTGGATCCTTATGTGATTTGTTTAGAGGAACAGACATGCAATGACACCGGTGGATCGACGTGTGGTTCATGAGAAGAACATACATCCAATGACACTAGGTGGATCCTAATGTGGTTCATGAAAAGAACTGACATGCAGTGACACTTGGTGTGGTTCATGAAAAGAACAGAGATGCAATGACACTGGTGGATCCTTATGTGGTTTGTTTAGAGGAACAGACACGCAATGACACCGGTGGATCCTTATGTGGTCTGTCTAGAGGAACACACATGCAATGACACCGGGTGTGGTTCATGAAAAGAACATACATGAAATGACTTATGTGGTTTGTTTAGAAGAACACGCATGCAATGACACTGGGTGTGGTTCATGAAAAGAACAGACAGGCAATGACACTGGTGGATCCTTATGTGGTTTGTTTAGAAGAACACACGTGCAATGACACTGGGTGTGGTTCATGGAAAGAACAGACACGCAATGACACTGGTGGATCCTTATGTGGATTGTTTAGAGGAACAGACACGCAATGACACCGGTGGATCCACGTATTTTTCATGAGAAGAACACACATCCAATAACATTGGTAGATCCTTATGTGGTTCATGAAAAGAACTGACATGCAGTGACACTGGGTGTGGTTCATGAAAAGAACAGACATGCATTGACACAGGGTGTGGTTCATGAAATGAACAGACATGCAATGACACAAGTAGATCCTTATGTGGTTTGTTTAGAAGAACACACATGCAATGACACTGGGTGTGGTTCATGAAAAGAACAGACATGCAATGACACTGGTGGATCCTTATGTGGTTTGTCTAGAGGAACAGACATGCAATGACACCGGTGGATCCACGTGTGGTTCATGAGAAGAACACACATCCAATGACACTGGTAGATCCTTATGTGGTTCATGAAAAGAAGACATGCAGTGACACCGAGTGTGGTTCATGAAAAGAACAGACATGCAATGACACCGGGTGTGGTTCACGAAAAGAACAGACATGCAATGACTCTAATTGTGGTTCATGAAAAGAACACACATGCAATGACACTGGGTGTGGTTCATGAAAAGAACAGACATGCAATGACACTGGTGGATCCTTATGTTGTTTGTTTAGAAGAACAGACATGCAATGACACTAGGTGTGGTTCATGATAAACAGACATGCAATGACTCTAGCTGTGGTTCGTGAAAAGAACACACATGCAATGACACTAGGTGTGGTTCATGAAAAGAACAGACATGCAATGACACTGGTGGATCCTTATGTGTGGTTCATGAAAAGAACAGACATCCAATGACACCGGTGGATCCATGTGTGGTTCATGTGAAGAACTCACATCCAATGACACTGGTAGATCCTTATGTGGTTAATGAAAAGAACTGACATGTAGTGACACTAGGTGTGGTTCATGAAAAGAACAGACATGCAATGACACTGGGTTTGGTTCATGAAAAGAACAGACATGCAATAACTCTAGCTCTGGTTCATGAAAAGGACACACATGCAATGACACTGGGTGTGGTTCATGAAAAGAACAGACATGCAATAACGATGGTGGATCCTTATGTGGTTTGTTTACAGGAACACACATGCAATGACACCGGTGGATCCACATGTGGTTCATGAGAAGAACACACATCCAATGACACTGGTAGATCCTTATGTGGTTCATGAAAAGAACTGAGATGTAGTGACACTGGGTGTGGTTCATGAAAAGAACGGACATGCAATGACACTGGGTGTGGTTCATGAAAAGAACAGACATGCAACGACACTTGTGGATCCTTATGTGGTTTGTTTAGAAGAACACACATGCAATGACACTGGGTGTGGTTCATGAAAAGAACAGACATGCAATGACACTGGTGGATCCTCATGTGGTTTGTTTAGAGGAACAGACATGCAATGAAACCGGTGGATCCACGTGTGGTTCATGACAAGAACACACATCCAATGACACTGGTAGATCCTTATGTGGTTCATGAAAAGAACTGACATGCAGTGACACTGGGTGTGGTTCATGAAAACAACAGACATGCACTGACACTGGGTGTGGTTCATGAAAAGAACAGACGGGCAATGACATTGGTGGATCCTTATGTGGTTTGTTTAGAAGAACACACATGCAATGACACTGGGTGTGGTTCATGAAAAGAACAGACATGCAATGACACTAGTGGATCCTTATGTGTGGTTCATGAAAAGAACAGACACGCAATGACACCGTTGGATACACGTGTGGTTCATGAGAAGTACAGACATCGAATGACACTGGTAGATCCTTATGTGGTTTGTTTACAGGAACACACATGCAATGACACCGGTGGATCCTTATGTGTGGTTCATGAAAAGAACAGACATGCAATGACAGCGGTGGATCCACGTGTGGTTCATGAGAAGAACAGACATCCAATGACACTGGTAGATCCTTATGTGGTTCATGAAAAGAACTGACATAAAGTGACACTCGGTGTGGTTCATGAAAAGAACAGACATTCACTGACACTGGGTATGGTTCATGAAAAGAACAGACAGGCAATGACACAGGTATATCCTTATGTGGTTTGTTTAGAAGAACACATATGCAATGACACTGGGTGTGGTTCATGAAAAGAATAGACAGGCAATGACACTGGTGGATCCTTATGTGGTTTGTTTAGAGGAACAGACATGCAATGACACCGGTGGATCGACGTGTGGTTCATGAGAAGAACACGCATCCAATGACACTGTTAGATCCTTACGTGGTTCATGAAAAGAACAGACATGCAGTGACACCGAGTGTGGTTCATGAAAAGAATAGACATGCAATGACACCGGGTGTGGTTCATGAAAAGAACAGACATACAATGACTCTAGTTGTGGTTCATGAAAATAACACACATGCAATGACACTGGGTGTGGTTCATGAAAAGAACAGACATGCAATGACACTGGTGGATCCTTATGTGGTTCATGAAAAGAACAGACATGCAATGACACTGGTCGATTCTTATGTGTGGTTCATGAAAAGAACAGACATGCAATGACACTAGTGGATCCTTATGTGGTTTATTTAGAAGAACAGACATGCAATGACACTGGGTGTGGTTAATGAAAAGAACATACATGTAATGACTCTAGCTGTGGTTCATGAAAAGAACACACATGCAATGACACTAGGTGTGGTTCATGAAAAGAACAGACATGCAATGACACTGGTGGATCCTTATGTGTGGTTCATGAAAAGAACAGACATGCAATCACACCGATGGATCCACGTGTGGTTCATGAGAAGAACACACATCCAATGACACTGGTAGATCCTTATGTGGTTCATGAAAAGAACTGACATGCAGTGACACTAGGTGTGGTTCATGAAAAGAACAGACATGCAATGACACTGGGTGTGGTTCATGAAAAGAACAAACATGCACTGATACTGGTGGATCCTTATGTGGTTTGTTTAGAGGAACACACATGCAATGACACCTGTGGATCCACGTGTGGTTCATGAGAAGAACACACATCCAATGACACTGGTAGATCCTTATGTGGTTCATGAAAAGAACTGACATGTAGTGACACTGGGTGTGGTTCCTGAAAAGAACAGACATGGGTGTGGTTCATGAAAAGAATAGACATGCAATGACACTGGTGGATCGTTATGTCGTTTGTTTAGAAGAACACACATGCAATGACACTAGGCGTGGTTCATGAAAAGAACAGACATGGAATGACACTTGTGGATCCTTATGTGGTTTGTTTAGAAGAACACACATGCAATGACACTAGGTGTGGTTCATGAAAAGAACAGACATGCAATGACACTGGTGGATCCTCATGTGGTTTGTTTAGAGGAACAGACATGCAATGACCCCAGTGGATCCACGTGTGGTTCATGAAAATAACACACATACAATGACACAGGTGGATCCTTATGTGGTTTGTTTAGAGGAACAGACATGCCATGACACCGGTGGATCCACGTGTGGTTCATGAGAAGAACACACATCCAATGACACTGGTAGATCCTTATGTGGTTCATGAAAAGAACAGACATGCACTGACACTGGGTGTGGTTCATGAAAAGAACAGACATGCAATGACACTGGTGGATCCTTATGTGGTTCATGAAAAGAACAAACATGCAATGACACTGGTGGATCCTTATGTGATCTGTTTAGAAGAACACACATGCAATAACACTGGGTGTGGTTAATGAAAAGAACAGACATGAAATGACATTAGTGGATCCTTATGTGGTTTGTTTAGAGGAACAGACATGCAATGACACCGGTGGATCCACGTGTGGTTCATGAGAAGAACACACATCCAATGACACTAGTAGATCCTTATGTGGTTCATGAAAAGAACTAACATGCAGTGACACTTGGTGTGGTTCATGAAAAGAACACACATGCACTGACACTGGGTGTGGTTCATGAAAAGAACAGACAGGCAATGACACGGGTGGATCCTTATGTGGTTTGTATAGAAGAACACATGCAATGACACTGGGTATGGTTCATGGAAAGAACAGACATGTAATGACACTGGTGGATCCTTATGTGGTTTGTTTAGAGGAACAGACATGCAATGACACCTGTGGATCCACGTGTGGTTCATGAGAAGAACACACATCCAATGACACTGGTAGATCCTTATGTGGTTCATGAAAAGAACAAACATGAAGTGACACCGGGTGTGGTTCATGAAAATAATAGACATGCAACGCCACTAGGTGTGGTTCATGAAAAGAACAGACATGCAATGACTCTAGTTGTGGTTCATGAACAGAACACACATGCAATGACACTTTGTGTGGTTCATGGAAAGAATAGACATGCAATGACACTGGTGGATCCTTATGTGTGGTTCATGAAAAGAACAGACATGCAATGACACTAGTGGATCCTTTGTGGTTTGTTTAGAGGAACAGACATGCAATGACACCGGTTGATCCACGTGTGGTTCATGAGAAGAACACACATCCAATGACACTGGTAGATCCTTATGTGGTTCATGAAAAGAACATACATGAAGTGACACCAGGTGTGGTTCATGAAAAGAACAGACATGCAATGACACTAGGTGTGGTTCATGAAAAGAACAAACATGCACTGATACTGGTGGATCCTTATGTGGTTTGTTTAGAGGAACACACATGCAATGACACCAGTGGATCCACGTGTGGTTCATGAGAAGAACACACATCCAATGACACTGGTAGATCCTTATGTGGTTCATAAAAAGAACTGACATGTAGTGACACTAGGTGTGGTTCCTGAAAAGAACAGACATGCAATGACACTGGGTGTGGTTCATGAAAAGAACAGACATGCAATGACACTGGTGGATCATTATGTCGTTTGTTTAGAAGAACACACATGCAATGACACTAGGCGTGGTTCATGAAAAGAACAGACATGGAATGACACTTGTGGATCCTTATGTGGTTTGTTTAGACGAACACACATGCAATGACACTAGGTGTGGTTCATGAAAAGAACAGACATAAAATGACACTGGTGGTTCCTCATGTGGTTTGTTTAGAGGAACAGACATGCAATGACCCCGGTGGATCCACGTGTGGTTCATGAGAAGAACACACATCAAATGACACCGGTAGATCCTTATGTGGTTCATGAAAAGAACTGACATGCAGTGAGACTGGGTGTGGTTCATGAAAAGAACAGACATGCACTGACACTGGGTGTGGTTCATGAAAACAACAGACAGGCAATGACACTGGTGGATCCTTATGTGGTTTGTTTAGAAGAACACACATGCAATGACACTGGGTGTGGTTCATGAAAAGAACAGACATGCAATGACATTGGTGGATCCTTATGTGGTTTCTTTAGAGGAACATACATGCAATAACACTGGGTGTGGTTCATGAAAAGAACAGACATGCAATGACTTTAGTTGTGGTTCATGAAAAGAACACACATGCAATGACACTAGGCGTGGTTCATGAAAAGAACAGACATGCAATGACACTGGTGGATCCTTGTGTGTGGTTCATGAAAAGAACAGACATGCAATGACACCGGTGGATCCACGTGTGGTTCATGAGAAGAACACACATCCAATGACACTGGTAGATCCTTATGTGGTTCATGAAAAGAACTAACATGCAGTGACACTGGGTGTGGTTCATGAAAAGAACAGACATGCACTGACACTGGGTGTGGTTCATGAAAAGAACAGACATGCAATGACACTGGTGGATCCTTATGTGGTTTCTTTAGAGGAACATACATGCAATAACACTGGGTGTGGTTCATGAAAAGAACAGACATGCAATGACTTTAGCTGTGGTTCATGAAAAGAACACACATGCAATGACACTAGGTGTGGTTCATGAAAAGAACAGACATGCAATGACACTGGTAGATCCTTCTGTGTGGTTCATGAAAAGAACAGACATGCAATGACACCGGTGGATCCACGTGTGGTTCATGAGAAGAACACACATCCAATGACACTGGTAGATCCTTATGTGGTTCATGAAAAGAACTAACATGCAAAGTGACACCGGGTGTGGTTCATGAAAAGAATGTATATGCCCGACTGGGTGTGGTTCATGAAAAGAATGTATATGCAATGACACTGGTGGATCCTTATGTGGTTTCTTTAGAGGAACATACATGCAATAACACTGGGTGTGGTTCATGAAAAGAACAGACATGCAATGACTTTAGCTGTGGTTCATGAAAAGAACACACATGCAATGACACTAGGTGTGGTTCATGAAAAGAACAGACATGCAATGACACTGGTAGATCCTTCTGTGTGGTTCATGACAAGAACAGACATGCAATGACACCGGTGGATCCACGTGTGGTTCATGAGAAGAACACACATCCAATGACACTGGTAGATCCTTATGTGGTTCATGAAAAGAACTAACATGCAGTGACACTGGGTGTGGTTCATTAAAAGAACAGACATGCACTGACACTGGGTGTGGTTCATGAAAAGAATAGACATGCAATGACACTGGTGGATCCTTATGTGGTTCATGAAAAGAACAAACATGCAATGACACTGGTGGATCCTTATGTGATTTGTTTAGAAGAACACACATGCAATAACACTGGGTGTGGTTCATGAAAAGAACAGACATGCAATGACATTAGTGGATCCTTATGTGGTTTGTTTAGAGGAACAGACATGCAATAACACCGGTGGATCCACGTGTGGTTCATGAGAAGAAAACACATCCAATGACACTAGTAGATCCTTATGTGGTTCATGAAAAGAACTGACATGCAGTGACACTTGGTGTGGTTCATGAAAAGAACACACATGCACTGAAACTGGGTGTGGTTCATGAAAAGAACAGACAAGCAATGACACGGGTGGATCCTTATGTGGTTTGTATAGAAGAACACATGCAATGACACTGGGTATGGTTCATGGAAAGAACAGACATGTAATGACACTGGTGGATCCTTATGTGGTTTGTTTAGAGGAACAGACATGCAATGACACCGGTGGATCCACGTGTGGTTCATGAGAAGAACACACATCCAATGACACTGGTAGATCCTTATGTGGTTCATGAAAAGAACAGACATGAAGTGACACCGGGTGTGGTTCATGAAAATAATAGACATGCAATGCCACTAGGTGTGGTTCATGAAAAGAACAGACATGCAATGACTCTAGTTGTGGTTCATGAACATAACACACATGCAATGACACTTGGTGTGGTTCATGGAAAGAATAGACATGCAATGACACTGGTGGATCCTTATGTGTGGTTCATGAAAAGAACAGACATGCAATGACACTAGTGGATCCTTTGTGGTTTGTTTAGAAGAACACACATGCAATGACACTGGGTGTGGTTCATGAAAAGAACACACATGCAATGACACTGGTGGATCCTTTTGTGGTTTGTTTAGAGGAACAGACATGCAATGACACCGGTGGATCCACGTGTGGTTCATGAAAAGAACATACATCCAATGACACTAGGTGGATCCTTATGTGGGTCATGAAAAGAACTGACATTCAGTGACACTGGGTGTGGTTCATGAAAAGAACAGACATGCAATGACATCGGTGGATCCATGTGTGGTTTATGGAAGTAATAGACATGCAATGACTCTAGTTGTGGTTAATGAAAAGAACACGCATGCAATGACACTGGATGTGATTCATGAAAAGAACAGACATGCAATGACACTGGTGGATCCTTATGTGGTTTGTTTAGAGGAACAGACATGCAATGACACCGGTGGATCCATGTGTGGTTCATGAGAAGAACACACATCCAATGACACTGGTGGATCCTTATGTGGTTTGTTTAGAGGAACATACATGCAATGACACCGGTGGATCCTGATCTGGTCTATCTAGAGGAACACACATGCAATGACACCGGGTGTGGTTCATGAAAAGAACATACATGCAATGACTTATGTGGTTTGTTTAGAAGAACATACATGCAATGACACTGGGTGTGGTTCATGAAAAGAACAGACAGGCAATGACACTGGTGGATCCTTATGTGGTTTGATTAGAAGAACACACATGCAATGACACTAGGTGTGGTTCATGAAAAGAACAGACATGCAATGACACTGGTGGATCCTTATGTGGTTTGTTTAGAGGAACAGACATGCAATGACACCTGTTGATCCACGTGTGGTTCATGAGAATAACACTCATCCAAAGACACTGGTAGATCCTTATGTGGTTTGTCTAGAGGAACAGACATGCAATCACACAGGTGGATCCATGTATGGTTTATGAGAAGAACACACATCCAATGAACTCTAGTGGATCTATCTTGGCATAATTTGATGTATTCCACGATGCATTTCATTGTACAAGACACTTTCCATTTTTATACTACTCAGTTTTGCCCTTGGTTTTATGTTGTACTACTTAGTTTTGGCCCCCTCTCTATCTTTCGTAGAAGCCCAAATCTATGCTCACCCTGTCTGCTACTCCCTGATTGGTTGTCACAGTTGTCACGCGGATCGTGCGCACCAACCGTTGATTCGGTCCGATCCAACGATGATCGTTGCACACGTCGTGCCCTTCACAGTACAGCGTGAGACAGCACGGAGGTCTCCCTCCGCGAGACTTCTACAGGAAGGAACATGATGTCGTCCATCGAAAAAGTCGTCGAGCGGTCATGTCAAGTTTAATCAAGTCTGAAAAGCCTACTACTGCTACTACAACTCATGCACAGGGTAACAGGGTCATCGAGTGCATGGTTGTCGATGGGACGCTGCAATTTATTGCCACTTGATTTTAATCAGACATATCCCATTTGTACGCAGCGCTCTCAATCTCACTTCCAACTGGGCCCTACCTCTAGTAAATTCCATGAGGCAAGGGGCCCCCTCGAGTAGATCTAACATTGATAGAAATTAGTTCCGCGTCACTTGCATGCAGTGGAATCGAGGTCTGCCATGAGCGTGTTTTCAATGCAGCTCTAAAGTGCAGATCGTGGCTGTTTAAAAAAAAGGGAACCGAAAAAAAGGGTGGAGATCGTGGTAGCCCCCGCCCCCCGCCCACCACACGTGTCCACTCGAGGACTACGAATGGTCCGGTGTTTATAACCCCCCTCGACCTTCTTCTTCCATGAGCTCGTGTCATTTCCCCCCAGTCTGTCTAGTCCCAAGACCCCAATCTACACCTGCCGCGCACACCAAAGCTCCCTCGTTTGCACTACCTCCTTCCCTTGGTGCGCCATGAAGTGTACGCATGGAGACGATCCGGAGGTGAAGCCAGTTGAAGGCGCAACAGCAGATGGCTCGGTCGTCGCCAAGCAGGCGGAGGCGTCTTCTCCGGGCACGAACGCCGCTCGTCGCCGCGCCGTCAAGGGTGCGAGCTCATCCATCTATCCATTAGCTGTCGCTGCCGAGCAGAAGGTGGTAGCCGTTGCCGCCGAGCAGCAGGTGGTAGCCATCGCCGCCGAGAAGCAGGTAGTAGCCATCGCCGCCGAGCAGCAGGTGGTCGACAATGTCGTGGTGCTAGCGGCAGATCTAGATAGGGGGCAGGCGACAGGCGGAGGCAATCCGGTGATCTACATCGATGACCCCATCGCCGTTTAAGAAATCTTCGACGCAATCGCAGAGAATGATGAGTTCGAGGAGGAGGTCCCCGATGAGGAATCCGAGGTACTACATTGCTAGCTTCTCTAGTCGCAGCCGCAGTTTTCACTGTTCATAAATAGGATTTGCTCAATCGTGAATAGATTCTTTTGCTCTTGAAGTAGGGTAGTATATATATGATTCGATCGGTTGATTGATGCATCTTCCATCTAGTCACAAAAACCGAATCCGTCTAGTCACAAAACCCCAATCTGCTCATCTGCCATCTAGTTGAGTTTGCTAGTTGAGTGTTGATTTCGATATACAGCAGGCCTATAACATTACATTTATATTCTTTACTGAGCCCAATGATTCAATTTTGCCCCAAAATAGTTCAAGGGCGTCTAATGGTGTAGTTTTCTTAGGGATGGTTAGTGAACCTGAGGCAGCAATGCACATAAACAATATAGGTTGTGATGTTGGTATTTTGGTTCTCCGACTCCATCGCTGAAAAAATGAGGCCCTAATTTTTCTCTCATATGGAACCTAAATATATAATATTTGTATTGTTTTTGATCTATGAATGCGTTGCATGATGCATTTGTATATCCCTGAATATTGTTTTGTACGATTACATTTCAATTTCTTATCGTGGCCAATGATTCAAATTTGCCCCAAAGAGAGGCAGACACATTGGTGTCAAATTTTTTCAGGGATGAGTGAGCGAACCTAGGGCCATGTACAAGATCAATATAAGATGTGCAATTGTTACTTGGTTCGCTTATGCCATCTCTATAGAAACTTATGAGGCTGCAATCTTTTTTCTACATTCATAGAACTATGATATTTGAATTATCCATTCCATGCATTCATAGTGTATAAGAATTACATTTTAGTTTGTCATCGAGGCCGATGATTGAAATTTGCCCCAAAAGAGTTCAAGGGGAGACACGTATGATGGTGTCGTGTTTTAAGGATGGGTTGGTGAACCTGAGGCAGCAATGCACACAAACAATATAGGTTGTGTTGTTGGTACTTTGGTTCTCCAACTCCATCTCTGAAACAAATTATGAGGCCCTTCATTTATTCTCATATGGAACTACATATATGATCCTTGAATTGTTTCTGATCTTTTAATGATTGGTATGATGTATATGTATATGAATGGTTTTGATCATAAGTATTTTTAACATGCACCTAAAGATTAATTGTTTGGTTTTTTATTTATAATTACAATATTTAGGCTTGTTTTTGTACCTGACTATGTATATCCCTGAATAATGTTTTGTGCGATTACATTTCAATTTCTTATTGTGGCCAATGATTCAAATTTGTCCCAAAAGAGAGGCAGACACATTGGTGTTAGATTTTTTCAGGGATGAGTTAGTGAACCTGGGGAGATGTACAACAACATTACAGGTTGTGCAATTGTTACTTGGTTCGCTGACTCCATCCCTGAAGAAACTTATGAGGCCCCTAGATTTATCCTACATTCACTCTGATGCAATTATTTGTCATTGTGTTGAGATGAAATGATATATGAACCGATCAAACTATTGCTGAGATGCTTTATCTTTGATATCCACGGATATATTGTCTTACATATACATGTTGTCCATTCTTGAGTTGTAATACAATTCAATCATATGTATGAGTTCTAAGTTATGTTCTTAAAAATCAACAGGAGGATGATGATGAAGTGGACGATAGCAAGGTATCCAAGGACAACAAGAGCTACATCTAGGCCGATTACGGTGTGGGCTAATCCGTTTCCATCGTAGGGGGAGAATGTTTTGCCCATTCTGTGGCAGAGCAATCAACATGGACCTCAACAGCATGATCCAGCACGCGGAGGGCGTTGGCAAAGGCGGAGGCAGAAGGCATAGGCCGATTACCTTGGCGCGGCACGCAGCCTACGGAAAATTCCTCCGGGAGTATGTCAGGACTGGCCTGTATCCCATCGACTAGGTTGTCGCTGCCTCCTGCTGATAAACCCCTGCCCTGCTAGGCATCTCCGTGTCCCGGCCTCCTGCTATAGCCCCTGCTTTTATTTTGTTCTAGTTAATTATTACCTGTGTGTGCCATGTAAGACAATATATCCGTGGTGTCTCTAGTGAACCTTCTATATTAATCTACTCCTTTATATGGAGTGCCTTAAAGTTTCTAGTGTTCAATTATATTTACTGATCATGCTCATGCACACTACAAAATATTTCTAGTGCTCGATTATATTATAATTGTCAAGAAATACATCAACAAGTTAAATTGGTCAAAATTTTGTATTGAAGTAATTAAATGTATCACACACATAATAAACTAGAAACTAAAATCTAGTTCAAATACATAATGTATCACCACCACTTGTTGTCATCCTTGACTTGCTTCCCCTTCAGCCGCTTGATGTCGCCACCGTCCCAAGATCCCTGCTCGTCCTGAAACCACTTTCTGTCCTCCTCGCGCTTCTTCTCCTGGGCTAGCTTGCAACCAGGGCATAACTCTCTCGCGAAAAACCCCGCCTTAACCATCCCATCTTTCATGGTAATGAGCTTACTATACAACTCATACGCCATGTAGGCGTCTCTGGCTGCATACTCGAGGTGCACCTGGCTCATCGGCTTCCACTCCCAGTAGTCGTGATCGAGTCGCTTCAATTTCTTCAGTTTTTCATAGGATTTATCGATGATTTCCGCTGCCAGATCACCCATGCCATCCTTCGCTGGGTATGATTTGATCTTGTACAGATTTTGGATGTCGATGTGGTGCCCCTTTGGGATTTTTATCAACGCACGAGAAAGCATAATTGTGTCATTTGTGATATCCACGCTAGTGAAAGTTATCCCTTTCCTACACAAGAACTCGACCAGAGCCGGACAACGCATCTCAGTTGGTTTACTCCTGCACTTAGATGGTTCTAGGGATGTAAGGGAACAAGGGATGCAGAAGTGGTGATCTCAAATTTAAATTTCACATACCTGCAGAAGTGTTAAACGAGGACCTCCTCATGTATGGCAATTTGCACGACAACGATCTCTTGTGGAGAATTTTTTCGCTTATTTGCACGGGTGTACTCCAAGTCTAGCCCCACAAACTTGTGCTTCTCTTTCTCAAGCAATTGCTCAAACCTGGCGAGAGTTGTCTCCACAGTCGCTTCATAATTTGTGTACACCACTGTCAAAGTCGTGGTGCCATGGGCAGGGACCAAGTTGGTCTCTGTTGTGCATTTCCCATCGTCCATGCCTGCAAGGAAATGGGTGAAAGGAAATGCCTGCAAGGAACTGCCTGCGAGAGGAAGAAGGAGATGAACCGATGGTTCCAGAATAGAGGAAGAAGAAGCGCCCAGGAAAAACTGTAGAGGAATGACTGAGGAAGAGGAATGACTGCAGAAGAAACGTGGTAACTGCAACTTTCGGTTCGAGAACTCACCGTGGTTACGTGGAGATCGTGGCAGTGCTGCCGGTTCAACAAGTGGGGCTAGTTCATGCGAGAATATGAAATTAGCTATGCATTTTTCTATGTGAGAAATTGAGAGAAGTCATTTATATTTTGTCTATCATAATTAAACACAATGAAGTTGGTAAAGCCCAAGAGATTTGAACAAAAGAGATTTGCTAGTTTAACATACAACAACACTTATAGGCCCAACATGGCAGAACTTGGAGAGCCCCAGAACTTGAGCTAGCACAGAGACCTCGGCAGAGGTGGCAGAATTCATGTGGGTGCAACCACGGCGATGGCGAGCTTGGATTCTAGAGGAGGAAAACAGAACCGATCATGGTCGACAAGGTGATAGATCTCACCGGGAACCAATTCTCGTCCCCGACCGTGCCATTGGTGCGTCCATGGTGAGGGCAAGCTCTGACTCAGGATGGGGAGGAGAGCAGGGACGAGCAGCTTCGTCACTTCCCAGCTCTGCGCCATGGCCACGACCACAGATTGCCGCTCCAGGGAAGAAGACGCGTAATGGATGCAGGCGCCAACGCTGCAAGCCTACAGGGAGGAGAGCTGGGCCGAGCAGGTTCGTCCATGTCGCAGCTCCACGCCATGGCTGCGACGCCCCACAGATTGCCACTCCGGGGAAGAAGAAGACGTGTAATGGATGTAGGCGCCAACGCTGTAAGCCTAATTGACACCTAAGTGACGGGAGCGATAGGAGGGACATAACGACGAGAACTGACAGGAGGGGCCCAACTTGGCGGCCATTAGCCTAATTTTTTGTATTGAAACGTAAACTTGAATTCGTGCCAAAAATACCCTCTGAGTATTTGGCAAACCAACTGTAGTCATCGCAGATGATTTCAGGGAACTTGGGTACCGCGTTGCCTGGACACCCCAACTTTTGGGCCGCAAAATGATATTCTCCACGAGGGGCCCACACCCCCTAGCAATGCGGGCCAGCCCAGGCTGTGCCTGGGAGGGGTGTGGCCGTCTAGGGAACCCCCTCGGCCTCCCTCTTCTCCTATAAGATGCCTCTTGACATAAAAACCTAGGGGGGTTCGATGTTTTTCCAGATAGAGTTCCGCTGCACCGCCACCACCAGATACCGTGATTCGGAACCAGAAACTCCATTCTGGCACCCTTCCGGAACGGGGAATTGGAGGAGATCATCGCCATCATTGTCACCATCACTTCTCCATCAACCATCCATGATTCCCCCATCCAAGAGTGAGTAATCCCCCGCTATAGGCTATGGGGATGGTAGGGATTTGATGAGATCATTCATGTAATTGCATCCGATTGTTAGGGCATGGTGCCTAGTATCTATTATTAGTGCTTTTAGACTTTCTTGCAACTTGTTATGCTTAATGCTTGTCACTAGGGCCCGAGTGCCATGATTTCATATCTGAACATGTTATTGATTCATGATGATAGTATTGTTTATGATCTTACCTACAAGTTGTATACACATATTGTTGTCCGGAACCAAAGGCCCTAAAATGACAATAATCGGGATAAGCGGAGGGAATGGCTTTGATGTGAGTATCACATGTGTTTACGGAGTGTTAATTCTTTGCTCTGGTGCTCTATTAAAAGGAGCACCTTAATTGCCAGTAGTTCCCTTAGGGCCCCACTGCCAATGGGCTAGCGGGACAAAAGATGTTGTGCAAGTTCTCATTAGGAGCACGTATGAATATATATGGAACTTATGCCTATGATTATGTAGTACCTGGATGCTTTATCTTATTTATCTACAAATGCCTATGTCTTGATTGCTATATGAATTGTCTTGTCCATGCAACGCCCCACCATCCATCCCTATGCCTACCGCGCTTTAATCCTACTATTTACTGCAATTGTTACTACTGTCTTTACTTTTACTACTGATATTACTTTGCTATTGCTACTACAAAATTGTTGCTACTGATAAATTTTTGTGAGCAAGACTGTTTCCAGGTGTAGCTGAATTGACAACTAAGTTGTTAAGGCTTATAAATATTCTTTGGCTCCCCTTGTGTTGAATCAATAAATTGGGTTTTACTTCCCTCGAAGACGGTTGCGATCCCCTATACTTGTGGTTCATCAGCTGCCATGAGAAGATGTCTTGATTTGCTTGGAGGAACTTGACGAGTGCACTTTCCTATGTGCTATCTAAACCTACAACTATCTGGGTCACCTTGGAGGGGTCAACATTCTTCAATGGCTTCGTCTTCGTCTCTTCCGATGCATTGAACTCCGGAGTTGGCATTGTCACCTCCTTCTTTGTCACGGGCATCTCGAACGGGTCGATTGTATTCTTGATCTCCTGGTACTCCTGAGCGTGCATCACGGTTTCAGCAAAGGCGGCATTTCCATCCTCCCACCCTCGCGCCTTCTTCGTGTCTCCCCTAATGGTGATCACGCCTTTGGGACCTAGAATTTTCATCATATTGTAAATGTAACACGGACGAGCCATAAAATCCCAGTAAGACAACTATCCGAATATAGCATGGTAGGCTCTCTTGAGAGGGACCACTTCGAAGGAAAGTTCTTCCGTCCGGTAATTCTTTGGAGTTCCAAAGGTAACATCCAAAGTGATCTCTACCAGGGAATTTGCTTGTCTTCCTAGGACAACTCCGTTAAAGATCACAGAGTTGTGATTCAGCTGTGTCTCCGATATCCGCATTCGGTGCAGCATTTCGACATACAAAATATTGATGCTGCTGACACCGTCCATAAGAGTCTTGGAGAAACCATAACCGTCAATGAGTGGATTGACAATTAAGGCGTATTTTCCTTGCCTTTGCAACTTAGGCAGATGATCAGCACGTTCAAAGGTGATTGACACTTCCGACCAGTCCAAGAATTGTGGGACAGCCGGAATAGTTGCGTTGAGCTCATGCAAAACTGCCTTCTTGACCTTAGCTGGTTGAGACCCAAGGAAAGTGACATAAGTGTCTCTCTTCGTTGGGAAGTTCTTCTTTCCATCCGACTTGGGATTTGAAGGGCCAGCTTCCTCCATGTTGGAATCTTCCTTGGTCTCCTTTTCTTTTTCAGGATTCTTCTTTCCCTTCTTCCGCTTAGCCCTGTAGCCAGCGGAGTCATCTTTTTTGATGTCGTCATTGAAACGACAGTCAGCATTTGTGTGGGACGAGCACCCGTTGGCATCTATGTGATGCACACACGGGTTGTTGGCAATGTTGGCCCAGGAGTAGGTTTTGTCGGGTTGCTGGTCTCCTCTACCCTAGACTCTTGACGTCCCATGACCGCGTCTGTGACCACCTCCGCGCCCTCCTCGTCCTGTAGACCCGAAAGTAGCAGTGACAACTACGGTTTCCGCATTGGGTTTTGAGATGTTCTTGCGCTTCTGAGCTTGTTGCTTCGACTGTTTTGCCGACTGTGGTACCACCAGGGCGTTTAATAGTCCTTCTACATCGGCATCAGCATCTGCATATTTGCATGCCGTCTCTATCATCTCACCCAGATCGTTGACCTTGTGCACTTCAAGCGGTGACATAGTAAACCAATTGGGAGTCCTGTAATGAAAGCTTCAATCACAGTTTGGTCATTTACCCCTTCGCATGAGTTCTTGGTGTTGATCCATCATCCGAGGTAATCTCGGCAAGTTTCTCCGGCTTTCTAGGTGCAATGTTGTAGGTCTCCTATCGTATAGGGCCTCCGATATGTGCCGTACAAATTCCGAAAGAACGCGCTTTGCATATCATACCAGTTGTGGATGGTATTCTCCGGAAGTTCATTGAGCCATGATCATGCCATCTTCCGCAGCATAAGTGGGAGATACCGGGTCGTGACCAAGCTATTTTCCGCCTTTTGCGATGCAGCAAGCCTGAAAAAATTCCTAGAGCCAAGTATCCAGCCAGGCCACTCCATCATATGCTTGGATGTGTCTTGAGATAGCAAATCCTTCCGGGAAGTGTGCTTGTCAAATTCGTGGTCCGAAGCATTTTGGACCCACGTAGATATCATCGTTCTCATAGAACCGCGCCTCTATGTTAGAGTTGATCTGGTGTCTCGCGTCACTTGGTGACAAGGAACATCATCTTTGTTGTTCGCTACGGCCGTGGTGCCTTGGAGCCGTACTTCTGCTTCTGACACCACCTCCTACACCATGGCGCCCTCATTGGCCTCATCGAGAGCCGTTGTGATGGCTGCTTCGCGGAGAGGGTGGTGCAGGTGGATTGTTTAGGGCTGATCGCCGGCCTCCATCCGGAGCGTCATTATTCCGGTTCCGGGGAGGGTCTTCATTACGATGAGCCCCCTGCCGACTTGACTCGACATGGTGTCCGGCGTTCCTTTGTCCGTCATTCCCACCGTGATGGGGTTCAGTCGGACGGCTTGCATGTCTAGGAGGTGGCATCCTTTGACGGGGATTGTTCGTTTGCGGTACCAAAGTTCCTGGGCGAGTGCATGGCGGTACCCAAGTTCCCCGCTTGCCGCGTTTTGTAAAGTTCAGCTACCAACTACTGAGAGGGGCCATTTCGAGGCAAACTCATCTCACCCCTGCCAAATTCAAACATTCCGTGAAACAGCCCCGTGAAATAGACGGTCGGGACCCTCATGTCGGTCATCTGTCCGTGACGCAAGCGCCAACATGGCAACCTCTTAGGCAAATCGAGGAACTAAGTGGATTGGATGCGTTGACCAATTTCACAAATCAATTCCCACCTTTCCCCTAGCACCGGCAGCATCGGAATCCACCCTCCAGGCAGGACGATCCCTTCGGACATTTGACTTCCAGCGCCAAGTTGATGTGCCCAGTCGCTGATTGCGAGCTCCAATGGCTCATGCCGTAGCCATCGTTGCGAGGATCTAGCCCGCCTCCGCCACCGACGAGCCGAGCAGCTCGGAGGATGGTAGATCCTTCTCCCAATGAAGAAGAAGTTATGGCTACAAGCGGGTGAGCTACCCTTCTCTTTGCTATTTGCACTAATTATAACTGCTAGCTGGCTACTGAACCTAAAATTGTTTGTTAGCCCAACACTGACAAACATATTTTGTCCACAGTTTTCTGTCAAGTGGGCTCTCCGTGGATCACCCTTACCTGGTTACGGTAGTCCTCTTCAGGTACGACACTAAGGGCAAGTGGTATGAACACCATTGTATCACGATGGAAGAAGCGCCTGCGCAGATCTGCACTATATCTGGTATGGTTGCTGCTCTGTGTAATCATGATGAATTATGGCCAAAGCAGACTGCAAAGTTCAGCTTCATGGATGAACGTGGCATCATGGTTCCTCTAACGTGTGACAGACAGCTAATTGGTTTGATGAAAAGGTATGCTTCGGCTTGTGATGACCCACAAGTATAGGGGGTGTATTGCAATATTTTCGATAAGTAAGAGTGTCAAACCCAACGAGGAGCAGAAGGTGCTGGCTAGTGGTACGGATCAGGAATTCTCTACAAATACTTAGCAAACGGATTTTTAGGGGTTTTTGATAAAGCAAGTAAAAAAGCACGAGTAAATAAAGGACAGTAAGAATAAATGCAGCAAGTGGCCCAATCCTTTATGCAGCAAAGGACAAGCCGGTTGTATTACTTAAGATGACCGAACGTTCTCGAGGACACATGGGAAGACTGTCAAGTGCTTTCGCTTAAAATAGTTGATTAATTTTCTTTAGCTTGCTAAGTGTTGTGTGGGTGAACCTATGCTAATGTACCGACCTTCCTAGGATTAATACATACTTGTGATTATACCCCTTGCAAACATCCGTAAGTACAAGAAAGTAATTAAGGTAGAAAGCTAACCACAACTTTAAACTCTAAGACCCATACATCCCTTGTGCAATGGTTTCCTAACGGGGGTTCAGGTTTCTGCCACTCCGGCAATCCCTACAATTAGTAGCCAAATACACAATGCATTCCCCTAGGCCCATATAGGTGAAGAGTCGTGTAGTTGACGTTCACATGACACCACTAGAAGAAGTACACCACAACTTAAATATCAAACTATTGAATCTTTCTCAACACAAGTCCACTACTAACAACATGACTTCTCCCATGTCCTCAAGAACAAAACAAACTACTCACAAGACATCATATGGATCATGACCAGAGATGGAATAATGATTTATAACAATCTGAACATAAACAATAATTCAATGGTTCACTCAATAGCATCAACTACAAAGAGTAATCAACACCGGGAAAGTTTCCCCTATGAACTATGCAAGATTCAATGCAATTGTTACAGCAATATGGAGATGGTGATGAGGGTGCTGATGGTGATGCTGGTGGTGATGATGATGATGATGATCCCGATGAAGTCCAGCTTGATGGTGGTGTTGATGACGACGATCTCCCCTCTCCGGGAAGGAATTCCCCCGGCAGAAATCTGTCTGCCGGAGAGATATTTCTCTCTCGGTGTTTTCTGCCCCGCAGAGGCGGCGGAATCTTTCTGTGGTCGCTCCCCGAGTCTTAGGGTTTAGGGAGGATGATATACGCCAGAGGGGAGATCCAAAGGTGGGCCAGGGCAGCCACACCACCTGCTGGCATGGCCTAGGGCTACCTGCGCCAGGGGGTGGTGTGGGCCCCCTGTGGCCCATCTCCACTCCGTCTTCTGGCATCCTTAGTCTTCTGGAAAAATAGGATTTTCCATATATTTTCCCGGATTTTCTGATCTTCGCGAATTTTGCCTCCAAACATCACCTTTTCCATCAGAATCCTGACTGCAGCGGTCCATGTTCCAAAAGTCATCAACCATGCAAAAACAGATGAAATAACATAAGTATCACCTCTCAATACGAAATATATCAATGAATAATAGTGAATTAAGACATAGAGTAGTGATGCAAAATGGACGTATCAACTCCCCCCAAGCTTAGACTTCGCTTGTCCCCAAGCAAAACTGAGCTCAATAAACATGGCCTCGGGTTTATGGAGTGAAGAGTCGATAAAAGAATACGGACAAGAAGCATCACATTCATCAATACATAGATCATAATAGAAGACAACTCACTATTATATAACTTAACTTGCAATGAGTAAAGGAAACACAATAAAGATGCATAAAGTAAATCATAATTAGTAATGGCAAACTTAGCTCTTGGTCGAAGAACAGTTGATAATTTGCCGGAGTTCACAATTAACTGGTTTTTCCATGATAGCTTTCAAAGTAGTAAACATCAAGATAAGAGCAATGTGCAAAGCAAGGAACATAAGCAACATGATTGAATAAATCATCATATGAATGAATGAAACACGACAACTCAAAATACTTGCTGAGATAGAAGGGAGTAGGTTTACTGACTCAACTAGAAAGTAAAAGAAAGGCCCTTTGCGGAGGGAAGCAGGGATTGCAAGTCTCATAAAGAGCTCCCAAAAATTATGATACTTACTAGCTTTCAGCTCTCATTGCCCCTATCATAGGCATCTTTAGGTGATTAAGGTTAAAGTGATCAAATATGAGGATATGCATTGACAAGTTGTAAATTGAGAATCTCATGTCCCTTGAATACGAGGTCCGCTCCTCATGCTACTCAAGTTTAGTCACTGGTAAGTTCTTGTCATCGTAAGCATATGTGTATCATAGAGAACCGCCAACGGGGTACCCCTTGCCCGATGATACGGATGAATCCCCATATCAAAATGACAAGGCAAGCAGACAACAAGTATCTCAGCAATCTTCTTATTTACCATGGGAATATGGTGCTTTTTTTCTCTCTTTCCTCTTTTCATAATATCTCCTTTTTTTCTTTTCTCTTTTTCTCAATCTCTATCTCTTTTTTTATAAGAAGAATGCTTCATAGATACTCGTTATGGTTACGCTGCAGGTTTCCACCATGTTAGCATGGATTAGGCCAGCGGCCCAGGCGTTTCTCTAACACATATGCATAACTCCATGGACTTACAAGCTCCCCTTTCATTTCACACCGACGACATCCATAGACAAAAGAACATGATATCAACTTGGTACAAAGTACCAGTGCAATGTTGAAAGCGCTCCCCATGACAGCATGGTTCTGCTAATTCACAACTTACAAAGCGCAAGCATATACGCAACATAGATGGGCACAATGGTTCAAGTTTATTAAGTGCAAGAAAGCAAAGTGTGCCATCAAGTTCGTGAGAGATTTAATCACTAATTTTCACATAACAAGTTTAATTTGGGAGATAGACAAAACAAGAATTTACTTGGAATAGCAATAATGCTACTAGGTAGGTATGGTGGACACAAATGGCAAAGGTATTGGTTTTAAGGAGGTGGGTGCACGAGAAGAATTCCCTCTCAGTACAGGTTTTTGGCTAGCAAGGCTGGGTAGCAAGTACAAGAGTTAAAGGAAACAAACAAAGATACAAGTGATAAAGACAAACAGGCAATCTTCCTTGGAAGCACAAAATATCTTAACTAGAGAATACTAGACTTATGAGCAAATCAAGAAAGAAAGATGTTGAAATTATATTTCTTTAGAGTACTTTTATCTTTTTCATTCAACTCTCAAAAATAGTGTGCTACTGACCGAGCCAGGTTTGCCAAAACCAACTAAATTAACTCAATGATCCCAAAGTGATACCAATACTAACAACAAGATCAATCATATAACCACAAATTGAAAACTAATATAAGCTATGCAAAAGAGTGAAGGATAGAACTTCTCATTAATATTCCATAACGGAAACTCACACCAAGGGATACACATCTAACGAGAGAGGGGACACTTCCATAATGCAAGCCATCCTACATAATAACTTCTCTTATTCATGATATGACTCTACTAATAAGGTAAAAAGATAGAAGATAGTGATGTGATACCGTGGCACTCCCCCAAGCTTGGAACAAACCAAGGGGATGCCAAACCTGATGACGAATTACTCCTTAGGTGGTATTATGCTCTTAGTTGACATGAGGAAATCTTCCAGCATCTTGCGAAGCCTATTATTCTCCAATTGAAGCATGTCCACCTTCCTCTTCAACTCCCGGTACTTATCGTAGAACTCTTTAGTGACTCGTAGGGCTTCCGTTGATGCAGGGCAAGTGATTAAAGGTACCACCCTTGCTTGGGGTCTTGGAGGTCTTCCTCCATAGGCTCCTTCCCTTTATCCTTGTCGGACACCATTGTGCTTCTAAACTTTCAAAGAGTATGTCCTGGCAAAAACAGATCGAAACAAAAACACGGTGAAAACATGATATACGAACCTCGGGGGATCTGGGGGGTTATATATTACGAAGTTTCATATCAAAAGGAAGGTACTGGGAGAAAACGAGTCGGAGGCGGAGTCCGGGGTGGACTCACCACCTAGTGGCACGGCCAGGAGTGGGCCCGCGCCACAGGGTGGTGTGAGCCACCCTAGCTCTGTTTCCATCCCTTTTTCGCTTCGTAGCTTTCCTTATTGACTAAAAACTATAAAAATATAGTTGGATGGTATTTTCGTGGAACTTTTCTTACCAGAACCGTTACCTATTTTAAAGTGGGCTCTGCAGGTTTCTGAATTTGGTATCTAGTAGATTCTTCCGGAGTCACCACTTGAATATCATTGATATCTGAATCTTCATACACTTATTACTTGAGTCATCAAACCCTTCTCTTCCTTATTACACCATTATCTCCACTACTTGGAAATTTCTTTCACAGAAAACTCCACACAGTTCTCATTAGCAACATTAGTATAAGTGAAGTGATACAACCTTTTGAGTTCAACTTCAACTGAAAACCATCAAAACATAATCTACTGTAGCAACTCCTTCCGAAAACCCAAAAAGAATTCAAAAAGGAAATCGATTAAAGAAGCAAATGCAAGAGTGGCAAAATCTGTCAAAACAGACCAGCAGGTAAAGATCAATTTTTTTAAAAATCTTCTGTTGCTCAAATCAAAAAGTGCAAAACTAACAAAAGTTAAATAACAACCTGGATCACAAGCACAAACAATTACAGCTCAATCCGACATACAGAGATCTCTCATGAATCTTTACGGTGAAGCACAAATTTTTTTTCGGGACAACATCTTCCCCAAATCTTACTTCTCTCTCATTAGAAGTTGATCTTGACACAGAAACCAAACAAAATGGATAAGGAGAGGTTACTACCGAAGTAATAACTTCCAAGACTCAAAGAAACACAAACAAACTGAAAGCAAAAACAAATTGGGTTGTCTCCCATAAAGCTCTTTCTTTATAGCCATTAAGATGGGCATGATAATTTTGAAGACTCTCACATAGGAATATGAATTGAAGCGAAAGAGAGCATTAAGAAGCAAAAACACAAACACACATTTAAGTCTAACCCACTTCCTATGCAAGGGAATTTTGTAAACAAACAAGTTGTTGAAACCAAAGGCAACTTGCATAAGAAGGCAAAAGAAGTGCAACATAAAAAAATTCAGCATAAAACGGGGAAACTTGATATTATTGAGATGCATAAGAACACATTTCCCTCTCTCATAGTAACTTTCAGTATCATGCATAAACTTAACAATATAACTATCACAAGGACCATCGTAGCAATGATCTCTTATTCTAACAGAAAACACATGAATACTAGCTCTCATAACACTACTTTGTGAAACAATATTAGAGGTGTCCTTACAAACGATAGTGTGTTCCTCTTTTTCATATTTAGTGACAAAGTCTTTCACATTTGCTATTATAGGTTCATCAACCATTTGTTTATCAGGTTCAACAGCTTTATTTGCACTTTCATTAACCTCACTAGCTATCATAGAATGTTCCTTTATATTAACTGGGAAAGGCATTTTCTCAATGTAAGGTTTAGGTAAAACATGATTAGTAGTATAAACTTCAGTATTTCTTGCAGGAACACTCTTAGCAATATCTTTATAAGGTTCGTGATACTTATTCCACTTCTTTTTAGGACTTCAATATAGGAAGCAAAAGCCTTAAAATAAGAAGCAATAGCTTGAGAGTCTAGACCATAAGCAGTTTTAATATTTTGAAAGTCATCAGTTCCCATAAAAGATTCAATGCATTCATAATCATAATTTATACCTGACTTTCTACCTTTGTCATTCTCCAAAGCTTCAGCATTGTCTTGAATACGGTCTAGCAGATCCCATTTAGCTTCTTTTTCCATGCGAGTGAATGATCCAGCACAAGAAGCATCCAACAAATCCTTGTCATGTAGAGGGAGCCTTGCATAGAAGTTATTGATAATAATATTGCTAGGGAGCTCATGGATGGGACAATTGAGCATTAGTAACTTCAATCTCCCCCAAGCTTGGGCTGTACTCTCTCCATCAAGAGGCCAAAAGTTGTATATTTGATTCCGATCTTTATGAATCTCACTAGGAGGATAAAACTTTGAATAAAAGAGAGGCACTATTTCCTCCCATTCCAGAGCCCGACCATTCTTCAGCAGCTTATACCATTCCTCAGCTCTTCCTTTCAGTGATAATGAGAATAACTTCTTCTTGACTTGATCTGTAGTAATACCCGCACACTTGAACAACCCGCATAATTCGTGTATAAAGAACAAATGATCACCGAGATGGACAGTTCCATCCCCAAAATAGTAGTTATCCATAACACGATCAATAATTCTTGTAGGTATTTTGAAAACATCATTCTCACCAGGTGGTGGCTTATCTACTACCTTAGCAGTGGTAGTAGCATTACCAAGTAAGAAACTCAGCGAATTATCCATAATGAAAATAAAGCGACTAGCAGAAGTAAACAATACTCACAGTAGAAGTTTCCTTTACCAGTTCCACTCTCCAATAGCGCTTCACTCCCGACAGCGGCCGGAAAATAGTCTTGATGACCCACAAGTATAGGGGGTGTATCGCAGTATTTTTGATAAGTAAGAGTGTCAAACCCAACGAGGAGCAGAAGGTGTTGGCTAGTGGTATGGATCAGGAATACTCTGCAAATACTTAACAAACGTATTTTTTAGGGGGTTTTGATAAAGCAAGTAAACAAAGTACGAGTAAATAAAAGACAGTAAGAATAAATGCAGCAAGTGGCCCAATCCTTTATGCAGCAAAGGACAAGCCGGTTGTATTACTTAAGATGACCAAACATTCTCGAGGACACATGGGAAGACTGTTAAGTGCTTTCTCTTCATATAGTTGATTAATCTTCTTTAGCTTGCTAAGTGTTGTGTGGGTGAACCTGTGCTAATGTACCGACCTTCCTAGGATTAGTACATACTAGTGATTATACCCCTTGCAAACATCCGTAAGTATAAGAAAGTAATTAAGGTAGAAACCTAACCACAGCTTTAAATTCTAAGACCCTTACGTTCCTTGTGCAATGGTTTCCTAACGGGGGTTCAGGTTTCTGTCACTCCGGCAACCCCTACGATTAGTAGCCAAATACACAATGCATTCCCCTAGTCCCATATAGGTAAAGTGTCATGTAGTCGACGTTCACATGACACCACTAGAAGAAGTACACCATAACTTAAATATCAAACTATTGAATCTTTCTCAACAAAACTCCACTACTAACAACATGACTTCTCCCATGTCCTCAGGAACAAAATGAACTACTCACAAGACATCATATGGATCATGATCAGATATGGAATAATGATGTATAACAATCTGAACATAAACAATAATTCAATGGTTCACTCAATAGCATCAACTACAAAGAGTAATCAACACCGGGAAAGTTTCCCCTATGAACTATGTAAGATTCAACGCAATTGTTACAGCAATATGGAGATGGTGATGAGGGTGCTGATTGTGATGATGGCGGTGATGATGATGATGATCCCGATGAAGTCCAGCTTGATGGTGGTGTTGATGGCGACGATCTCCCCTCTCCGGGAAGGAATTCCCCCGGCAGAAATCTGTCTGTCGGAGAGATCTTTCTCTCTCGGTGTTTGCCGCCCTGCAGAGGCGGCGGAATCTTTCTGTGGTCGCTCCCCGAGTCTTAGGGTTTTAGGAGGATGATATACGCCAGAGGGGGGAGCCAGAGGTGGGCCAAGGCGGCCACACCACTTGCTGGCGTGGCCTAGGGCTGCCCGCGCTAGGGGGTGGTGTGGGCCCCCTGTGGCCCATCTCCACTCCGTCTTCTGGCATCCTTAGTCTTCTGGAAAAATAGGATTTTCCGTATATTTTCCCGGATTTTCTGATCTTCGCGAATTTTGCCTCCAAACAACACCTTTTCCATCAGAATCCTGACTGCAGCGGTCCATGCTCCAAAAGTCATCAACGATGCAAAAACAGATGAAATAACATAAGTATCACCTCTCAATACGAAATATATCAATGAATAATAGTGAATTAAGACATAGAATAGTGATGCAAAATGGACGTATCAGCTTGCATGTTTGAGCTGAATTGTGATGTACTGGATGTGGAAGCTGCTGCAACTAGGAGTCACCCTTCTATTCTTGGACAGGGTGGTTGCTCGAACCCAATTAGCTCCTGGTAAGCAAAAGTCTCTTGGGGTTCGCATGTTTGTGCTGAATTGTAATTTTTGTTTTATTTACTCTGTAGATATTGGGAAGTTATGCAACAGTCTTGTTTGTTTGACAGGAAGCGCCGCAAGGTTAGAAACATGACTGTCGAGTCAGTCATTTTGCTGCCCGAAGAAATTAAAAACGAGTGGAAAGTTGATGCTGGACACGATTCTGGTGCCCATTATCCCGGCGATGCAGAGTACGTGAAGCTAAGAAAATTGGCACCGAGGAAGAGGAAGAAGGCAGGAAATGAAGAAGCCAGTGGACGTGAAGGCTGCTAGCAAAGAAGATGCATAGTAATGTGTTGAACTTGAACCTATATATGTAATTCGGTTAAATTCTGGAGCTCTGTGTGTGGAACTTTGCTGGGCGAAACAATCTACCCACGTTCTCTGAGTAAAATGTACCACGACTTAGGATTTGGAAACGCCCGAGTCAGTAGTTGAATCCAAAATTGTGATTGTGCCACTACTATCTGAAAACATGCAGCACCAGTTCCACGATTGCTGATGGGCAGGATGTCTCCAAATACGACGGAATGTAAGTGGCACAGAAATAAATTATTTAAACTGCTACACTCCATGAAGCAGCAACTTATTTCAGCTACTGCACACAACGACATGGCAACATAAACATCAATGGCAACCGATAATGCCCAGATGAGGACGAAATCGATACCACTTTCTGGCCTAATCTTGAGCCCGTCTATCTCACCGCCTCCCTGCTCCTGCATCCCCTGCATCTGGCGAAGCTCCCGAATCTCCAATAACTGGGTGTACGTGCTTCCAATTTATAAATTGTGGTTGTGCCATTTGCACGCGGCACAATCCACATAGATTATGTTTAAACAAACCACCAATGTCAGAATACCACCATGATCAGACAAAAGGAAGTAATGCAGGGTTAAGACAGATTAACAGGCGACCAATTTTTTCCTGCCAGGACTCCAGGACCACTAGTTGAGACCGCTAGGTCAAAAAGTATAACTATTACAACTTAAAGAGGCACGGAGCTCAAGCTAAATAGAACTAGTTATCACACAACTCCTTAATCTTCCTAATGTTAGCCCCATGCGCATCTTCCTGTGAGAGCAAGGATCGAATCGTCTGCTCCTTCCTTTTAGCATCTTCCTTGCACAGCTTCAATTGTTTCTCTGCATTTTTCCTCATGCACTTGTCAATACTCGTAGTTGTGTACTGCAGTACTTTGGCCTGGTGAAGATCATTCCTTGCTTGAGTCAGTTCTTGCTCTACTTTAGCCTTCAGGGCCAACACCGCGTCCCTCTCCTTCTCGACTTTGCTAACCTTGTCTTGCACCCTCCTGAGATCTCTCTTAATCTTGGCCGTGTCAACTGGTTCCCATAGCTTCATGTCAACACTGTCAAGAAGTGAGCTGAATACGGATTCTTTCAACTCAACAGTCATTTCCCATAGTTTGTCTAGCGTTTTCTGCATCGATTTGGGCCACTCTGGATCTACCCATTTGACAACAACGCAACTTCTGCCTTGCATCATTGCATGATGTCCTTGACACAGTAGAAACCTCCTGCCTGTGTTTCGTCCTTTGAATGCTACAAATTTAGCAGGCACATATCCATGTTTACATAGCAGAGGACTGTCTTCATCCGCTAAACCATGATAGTAGGAATCATACATCATCTGGTTGGCCTAACACATCATACACGCATGAGTAAACAGAGTAGATCTAGCTCAAAAAATAGATAACTGGCCACAGATGATAGAGATAGAGATGAGACGACTCACATCGAAATCACCATCCCTGTGGTCACGACGTGTTTCCTCGCTGTCTCCCCTTGAACCCATGGTGAGAGGGGAGGGGGTGGCTGCCGGAGAGGGGATTGGGATGGAGCCGCCGTCGGCTTGCGGCTATGGCAGGATGGGAGTGAAGTGGGGAAAGTGGCTTCGAGGGGAAGGAAGAGAAGTAATGGGGACGTGACACTAGGATATGGCCCACTAAACTCGTGAGTCGTGACACTCACAACAGGGGAGCTCCTGGTGTTGCGAGTTTGCCCAGAGCAAGCGGGCAGCAAGCATGGCCAATCATGCCGCAGAACAGCCTACTCGCGGATCGCTCTCACGAATACCACCCCAATCATCCAAGCGCCCCGATCGAACGGTATGTAACAATCGTCAAGCAGAACAACTGTGTTAGGGCGTGCCTTCTAGAAGACTCGGTCTAACAGCCACCATTCGGGGGCTAAGGTTAGGGTTCTCCTAAGGTTAGGATCCATATGTGGTTTATGAGAAGAACACACATGCAATGACACTGGTGATATGTGGTTTGTGAAAAGAACACACATGCAATTACTCTAGTGGATACATATGTGGTTTGTGGAAAGAACACACATGCAATGAACACTGGTGGATCCATATGTGGTTCATGACAGGAACACACATGCAATGACATTGGTTGATCCATATGTGCTTTGGTGAGAAGAATAGACATGCAATGACATTGGTTGATCCATGTGTGTCGTGGTGTGGAACACGGTAGTGCCATCGGGGATGGCTTGAAGGGGACAATCAGGTTGCTATCGGTGCCTACTCGCAACGGGTTGGGCACAGATACTGCAAACATACAGATGTACCCAGGTTCGGAGCCCTCTTGGTGAGGTAAAACTCCTACTCCTGTAAGGACCTACTATTAAAGGGGGCAAACGCCCAATACAAGTGCTCCTTGTGCTGTTTCCTTAGCTACTACTTGCTTGGAATTCTCTAAGTCCTTCTTCTGGTGTCTATTTTCCTTCTGCTTGAGCTTACTTAGAATCCCAGCACTACCCCCTTTATATACAAGTCGAGGAGGCATCTTACAAGATGGGTTCTAGAGTTTACTGTTTGGATCTGGGCCTTAGAAAGTGGGCCAGCTAGACATGGCCAAACGGTAGGCCCAGGTCCAGTCAAGCCTCTAGTATAGTGGAGGACCATGCTTTAGCACTGAGCGCTCCTGCTTTACTTTTCATTCGGCTCTTTATCCGTCAGCCGGCTCTTTATGTGTAAGCCGGGGCTTTCCTTGTTAGCCCTTGCTTTGCTCGTCAGCCTCCAGCTTTGGCGCAGTTGTCCAGTAGCGCCGGCCAGGCCAGCCAGCCTGTCCGGTCAAGGGTGCACTCACCAAGGAGCATCATCCCCACCGTACAATGTCCAGCAGATCCAAGGCGGCCGGCTACGAGCGGCCTCCCAGCCGGTTCTTCTGGCTACTCGGCTAGACGGGCCAGCCGGGGAAACTATAGTGCGGACCGGGTGGGGATTCCACCCGGCTGTGGTTCCTTCATCTGGGTCCAGACGTCCCGTGCTCCTTGGAGCCGGCTGGTTGGTCCCGTCTTGGCCTACCCGGGGGTCATCCCCCCGACACTAGTCCCCGGGCGCGTTAGGACTTGGCCTCGCGGAGAAGTTCTTGCATTAGATGCTTTGTCATTTTCGTTTGTCTTGTAGCCTTTGTTTTGTAGTCTTTTCCTGTACCGGCTTTGGATTCTGCGTTGTTTTCCCGGCTGGGGTTCACCAGCTACGGAGCCGATGGACCCACCCATAGGGTGTGATGGGTGACATTCTTGACCTGCTGCCGCACCCGGCCAGGAGATGGATCACCAGTCTGCTGTCATCGGTGCTTGCATAAGACACTCCTGCCATTTCTGGCGCGCGTCGCGTCAGTTTGACTTCTGGGTCTGCTGCTACAGTTTTTGGTAACCGTACGCATGCCTTCATCATTGTGTCTCCTTGGAGATCGTGGGAGCGTTTTGCCTCCCGCAGTAACTTCTGCGGGATCTTCTGTGTGTGCGGTGCTGGCGCACGCGATCTGCCTCGAACCGTCGCGGGGTAGTGGGGTGGTCGCTTTGCCACGTGGCGTGGAGGCAGGGGAACCTGCGCGGTTATCCTTCGCCGATAAATACGCGTGCAAGGAGCAGTGGTTCCTCACTTCGTCTCCCTGCACCTTACATCCTTATTCTTCCTCGCGCTCTAGCCTCTCTCTGCTTTTATGTGCCACTATTTTCTGGTCGCCGGCGCCGCTCCTCTTCTTCGACCGCGGTACCCCGCACCTCCACCACGGCTACCTTTCCAGGCAATTAACTGCCCGAGGTTGCCGGCGGCTGGTGCGGCTCTTATGTCATAGAGGAGATAGTGAGGGAAGTTCCTGTCGTCGGAGCAGGTGGTGAAGCATCACCTCGTGCCGGAGTGCGAGCAGCTGCCCCACCCCCAGCCTGGCGAGTCCGTTGTCTTCCTCGCCCACTTCACTCGCAGCCTCGGGCTGCCGCTGAGCCGCTTCGTCTTGGAGCTGCTGGTCACCTTTCATCTGTAGATTCACCACCTCGGAGCCAACGGCGCGATCCTCTCGCATCACATGGCTTGCTGCGAGGCGTTCCTCTGTGTCTGCCCGACGCTGCAAATTTTTTGAAGTTCTTCCACTTCAAGGTGCAGGTGGTGGGGAAGGGCAGTCCATTGACGGAGACAGGCTGCTACGCTATCTACCCGCGGCCGTCAGCGCCCATACCCAGCCTGGAGCTCCCTGACACCGTCAAGCTCTGGCAGCGCTCGTATTTTTACGTGCACAACAACACGGAGGTGGAGTTCATCAAGGTCCCCGCCTTCGCCAATGTCCCCTCCAGCCGGAAGGCCTGGACCGTCCAGCACTTGGGCACCCAGGGCGACATCGACTGGATGGGCGTCCGGCTGGCCGTCCTCATGGAGAAGGAGCGGCTCACCGCTCGGGACATTATGTTGTCCTGGATGGCGACCCACGTGCTCCCGCTGCAGCACCGGTCCCACAAGATGTGCCACCTCTCCGGCCATCTGGATCCCACCCGGGTATCCTGGCTGGACATGCCTTACACCGCCCTCCGCGAATGGCTCGCCACCATCTCGAAGGAGGCGCTAGAGGAGGAATGGCAGTTCTCCTTCCGGTCGTACCACAGCGGCCGGCTGCTGCCGAAGGTATGTTTTTCTTGCTCTTCTCCGGGTGGATTTTCCTGAGGGACTCCCATTTCGTGCCTCTCTTCCCTTGTTGAGTAGCTTTTCATGGCGCAGCTAGCAGAGGACGGTATGGGGGACACTGAGCTCCCCATCTTCGCCGTGGACTTCAAGCTGGCGAAGGCTCCATCCGCGGAGGCAGAGCGGTTCCCCATGCGGGCTGACAAGGGCTGCGAGTTCCCACCCGGTGAAAATTTGTTCACTACTTTTGCTATGTTTGTAGTTGTAATCTTGACTTTTTGCTTGTCCATGGAATAGCTACTCACGGCGAGGATGTGGATCTGGCCGAGCTCGCCGCGCCCAGGGGCAGGGGGAAATGGGCTGCCCCTACCAGCGCCGCCCCTGCCCTGCGTCCACCATGACGAGCGTTGCTGGGTAGATGCCCTTGTCCTTTTGGTGCGGGTATTTCCTTACATGTATTTGTGTTGCTCACATCTTATGTGTCTGCAGCGAGGCTATGTCCTTGTCCGGCTCCGCGACCGTCGCCACCACGTCCGCCCCTCACTTTGCCGAGAGGATCTGCAAGCTTGACATCCGAGGCCGCAAACTCACAGTGTCCGAAGCTGCGCCGGCTCCGGTGTCCGAGTGTAGCACCCCGCTAAAACCACAACTAGAAAATCGCTGTGTTTTTGTGTTGCGCATCATCATGACCGCATGCTCATGTCATCATGCCACATTGCATTCGAGCATCGTCATGTCATCATGCATCTTTTTGGCTAAAACTATTTTCTAAAAGCCTATTTTGTTTTTCTAAATATCCCCCGTCTCGATTTCAAACCAAAACCAGGGCCTCTTCCGGATATTTTGTTTTGTCTAAAAATAACTTAGAAAAGGTTATTTAAATAAAACAAGTCAAAATATAAATAAAAACTATTTTCCTGGGGGAGGCCGCCAGGCCCAAGGCCCGGTGGCAGGCTGACCCTGTCGCACCCTGCGCTAGATCCGCACGCCACCTCGCTCGCCCCGCGACCCCCACCCTGCCTCGATTCCATCGCCCCGATGCCACGCTCCTCTCCCTCATTCTCCATCCCCTTTTTCCGCCGCCGCCATCGCCCGCATCCCTCGCCACCATCCTTAACCCGCTCCTCTCTCCTCCCACATGCGACGTCCTCTCACAGGCATCCACCACGCCTGCTCCACCCCGTCAGCCTCCTCCCTCACCGGCCTCGCCAGCGTCCCCGAGCCCGCCGCCTGGAGCCTAGCCCCTCTCCGCCTCACCCTCGCTCGCCCCTTGGAGCTTCCCCACCGATCCCCTGCTCGCCTCACGCGTCACTGTTGTCCTCCTCCGCCGTGGTGATCGTGGCCGCCACATAGAGCGCCACCACTCCTCGAGCCCGAGCGTCGCAGCCACCAATTCCCCAAGCCGAGCTCCTTGCCGGCCGCTAGTGTCGCTGCTGTGCCGAACCAAGATCCACAGTTCTGCAGGCCCTGCGAGCCTTGATGCCCCCTCGTCCACCCGCCAGCTCGCTCCGACCGCTGCCTCCTCTCTGCTTGAGCACGCACCGATGCCACAGGAACTGCCGCCTCGACCTCGACCTCGCCCATGTCCACCACCGGCCGTCTTAGCCTTGACTCTGGCGCGAGTATGGCTGTCCAGGCACAGCCACACCGGCCTGCTCGACCACCTCCCTATGCGACCTCCACCTCGCAGGCATCCTCCTCTTCGCAGCCCCTCTGTCCCGGCGCTGACCGATCACCTTCGTCCACCTCGCCCAGCGTGGCCCCGCGTGCCCCATCGCCTCCGCACCAGTGTGGCTGCCAACCCACAGGAGTGTCGCCATGGGCCTCTACAGCCATCACCTCCTCGTGAGCGCCACGCACGCCTCTGTCTCGATCGACTCCTTTGGATCATGCGCATCCGTGTTGGTTCTCTGCAGCGGGTCTGTCAAGTCCTTTTGGTCTAGTTGATGCGTGTGGGAGAGGTGTTGTGAATTACATGGTGGTGTCCATGTGAAGATGGAGTGATCTCGGCAGCACCGAACGGAACCCCTAGGCCTCCGACATGGTGCGACAAGTACTTCTACCCAAGCATAAGACGGTGGAACCTCGATGCCTTTGACACGGAACACCGAGTTTGCCTTCATGGACAACAAGATCGTCGGCAGGGAACCGAAGGACGCCACCCCTCAAGATCTTCTTCTCGAGACCAAGATTGCCTTCCCGGATGCCATGACCATCTACACAGACCCGAGGGCCGAAACCGAAGACCCCTGAGTCCAAACCCGAAGACCACCAAGCTCTTCTTCCCGGAACGACAAGTGCTTCGACCCTTATCTGATGTTCGAGACCCTAAACCAAGGTTCAAAGACCGATCCCCGAGACCGAACCCGAACCCCCGGAACCCAAGATCATCGATCCGACATGTGTGACCCTAAGCCCCTATATTTTTATAACATGATATTAAATTGTTGCATATTAAATTGGTCATACTTGCATACATATTGTGGGTGTTTGGGGCTTTTTCGGTGATCCATCTAAATTAAATATGGAGAACATATGCGGGCTATTTTAGGCTTATATTGGCTCCATTTAAATTTGCGTAGTGAACCGATGTCATATTTTGCTTGTTAATACAACATTTAAAATGCGGGGTATCTAAACAACATAAAACATCTAATTAATTGTCGGGACCCCGGTTCCGCTTAATATTGCCTAATTGCATCGCATCTTTGCCATGTCATGCACCATACCTGCATCATGCCCGATCTTCTGCCATAGTATTAAATAGTGCATCTGGTGTTTCTTCTAGTGTTTCGCTTCTTCACGGATTAGGCCGATGGGTTGATGCGAGTGTCGACACGATCTCTGGTGAATTTTCGATAGTGTTTCCCAGGAGAGCATTCTCCCCCTTTCTACCTATTTTGCATTTATAGTCTTTATTTCCTCCTGTTAATCTATTGTTATCCGTGTCGTGATGCTTTAGTGTTCCATACCAGATATATTCCGTGCAGCCTTTATATTGTCTTGGACACCTCCTATTACCTGTTGTTTGGTAGATAGATGGTCTTCCGAGTCGTAGTCGCTTGCTCAGGTGCGATCCCATGTCGTGAAGTACCACACAGTTGTTGGAATGTTGTCATATGCTTTACGGTTGAGAGGATCATGACTTTAAATACAACTATTAAATTGTTGGGATAACTAATGAAAGAGGAACCAGTGGGCAATATATGCTATTTCGTTTTTCATGTCCACTTGTGTCCCGTAGGCCCCGAGTACTTGATACCTGTTCCTTGATTATTCGCACTATCCACATCCAGGAGACCCTATGGATCCCCCTTAGCCAGAGCTTGATCATTTCTTATTTCTTGGGGCCACAAAC
This sequence comes from Avena insularis, assembly GCA_023614405.1. Taxonomy (NCBI): domain Eukaryota; kingdom Viridiplantae; phylum Streptophyta; class Magnoliopsida; order Poales; family Poaceae; genus Avena; species Avena insularis. The sequence goes on from CM042696.1 coordinate 424,373,609, forward strand.
TAGTTTGGGGATTTATTACTATCATGTACTTATGCCAGGCTTTACTGCTTTATTTACGATTGTGCGTGGAGCACCTGTACGGTTTTGGATGCAGAGTGTTTTCGCGGTAGAGACAAGCCCAGTCACACTTTCAAGTTCCTAGTCGTTTACAGCCATTGACACAAACCTTGGGTCCATCTCAGAGCCGGCCAAATTGTTGTGGGTAGCTTAATGGGGTGGCCCGCTGAAATATTTTATGAATCCTGTGATTGCTTTGTCATGAAAGCCTCATTGGGTTTTGATTTGATTTTTTCGAGGTTGATCGTGTGTGTGTTGCTATTTGTGCACCCCTGTAGGGTAAATCTTTTTGAAAGCCATGTCAGCGGTTATGGACGACTTGGAGCACAGTATCTCGATCATAGACAAGCATAACTAAAGTAGTGTTATAAATTTGACTTAATATGTGACTAGTAATTAGCTTCACTACAATGAAATGGATAATAAAAGTGCCAATAACTGCTGGGTTTGGGATGTCACATGCTAATTGTATCTGACTAGTAAGTACTGCAACTACAACTGAATCGTTAACTAAAACTGCCCACTACTTATGCTATCAAGATGACTCATGGTATCTATATCTGACTAGTAAGTGCTTCAACTATAATGGAATGAATAAAACTGCCAACTGTGTGAGTTCCTTGGTTTGACTTCCTCGTTTGGTCTCGAGGGGGAAATGCCAGGATGGGTATGTTTGGTGTTAGTATCAGGTTAGATCCGAATAGGTCTTTCTTATTCCTCTCTGATAGCCACTAGTTTTACTGAGTCTCTATAGGTTGTTTAGTGCTGCTGCCGCTTCAGTCCACCATACCTATGTAGGCGAGGACCGCCGAATTCTACACTCGCCATGTACTGGCCTCAGTACTGACGCTCCTCTTTTGCCTTTGCCCTTTGTCGGCACCCCTTTTATTTTAGCAGGTTTGAGATCAACGTCGTTAGTAGGGTTACCCTTCCGGCTTGGCTTGGGCAGGGTTATGGATGCCCACTACAAGAAATGTGCCAACTGGTGACCCCAAATATTGGTCATAGAAAGGTCATAGTAATCCATCTATGACCTTTCTATGACCAAAAGCAGTAGGTCACATACCGAACATCACTATAGATAGCTAATGACCTTTTTATTGAATTGGTCATGGACAGCTATGACCAAAATAGATGGTCATGGAACCTCTGACCAAAAAATTGGTCACAGGCTATCGACACTATCCACGTAAGATCCTACGTGGCCGGTCCTACGTGGCAAATCTATGACCAAATCAGATGGTTTTTGATCAAATTCAGCCCAGCCCATTTCACTATTTTACATGGGCCGAGCCCAATAATTTTAGATGGCATGCTTTGCTATTCCAGTCCATTTCTATTTGGGCCTTGGCCTTTTATGGTTCATTTCTTGTTTGGGCTGGAACCTTTATAGTCTATTCATAGCATATTTGTTTTGATTTTGTAAATTGGTTTTGCCAATATTATTTGGGCCATGGCCTTTTAAAGCCCAAAAGGTACTAGGCCCCACTTGATAGTTTGAGCAAGTCACGAGGTCCCACTTGTCATGTTAAATTTCACACTGCTTAGATTTATCAATTATTATTTTCCCAAGTTTCCAATGTAACGAACAATAATTTAATCGGGAACAAAAGAATACATGAAATTCTTTTGATCCAAAGGATCCAATAACTAAATTTCAGACAACAGCAGCATACATTACAATCATGCACAAAACACGTGAGGTATCCAGCTAACAAAATATAGTAGTAACAAACTACTATAACAACCCCATGACACCAGATGATAGCCATATCACAAATTTACATCAATCCATCGGAGGCACCATCAAAAGACAAGCAGCCGTGAACCCGTCATTCACCCCGGGCTATGAATAAACCTTCTGGTGCAAATTCAAAGAGCACACGGTTAAATAAGGGTCATCATGCAGAGCCTCGACCATGCCTGCTCCTCTCTCCTCCCACACGTGGCGTCCTCTCCCAGGCCTCGACCATGCCTGCTCCACCCTGTTAGCCTCCTCCCTCACCGGCCTCGCCTGCGTCCCTGAGCCCGCTGCCCTGGAGCCTAGCCCCTCTCCGCCTCACCCTCGCTCTCCCCTTGGAGCTTCCCCACCGACGCCCTGCTCGCCTCGCGCGTCACCGTTGTCCTCCTCCGCCGCTGCGACCGTGGCCGCCACACAGAGCGCCGCCACTCCTCGATCCTGAGCGTCGCAGCCACCAGTTCCGTGAGCCGAGCTCCTTGTCGGCCGCCAGCGTCGCTGTTGTGCCGAGCCAAGCTCCACCGTTCTGTAGGCCCTGCAAGCCTCGTCGCCCCCTCGTCCACCTGCCAGCTCGCTCTGACCGCTGCCTCCTCTCTGCTCGAGCACGCACCAACGCCACAGAAACCGCCGCATCGACCTCGACCTCGCCCATGTCCACCATCGGCCGTCTCAGCCTTCACTCTGGTGCGAGTCTGGCTGTCCTGGTGCAGCCACACTGGCCTGCTCAACCACCTACATGTGCGACCTCCACCTCACGGGCATCCTCCTCTTCACAGCCCCTCTGTCCCGGCGCCACCCGAGCACCTCCGTCCACCTCGCCCAGCATGGCCCCGCGTGCCCCATCGCCTCCCCACCGGTGTGGCCGTCCACCCGCAGGAGTGCCGCCATGGGCCTCTACAGCCATCGCCTCCCCATGAGCGCCACACATGCCTCTGTCTCGACCGACTCGTTTGGATCATGCGCATCCGTGTTGGTTCTCTGCAGCGAGTCTGTCAATTCCTTTTGGTCTAGTTGATGTGTGTGGAAGAGGTGTTGTGAATTACATGGTGGTGGCCATGTGAAGTTGGAGTGATCTCGGCAGCATCGAACGGAACCCCTAGGCCTCCGACATGGTGCGACATGTACTTCTACCCGAGCATAAGACCGTGGAACCTCGATGCCTTTGACACGGAACACCGAGTTCGCCTTCATGGACAACAAGATCGCTGGCAGGGAACCGAAGGACGCCGCCCCTCAAGATCTTCTTCCTGAGACCAAGATCGCCTCCCCGGACGCCATGACCGTCTACACGGACTCGAGGGCCGGAACCGAAGACCCTGGAGTCCGAACCCGAAGACCACCAAGCTCTTCTTCCTGGAACGACAAGTGCTTCGACACGGATCCTATGTTCAAGACCCTGAAGCAAGATTCGAAGACCGACCCCCGAGACCGAACCCAAACCCCCAGAACCCAAGATCGTCGATCCGACATGTGTGACCCTAAGCCCCTTTATTTTTATAACATAATATTAAATTGTCGCATATTAAATTGGTCATACTTGCATACATATTGTGGGTGTTTGGGGCTTTTTTGATGATCCATCTAAATTAAATATGGAGACCATATGCGGGCTATTTTAGGCTTATATCGGCTCCATTTAAATTTGCGTAGCGAACCGATGTCATATTTTGCTTGTTAATACAACATTTAAAATGCGGGGTATCTAAACAATATAAACCATCTAATTAATTGCCGGGACCCCGGTTCCACTTAATATTGCCTAATTACGTCGCATCTTTGCCATGTCATGCACCATGCCTGATCTTCTGCCGTAGTATTAAATAGTGCATCCGGTGTTTCTTCTAGTGTTTCGCTTCTTCACGGATTAGGCCGATGGGTTGATGTGAGTGTCGACACGATCTCCGGTGAATCTTCAACAGTGTTTCCCAGGCGAGCATTCTCCCCCTTTCTACCTATTTTGCATTTATAGTCTTTATTTCCTCTTGTTGATCTATTGTTATCCGTGTCGTGATGCTTTAGTGTTCCATACCAGATATATTCCGTGCAGCCTATATATTGCCTTGGACACCTCCTATTACCTGTTGTTTGGTAGATAGATGGTCTTACGAGTCGTAGTCGCTTGCTTAGGTGCGATCTCGTGTCGTGAAGTACCACACAGTTGTTGGAATGTTGTCATATGCTTTACGGTGGAGAGGATCGTGACTTTAAATACAACTATTAAATTGTTGGGTTAACTAATGAAAGAGGCACCGGTGGGCAATATATGCTATTTGGTTTTTCATGTCTACTTGTGTCTCGTAGGCCCCGAGTACTTGATACCTGTTCCTTGATTATTCGCACTATCCACATCCGGGAGACCCTATGGATCCCCCTTAGCCAGAGCTCGATTCATTTCTTATTTCTTGGGGCCACAAATTAGTTTGGGGCTTTATTACTATCATGTACTTACGCCATGCTTTACTGCTTTATTTACGATTGTGCGTCGAACACCTATACTGTTTTGGATGCGGAGTGTTTTCGCGGTAGCGATAAGCCCAGTCGCACTTTCAGGTTCCCAGTCGTTTATAGCCATTGACGCAAACCTTGGGTCTGTCCCGTAGCCGGCCAACTTTGTTGCGGGTAGCTTACTGGGGTGGCCCCCTAAAATATTTTATGAATCATGTGATTGCTTTGTCATGAAAGCCTCGTTGTGTTTTGATTTGGTTTTTCTAAGGTTGATCGTGTGTGTGTTGCTATTTGTGCACCCAATGAGGTAAATCTTCTGAAAGCCGTGTCATGATTATGGACGACTTGGAGCCTGATATCGATCATAGACAAGCATAACTAAAGTAGTGTTATAAATTTGACTTAATATGTGACTAGTAATCAACTTCACTACAATGGAATGGATAATAAAGTGCCAAGAACTACTGGGTTTGGGATATCACATGCTAATTGTATCTGACTAGTAAGTACTGCAACTACAACTGAACGGTTAACTAAAACTGCCCACTAATTATGCTATCAGGATGACTCATGCTATCTATATCTGACTAGTAAGTGCTTCAACTATAATGGAATGAATAAAACTGCCAACTGTGTGAGTTCCTCGGTTTGACTTCCTTGTTTGGTCTCGAGGGGGAAATGCCAGGATGGGTATGTTTGGTGTTAGTATCAGGTTGGATCCGAATAGGTCTTTCTTATCCCTCTCTGATAGCCGCCAGTTTTACTGAGTCTCTATACGTTGTTTAGTGCTGCTGCGCTGCCGCTTCAGTCCACCATAACTATGTAGGCGAGGACCACCGAATTCTAGACTCACCGTGTACTGGCCTCAGTACTGACTCTCCTCTTTTTCCTTTGCCCTTTGTTGGCACCCCTTTTGTTTTAGCAGGTTTGAGATCGACGTCTTTAGCAGGGTTACCCTCCCGTCTTGACCTGAGCAGGGTTATGGACGCCATTGGTTATTCTTCAGGGATCTTAGCTCAATTTGCTTCTTATCCGTACTCGGATGTTGTATCGTTTTCAAGGTGATTTGGATCTTTGTACTGTATATCTATGTTGTTGACTCAGTGAGTCGTTGTTGTATATATCTATGTTCTGTGGGTTCCATCGTGGACTATTGTGTAATGATATTACTTCATTTTCCACCCGCACAAAAGTTCCTGGTGGGCGTCCTTGAATTGTTTCTATGCAGGTTTGGCGGGAAGCGCTAAAACTTGCATAGGGCCGATTCGAGGGTGTTACACTGAGGCTGCACCGGCTCCGGCGTCCGACGTTCCGCCGGCTCTGGGCCCCAAGGCTGCGCCGGCTGCGGGCCGCGAGGAGGCAACGACGGATGTGGTGCCGCCGGCTGAGCACACGATTGTTGACCGGGCCGGGGCCGTCTCCCGGCTTGCGGGGGGTTTGTCGTTCGGGCATGCCGGTGCGGCCGTCCCTCCCTCCGGCTCGACGGTGGGTGCTGACTCCAGCAACTACCGATGGAGGAGCCGGTGGAGGTGCCGCCGCTGGTTGCCCCTGTCCAGTCGGTGGTTGGTCCCTCCACGGCTCCGATGAGCAACAACGACCTCCAGGTCACCGGCTAGATGCCGGCGCGTGCCGCGCCGCTGCTGGATGCCCTCCTGGAACAGCTATCGGAGGCGGCGCCTCTGGCCATGGCCAGGCCCGCCAGCTGGTGGGGGCGCTGGAGCAAGGGCTCGGCCAAGCCAGGGTGCTGGGAGCTTCTGTCGAGGTATGTGCTTTGTCGCCAATCTTGTTGCTTTGTCGTTGTCTTGCGGCGTAGCTGTTTCTTTTGGCTCTCATCTCTCTTTTGTTGCACAGAGGGCTCTTGCTGATGCCGCCAAGACTACACGGGACCTAGGCCGTAAGATCGCTCGCTCTGCCGTATCTTCCCAATTGCGCGATTTCTCGCGCTTCTTGTTGAATATTGGTTACCATCCTGCAGCTCTGCTGGTGGACCGGGACTGCGAGGTGGCCCGGCTGAAGGAGGAGGTCGCCCGGCTGGAGGAGGCCAACAAGACATGCTAGGACCAGATCGCCAAACTGACTACACAACAGTAGCAGATGGAGATCAAGGCTGGTAGGGCCAAGAAGGCTGCGGACACCCGGGCCTAGGCGCTGAAGAACCTGGAGGAGCTCTACGCTACCCAGGCGGATGCCCTCAAGGCTTCTAAGGCCAAAGAGGCGGTGGCGCTATCGGAGCTCTACCAGATCGCTGAGATTGTTGTCAGTAAGTGCTCTTGACTTGAGCCCCTTTTGTGGATTTGTCCCCTGTGATTAATACTGATCGCTGCCTTCTTTTCCGGCTACAGCTCAGTACCCTGAGGCAACAGATTAGGCGCTGGGCCGGATTCCCGAGACGGATCCGGACCGGGATCTCCACCCAGGGGAGCTGGTGACGGTCATCAGCAAGGAGGCGAACTGGCTCCGTGCTGCCGCTCTCGAGGTCTTTGACTATGTCTGGCCCGAGGCCGTCCCGCCTGCCACCATGGATGTCCTGGCTAAGCGTCTCTGGGGTGCCCCGGAGCTCATGAATGTGGCCAGGGAATGGGCGGCTCGTGGTGGTGTGGAGATGGTGCTGGCGCTGCTGAAGTCCTAGTATCCAGATGTGGATCTGCGGAGCCTTTCTTGTGGATTCCGCAAAGAGACCAGTTACGACCAGCTTCACGCCGAGGTTACTGACATCCGCTCCTGTGGCGTGACGATCGGGAGCTACGTTGCGCTGGACAGGGACTTCAGCGACCCACCCAGCACGAAGCGGTACTTCCACAGCCCGGATGCAGCACGCACTGACGCTCCGGCTGCGCCACGGACCGCCTCGACGGACGTCGCCTCCAGCAGTCGTGCCCCAGCTGATGCCTCCGGCCCTTCTTCCCCTCAATGAACTTGATCCCCGGTATGCTGGCAGTATTTGTGACATGAAACATTTGTCTTTTCCTTGCGTCGTGTGAACAATTGTCTATCTTTGACGTATTGAACTTCTGTGGGAGCATCGCATCCCTTCGTTTATTTGCTCATGCTCTTCTATTTGCACTTTTTGTTTTGCATCTTTTGCATGCCTATTTCTTTGTGGGGGCGCGCAAGAGCACCCACAGGGTGTAGTCCCCGAGGTTTAGGCCGGCTAGAGAATACAGTCGGGTCGAAGCTCCTTTGTGTTCTTTGTTTTTCAGGTTTCTGTGTGGGGCCGCGTAAGCGCACCCATAGGGTGTAGTCCCCGAGGTTCAGGACGGCTAGAGAATACAGCCGGGTCGAAGCTCCTTGACCTGCTCTGCTGCCGCCTAGAAGTTGTCTGCCTCTGCCTTGGCGGTGTTCGCCGTTGAACTTTGGCTCATGCAAACATAGAAACAAACAAGTTGTTTGCCTGGTTAAGCATATGCAAGTTTGAACTGTAATTTTAGATGAACTAGTTTTCAGACTTTTGCTATTTTGCGCAAATTCAATGTCTTTTCCCTTTTCTCAGTGAGCATTGGCCAATTTCAATGTTGTTCCCTTGCTGGCTTTTAGTCGAATTCGAAGGGGTAGCTTAGTAGGCGTACTGCACGATACTTTGGGTTTGGGTCATTGCCTTTGAGCGAGCGAGCACATCCGGGTCATCCAGACGTTCTTGTTTTCCTTGTGGCATTTTTGTGTAGGGGCCTTTGAGCGTTATGCTCTTGCCGGATCTATCAGCCGGCTTGCGGTCTGCTGCCGGAACCGAAGAGGATGCCTTAGGAACCGCGTACAGTACTTTACCGCGTGGATCGCGTAGCCGTCTGGGCCAACCGGCGAGTCCCCGAGGCGGATCGCCGGCTCTGGGGTTAGTGTAATGCAGACGGAAAAGCCAATTTGTGTGGCATGACTTGCTTATTTATTGCGGAGTCCCCGAGACTGTAAGGTACATACACTTCTTGTTCAAGTGTAAAAGGGGCAGAGCAGGCTCGTGTTCCATGGGCGTTCAATTTCTTCGCCTGAGTGGTCCATCTTGTTCTTTTCCGACTTGCGGGCATCGATGAGGTAGTATGAGTTGTTCTGCAGTGCTCGGCTGATTATGAATGGGCCCTCCCAAGGTGGAGACAGCTTGTGCATCCCCTTTGTGTCTTGGACCAGCCTTAGCACCAGATCGCCCTCGCGGAATGAGACGCTACGTATCTGGCTGGCGTGATAGCGGCGCAGGTTCTACTGGCAGATGGTGGACCTGGACAAGGCCAGTTCGCGTGCTTCCTCCAGGACATCGACACTGTCTTCCCGTGCTTCTTTGGCTTGATGTTCTGTGTAGAGCAGTTTGCAGGGTGCGTCGAACTCGATGTCAGTGGACAAAACCGCCTCCACCCCTTAAACGAGGAAGAAAGGAGTGTAGTCGGTGGACCGGTTTGGCGTGTCGCGCAGGCTCTAGAGTACAGCCGGCAGCTCCTCAATTCAGCAGCCGGGGGATCGCATCAGTGGTTCGATCAGTCGGGGCTTGATTCCGGCTAGGACCAGGCCATTTACCCGCTCACACTGCCCATTGGACTAGGGGTGTGCCACAGACGCGAGGTCCAGGTGGATACCCTTATCTCCACAGAATCGCGCGAAAGATCCCTTGGCAAAATTTGTTCCGTGGTCGGTTTGCCTCTATCCACTTGGTGAACTTATCCACCGCCACTAGCAAAACCATGTCCAGCCCCCAGATGATGAACAGCCAGGTGATGGGAATCGTCTTGAGTGTTGCAGATGGAGTGTGCTTCTGCTGGTTGAACCGCTGACACCTGTTGCACGCCTTGACAATCTGCTCAGTGTCTTCTAATGTTGTGGGCCAGTAGAACCCGTGGCAGAACGCCTTTGCCACTATGGCTCGTCATGATGCGTGGTGTCCGCACTCGCCCTGGTGGATGTCGACCTGCAGCCGGATTCCCTCCTCTTGGCTCACACATCGCTAATAGATGCCGCCAATGTTGCGCTTGTAGATCTCGTTGTTGATCATGGTGTATGCGTTGGCTCTGCGCTTGACCTGTCTTACCTGTACCTCCTCTTCTAGCAGCTCTCCGTTGGCTAGGAAATCCATGAACGGCTTGGACCATGTTGGGGTTTCCCGGATGGCGCATACCTCTTGCATTAACAGATTCACCTCTGCTTGGATGGCTAGGTCAGGCTCGTCCGGAGGCCGACCGGGTGGGGCGGCGGAGCCGGCAGCTGCTAGGCTGGAGGTGGCAGTCTCCGGGTGCGATGCAGCCGTCGCGGAGGTCTTGGAGCCGGCAGTCCCCGGGTGTGGCGAAGCAGTACCCGGGTGTGGTGCAGCCGTCACGGAGGTCTTGGAGCCGGTAGTCCCTAGGTGTGGCGAAGCGGTCCTAAGGTGCGATGCAGCTGTCGCGGAGGTCTTGGAGCCGGCAATCCCAGGTGCGGCTTGGCGATCCGAAGTGCAGCCGTCATGAGGTCTTGGAGCAGCAGTCCACAGGTGCTGAAGCAGTGCAGCCATTGTGGAGGACTTGGAGCCGGCAGTCCCCGAGTCTACGCCAATATGATGGAGTCGGATTCGGTAGACAGTGTGATTGATGGTTTGTGCAGGTGCTCAAGGGAAACTCCAGGTGGAATTGGTTGTATTGTCGACCCGGTGCAGGCGAGCATGTCTACGGCCTTATTGTTTACTCTGGGAACATGATGAAACTAGCACCCTTCAAAACAGGCGCATAGCTATTGTACGAAGAAACGGTATAGAGCCATGTTTGTGTCTCTGGCGTCCCAATCGCCTAATGATACATTGCAAATGTATCTATAATTTTTTATGTTCCATGCTTGGTTTTATCTACTTTCTTGTGTTTTGTCCACACTTTGGAGTACTTTTCATATGATTTCTTGGACTAACCTATTAACAAGAGCCACAGTGTCAGCTGCCTGTTTTCTGCAGTTTTTGGTTCCAGGAAAGTCAGAAAATGAATATTTTTGGAATTGGACGGGACAAAATCCAAAAATCCTATTTCACCAGAAGACTCCCAGAGCCAGAATATGAGACGGAGTGGGGCTAGACCCAGGCCACACCACCTGGCCGCGCAGGCTAGGCCAGGCCGCACCAGGGGGTGGTCTGGCCGCCCAGACACCCTCTCGGTCTCCCTCTTCGCCTATAAGAAGCCTTCTGACCTAAAAACTCAGGAGGGTTCGACGTTTTTCCAAAAGGAGTTCTGTTTTGCTGCCACCACCAGATTCCACGAAATAGCACCAGAAACTCCGTTCTGGCACCCTACCGGGACGGGGAATTGGAGGAGATCATCACCGTCATCATCACCATCGCTTCTCCATCGACCATCCATGTTTCCCCCATCTATGAGTGAGTAATCCCCGGCTGTAGGCTATGGGGATGGTAGGGATTGGATGAGATCGTTCATGTAATGGCATCAGATTGTTAGGGCATGGTGCCTAGTATCTTCTATTAGTGCTTTATGACTTTGTTGCGACTTGTTATGCTTAATGCTTGTCACTAGGGCCCGAGTGCCATGATTTTAGATCTAAACATGTTATTGATTCATTATGATAGTATTGTTTATGGTCTTATCCGCAAGTTGTATACACACGTTGTTGTCCAGAACCAATGGCCCCGAGTGGCAATCGGGATAAGGAGGAATGGCTTTGATGTGAGGATCACATGTGTTCACAGTGTTAATGCTTTGCTCTGGTGCTCTATTAAAGGAGCACCTTAATTGCCGATAGTTCCTTGTGGCCCCGCAAGCAGGCGAGGCGGGACAAAAGATGTTGTGCAAGTTCTCATTGCGAACGCGTATGACTATATATGGAACACATGCCTAAGATTATCTAGTACTTGGATGCTTTATCTTATTTATCTATAATTGCCCTATGTTCTGATTGCTATGTGAATTGTCTTGTCCATGCAACGCCCGTCCATCCATCCCTATGCCTACCGCACTCGAATCCCTCATTTCATCGCGATTATTCTTGTTGTCTTTACTTTACTACTGTTGCTACTTTACTATTGCTACTACAAAACTATTGCTACTGATAAACTGCTGTGAGCAAGATTGTTTCCAGGTGTAGCTGAATTGACAGCTCAGTTGTTAAGGCTTATAAATATTCTTTGGCTCCCCTTGTGTCGAATCAATAAATTGGGTTTCACTTCTCTCGAAAATACTGCGATACATCCCCTTTACTTGTGGGTCATCAAGACTATTTTCTGGCGCCGTTGTCGGGGAGCATAGCATTATTTATCAAGTTCACTTGGAATCACTATTGTTCAAGCTTAGTTTATTTTCGCCTTGTTTGCTTGTTTCTTTATCAAAAATACAAAAAAATTATTTCCTACTCTAGTTGTTATTTTCCTTGGTCTGTTATTGTCTTGCTTTATCATGCTCTCTATCAATAGTTGGTTTCGTTGAAACTGAATCTTATTGGCAAGGTGGGTTCACAGAAGATCAAAAATATTATTATAAGGAACACCGCTTGTCACAAAAAGGGAAACACTTATGGGAACAAATTGATAAATTGTATACCATTGCTAGAAACATGTGCTCTACTTATAATGTGACTTATTGCTTTGATAAGTCTTGTTGCTATAAGAGGTATAACCACCTCCTTTTTCAATGTGAGTATAATGATAATGTTACCATATCTTCTTACGTTAAAGGAAATTATGACTTTTATGATGTGGAACAAATTGAAGAATTTATTGCTTGGAAGGGTGCATTTGAACTTGCTAGTTTGCTTGAAAATATTGAAGATTCACCTTATAAATATGAGGTTTATGGTATACTTAAAGTTTTCTTTGATAATTACAAGGAAGAAAATGGCTATATTCTTGAATATATTAATAGATGCTTTCCACAAATTGAAGAGACTAATGCCTTGCAGGATCTTATGGAAGAAGAAATTGATGAACCTGAAAGCTCATTAGATGAAAAAGAGGAGGAGAGTGATGAACAAAAGGAGAGTAACACTTTATCCCTTACATTATTTGATTGTCCCCCATGCTTACCAAAGGAGGATGAATGTTATGCTCATGTTATCTGTGATAATCCTTTATTTGTGCCGAACTTCGAGATGCATGGTACTAAAGAGTTTTGCTTAGAAATTGTTTATGATAAAGCTCTAGACGATGGTCCTATATTGAATGATCAGTCATCGTTTTATAGAATTGTTAAAAGTGGGTTTGAAGGTTTTAATCCCACTATTTTTTATCTTGATAAAAATTATGTTTTTGTAGAACATGAAAAGCATGCTTTATGTGATAGTTATATTGTTGAGTTCGTTCATGAGGCTACTGAAAATTATTATGACAGAGGAAAATATGGTTGTAGAAGTTTTCATGGTATTGAAACACCTCTCTATGTGCTGAAAGTTTTGATGTTACTCTTGTTTTATGTTCCTATGCCTGTCACTTTGTTCTTTGCGAATTTATTTGCATACAAGATTCCTATGCATAGGAAGTGGGTTAGACTTAAATGTGTTTTGAATTTTCTTCTTGATGCTCTCTTTTACTTCAATTCATATTTCTTATGTGAGCATCCTCTCAAACTATCATGCCTAACTTAAAGGCGTTAAAGAAAAGTACTTATTGGGAGATAACCCAAAAGTTTTAGATGAGTCTTGGAAGTTATTACTTCAGTAATAACCGCTCCTTATCCTTTTTATTTGCTTTTTGTGCCAAGAGTAACCTCTAATGACAGAGAAGTAATGGTTGGGAAAGTTGCTGTCCCGAAACAGATTTCTGTGCTTCACCGTAAAAATTCGTGTAAAATCTCTATACGTCCTTTTGAGGCATGAATTTTTGTGCTTCTGCCCCAGGTTGTTATCTAACTTTCGTTAGTTCAATACTTTTGATTTGAGCAACATAAGGTCTTCGAAAAAATCATCTTTACCTGCTGGTCTGTTTTGACAGATTTCTGCCTATTTTTGCATTTGCTTCTTGTTGGTTCCTTTTTGAGTTCTTTTGGGGAATTGAGCTTTTTGAGGGGAGTGCTACAGTAGCTTGTGTTTTAATGGAAGTTTTATTGGTGTTAGAACTGAACCTAAAGACCTATTATCTTGAGTGCACTAATGTTGCTAATAAAGATTGTGTGAAGTTTTGTATGAAGGAAAATTTTCAAGTGTATGGAAGGAATGAGTAATGATATGAAGGATAGACTAAAGCTCAAGCTTGGGGATGCCATGCGTGTCACCCCAAGAAACATCCAAGAAGTACAAGCGTCGAAGCTTGGGGATGCCCAAGGCATCCCCTTCTTCATCAATAAAAAAATTCAGGTTTCTTCTAAACACTTCATTTTTATTGTTTCATGCATAGTTGTGTTGTTCTTGGAGCGTCTTCTTTTTCGTTTTTGTTTTGGTTTTTCATTTGCTTTGTTTTCTTAGTTTGCTGAATAAATTGGTTGGACCTCCTCTTTCATACATTGGTTTTCAAATAGTTTGGTTTGGTTTGGAAAAGTGTAGGAAAGTTCATGCTTAAGTGGTAAAGAGAGCTTGTTTTTGACTGTGGCCTATGCTTTGTCATGCCATGCTTGATATTGCTTTTGCTTTAGGCTTAGTATTCTTTGTTGTATCATGACTTGTTATAAACAATCGAGATTGCTTAATGTGCCTTGGACGAATCATGCTTTGTTTTAGCATATTAAAGCATAGTATTGTGGTATTCTCCTTTGATGCTTTATTTGGGTTGACTTGGCGCATGCTCACACCATGTTATGACTATCCCAAGTCACCATAGCCTTTATGATCCTTTAGTTTTTAACTTGTAGTATCACTTTATGCTTTGATCAATGATGTTTTGTCGCTCTACATTATTATGGCCATTATTGCTCTCTTAGTTTGTCGCTCCCAGTCTTTTGCTAGCATCCACAACCAAGTATGAGTTCCACTCATGCATCCAACTCCTTAAACCAAGTTATTCCAAAGAGTCCACCATACCTACCTACTAGCATATGCTATTCCAAGTATATTCTTGTTTTTGTTTACCTTCCGAATTAAACTTGTTATGAGAAAACTAGTGATTAAAGCTCTCATGAACTTGATGGCACACTTTACTTTTCTTGCCCTTAATAAACTTGAACCATTGTGCCGTCTATGTTGTATATTCTTGCACTTATTTGTGGGGGATTAGCAGAACCATGCTGTCATGGGGAACGCTTTCAACATTGCACTAGTACTTTGTGCCTAGTTGATATCATGCTCTTTTGTCTATGGATGTCGTCGGTGTTAAATGAAAGGGGAGCTTGTAAGTCCATGGAGTTATGTATATGTGTTAGAGAAACGCCTATCATTGGTCTAATCCATCTTGACATGGTGGAAACCTGCAGGTAACCATAATGAGCTGTCTATGAAGCATTCTTCTTATAAAAGAGAGTCCTATATTGAGAAAAAGAGAAAAGAAAAAAGATTATGAAAAGAGGAAAGAGAAAAAAGCACCATATTCCCATGGTAAATAAGAAGATTGCTGAGATGCTCATTGTCTGCTTGCCTTGTCATTTTGATATGGGGATTCTTCCGTATCATCGGGCAAGGGGTACCCCATTGGCGGTTCTCTATGATACACATGTACTTACGATGACAAGAACTTACCGGTGACTAAACTTGAGTAGCATGAGGAGCGTCTCTCGTATTCAAGGGACATGAGATTTCTAACTTATACTTCGTCAAGCATGTACACCATAGTTTGATCACTTTAACCTTAATCACTTCAAGATCCTTATGATAGGGGCAATGAGAGCTGGAAGCTATAAGTACCATAATTTTTGGAAGCTCTTTATGAGACTTGAATCCCTCCTTCCTTCTATGAAGGCCTTTCTTTTACTTTTATGTTGAGTCTCCACCTTCTATCTTTATGCACCTACTTTGAGAGCATAGTGGCCATTCTTAGTTCTATGTGCATTGTCCCAATACTAGTTGATTGATGCATACCTTGACATTGCTTGTTTCAAACTATTTGTATCTAGTCACTCTTATGAATTTTGAAGGTGTCCTATGCATTTATATTTGCTACTCTATGAGGGACAAACTGAATACTATTATGCTATGTTTTCTTTATGTGAAACAAACAAACGTCTTGCAAAGCATTGTTATTCATGAATCTTTTGTTTGTGCCTTTTCATGTTGCATCATAGTTTCTTTGTCTTATTGCTAGAACTTTGTCTTTCATGTTATGATTGAAGTACTATGATCCCAGCTTTGAATGTTTTACAAATACTTGGATCAAGTTTATCATGGTGCATGTCACCTCAAAAATTATTCTTTCTTTTTATCACTTACCTACTCGAGGACGAGCAGGAGTTAAGCTTGGGGATGTTGATACATTGCAAATGTATCTATAATTTTTGATGTTCCATTCTTGGTTTTATCTACTTTCTTGTGTTTTGTCCACACGTTGGAGTACTTTTCATATGATTTCTTGGACTAACCTATTAACAAGAGCCACAGTGCCAGCTGCCTGTTTTCTGCTGTTTTTGGTTCCAGGAAAGTCAGAAAATGAATATTCTCGGAATTGGATGGGACAAAAGCCAAAAAATTTATTTCACCAGAAGACTCCCAGAGCCAGAATATGAGACGGAGTGGGGCTGGGCCCAGGCCACACCACCTGGTCGCGCGGGCTAGGCCAGGCCATGCCAGGGGGTGGTATGGCCGCCCCAGACACCCCCTCGGTCTCCCTCTTTGCCTATAAGAAGCCTTCTGACCTAAAAACTTACAGGGGGGTCGACATTTTTCCAGAAGGAGTTCAGCTCCGCCGCCACCACCAGATTCCATGAAACAGCACCAGAAACTCCGTTCTGGCACCCTACCAGGACGAGGAATTGGAGGAGATCATCGCCATCATCATCACCATCGCTTCTCCATCGACCATCCATGTTTCCCCCATCTATGAGTGAGTAATCCCCCGCTGTAGGCTATGGGGATGGTAGGGATTGGAGGAGATCGTTCATGTAATGGCATCATATTGTTAGGGCATGGTGCCTAGTATCTTCTATTAGTGCTTTATGAATTTGCTGCGACTTGTTATGCTTAATGCTTGTCACTAGGGCCCGAGTGCCATGATTTCAGATCTAAACATGTTATTGATTCATTATGATAGTATTGTTTATGGTCTTATCTACAAGTTGTATACACACGTTGTTGTCCGGAACCAATGGCCCCGAAGTGACAGAAATCGGGATAACCGGAGGGAATGGCTTTGATGTGAGGATCACATGTGTTCACGGAGTGTTAATGCTTTGCTTCGATGCTCTATTAAAAGGAGCACCTTAAATTTCTAGTAGTTCCCTTGAGGCCCAGCTGCAAACGGGCTAGCAGGACAAAAGATGTTGTGCAAGTTCTCATTGCGAGCATGTATGACTATATACGGAACACATGCCTAGGATTATCTAGTACTTGGATGCTTTATCTTATTTATCTGCAATTGCCCTATGTTCTGATTGCTATGTGAATTGTCTTGTCCATGCAATGCCCATCCATCCATCCCTATGCCTACCGCACTCGAATCCTACTGTTTACTGCAATTGTTACTGATGTCTTTACTTTACTACTGCTGCTACTTTACTATTGCTACTACAAAACTGTTGCTACTGATAAACTGCTGTGAGCAAGATTGTTTCCAAGTGCAGCTGAATTGACAACTCAGTTGTTAAGGCTTATAAATATTCTTTGGCTCCCCTTGTGTCGAATCAATAAATTGGGTTTCACTTCCCTCGAAAATACTGCGATACACCCCCTATACTTGTGGGTCATCACCTAACACTTGCTGCACCACCAGATCAGAATCGCCAAAGCATAGGATGCGCCGGATACCTATTTCCTTTGCCATCTTGAGGCCATGGACGAGCGCCTCATACTCAGAAACGTTATTGGATGCGCAGAAGTGGATCTGTAGCACGTATTCCAGCCGGTCTCCTTGTGGGGAGGTGATTACCACTCCGGCTCGGAGACCTCCATACATCTTGGAACCGTCAAAATGCAGCTTCCAATGCATGGAGTCAGGGCAAGGTGGCAGGTACTATGTTTCTGCCCAATCGACGAGGAAATCTGCCAAGGCCTGAGACTTGATCGTTGTTCTTGGCTCGTATTGTATGTTGTGGGCAGCGAGCTCTATGGCTCATTTCGCCACCCCGCCTGTGGCGTCTCTGTTGCCGATGATCTCCGCCGCGCTAGTGCCACCACCGTGATGGAGTGTTCTTGGAAGTAGTGCTTCAGTTTCTTAGCGGCCATGTACACGCCGTACACCAGCTTCTGATAGTGAGGGTAGTTCTGCTTCAAGAGCGAGAGTACCTCACTCAGGTAATACACCAGTCGTTGCACCGGCTGCGCCTTTCCTTCTTCCGGCCTCTCCACTACCAACACCACACTGACGACCCTGTTTGTTGCTACGATGTACATCAACATGGGTTCCTTTGGTGCTGGTGCTGCCAGAATAGGTGGCGAGGTGAGCATGCACTTGAGGTCATGGAAAGCTTCATCTGCCTGCGATGTCTAGACGAATTTGTCCGTCTTCTACATGAGCTGGTACAGTGGGATTGCTTTCTCGCCCAGCTGGCTGATGAACCGGCTGAGGGAGGCCAGGCAGCCGGTGAACTTCTGGACATCTCTCAAGTTCTTGGGCGGCTGCATGCACTCGATTGCACCAATCTTCTCTGGGTTCGCCTCGATTCCTCGCTCAGATATGAGAAAACCGAGTAGCTGGCCGGCTGGGATGCTGAATACGCACTTCTCCGGGTTCAGCTTCATCTGGAACTGGTGGAGGTTAGTGAATGTTTCCTTCAGGTCCTCAAGGAGTGTCTGGTGCTCCTTGGTCTTGACTACCACATCGTCGATGTAGGCGTGTACGTTTCTGCCAATCTGAGTCTGCAAGCACTTCTGCATGCAGTGTTGGTATGTTGCTCCAGCGTTCTTCAATCTGAATGGCATTGTGGTGTAGCAGTAGGCTCCGTAAGGAGTGATGAATGATGTCTTTATTTGATCTGCGGGGTTCAGCCGGATCTGGTGGTAGCCGGAATATTCGTCCAGAAATGACAACAGCTCGCAGCCGGCCGTGCAATCGATCACTTGGTCTATCCTTGGTAGGGCGAATGGATCCTTGGGGCATGCTTTGTTCAGACTGGTGTAGTCAACACACATGCGCCAAGTCTTGTTCTTTTTCAGCACAAGTACTGGGTTTGCCAGCCACTCCGGGTGGAAAACTTCCATGATGAATCCGGCTGCGAGCAGCCGGGTGATCTCCTCCAAAATTGTTCTTCTTTTTTCTTCAGCAAAGCGGCGTAGTGACTGTTTTACCGGTTTTGCATCCGGCCTGACATGTAAATAGTGCTCGGCGAGCTCCCTCGGAACACCTGGCATGTCCTTAGGGGACCATGCGAAGATATCCCGATTCTCACGGAGGAAGTCGACGAGCGCGCTTTCCTATTTGCTCTCAAGGCCGTCTTCGACCAGGACGCACTTGTCCATCTCGGCCTCATTCAGCAGGATCTTCCTCGTGCCCTTGGATGGCTTGAATTGTGCCTCTCCGGCTGGCTTGGGCTCGCCAGCCAGCATGTCCTTCTACAGGGCCACCACATTCTGCATGATTACACATTTTTCTTCCGTGATGATCATGGCTTCAGCTATTTTGGATCCGTCTGTGGAACATTCCACGGACCGTCTATAGCAGCCGGCCACAGTGATGACGCCTTTAGGCCCTGGTAGCTTCATCTTGAGGTAGGCGTAATGTGGTACCGCCATGAACTTGGTGAGCGCTGGGCGCCCCAGGATTGCGTGGTACGCACTACAGAGGTTGACCACCTCGAACAAGATGGGCTCACGGCGAAAGTTGTCCTCCGTGCCCAAGATGAGGTCCAACCGGATTTTTCCGATAGGGGAGTGCGAAGGGCCGGGGACGGCTCCGTGGAAGGAGGTGCTTGACGGCTCCAGCTGCGACTCACTGATACCGAGCTGGTCGAGCGAGCTGCGGTACAGGAGGTTGATGTTGCTCCCTCCGTCTATGAGGACGTGGGAGAATCTGTAGGAATGCTTCTGGGAGACAATGATAGGATCCAGAACCATCGCATAGGTGCCGGGGTGAGGCAGCTCATCCGGCTAGTCCTTTCGGTTCCATGCAACTTCTTGTTCCGACCAGTTGAGGTACTAGGGAACGGGAGGAACGATCGCGTTTACTTCTGCCTCGCGACGCCTTTTGTTGTGTTTGGTATCCGGCTCCATGGTAAAGATGTGGTAATTCCCCACCTAATGAGGGTAATTGTTATCATCATCCTCCCTTCAATGTTGGTTCTTGCGATTGCCTGGCGGCCCACCGGCTAGAGGAGGTGGCGCCTGTCCAGCCGGTGCGCTAGCAATTTCCGCCATCTTCTTCGTCCAGGTGCACTGGCGTGTGGTGTGCACTGTCTCCGGCTTCCGCCTGCAGCCGGATCCTCCTGCACTGCCGCCACCTGCCTGGAGCCATATTGATTATCCGGCTGGTCGTCCTTTCTCTTGCCGTGGCGGTTGTCATGCCGCTTGGAGTTGTGTCCATTCCCTTAAGGCTGGCACCGATATATGGCGACATCGACGATTATTTGCCCTTGGTTGTCCACCCAGACAGATCTTTTCATTGTTGTGTCGGCCATGGCGTACTTGTCCGCGATGGCCATAGTTTGTTCCATGGTTGTGGGCTCCACCCAGTGAAGCTTATGCTTGAGCACAGTGCCGTCTCTACAGCCGGTGATGAAGAAATCAACTGCCTGATGTTCGCGTACCCCCTCATAGGAGTTGTGCATGCTCGTCCATCGGGTGATGTAGGAGCGATCAAATTCATCCGGGCCCTGCACACAGAGAGCAAGCTCGCCCGGCCGACCTGGGCGCTTGTAGGTGTTGGTGAAGTTGCGAACGAACGCCTGCTCGAAATCAATCTGAGCGTTGATGCTGTTGTCGGGGAGACTGTTTAGCCACGTTCTGGGTGAGTCGAGGAGCATGAGAGGTGCATAGCGCACTGCTACCCGGCGGTTGCCGTTGGCGATGCCCATGGCGGTGGTATAATCCACCAACCAATCCTCCGGCTTGACCGAGCTGTTGTACTTTGGCGTATCCCTTGGGACCGAAAATCCCGTTGGAAACGGTTCATTCCGGATGCGCTGTCTGAAACATCTTGGTCCGGCTGGACTTTCTTCCTCCAGTGCACGTGATTGAACCAACAGGTCGATTCGCGTACGTGCATCTTGTTGTTCGTCTGGCTCGAGCGGTCCCAGCCGGCTAGATAGGCGGGACTTGGGGAGCGCTTGGCCTTTTTTGGCTTCACCGGTCGGCTCGCGATTTTTGCTGGTAACGGCTGCCACGTCGCGGGCGTTGTGCCCACGGCCTGCAGATCCATCGCGTGGGCCGTTGATCTGTCTTGCTCCATTCGGGGAAAACGCCTTTCTGCCGCCCGCAGCCGGATCCGCCATCCGGTGAGCCGGTTGGGTTCTGTTGTTGCCAGCCATGCTGAGTTCTGCCTCGGCCCGCTGCTTGTTCGCTGTGACCACGAGGATCTGGACACACGCTTGCTGACGGAGTAGTTCCTTGCCCTCCAGGTGGCTAAGTTCCACAACTGCCGCCTCCGTGGCCCTCATGATTTTGGCAGGGGTGCTGTAGACCGGCTGCATAGTGGGTGTGCACGGATCAGCGGCATGATCCATCTCCGAGCCGAGGTTCCAGCCTTGCGGTTGAGCTAGGCGGCTGGTGCCGTGTAAGCGCGTGAAGCCGTGCACGATGTTGTACTCCTGCATGGTGGCATTCATCCGCCGTTGGGCGGCTTCCACCTTGCCGGCTTCCTCCAGAAGGTTCTGGCGGGTGGTCTCCAGGGCTGCCGCAGCTGCAGTTGGATCCGCCTCGATGGGGGTGATGGGGTTACGGAGGTGCTCGATGGACGCATTGATCAAGTCTGGGTTCGGGAGGCGTGAGTTAGTGGTGCGGCCGTCCATGTTGCGCTCTAGATGTGGGCGGTGGTTCTTCACCGAGCCTGCCATCATGACCTCGGTGCTACCGCTAGTGATGCGCAAGGCAGAGAAGCTAGGGGGTGCACTGAAGATGGTGACGACCTCACGAGGGAAGGCCTCAGGGATGGTGACTATGTAGATGCGGTGCTCGCCGAAGCGCATGATGGAGCCCCCGCTTGGGAAAGTCCTCCCAGCAAAGCAAGATGCGTTGTCGAGGACGCAGTCGTAGGAGCCGAGAGTGAGGACAAGGCCAGAGGCTAATTGCTCACTAGCGACGAGTGGAAGTCTCGTGCGAAAGATGATCCCATCCGAAGCGCTGTGCCCCATGATGGGCACCAACTGTCGTGGTGTGGAACACATTAGTGCCATCGGGGATGGCTTGAAGGGGACAATCAGGTTGCTATCGGTGGCTACTTGCAACGGGTTGGGCACAGATACTGCAAACATAGCGATGTATCCAGGTTCGGAGCCCTCTTGGTGAGGTAAAACTCCTACTCCTGCAAGGACCTAGTATTAAAGGGGGCAAACGCCCAATACAAGTGCTCCTTGAGCTGTTTCCTTAGCTACTACTTGCTTGGAATTCTCTAAGTCCTTCTTCTGGTGTCTATTTTCCTTCTGCTTGAGCTTACCTAGAACCCCAGCGCTACCCCCTTTATATACAAGTCAAGGAGGCAGCTTACATGATGGGTTCTAGGGTTTACTATTTGGATTTGGGGCTTACAAAGTGGGCCGGCTGGACAGGGCCAAACAGTAGGCCCGGGTCCAGTCAAGCCTCCAGTACAGGGGAGGACCAAGCTTTAGCGCTCAGTGCTCCTTCTTTACTTGTCATCCGGCTCTTTATCTGTCAGCCGGCTCTTTATGCGTAAGCCGGGGCTTTCCTCATTAGCCCTTGCTTTGATAGTCAGCTTCCAGCTTTGGCGCAGTTGTCCAGTAGCACCGGCCAGGCCAGCCAGCCTGTCCGGTCAAGGGTGCGCTCAGCAAGGAGCGTCATCCCCACCGTACAATGTCCAGCGGATCCGAGGCGGCCGGCTAGGAGCGGCCTCCCAGCCAGTTCTTCTGGCTACCCGGCTAGACGACCCAGCCGGGGAAACTATAGTGCGGACCGGGTGGGGATTCCACCCGGCTGTGGTTCCTTCATCTGGGTCCATACCACCCATGCTCCTTGCAGCCGGCTGGTTGGTCCCGTCTTGTCCTACCCGGGGGTCATCCCCCCGACAATGTGGTTTGTGGAAAGAACACACATGCAATGGCATTGGTTGATCCATGCGTGGTTCATGAGAAGAACGCAGATCCAGTGACACTGGTGGATCCATGTGTGGTTTGTGGGAAGAACATACATGCAATGACACTGGGTGTGGTTCATGAAAAGAAAACACATCCAGTGACACTGGTGGATCCATGTGTGGTTTGTGAGAAGAACACACATGCAATGACACTGCGTGTGGTTCAGAAAATAAAACACATGCAATGACACTGGTGGATCCATGTGTGGTTTGTGAGAACAACAGACATGCAATGACTCTAGCTATGGTTCATGAAAAGAATACACATGTAATGACACTAGTGGATCCATGTGTGGTTTGTGGTAAGAACACACATGTAATGACACTGGGTGTGGTTCATGAAAATAACAGACATGCAATGACACTGGTGGACAATGTTTGGTTTGTGAGAAGAACAGAAATGCAATGACTCTAGCTATTGTTCATGAAAAGAACACACATGCAATGACACTGGTGGATCCATATGTGGTTTGTGGAAAGAACAGACATGCAATGACTCTAGGTGTGGTTTGTGAGAAGAACACACATGCAATGACTCTAGATATGGTTTCATGAAAAGAACACACATCCAATGACTTTAGTTGTGGTTCATGAAAAGAACACACATCCATGTGTGGTTTGTGAGAAGAACACACATCCATGTGTGGTTTGTGAGAAGAACACACATGCAATGACACTGGGTGTGGTTCAGGAAAAGAACAGACATGCAATGACACTGGTGGATCCATGTTTGATTTGTGAGAAGAACAGACATGCAATGACTCTAGCTGTGGTTCATGAGAAGAACACACATCCAGTGACAATGGTGGATCCATGTGTGGTTTGTGTGAAGAACAGACATGCAATGACACTAGGTGTGGTTCATGAAAAGAAAACACATGCAATGACACTAGTGGATCCATGTGTGGTTTATGGGAAGAACACACATGCAATGGCTCTAGCTGTGGTTCATGAAAAGAACACACATCCAATGACTCTAGTTGTGGTTCATGAAAAGAACACACATCCAGTGACTCTAGATGTGGTTCATGAAATGAACACACATCCAGTGACACTAGTGGATCCATATGTGTTGTTTGTGAAAAGAATAGATATGCGATGACTCTGGGTGTGGATCATGAAAAGAACACACATCCAATGACACTTGTGGATCCATGTGTGGTTTGTGAGAAGAACGCACATGCAATGACGGTGGGTGTGGTTCATGAAAAGAACACACATCCAATGACATTGGTGGATCCATGTGTGGTTTGTGGGAAGAATAGACATGCAATGACACCGGGTGTGGTTCATGAAAAGAACAGACATCCATATGTGGTTTGTGGAAAGAACAGACATGCAATGACTCTAGTTGTGGTTTGTGGAAAGAACAGACATGCAATGACACTGGGTGTGGTTCATCAAAAGAACACAGATCCACTGACACTGGTGGATCCATATGTAGTTTGTGAGAAGAAAAGACATTCAATGACACTGGGTGTGGTTCATGAGAAGAAAACACATGCAATGACACTGGTGGATCCATGTGTGTTTTGTGAGAAGAACAGACATGCAATGACTCCAGCTGTGGTTCATCAAAAAAACACATGCAATGACACTGGTGGATCCATGTGTGGTTTGTGGGAAGAACACACATGCAATGACACTGGGTGTGGTTCATGAAAAGAATAAATATGCAATGACACTAGTGGATCCATGTTTGGTTGGTGAGAACACAAATGCAACGACACTAGGTGTGGTTCATGAAAAGAAAACACATCCACTGACACTGGTGGATCCATCTATGGTTTGTGAGAAGAACACACACGGGTTCATGAAATGATAACACATGAAATGACACTGGTGGATCCATGTGTGGTTTGTGGGAAGAACACACATGCAATGACACTGGGTGTGTTTCATGTAAAGAAAACACATCCAGTGACACTGGTGGATCCATGTGTGGTTTGTGAGAAGAACAAACATGCAATCACACTGCGTGTGGTTCATGAAAAGAACACACATCCAATGACACTGGTGGATCCATGTGTGGTTTGTGAGAAGAACAGACATGCAATTACTGTAGCTGTGGTTCGTGAGAAGAACACACATGCAATGACTCTAGATGCGGTTCATGAGAAGAACACACATCCAATGACTTTAGTTGTGGTTCATGAAAAGAACACACATCCACGTGTGGTTTGTGAGAAGAACACACATCCATGTGTGGTTTGTAAGAATAACACACATGTAATGACACTGGTGTGCTTCATGAAAAGAACAGACATGCAATGACACTGGTGGATCCATGCTTGCTTTGTGAGAAGAACAGACATGCAATGACTCTAGCTGTGGTTCATGAGAAGAACACACATCAAGTGACACTGTTGGATCCATGTGTGGTTTGTGGGAAGAACAGACATGCAATGCCACTGGGTGTGGTTCATGAAAAGAAAACACATGCAATGACACTGGTGGATCCACGTGTGTTTTGTGGGAAGAACACACATGCAATGACTCTAGCTGTGGTTCATGAAAAGAACACACATCCAATGACTCTAGTTGTGGTTCATGAAAAGAACACACATCCAATGACTCTACCTGTGGTTCATGAAAAGAACACACATCCAGTGACACTGGTGGATCCATATGTGTTGTTTGTGAAAAGAATAGACATGCAATGACTCTGGTGTGGTTCATGAAAATAACACACATCCAATGACACTTGTAGATCCATTTGTGGTTTGTGAGAAGAACACACATGCAATGACACTTGGTGTGGTTCATGAAAAGAACACACATCCAATCACACTGGTGGATCCATGTGTGGTTTCTGGGAACTATAGACATGCAATGACACTAGGTGTGGTTCATGAAAAGAACAGACATCCATATGTGGTTTGTGGAAAGAACAGACATACAATGACTCTAGCTGTGGTTTGTGGAAAGAACATACATGCAATGACACTGGGTGTGATTCATGAAAAGAACACAGATCTTGTGACACTTGTGGATCCATATGTGGTTTGTTAGAAGAACAGACATGCAATGACACTTGGTGTGGTTCATGAAAATAAAACACATGCACTGACACTGGTGGATCCATGTGTGGTTTTGAGAAGAACACACATGCAATGACACTTGGTGTGGTTCATGAAACGAACACACATCCAATGACACTGGTGGATCCATATGTGTTGTTTGTGAAAAGAATAGACATGCAATGACTCTGGTGTGGTTCATTAAAATAACACACATCCAATGACACTTGTAGATCCATTTGTGGTTTGTGAGAAGAACACACATGCAATGATACTTGGTGTGGTTCATGAAAAGAACACACATCCAATCACACTGGTGGATCCATGTGTGGTTTGTGGGAACAATAGACATGCAATGACACTAGGTGTGGTTCATGAAAAGAACAGACATCCATATGTGGTTTGTGGAAAGAACAGACATGCAATGACTCTAGCTGTGGTTTGTGGAAAGAACATACCTGCAATGACACTGGGTGTGGATCTTAAAAAGAACACACATCCAGTGACACTGGTGGATCCATATGTGGTTTGTGAGAAGAACAGACATGCAATGACACTGGGTGTGGTTCATGAAAAGAAAACACATGCGCTGACACTGGTGGATCCATGTGTGGTTTGTGAGAAAAATAGACATGCAATGACTCTAGATGTGGTTCATGAAAAGAAAACAAATGCAATGACACTGGTGGATCCATGTGAGGTTTGTGGGAGGAACACACATGCAATGACACTGGGTGTGGTTCATGAAAAGAACAGAAATGCAATGACACTGGTGGATCCATGTATGTTTCGTAAGAAGAACACATATGCAATGACACTAGGTGTGGTTCACGAAAAGAAAACACATCCAGTGACACTGGTGGATCCATGTGTGGGTTGTGAGAAGAACACACATGCAATGACACTAGGTGTGGTTCATGAAAAGAAAACACATGCAATGACACTAGTGGTTCCATGTGTGGTTTGTGGGAGGAACACACATGCAATGACACTGGGTGTGGTTCATGTAAAGAAAACACATACAGTGACACTAGTGGATCCATGTGTGGTTTGTGAGAAGAACAAACATGCAATGACACTGGGTGTGGTTCATGAAAAGAACACACATGCAATGACACTAGTGGATCCATGTGTGGTTTGTGAGAAGAACAGACATGCATTGACTGTAGTTGTGGTTTGTGAGAAGAACACACATCCATGTGTGGTTTGTGATAAGAACACACGTGCAATGACACTGGGTGTGGTTCATGAAAAGAACATACATGCAATGACACTGGTGGATCCATGTTTGGTTTGTGAGAAGAACAGACATGCAATGACTGTAGCTATGGTTCATGAGAATAACATACATCGGGTGATAGTGGCGGATCCATGTGTGGTTTTGTGGGAAGAACACACATGCAATGACACTGGGTGTGCTTCATGAAAAGAACAGACATGCAAGGACACTGGTGGATCCAAGTTTGGTTAGTGAGAACACAAATTCAACGACACTGGGTGTGGTTTATGAAAAGAAAACACATCGAGTGACACTGGTGGATCCATCTATGGTTTGTGAGAAAAACACACACGCAATGACACTGGGTGTGGTTCATGAAAAGATAACACATGCAATGACACTGGTGGATCCACGTGTGTTTTTTGGGAAGAACACACATGCAATGACACTAGGTGTGGTTCATGTAAAGAAAACACATCCAGTGACACTGGTGGATCCATGTGTGGTTTGTGAGAAGAACAGACATGCAATGACACTGGGTGTCGTTCATGAAAATAACACACATCCAATGACACTGGTGGATCCACGTGTGGTTTGTGAGAAGAACACACATGCAATGACTCTAGCTGTGGTTTTTGAGAAGAACACACATGCAATGACTCTAGATGCGGTTCATGAAAAGAACACACATCCAATGACTTTAGTTGTGGTTCATGAAAAGAACACACATCCACGTGTGGTTTGTGATAAGAACACACATCCATGTGTGGTTGTAAGAAGAACACACATGTAATGACACTGGGTGTGCTTCATGAAAAGAACAGACATGCAATGACACTGGTGGATCCATGTTTGGTTTGTGAGAAGAACAGACATGCAATGACTCTAGCTGTGGTTCATGAGAAGAACACACATCAAGTGACACTGGTGGATCCATGTGTGGTTTGTGGGAAGAACAGACATGCAATGCCATTGGGTGTGGTTCATGAAAAGAAAACACATGCCATGACACTGGTGGATCCACGTGTGTTTTGTGGGAAGAACACACATGCAATGACTCTAGCTGTGGTTCATGAAAAGAACACACATCCAATGATTCTAGTTATGGTTCATGAAAAGAACACACATCCAATGACTCTAGCTGTGGTTCATGAAAAGAACACACATCCAGTGACATTGGTGGATCCATATGTGTTGTTTGTGAAAAGAATAGACATGCAATAATTCTAGGTGTGGTTCATGAAAGAACACATATCCAATGACACTTGTAGATCCATGTGTGGTTTCTGAGAAGAACACACATGCAATGACACTTGGTCTGGTTCATGAAAAGAACACACATCCAATGACACTGGTGGATCCATGTGTGGTTTGTGGGAAGAATAGACATGCAATGACACTAGGTGTGGTTCATGAAAAGAACAGACATCCATATATGGTTTGTGGAAAGAACAGACATGCAATGACTCTAGCTGTGGTTTGTGGAAAGAACATACATGCAATGACACTAGGTGTGGTTCATGAAAATAACACACATCCAGTGACACTGGTGGATCAATATGTGGTTTGTGAGAAGAACAGACATGCAATGACACTTGGTGTGGTTCATGAAAAGAAAACACATGCACTGACACTGGTGGATCCATGTGTGGTTTGTTAGAAGAACACACATGCAATGACACTAGGTGTGGTTCGCGAAAAGAAAACACATTCAGTGACACTGGTGGATCCATGTGTGGGTTGTGAAAAGAACACACATGCAATGACACTGGGTGTGGTTCATGAAAAGAAAACACATGCAATGACACTGGTGGTTCCATGTGTGGTTTGTGGGAGGAAGACACATGCAATGACACTGGGTGTGGTTCATGTAAAGAACACACATCCAGTGACACTGGTGGATCCATGTGTGGTTTGTGAGAAGAACAAACATGCAATGACACTGGGTGTGGTTCATGAAAAGAACACACATGCAATGACACTGGTGGATCCATGTGTTGTTTGTGAGAAGAACAGACATGCATTGACTGTAGTTGTGGTTTGTGAGAAGAACACACATCCATGTGTGGTTTGTGAAAAGAATAGACATGCAATGACTCTGGATGTGGTTCATGAAAATGACACACATCCAATGACACTTGTAGATCCATGTGTGGTTTGTGAGAAGAACACACATGCAATGACACTTGGTGTGGTTCATGAAAAGAACACACATCCAATGACACTGGTGGATCCATGTGTGGTTTGTGGGAAGAATAGACATGCAATGAAACTAGGTGTGGTTCATGAAAAGAACAGACATCCATATGTGGTTTGTGGAAAGAATAGACATGCAATGACTCTAGCTGTGGTTTGTGGAAAGAACATACATGCAATGACACTGGGTGTGGTTCATGAAAAGAACACACATCCAATGACACTGGTGGATCCAAGTTTGGTTTGTGAGAAGAACAGACATGCAATGGCTCTAGCTGTGGTTTGTGAGAAGAACACACATGCAATGACTCTAGATGCGGTTCATGAAAAGAACACACATCCAATGACTTTAGTTGTGGTTCATGAAAAGAACACACATCCACGTGTGGTTTGTGAGAACAACACACATCCATGTGTGGTTCATGAAAATAACACACATCCAGTGACACTAGTGGATCCATCTGTGGTTTGTGAGAAGAACAGACATGCAATGACACTGGGTGTGGTTCATGAAAGGAAAACACATGCACTAACACTGGTGGATCCATGTGTGGTTTGTGAGAAGAACACATATGCAATGACACTTGCTGTGGTTCATGAAAAGAACACACATCCAATGACACTAGTTGATCCATTGTGGTTTGTGGGAAGAATAGACATGCAATGACACTAGGTGTGGTTCATGAAAAGAACAGACATCTATATGTGGTTTGTGGAAAGAACAGAAATGCAATGACTCTAGTTGTGCTTTGTGGAAAGAACATACATGCAATGACACTGGGTGTGGTTGATGAAAAGAACACACATCTAGTGACACTGGTGGATCCATATGTGGTTTGTGAGAAGACCAGACATGCAATGACACTGGGTGTGGTCCATGAAAAGAAAACACATGCACTAACACTGGTGGATCCATGTGTGGTTTGTGAGAAGAACAGACATGCAATGACTCTAGATGTGGTTCATGGAAAGAAAACACATGCAATGACACTGGTGGATCCATGTGTGGTTTGTGGGAAGAACACACATGCAATGACACTGGGTGTGTTTCATGAAAAGAACAGAAATGCAATGACACTGGTGGATCCATGTTTGTTTCGTGAGAAGAACACACGTGCAATGACACTAGGTGTGGTTCGCAAAAAGAAAACACATCCAGTGACATTGTGGATCCATGTGTGGGTTGTGAGAAGAACACACATGCAATGACACTTGGTGTGGTTAATGAAAAGAAAACACATGCAATGACACTGGTGGTTCCATGTGTGGTTTGTGGGAGGAACACACATGCAATGACACTGGGTGTGGTTCATGTAAAGAAAACACATCCAGTGACACTGGTGGATCCATGTGTGGTTTGTGAGAAGAACAAACATGCAATGACACTGGGTGTGGTTCATGAAAAGAACACACATGCAATGACACTGGTGGATCCATGTGTTGTTTGTGAGAAGAACAGACATGCATTGACTGTAGTTGTGGTTTGTGAGAAGGACACACATCCATGTGTGGTTTGTGATAAGAACACACATGCAATGACACTGGCTGTGGTTCATGAAAAGAACATACATGCAATGACACTGGTGGATCCATGTTTGGTTTGCGAGAAGAATAGACATGCAATGACTCTAGCTATGGTTCATGAGAAGAACACACATCGAGTGACAGTGGTGGATCCATGTGTGGTTTGTGGGAAGAACATACATGCAATTACACTGGGTGTGTTTCATGAAAAGAAAACAGATGCAATGACATTGGTGGATCCATGTGTGGTTTGTGGGAAGAACACACATGCAATGACTCTAGTTGTGGTTCATAAAAAGATCACACATCCAATGACTCTAGTTGTGGTTCATGAAAAGAACACATCCATGTGTGGTTCATGAAAAGAACACACATCCATGTGTGGTCTGTGAGAAGAACACACATCCGTGTGTGGTTTGTGAGAAGAAAAGACATGCAACGACACTGGGTGTGGTTCATGAAAAGAAAACATATGCAATGCCACTGGTGGATCCATTCGTGGTTTGTGAGAAGAACAGACATGCAATGACTCTAGCTATGGTTCATGAAAAGAAAACACATGCAATGACACTGGTGGATCCATGTGTGGTTTGTGGGAAGAAGACACAAGCAATGACACTGGGTGTGGTTCATGAAAAGAACAGACATGCAATGACACTGGTGGATCCATGTTTGGTTGGTGAGAACACAAATGCAACGACACTGGGTGTGGTTCATGAAAAGAAAACACATCCAGTGACACTGGTGGATCCATCTATGGTTTGTGAGAAGAACACACACGCAATGACACTGGGTGTGGTTCATGAAAAGATAACACATGCAATGACACTGGTGGATCCATGTGTGGTTTTTGGGAAGAACACACATGCAATGACACTGGGTGTGGTTCATGTAAAGAAAACACATCCAGTGACACTGGTGGATCCATGTCTGGTTTTATAGAAGAACAGACATGCAATGACACTGGGTGTGGTTCATGAAAAGAACACACATCCAATGACACTGGTGGATCCATGTGTGGTTTGTGAGAAGAACAGACATGCAATGACTCTAGCTGTGGTTTGTGAGAAGAACACACATGCAATGACTCTAGATGCGGTTCATGAAAAGAACACACATCCAATGACTTTAGTTGTGGTTCATGAAAAGAACACACATCCACGTGGGGTTTGTGAGAAGAACACACATCCATGTGTGGTTTGTAAGAAGAACACACATGTAATGACACTGGGTGTGCATCATGAAAAGAACAGACATGCAATGACACTGGTGGATCCATGTTTGGTTTGTGAGAAGAACAGACATGCAATGACTCTAGCTGTGGTTCATGAGAAGAACACACATCAAGTGACACTGGTGGATCCATGTGTGGTTTGTGGGAAGAACAGACATGCAATGCCACTAGGTGTGGTTCATGAAAAGAAAACACATGCAATGACACTGGTGGATCCACGTGTGTTTTGTGGGAAGAACACACATGCAATGACTCTAGCTGTGTTTCATGAAAAGAACACACATCCAATGACTCTAGGTGTGGTTCATGAAAAGAACACACATCCAATGACTCTAGCTGTGGTTCATGAAAATAACACACATCCAGGGACACTGGTGGATCCATATGTGTTGTTTGTGAAAAGAATAGACATGCAATGACTCTGGATGTGGTTCATGAAAATGACACACATCCAATGACACTTGTAGATCCATGTGTGGTTTGTGAGAAGAACACACATGCAATGACACTTGGTGTGGTTCATGAAAACAACACACATCCAATGACACTGGTGGATCCATGTGTGGTTTGTGGGAAGAATAGACATGCAATGAAACTAGGTGTGGTTCATGAAAAGAACAGACATCCATATGTGGTTTGTGGAAAGAATAGACATGCAATGACTCTAGCTGTGGTTTGTGGAAAGAACATACATGCAATGACACTGGGTGTGGTTCATGAAAAGAACACACATCCAATGACACTGGTGGATCCAAGTTTGGTTTGTGAGAAGAACAGACATGCAATGGCTCTAGTTGTTGTTTGTGAGAAGAACACACATGCAATGACTCTAGATGCGGTTCTTGAAAAGAACACACATCCAATGACTTTAGTTGTGGTTCATGAAAAGAACACACATCCACGTGTGGTTTGTGAGAACAACACACATCCATGTGTGGTTCATGAAAATAACACACATCCAGTGACACTAGTGGATCCATCTGTGGTTTGTGAGAAGAACAGACATGCAATGACACTAGGTGTGGTTCATGAAAGGAAAACACATGCACTAACACTGGTGGATCCATGTGTGGTTTGTGAGAAGAACACATATGCAATGACACTTGCTGTGGTTCATGAAAAGAACACACATCCAATGACACTAGTTGATCCATTGTGGTTTGTGGGAAGAATAGACATGCAATGACACTAGGTGTGGTTCATGAAAAGAACAGACATCTATATGTGGTTTGTGGAAAGAACAGAAATGCAATGACTCTAGCTGTGCTTTGTGGAAAGAACATACATGCAATGACACTGGGTGTGGTTGATGAAAAGAACACACATCTAGTGACACTGGTGGATCCATATGTGGTTTGTGAGAAGACCAGACATGCAATGACACTGGGTGTGGTCCATGAAAAGAAAACACATGCACTAACACTGGTGGATCCATGTGTGGTTTGTGAGAAGAACAGACATGCAATGACTCTAGATGTGGTTCATGGAAAGAAAACACATGCAATGACACTGGTGGATCCATGTGTGGTTTGTGGGAAGAACACACATGCAATGACACTGGGTGTGTTTCATGAAAAGAACAGAAATGCAATGACACTGGTGGATCCATGTTTGTTTCGTGAGAAGAACACACGTGCAATGACACTAGGTGTGGTTCGCGAAAAGAAAACACATCCAGTGACACTGTGGATCCATGTGTGGGTTGTGAGAAGAACACACATGCAATGACACTGGGTGTGGTTAATGAAAAGAAAACACATGCAATGACACTGGTGGTTCCATGTGTGGTTTGTGGGAGGAACACACATGCAATCACACTGGGTGTGGTTCATGTAAAGAAAACACATCCAGTGACACTGGTGGATCCATGTGTGGTTTGTGAGAAGAACAAACATGCAATGACACTAGGTGCGGTTCATGAAAAGAACACACATGCAATGACATTGATGGATCCATGTGTGGTTTGTGAGAAGAACAGACATGCATTGACTGTAGCTATGGTTTGTGAGAAGAACACACATCCATGTGTGGTTTGTGATAAGGACACACATGCAATGACACTGGCTGTGGTTCATGAAAAGAACATACATGCAATGACACTGGTGGATCCATGTTTGGTTCGTGAGAAGAATAGACATGTAATGACTCTAGCTATGGTTCATGAGAAGAACACACATCGAGTGACAGTGGTGGATCCATGTGTGGTTTGTGGGAAGAACATACATCCAATGACACTGGTGTGTTTCATGAAAAGAAAACACATGCAATGACACCGGTGGATCCATGTGTGGTTTGTGGGAAGAACACACATGCAATGACTCTAGTTGTGGTTCATCAAAAGATCACACATCCAATGACTCTAGCTATGGTTCATGAAAATAACACATCCATGTGTGGTTCATGAAAACAACACACATCCATGTGTGGTTTGTGAGAAGAACACACATCCATGTGTGGTTTGTGAGAAGAAAAGACATGCAACGACACTGGGTGTGGTTCATGAAAAGAAAACATATGCAATGACACTGGTGGATCCATGTGTGGTTTGTGAGAAAAACAGACATGCAATGACTCTAGCTGTGGTTCACGAAAAGAAAACACATGCAATGACACTGGTGGATCCATGTGTGTTTTGTGGGAAGAACACACATGAAATGACACTGGGTGTGGTTCATGAAAAGAACAAACATGCAATGACACTGGTGGATCCATGTTTGGTTGGTGAGAAGAACACACATGCAATGACACTGGGTGTGGTTCATGAAAAGAACACACATCGAGTGACACTAGTGGATCCATGTGTGGCTTGTGGGAAGAACATACATGCAATGACACTGGGTGTGTTTCATGAAAAGAAAACACATGCAATGACACTGGTGGATCCATGTGTGGTTTGTGGGAAGAACACACATGCAATGACTCTAGTTGTGGTTCATGAAAAGAACACACATCCAATGACTCTAGTTGTGGTTCATGAAAAGAACACACATCCATGTGTGGTTTGTGAGAAGAACACACATCCATGTGTGGTCTGTGAGAAGAAAAGACATGCAATGATACTGGGTGTGGTTAATGAAAATAAAACATATGCAATGACACTGGTGGATCCATGTGTAGTTTGTGAGAAGAAGAGACATGTAATGACTCTATCTGTGGTTCATGAGAAGAAAATACATGCAATGACGCTGGTGGATCCATGTGCGGTTTGTGGGAAGAACACACATGCAATGACAATGGGTGTGGTTCATGAAAAGAACAAACATGCAATGACACCGGTAGATCCATGTTTGGTTGGTGAGAAGAACACACATGCAATGACACTGGGTGTGGTTCATGAAAAGAAAACACGTCCAGTGACACTGGTGGATCCATGTGTGGTTTGTGAGAAGAACACACATGCAATGACACTGGGTGTGGTTCATGAAAAGAAAACACATGCAATGACACTGGTGGATCCATGTGTGGTTTGTGGGAAGAATACACATGCAATTACACTGGGTGGGGTTCATGTAAAGAAAACACATACAGTGACACTGGTGGATCCATGTGCGGTTTGTGGGAAGAACACACATGCAATGACACTGGGTGTGGTTCATGAAAAGAACACACATGCAATGACACTGGTGGATCCATGTGTGGTTTGTGAGAAGAATAGACATGCAACGACTCTAGCTATGGTTTGTGAGAAGAACATACATGCAATGACTCTAGATGTGGTTCATGAAAAGAACACACATCCATGTGTGGTTTCTGAGAAGAACACGCATCCATGTGGGGTTTGTGAGAAGAACACACATGCTATGACATTGGGTGTGGTTCATGAAAAGAACAGACATGCAATGACACTGGTGGATCCATGTTTGTTTTGTGAGAAGAACAAACATGCAATGACCCTAGATGTGGTTCATGAGAAGAACACACATCTAGTGACACTGGTGGATCCATGTGTGGTGTGTGGGAAGAACAGGCATGCAATGACATTGGGTGTGGTTCATGAAAAGAACAGACATCCATATGTGGTTTGTGGAAAGAACAGACATGCAATGACTATAGTTGTGGTTTGTGGAAATAACAGACATGCAATGACACTAGGTGTGGTTCATGAAAAGAACAGACATCCAGTGACACTGGTGGATCCATATGTGGTTTGTGAGAAGAAAAGACATGCAATGACACTAGGTGTGGTTCATGAAAAGAAAACACATGCAATGACACTTGTGGATCCATGTGTGGTTTGTGAGAAGAACAGACATGCAATGACTCTAGTTGTGGTTCATGAAAAGAAAACACATGCAATGGCACTGGTGGATCCATGTGTGGTTTGTGGGAGAACACACATGCAATGACACTAGGTGTGGTTCATGAAAAGAACAGACATGCAATGACACTGGAGGATCCATGTTTGGTTGGTGAGAAGAACACACATGCAATGAGACTGGGTGTGGTTCATGAAAAGAAAACACATCCAGTGACACTGGTGGATCCATGTGTGGTTTGTGAGGAGAACACACATGCAATGACACTGGGTGTGGTTCATGTAAAGAAAACACATGCAATGACACTGGTGGATCCATGTGTGGTTTGTGGGAAGAACACACACGCAATGACACTGGGTGTGGTTCATGTAAAGAAAACACATCCAGTGACACTGGTGGATCCATGTGTGGTTTGTGAGAAGAACAGACATGCAATGACTCTAGATGTGGTTCATGGAAATAAAACACATGCAATGACACTGGTGGATCCATGTGTGGTTTGTGGGAAGAACACACATGCAATGACACTGGGTGTGTTTCATGAAAAGAACAGAAATGCAATGACACTGGTGGATCCATGTTTGTTTCGTGAGAAGAACACACGTGCAATGACACTAGGTGTGGTTCGCGAAAAGAAAACACATCCAGTGACATTGTGGATCCATGTGTGGGTTGTGAGAAGAACACACATGCAATGACACTTGGTGTGGTTAATGAAAAGAAAACACATGCAATGACACTGGTGGTTCCATGTGTGGTTTGTGGGAGGAACACACATGCAATGACACTGGGTGTGGTTCATGTAAAGAAAACACATCCAGTGACACTGGTGGATCCATGGGTGGTTTGTGAGAAGAACATACATGCAATGACACTGGGTGTGGTTCATGAAAAGAACACACATGCAATGACACTGGTGGATCCATGTGTGGTTTGTGAGAAGAACAGACATGAAATGACTCTAGTTGTTGTTTGTGAGAAGAACACACATGCAATCACTCTAGATGTGGTTCATGAAAAGAACACACATCCAATGACTTTAGTTGTGGTTCATGAAAAGAACACACATCCATGTGTGGTTTGTGAGAAGAACACACATCCATCTGTGGTTTGTGAGAAGAACACACATGCAATGACACTGGGTGTGGTTCATCAAAAGAACAGACATGTAATGACACTAGTGGATCCATGTGTGATTTGTGGGAAGAACACACATGCAATGACCCTAGATGTGGTTCATGAGAAGAACACACATCCAGTGACACTAGTGGATCCATGTGTGGTTTGTGGGAAGAATAGACATGCAATGACACTGTGTGGTACATGAAAAGAACAGACATCCATATGTGGTTTGTGGAAAGAACAGACATGCAATGACTCTAGCTGTGGTTTGTGGGAAGAACATAGACGCAATGACACTGGGTGTGGTTCAAGAAAAGAACAGACATCTAGTGACACTGGTGGATCCATATGTGGTCCACATGGAAAGAACAGACATGCAATGACACTGGGTGTGGTTCATGAAAAGAAAACTCATCCAGTGACACTGGTGGATCCATGTTTGGTTTGTGAAAAGAACACACATCTAATGACTCTGGCTATGGTTCATGAAAAGAAAACACATCCAATGACACTGGTGGCTCCATGTGTGGTTTTGTGGGAAGAACACACATGCAATGACACTGGTGGATCCATGTTTGGTTTGTGAGAAGAAAGGACATGCAATTACTCTACCTGGGGTTCATGAGAAGAACACACATCAAGTGACGCTGGTGGATCCATGTGTGGTTTGTGGGAAGAACAGACATGCAATGCCACTAGGTGTGGTTCATGAAAAGAAAACACATGCAATGACACTGGTGGATCCATGAGTGGTTTGTGGAAAGAACACACATGTAATGACTCTAGTTGTGGTTCATGAAAAGAACACACATCCAATGACTCTACCTGTGGTTCATGAAAAGAACACACATCCAATGACTCTACCTGTGGTTCATGAAAAGAACACACATCTAGTGACACTGGTGGGTCCATATGTGTTGTTTGTGAAAAGAACAGACATGCAATGACTCTCGGTGTGGTTCATGAAAATAACACACATCCAATCACACGTGTGGATCCATGTGTGGTTTGTGAGAAGAACACACATGCAATGACACTGGGTGTGGATCATGAAAAGAACACACATCCAATGACACTGGTGGATCCATGTGTGGTTTGTGAGAAGAACAGACATTCATTGACTGTAGTTGTGGTTTGTGAGAAGAACACACATGCAATGACACTGGGTGTGGTTCATGAAAAGAACAGACATCCATATGTGGTTTGTGGAAAGAACAGACATGCAATGACACTAGGTGTGGTTCATGAAAAGAACACACATCTAGTGACACTGGTGGATCCATGTGTGGTTTGTGAGAAGAAAAGACATGCAATGACACTAGGTGTGGTTCATGAAAAGAAAACACATGCAATGACATTGGTGGATCCATGTGTGGTTTGTGAGAAGAACATACATGCAATGACTCTAGCTGTGGTTAATGAAAAGAAAACATATGCAATGACACTGGTGGATCCATGTGTGCTTTGTGAGAAGAACAGACATGAAATGACTCTAGCTGTGGTTTATGAGAAGAACCCACATGCAATGACTCGAGATGTGGTTCATGAAAAGAACACACATCCAGTGACACTAGTGGATCCATATGTTGTTTGTGAAAAGAACAGACATGCAATGACTCTGGGTGTGGTTCATGAAAAGAACACACATCCAATCACACGTGTGGATCCATGTGTGGTTTGTGAGAAGAACACACATGCAATCACACTTGGTGTGGTTCATGAAAAGAACACACATCCAATGACACTGGTGGATACATATCTGGTTTGTGGGAAGAACATACATGCAATGACACTTGGTGTGGTTCATGAAAAGAACAGACATCCATATGTGGTTTGTGGAAAGAACAGACATGCAATGACTCTAGGTGTGGTTTGTGGAAAGAATAGAGAACACACATCCAGTGACACTGGTGGATCCATATGTGGTTTGTGAGAAGAAAACACATGCAATGACATTGGGTGTGGTTCATGAGAAGAAAACACATTGAATGACACTGGTGGATACATGTGTGGTTTGTGAGAAGAACATATATGCAATGGCTCTAGCTGTGGTTGATGAAAAGAAAACACATGCAATGACACTGGTGGATCCATGTGTGGTTTGTGGGAGAACAAACATGCAATGAGACTAGGTGTGGTTCATGAAAAGAACAGACATGCAATGACACTGGTGGATCCATGTTTGGTTGGTGAGAACAACACACATGCAATGACACTGGTGGATCCATGTTTGGTTGGTGAGAACAACACACATGCAATGACACTGCGTGTGGTTCATGAAAAGAAAACACATCTAGTGACACTGGTGGATCCATGTGTGGTTTGTGAGAAGAACACATATGCAATGACACTAGGTGTGGTTCATGAAAAGAAAACACATGCAATGACACTGTTGGATCCATGTGTGGTTTGTGGGTAGAACACACATGCAATGACACTAGGTGTGGTTCATGTAAAGAAAACACATCCAGTGACACTGATGGATCCATGTGTGGTTTGTGAGAAGAACATACATGCAATGACTCTAGCTGTGGTTCATGAGAAGAACACACATCAAGTGACACTGGTGGATCCATGTGTGGTTTGTGGGAAGAACAGACATGCAATGCCACTAGGTGTGGTTCATGAAAAGAAAATACATGCAATGACCGTGGTGGATCCATGAGTGGTTTGCGGAAAGAACACACATGCAATGACTCTAGCTGTGGTTCATGAAAAGAACACACATCCAATGACTCTACCTATGGTTCATGAAAAGAACACACGTCCAATGACTCTAGCTGTGGTTCATGAAAAGAACACACATCCAGTGACACTAGTGGATCCATATGTGTTGTTTGTGAAAAGAACAGACCTGCAATGACTCTAGGTGTGGTTCATGAAAAGAACACACATCCAATCACACTTGTGGATCCATGTGTGGTTTGTGAGAAGAACACACATGCAATGACACTGGGTGTGGTTCATGAAAAGAACACACATCCAATGACACTGGTGGATACATGTCTGGTTTGTGGGAAGAACATACATGCAATGACACTGGGTGTGGTTCATGAAAAGAACAGACATCCATATGTGGTTTGTGGAAAGAACAGACATGCAATGACTCTAGGTGTGGTTTGTGGAAAGAATAGAGAACACACATCCAGTGACACTGGTGGATCCATATGTGGTTTGTGAGAAGAAAAGACATGCAATGACATTGGGTGTGGTTCATGAGAAGAAAACACATTGAATGACACTGGTGGATCCATGTGTGGTTTGTGAGAAGAACATATATGCAATGGCTCTAGCTGTGGTTGATGAAAAGAAAACACATGCAATGACACTGGTGGATCCATGTGTGGTTTGTGGGAGAACAAACATGCAATGAGACTAGGTGTGGTTCATGAAAAGAACAGACATGCAATGACACTGGTGGATCCATGTTTGGTTGGTGAGAACAACACACATGCAATGACACTGCGTGTGGTTCATGAAAAGAAAACACATCTAGTGACACTAGTGGATCCATGTGTGGTTTGTAAGAAGAACACATATGCAATGACACTGGGTGTGGTTCATGAAAAGAAAACACATGCAATGACACTGGTGGATCCATGTGTGGTTTGTGGGTAGAACACACATGCAATGACACTAGGTGTGGTTAATGTAAAGAAAACACATACAGTGCACTGATGGATCCATGTGTGGTTTGTGAGAAGAACATACATGCAATGACTCTAGCTATGGTTCATGAGAAGAACACACATCAAGTGACACTGGTGGATCCATGTGTGGTTTGTGGGAAGAACAGACATGCAATGCCACTAGGTGTGGTTCATGAAAAGAAAATACATGCAATGACCGTGGTGGATCCATCAGTGGTTTGTGGAAAGAACACACATGCAATGACTCTAGCTGTGGTTCATGAAAAGAACACACATCCAATGACTCTACCTATGGTTCATGAAAAGAACACGCATCCAATGACTCTAGCTGTGGTTCATGAAAAGAACACACATCCAGTGACACTAGTGGATCCATATGTGT
Organism: Avena insularis; assembly: GCA_023614405.1. NCBI lineage: Eukaryota > Viridiplantae > Streptophyta > Magnoliopsida > Poales > Poaceae > Avena > Avena insularis. Next base: position 424,414,639 of record CM042696.1, read on the forward strand.
TGTTTGTGAAAAGAACAGACATGCAATGACTCTGGGTGTGGTTCATGAAAAGAACACACATCCAATCACACTTGTGGATCCATGTCTGAATTGTGAGAAGAACACACATGCAATGACACTGGGTGTGGTTCATGAAAAGAACACACATCCAATGACACTGGTGGATACATGTCTGGTTTGTGGGAAGAACATACATGCAATGACACTGGGTGTGGTTCATGAAAAGAACAGACATCCATATGTGGTTTGTGGAAAGAACAGACATGCAATGACTCTAGGTGTGGTTTGTGGAAAGAATAGAGAACACACATCCAGTGACACTGGTGGATCCATATGTGGTTTGTGAGAAGAAAAGACATGCAATGACATTGGGTGTGGTTCATGAGAAGAAAACACATTGAATGACACTGGTGGATCCATGTGTGGTTTGTGAGAAGAACATATATGCAATGGCTCTAGCTGTGGTTGATGAAAAGAAAACACATGCAATGACACTGGTGGATCCATGTGTGGTTTGTGGGAGAACAAACATGCAATGAGACTAGGTGTGGTTCATGAAAAGAACAGACATGCAATGACACTGGTGGATCCATGTTTGGTTGGTGAGAACAACACACATGCAATGACACTGCGTGTGGTTCATGAAAAGAAAACACATCTAGTGACACTAGTGGATCCATGTGTGGTTTGTAAGAAGAACACATATGCAATGACACTGGGTGTGGTTCATGAAAAGAAAACACATGCAATGACACTGGTGGATCCATGTGTGGTTTGTGGGTAGAACACACATGCAATGACACTAGGTGTGGTTAATGTAAAGAAAACACATACAGTGCTTGATGGATCCATGTGTGGTTTGTGAGAAGAACATACATGCAATGACTCTAGCTATGGTTCATGAGAAGAACACACATCAAGTGACACTGGTGGATCCATGTGTGGTTTGTGGGAAGAACAGACATGCAATGCCACTAGGTGTGGTTCATGAAAAGAAAATACATGCAATGACCGTGGTGGATCCATCAGTGGTTTGTGGAAAGAACACACATGCAATGACTCTAGCTGTGGTTCATGAAAAGAACACACATCCAATGACTCTACCTATGGTTCATGAAAAGAACACGCATCCAATGACTCTAGCTGTGGTTCATGAAAAGAACACACATCCAGTGACACTAGTGGATCCATATGTGTTGTTTGTGAAAAGAACAGACATGCAATGACTCTAGGTGTGGTTCATGAAAAGAAAACACATCCATTGACACTTGTGGATCCATGTGTGTATTGTCAGAAGAACACAAATGCAATGACACTGGGTGTGGTTCATGAAAAGAACACACATCCAATGACACTGGTGGATACATGTCTGGTTTGTGGGAAGAACATACATGCAATGACACTGGGTGGTTCATGAAAAGAAAGACATCCATATGTGGTTTGTGGAAAGAACAGACATGCAATGACTCTAGGTGTGGTTTGTGGAAAGAATAGAGAACACACATCCAGTGACACTGGTGGATCCATATGTGGTTTGTGAGAAGAAAAGACATGCAATGACATTGGGTGTGGTTCATGAGAAGAAAACACATTGAATTACACTGTTGGATCCATGTGTTGTTTTTTAGAAGAACAAATATGCAATGGCTCTAGCTGTGGTTGATGAAAAGAAAACACATGCAATGACACTGGTGGATCCATGTGTGGTTTTTGGGAGAACAAACATGCTATGAGACTAGGTGTGGTTCATGAAAAGAACAGACATGCAATGACACTAGTGGATCCATGTTTGGTTGGTGAGAACAACACACATGCAATGCAACTGCTTGTGGTTCATGAAAAGAAAAAAAATCAAGTGACACTGGTGGATCCATGTGTGGTTTGTAAGAAGAACACATATGCAATGACACTGGGTGTGGTTCATGAAAAGAAAACACATGCAATGACACTGGTGGATCCATGTGTGGTTTTTGGGTAGAACACACATGCAATGACACTAGGTGTGGTTCATGTAAAGAAAACACATCCAGTGACACTGATGGATCCATGTGTGGTTTGTGAGAAGAACATACATGCAATGACTCTAGCTGTGGTTCATGAGAAGAACACACATCAAGTGACACTGGTGGATCCATGTGGTTTGTGGGAAGAACAGACATGCAATGCCACTAGGTGTGGTTCATGAAAAGAAAATACATGCAATGACCATGGTGGATCCATCAGTGGTTTGTGGAAAGAACACACATGCAATGACTCTAGCTGTGGTTCATGAAAAGAACACACATCCAATGACTCTACCTATGGTTCATGAAAAGAACACACATCCAATGACTCTAGCTGTGGTTCATGAAAAGAACACACATCCAGTGACACTAGTGGATCCATATGTGTTGTTTGTGAAAAGAACAGACATGCAATGACTCTGGGTGTGGTTCATGAAAAGAACACACATCCAATCACACTTGTGGATCCATGTGTGGTTTGTGAGAAGAACACACATGCAATGACACTGGGTGTGGTTCATGAAAAGAACACACATCCAATGACCTTTGGTGGATACATGTCTGGTTTGTGGGAAGAACATACATGCAATGACACTGGGTGTGGTTCATGAAAAGAACAGACATCCATATGTGGTTTGTGGAAAGAACAGACATGCAATGACTCTAGGTGTGGTTTGTGGAAAGAATAGAGAACACACATCCAGTGACACTGGTGGATCCATATGTGGTTTGTGAGAAGAAAAGACATGCAATGACACTGGGTGTGGTTCATGAGAAGAAAACACATTGAATGACACTGGTGGATCCATGTGTGGTTTGTGAGAAGAACATATATGCAATGGCTCTAGCTGTGGTTGATGAAAAGAAAACACATGCAATGACACTTAGTGGATCCATGTGTGGTTTGTGGGAGAACACACATGCAATGAGACTAGGTGTGGTTCATGAAAAGAAACATATGCAATGACACTAGTGGACCCATGTTTGGTTGGTGAGAACAACACACATGCAATGACACTGCGTGTGGTTCATGAAAAGAAAACACATCTAGTGACACTAGTGGATCCATGTGTGGTTTGTAAGAAGAACACATATGCAATGACACTGGGTGTGGTTCATGAAAATAAAACACATGCAATGACACTGGTGGATCCATGTGTGGTTTTTGGGTAGAACACACATGCAATGACACTAGGTGTGGTTCATGTAAAGAAAACACATCCAGTGACACTGATGGATCCATGTGTGGTTTGTGAGAAGAACATACATGCAATGACTCTAGCTGTGGTTCATGAGAAGAACACACATCAAGTGACACTGGTGGATCCATGTGTGGTTTGTGGGAAGAACAGACATGCAATGCCACTAGGTGTGGTTCATGAAAAGAAAATACATGCAATGACCGTGGTGGATCCATCAGTGGTTTGCGGAAAGAACACACATGCAATGACTCTAGCTGTGGTTCATGAAAAGAACACACATCCAATGACTCTACCTATGGTTCATGAAAAGAACACACATCCAATGACTCTAGCTGTGGTTCATGAAAAGAACACACATCCAGTGACACTAGTGGATCCATATGTGTTGTTTGTGAAAAGAACAGACATGCAATGACTCTCGGTGTGGTTCATGAAAAGAACACACATCCAATCACACTTGTGGATCCATGTGTGGTTTGTGAGTAGAACACACATGCAATGACACTGGGTGTGGTTCATGAAAAGAACACACATCCAATGACACTGGTGGATACATGTCTGGTTTGTGGGAAGAACATACATGCAATGACACTGGGTGTGGTTCATGAAAAGAACAGACATCCATATGTGGTTTGTGGAAAGAACAGACATGCAATGACTCTAGGTGTGGTTTGTGGAAAGAATAGAGAACACACATCCAGTGACACTGGTGGATCCATATGTGGTTTGTGAGAAGAAAAGACATGCAATGACACTGGGTGTGGTTCATGAGAAGAAAACACATTGAATGACACTGGTGGATCCATGTGTGGTTTGTGAGAAGAACATATATGCAATGGCTCTAGCTGTGGTTGATGAAAAGAAAACACATGCAATGACACTGGTGGATCCATGTGTGGTTTGTGGGAGAACACACGTGCAATGAGACTAGGTGTGGTTCATGAAAAGAACAGACATGCAATGACACTGGTGGATCCATGTTTGGTTGGTGAGAACAACACACATGCAATGACACTGCGTGTGGTTCATGAAAAGAAAACACATCTAGTGACACTAGTGGATCCATGTGTGGTTTGTAAGAAGAACACATATGCAATGACACTAGGTGTGGTTCATGAAAAGAAAACACATGCAATGACACTGGTGGATCCATGTGTGGTTTTTGGGTAGAACACACATGCAATGACACTAGGTGTGGTTCATGTAAAGAAAACACATCCAGTGACACTGATGGATCCATGTGTGGTTTGTGAGAAGAACATACATGCAATGACTCTAGCTGTGGTTCATGAGAAGAACACACATCAAGTGACACTGGTGGATCCATGTGTGGTTTGTGGGAAGAACAGACATGCAATGCCACTAGGTGTGGTTCATGAAAAGAAAATACATGCAATGACCGTGGTGGATCCATCAGTGGTTTGCGGAAAGAACACACATGCAATGACTCTAGCTGTGGTTCATGAAAAGAACACACATCCAATGACTCTACCTATGGTTCATGAAAAGAACACACGTCCAATGACTCTAGCTGTGGTTCATGAAAAGAACACACATCCAGTGACACTAGTGGATCCATATGTGTTGTTTGTGAAAAGAACAGACCTGCAATGACTCTGGGTGTGGTTCATGAAAAGAACACACATCCAATCACACTTGTGGATCCATGTGTGGTTTGTGAGAAGAACACACATGCAATGACACTGGGTGTGGTTCATGAAAAGAACACACATCCAATGACACTGGTGGATACATGTCTGTTTTGTGGGAAGAACATACATGCAATGACACTGGGTGTGGTTCATGAAAAGAACAGACATCCATATGTGGTTTGTGGAAAGAACAGACATGCAATGACTCTAGGTGTGGTTTGTGGAAAGAATAGAGAACACACATCCAGTGACACTGGTGGATCCATATGTGGTTTGTGAGAAGAAAAGACATGCAATGACATTGGGTGTGGTTCATGAGAAGAAAACACATTAAATGACACTGGTGGATCCATGTGTGGTTTGTGAGAAGAACATATATGCAATGGCTCTAGCTGTGGTTGATGAAAAGAAAACACATGCAATGACACTGGTGGATCCATGTGTGGTTTGTGGGAGAACAAACATGCAATGAGACTAGGTGTGGTTCATGAAAAGAACAGACATGCAATGACACTGGTGGATCCATGTTTGGTTGGTGAGAACAACACACATGCAATGACACTGCGTGTGGTTCATGAAAAGAAAAAAAATCTAGTGACACTGGTGGATCCATGTGTGGTTTGTAAGAAGAACACATATGCAATGACACTGGGTGTGGTTCATGAAAAGAAAACACATGCAATGACACTGGTGGATCCATGTGTGGTTTGTGGGTAGAACACACATGCAATGACACTAGGTGTGGTTCATGTAAAGAAAACACATACAGTGCACTGATGGATCCATGTGTGGTTTGTGAGAAGAACATACATGCAATGACTCTAGCTGTGGTTCATGAGAAGAACACACATCAAGTGACACTGGTGGATCCATGTGTGGTTTGTGGGAAGAACAGACATGCAATGCCACTAGGTGTGGTTCATGAAAAGAAAATACATGCAATGACCATGGTGGATCCATCAGTGGTTTGTGGAAAGAACACACATGCAATGACTCTAGCTGTGGTTCATGAAAAGAACACACATCCAATGACTCTACCTATGGTTCATGAAAAGAACACACATCCAATGACTCTAGCTGTGGTTCATGAAAAGAACACACATCCAGTGACACTAGTGGATCCATATGTGTTGTTTGTGAAAAGAACAGACATGCAATGACTCTGGGTGTGGTTCATGAAAAGAACACACATCCAATCACACTTGTGGATCCATGTCTGAATTGTGAGAAGAACACACATGCAATGACACTGGGTGTGGTTCATGAAAAGAACACACATCCAATGACACTGGTGGATACATGTCTGGTTTGTGGGAAGAACATACATGCAATGACACTGGGTGTGGTTCATGAAAAGAACAGACATCCATATGTGGTTTGTGGAAAACGGACATGCAATGACTCTAGGTGTGGTTTGTGGAAAGAATAGAGAACACACATCCGGTGACACCGGTGGATCCATATGTGGTTTGTGAGAAGAAAAGACATGCAATGACATTGGGTGCAGTTCATGAGAAGAAAACACATTGAATGACACTGTGGATCCATGTGGTTTGTGAGAAGAACATATATGCAATGGCTCTAGCTGTGGTTGATGAAAAGAAAACACATGCAATGACACTGGTGGATCCATGTGTGGTTTGTGGGAGAACAAACATGCAATGAGACTAGGTGTGGTTCATGAAAAGAACAGACATGCAATGACACTGGTGGATCCATGTTTGGTTGGTGAGAACAACACACATGCAATGACACTGCGTGTGGTTCATGAAAAGAAAACACATCTAGTGACACTAGTGGATCCATGTGTGGTTTGTAAGAAGAACACATATGCAATGACACTGGGTGTGGTTCATGAAAAGAAAACACATGCAATGACACTGGTGGATCCATGTGTGGTTTTTGGGTAGAACACACATGCAATGACACTAGGTGTGGTTCATGTAAAGAAAACACATCCAGTGACACTGATGGATCCATGTGTGGTTTGTGAGAAGAACATACATGCAATGACTCTAGCTGTGGTTCATGAGAAGAACACACATCAAGTGACACTGGTGGATCCATGTGTGGTTTGTGGGAAGAACAGACATGCAATGCCACTAGGTGTGGTTCATGAAAAGAAAATACATGCAATGACCGTGGTGGATCCATCAGTGGTTTGCGGAAAGAACACACATGCAATGACTCTAGCTGTGGTTCATGAAAAGAACACACATCCAATGACTCTACCTATGGTTCATGAAAAGAACACGCATCCAATGACTCTAGCTGTGGTTCATGAAAAGAACACACATCCAGTGACACTAGTGGATCCATATGTGTTGTTTGTGAAAAGAACAGACATGCAATGACTCTAGGTGTGGTTCATGAAAAGAACACACATCCAATCACACTTGTGGATCCATGTGTGGTTTGTGAGTAGAACACACATGCAATGACACTGGGTGTGGTTCATGAAAAGAACACACATCCAATGACACCGTGGATACATGTGGTTTGTGGGAAGAACATACATGCAATGACACTGGGTGTGGTTCATGAAAATAATGACATCCATATGTGGTTTGTGGAAAGAAGACATGCAATGACTCTAGGTGTGGTTTGTGGAAAGAATAGAGAACACACATCCAGTGACACTGGTGGATCCATATGTGGTTTGTGAGAAGAAAAGACATGCAATGACACTGGGTGTGGTTCATGAGAAGAAAACACATTGAATGACACTGGTGGATCCATGTGTGGTTTGTGAGAAGAACATATATGCAATGGCTCTAGCTGTGGTTGATGAAAAGAAAACACATGCAATGACACTGGTGGATCCATGTGTGGTTTGTGGGAGAACACACATGCAATGAGACTAGGTGTGGTTCATGAAAAGAACAGACATGCAATGACACTGGTGGATCCATGTTTGGTTGGTGAGAACAACACACATGCAATGACACTGCGTGTGGTTCATGAAAAGAAAACACATCTAGTGACACTAGTGGATCCATGTGTGGTTTGTAAGAAGAACACATATGCAATGACACTGGGTGTGGTTCATGAAAAGAAAACACATGCAATGACACTGGTGGATCCATGTGTGGTTTTTGGGTAGAACACACATGCAATGACACTAGGTGTGGTTCATGTAAAGAAAACACATCCAGTGACACTGATGGATCCATGTGTGGTTTGTGAGAAGAACATACATGCAATGACTCTAGCTGTGGTTCATGAGAAGAACACACATCAAGTGACACTGGTGGATCCATGTGTGGTTTGTGGGAAGAACAGACATGCAATGCCACTAGGTGTGGTTCATGAAAAGAAAATACATGCAATGACCGTGGTGGATCCATCAGTGGTTTGCGGAAAGAACACACATGCAATGACTCTAGCTGTGGTTCATGAAAAGAACACACATCCAATGACTCTACCTATGGTTCATGAAAAGAACACACATCCAATGACTCTAGCTGTGGTTCATGAAAAGAACACACATCCAGTGACACTAGTGGATCCATATGTGTTGTTTGTGAAAAGAACAGACATGCAATGACTCTGGGTGTGGTTCATGAAAAGAACACACATCCAATCACACTTGTGGATCCATGTGTGGTTTGTGAGTAGAACACACATGCAATGACACTGGGTGTGGTTCATGAAAAGAACACACATCCAATGACACTGGTGGATACATGTCTGGTTTGTGGGAAGAACATACATGCAATTACACTGGGTGTGGTTCATGAAAATAACAGACATCCATATGTGGTTTGTGGAAAGAACAGACATGCAATGACTCTAGGTGTGGTTTGTGGAAAGAATAGAGAACACACATCTAGTGACACTGGTGGATCCATATGTGGTTTGTGAGAAGAAAAGACATGCAATGACACTGGGTGTGGTTCATGAGAAGAAAACACATTGAATGACACTGGTGGATCCATGTGTGGTTTGTGAGAAGAACATATATGCAATGGCTCTAGCTATGGTTGATGAAAAGAAAACACATGCAATGACACTGGTGGATCCATGTGTGGTTTGTGGGAGAACACACATGCAATGAGACTAGGTGTGGTTCATGAAAAGAACAGACATGCAATGACACTGGTGGATCCATGTTTGGTTGGTGAGAACAACACACATGCAATGACACTGGGTGTGGTTCATGAAAAGAAAACACATCTAGTGACACCGGTGGATCCATGTGTGGTTTGTGAGAAGAACACACATGCAATGACACTGGGTGTGGTTCATGAAAAGAAAACACATGCAATGACACTGGTGGATCCATGTGTGGTTTGTGGGTAGAACACACATGCAATGACACTAGGTGTGGTTCATGTAAAGAAAACACATCCAGTGACACTGGTGGATCCATGTGTGGTTTGTGACAAGAACATACATGCAATGACACTGGGTGTGGTTCATGAAAAGAACACACATGCAATGACACTGGTGGATCCATGTGTGGTTTGTTAGAAGAACAAACATGAAATGACTCTAGCTGTGGTTTGTGAGAAGAACACACGTGCAATGACTATAGATGTGGTTCATGAAAAGAACACACATCCAATGACTTTAGCTGTGGTTCATGAAAAGAACACATATCCATGTGTGATTTGTGAGAAGAACACACATCCATGTGTGGTTTGTGAGAAGAACACACAGGCAATGACACTGGGTGTGGTTCATGGAAAGAACAAACATCCAATGACACTGGTGGATCCACGTGTGGTTTGTGGGAAGAACACACATGCAATAACACTGGGTGTGGTTCATGAAAAGAAAACACAAGCAATAACACTGGTGGATCCATGTGTGGTTTATGGGAAGAACACATATGCAATGACACTGGGTGTGGTTCATGGAAAGAAAACACATGCAATGACACTGGTGGATACATGTGTGGTTTGTGGGAAGAACAGACATGCAATGACACTGGGTGTGGTTCATGAAAAGAACAGACATCCATATGTGGTTTGTGGAAAGAACATACATGCAATGACACTAGGTGGGGTTCATGAAAAGAACACACATCAAGTGACACTGGTGGATCCATATGTGCTTTGTGAGAAGAAAAGACATGCAATGACACTAGGTGTGGTTCATGAAAAGAAAACACATGCAATGACACTGGTGGATCCATGTGTAGTTTGTGAGAAGAACAGACATGCAATGACTCTAGCTGTGGTTCATGAAAATAAATACATGCAATGACACTGGTGGATCCATGTGTGGTTTGTGGGAGAACACCCATGCAATGACACTAGGTGTGGTTCATGAAAAGAACAGACATGGAATGACACTGGTGGATCCATGTTTGGTTGGTGAGAAGAACACACATGCAATGACACTGGGTGTGGTTCACGAAAAGAAAACACATCTAGTGACACTGGTGGATCCATGTGTGCTTTGTGGGAGAACACACATGCAATGACACTAGGTGTGGTTCATGAAAAGAACAGACATGCAATGACACTAGGTGTGGTTCATGAAAAGAACACACATCCAGTGACACTGGTGCATCCATATGTGGTTTGTGGGAAGAACACACATGCAATGACACTTGGTGTGGTTCATGTAAAGAAAACACATCCAGTGACACTGGTGGATCCATGTGTGGTTTGTGAGAAGAACATACATGCAATGACTCTAGCTGTGGTTCATGAGAAGAACACACATCAAGTGACACTGATGGATCCATGTGTGGTTTGTGGGAAGAACAGACATGCAATGCCACTGGGTGTGGTTCATGAAAAGAAAACACATGCAATGACACTGGTGGATCCATGAGTAGTTTGTGGAAAGAACACACATGCAATGACTCTAGCTATGGTTCATGAAAAGAACACACATCCAATGACACTAGTGGATCCATGTGTGGTTTGTGGGAAGAACACACATGCAATGACACTTGGTGTGGTTCATGAAAAGAAATACATGTAATGCCACTGGTGGATCCATGTGTGGTTTGTGGGAAGAACACACATGCAATGACTCTAGCTGTGGTTCATGAAAAGAAAACACATCCAGTGACACTGGTGGATCCATATGTGTTGTTTGTGAAAAGAACAGACATGCAATGACTCTGGGTGTGGTTCATGAAAAGAACACACATCCAATCACACTTGTGGATCCATGTGTGGTTTCTGAGAAGAACACACATGCAATGACACTTGGTGTGGTTCATGAAAAGAACACACATCCAATGACACTGGTGGATACATGTCTGGTTTGTGGGAAGAACATACATGCAATGACACTTGGTGTGGTTCATGAAAAGAACAGACATCCATATGTGGTTTGTGGAAAGAACAGACATGCAATGACTCTAGGTGTGGTTTGTGGAAAGAATAGAGAACACATATCTAGTGACACTGGTGGATCCATATGTGGTTTGTGAAAAGAAAAGACATGCAATGACACTGTGTGTGGTTCATGAGAAGAAAACACATTGAATGACACTGGTGGATCCATGTGTGGTTTGTGAGAAGAACATATATGCAATGGCTCTAGCTGTGGTTGATGAAAAGAAAACACATGCAATGACACTGGTGGATCCATGTGTGGTTTGTGGGAGAACACACATGCAATGAGACTAGGTGTGGTTCATGAAAAGAACAGACATGCAATGACAATGGTGGATCCATGTTTGGTTGGTGAGAACAACACACATGCAATGACACTGGGTGTGGTTCATGAAAAGAAAACACATCTAGTGACACTGGTGGATCCATGTGTGGTTTGTGAGAAGAACACATATGCAATGACACTGGGTGTGGTTCATGAAAAGAAAACACATCTAGTGACACTGGTGGATCCATGTGTGGTTTGTGAGAAGAACACATATGCAATGACACTGGGTGTGGTTCATGAAAAGAAAACACATGCAATGACACTGGTGGATCCATGTGTGGTTTGTGGGTAGAACACACATGCAATGACACTAGGTGTGGTTCATGTAAAGAAAACACATCCAGTGACACTGGTGGATCCATGTCTGGTTTGTGAGAAGAACATACATGCAATGACTCTAGCTGTGGTTCATGAGAAGAACACACATCAAGTGACACTGGTGGATCAATGTGTGGTTTGTGGGAAGAACAGACATGCAATGCCACTAGGTGTGGTTCATGAAAAGAAAACACATGCAATGACAGTGGTGGATCCATCAGTGGTTTGTGGAAAGAACACACATGCAATGACTCTAGTTGTGTTTCAAGAAAAGAACACACATCCAATGACTCTACCTGTGGTTAATGAAAATAACACACATCCAATGACTCTAGCTGTGGTTCATGAAAAGAACACACATCTAGTGACACTGGTGGATCCATATGTGTTGTTTGTGAAAGGAACAGACATGCAATGACTCTGGGTGTGGTTCATGAAAAGAACACACATCCAATCACACTTGTGGATCCATGTGTGGTTTGTGAGAAGAACACACATGCAATGACACTGGGTGTGGTTCATGAAAAGAACACACATCCAATGACAATAGTGGATACATGTGTGGTTTGTGGGAAGAACATACATGCAATGACACTGGGTGTGGTTCATGAAAAGAACAGACATCCATATGTGGTTTGTGGAAAGAACAGACATGCAATGACTCTAGGTGTGGTTTGTGGAGAGAATAGACATGCAATGACACTAGGTGTGGTTCATGAAAAGAACACACATGAAGTGACACTGGTGGATCCATATGTGGTTTGTGAGAAGAAAAGACATGCAATGACACTGGGTGTGGTTCATGAGAAGAAAACACGTTGAATGACACTGGTGGATACATGTGTGGTTTGTGAGAAGAACATATATGCAATGGCTCTAGCTGTGGTTGATGAAAAGAAAACACATGCAATGACACTGGTGGATCCATGTGTGGTTTGTGGGAGAACACACATGCAATGAGACTAGGCGTGGTTCATGAAAAGAACAGACATGCAATGACACTGGTGGATCCATGTTTGGTTGGTGAGAACAACACACATGCAATGACACTGGGTGTGGTTCATGAAAAGAAAACACATCTAGTGACACCGGTGGATCCATGTGTGGTTTGTGAGAAGAACACACATGCAATGACACTGGGTGTGGTTCATGAAAAGAAAACACATGCAATGACACTGGTGGATCCATGTGTGGTTTGTGGGTAGAACACACATGCAATGACACTAGGTGTGGTTCATGTAAAGAAAACACATCCAGTGACACTGGTGGATCCATGTGTGGTTTGTGACAAGAACATACATGCAATGACACTGGGTGTGGTTCATGAAAAGAACACACATGCAATGACACTGGTGGATCCATGTGTGGTTTGTTAGAAGAACAAACATGAAATGACTCTAGCTGTGGTTTGTGAGAAGAACACACATGCAATGACTTTAGCTGTGGTTCATGAAAAGAACACACATCCAATGACTTTAGCTGTGGTTCATGAAAAGAACACACATCCATGTGTGATTTGTGAGAAGAACACACATCCATGTGTGGTTTGTGAGAAGAACACACATGCAATGACACTGGGTGTGGTTCATGGAAAGAACAAACATCCAATGACACTGGTGGATCCACGTGTGGTTTGTGGGAAGAACACACATGCAATAACCCTGGGTGTGGTTCATGAAAAGAAAACACAAGCAATGACACTGGTGGATCCATGTGTGGTTTGTGGGAAGAACACACATGCAATGACACTGGGTGTGGTTCATGGAAAGAAAACACATGCAATGACACTGGTGGATACATGTGTGGTTTGTGGGAAGAACAGACATGCAATGACACTGGGTGTGGTTCATGAAAAGAACAGACATCCATATGTGGTTTGTGGAAAGAACAGACATGCAATGACACTAGGTGTGGTTCATGAAAAGAACACACATCCAGTGACACTGGTGGATCCATATGTACTTTGTGAGAAGAAAAGACATGCAATGACACTCGGTGTGGTTCATGAAAATAAAACACATTCAATGACACTGGTGGATCCATGTGTAGTTTGTGAGAAGAACAGACATGCAATGACTCTAGCTGTGGTTCATGAAAAGAAATACATGCAATGACACTGCTGGATCCATGTGTGGTTTGTGGGAGAACACCCATGCAATGACACTAGGTGTGGTTCATGAAAAGAACAGACATGCAATGACACTGGTGGATCCATGTTTGGTTGGTGAGAAGAACACACATGCAATGACACTGGGTGTGGTTCACGAAAGAAAACACATCTAGTGACACTGGTGGATCCATGTGTGGTTTGTGGGAGAACACACATGCAATGACACTAGGTGTGGTTCATGAAAAGAATAGACATGCAATGACACTAGGTGTGGTTCATGAAAAGAACACACATCCAGTGACACTGGTGCATCCATATGTGGTTTGTGGGAAGAACACACATGCAATGACACTAGGTGTGGTTCATGTAAAGAAAACACATCTAGTGACATTGGTGGATCCATGTGTGGTTTGTGAGAAGAACATACATGCAATGACTCTAGCTGTGGTTCATGAGAAGAACACACATCAAGTGACACTGATGGATCCATGTGTTGTTTGTGGGAAGAACAGACATGCAATTCCACTAGGTGTGGTTCATGAAAAGAAAACACATGCAATGACACTGGTGGATCCATGAGTGGTTTGTGGAAAGAACACACATGCAATGACTCTAGTTGTGGTTCATGAAAAGAAGACACATCTAGTGACACTAGTGGATCCATCTGTGGTTTGTGGGAAGAACACACATGCAATGACACTTGGTGTGGTTCATGAAAAGAAAACACATGCAATGCCACTGGTGGATCCATGTGTGGTTTGTGGGAAGAACACACATGCAATGACACTAGGTGTGGTTCATGAAAAGAAAACACATGCAATGACACTAGTGGATCCATGTGTGGTTTGTGGGAAGAACAGACATGCAATTACACTGTGTGTGGTTCATGAAAAGAAAACACATGCGATGACACTAGTTGTGGTTCATGAAAAGCACACACATCCATGTGTGGTTTGTGAGAAGAACACACATCCATATGTGGTTTGTGAGAAGAACACACATGCAATGACACTTGGTGTGGTTCATGAAAAGAACAGACATGCAATGACACTGGTGGATCCATGTTTGGTTGGTGAGAAGAACACACATGCAATGACACTGGGTGTGGTTCATGAAAAGAAAACACATCCAGTAACACTGGTGGATCCATGTGTGGTTTGTGAGAAGAACACACATGCAATGACACTGGGTGTGGTTCATGAAAAGAAAACACATGCAATGACACTGGTGGAGCCATGTGTGGTTTGTGGGAAGAACACACATGCAATGACACTGGGTGTGGTTCATGTAAAGAAAACACATCCAGTGACACTGGTGGATCCTTGTGTGGTTTGTGAGAAGAACATACATGCAATGACACTGGGTGTGGTTCATGAAAAGAACACACATGCAATGACACTGGTGGATCCATGTGTGGTTTGTGAGAAGAACAGACATGAAATGACTCTAGATGTGGTTTGTGAGAAGAACCCACATGCAACGACTCAAGATGTGGTTCATGAAAAGAACACACATCCAATGACTTTAGCTGTGGTTCATGAAAGAACACACATCCATGTGTGGTTTGTGAGTAGAACACATATCCATGTGTGGTTTGTGAGAAGAACACACTTGCAATGACACTGGGTGTGGTTCATGAAAAGAACAGACATGCAATGACACTAGTGGATCCATGTGTGATTTGCAGAAAGAACACATATGCAATAACACTGGGTGTGGTTCATGAAAAGAAAACACATGCAATGACACTGGTGGATCCATGTGTGGTTTGTGGGAAGAACACACATGCAATGACACTAGGTGTGGTTCATGAAAAGAAAACACATGCAATGACACTGGGGGATCCATGTGTAGTTTGTGAGAAGAACACAGATGCAATGACACTGGGTGTGGTTTATGAAAAGAAAACACATGCAATGACACTGGTGGATCCATGTGTGGTTTGTGGGAAGAACACACATGCAATGACACTAGGTGTGGTTCATGTAAAGAAAACACATCCAGTGACACTGGTGGATCCATGTGTGGTTTGTGACAAGAACATACATGCAATGTCACTGGGTGTGGTTCATGAAAAGAAAACACATGCAATGGCACTGGTGGATCCATGTGTGGTTTGTTAGAAGAACATACATGAAATGACTCTAGATGTGGTTTGTGAGAAGAACACACATGCAATGACTCTAGATGTGGTTCATGAAAAGAACACACATCCAATGACTTTAGTTGTGGTTCATGAAAAGAACACAAATCCATGTGTGATTTATGAGAAGAACACACATCCATGTGTTGTTTGTGATAAGAACACACATGCAATGACACTGGGTGTGGTTCATGGAAAGAACAAACATGCAATGACACTGGTGGATCCATGTGTGGTTTGTGGGAAGAACACACATGCAATAACACTGGGTGTGGTTCATGAAAAGAAAACACATGCAATGACACTGGTGGATCCATGTGTGGTTTTTGGGAAGAACACACATGCAATGACACTGGGTGTGGTTCATGAAAATAAAACACATGCAATGACACTGGTGGATACATGTGTGGTTTGTGGGAAGAACAGACATGCAATGACACTGGGTGTGGTTCATGAAAAGAACAGACATCCATATGTGGTTTGTGGAAAGAACGGACATGCAATGACACTAGGTGTGGTTCATGTAAAGAAAACACATCCAGTGACACTGGTGGATCCATGTGTGGTTTGTGAGAAGAACATACATGCAATGACTCTAGCTGTGGTTCATGAGAAGAACACAGATCAAGTGACACTGGTGGATCCATGTGTGGTTTGTGGGAAGAACAGACATGCAATGCCACTAGGTGTGGTTCGTGAAAAGAAAACACATGGAATCACACTGCTGGATCCATGAGTGGTTTGTGGAAAGAACACACATGCAATGACTCTAGCTGTGGTTCATGAAAAGAACACACATCCAATGACACTAGGTGTGGTTCATGAGAAGAACACACATCCAATGACTCTACTTGTGGTTCATGAAAACAACACACATCCAATGACTCTAGCTATGGTTCATGAAAAGAACACACATCCAGTGAGACTGGTGGATCCATATGTGTTATTTGTGAAAAGAACAGACGTGCAATGACTCTGGGTGTGGTTCATGAAAAGAACACACATCCAATCACACTTGTGGATCCATGTGTGGTTTGTGAGAAGAACACACATGCAATGACACTAGGTGTGGTTCATGAAAAGAACACACATCCAATGACACTGGTGGATACATGTGTGGTTTGTGGGAAGAATAGACATGCAATGACATTGGGTGTGGTTCATGTAAAGAACAGACATCCATATGTGGTTTGTGGACAGAACAGACATGCAATGACTCTAGTTGTGGTTTGTGGAAAGAACAGACATGCAATCACACTGGGTGTGGTTCATGAAAAGAACACACATCCAGTGACACCGTGGATCCATATGTGGTTTGTGAGAAGAAAAGACATGCAATGACACTAGGTGTGGTTCATGAAAAGAAAACACATGCAATGACACTGGTGGATCCATGTGTGGTTTATGGGAAGAACAGACATGCAATGGCTCTAGCTGTGGTTCATGAAAAGAACACACATCCAATGACTCTAGTTGTGGTTCATGAAAAGAACACACATCCAATGACTCTAGATGTGGTTCATGAAATGAACACACGTCCAGTGACACTAGTGGATCCATATGTGTTGTTTGTGAAAAGAATAGATATGCGATGACTCTGGGTGTGGATCATGAAAAGAACACACATCCAATGACACTTGTGGATCCATGTGTGGTTTGTGAGAAGAACGCACATGCAATGACGGTGGGTGTGGTTCATGAAAAGAACACACATCCAATGACACTGGTGGATCCATGTGTGGTTTGTGGGAGAACACACATGCAATGACACTAGGTGTGGTTCATGAAAAGAACGGACATGCAATGACACTGGTGGATCCATGTTTGGTTGGTGAGAACAACACACATGCAATGGCACTGGGTGTGGTTCATGAAAAGAAAACACATCTAGTGACACTGGTGGATCCATGTGTGCTTTGTGAGAAGAACACACATGCAATGACACTGGGTGTGGTTCGTGAAAAGAAAACACATGCAATGACACTGGTGGAATCATGTGTGGTTTGTGGGAAGAACACACATGCAATGACACTGGGTGTGGTTCATGTAAAGAAAACACATCCAGTGACACTGGTGGATCCATGTGTGGTTTGTGAGAAGAACATACACGCAATGACACTGGGTGTGGTTCATGAAAAGAACACACATGCAATGACACTGGTGGATCCATGTGTGGTTTGTGAGAAGAACAGATATGAAATGACTCTAGCTGTGGTTTGTGAGAAGAACACACATGCAATGACTCTGATGTGGTTCATGAAAAGAAAACACATCCAATGACTTTAGCTATGGTACATGAAAGAACACACATCCATGTGTGGTTTGTGAGAAGAACACACATCCATGTGTGGTTTGTGAGAAGAACACATATGCAATGACACTAGGTGTGGTTCATGAAAATAACAGACATGCAATGACACTTGTGGATCCATGTGTGATTTGTGGGAAGAACACACATGCAATAACATTGGGTGTGGTTCATGAAAACAAAACACATGCAATGACACTTGTGGATCCATGTGTGGTTTGCGGGAAGAACACACATGCAATGACACTGAGTGTGGTTCATGAAAAGAAAACACATGCAATGACACTGGTGGATCCATGTGTAGTTTGTGAGAAGAACACAGATGCAATGACACTGGGTGTGGTTTATGAAAAGAAAACACATCCAGTGACACTGGTGCATCCATGTGTCGTTTGTGAGAAATACGCACATGAAATGACACTGGGTGTGGTTCATGAAAATAAAACACATGCAATGACACTAGTGGATCCATGTGTGGTTTGTGGGAAGAACACACATGCAATGAGATTGGGTGTGGTTCATGCAAATAAAACACATCCAGTGACACTGGTGGATCCATGTGTGGTTTGTGACAAGAACATACATGCAATGTCACTGGGTGTGGTTCATGAAAAGAAAACACATGCAATGGCACTGGTGGATCCATGTGTGGTTTGTTAGAAGAACATACATGAAATGACTCTAGATGTGGTTTGTGAGAAGAACACACATGCAATGACTCTAGATGTGGTTCATGAAAAGAACACACATCCAATGACTTTAGTTGTGGTTCATGAAAAGAACACAAATCCATGTGTGATTTATGAGAAGAACACACATCCATGTGTTGTTTGTGATAAGAACACACATGCAATGACACTGGGTGTGGTTCATGGAAAGAACAAACATGCAATGACACTGGTGGATCCATGTGTGGTTTGTGGGAAGAACACACATGCAATAACACTGGGTGTGGTTCATGAAAAGAAAACACATGCAATGACACTGGTGGATCCATGTGTGGTTTTTGGGAAGAACACACATGCAATGACACTGGGTGTGGTTCATGAAAATAAAACACATGCAATGACACTGGTGGATACATGTGGTTTGTGGGAAGAACAGACATGCAATGACACTGGGTGTGGTTCATGAAAAGAACAGACATCCATATGTGGTTTGTGGAAAGAACGGACATGCAATGACACTAGGTGTGGTTCATGTAAAGAAAACACATCCAGTGACACTGGTGGATCCATGTGTGGTTTGTGAGAAGAACATACATGCAATGACTCTAGCTGTGGTTCATGAGAAGAACACAGATCAAGTGACACTGGTGGATCCATGTGTGGTTTGTGGGAAGAACAGACATGCAATGCCACTAGGTGTGGTTCGTGAAAAGAAAACACATGGAATCACACTGCTGGATCCATGAGTGGTTTGTGGAAAGAACACACATGCAATGACTCTAGCTGTGGTTCATGAAAAGAACACACATCCAATGACACTAGGTGTGGTTCATGAGAAGAACACACATCCAATGACTCTACTTGTGGTTCATGAAAACAACACACATCCAATGACTCTAGCTATGGTTCATGAAAAGAACACACATCCAGTGAGACTGGTGGATCCATATGTGTTATTTGTGAAAAGAACAGACGTGCAATGACTCTGGGTGTGGTTCATGAAAAGAACACACATCCAATCACACTTGTGGATCCATGTGTGGTTTGTGAGAAGAACACACATGCAATGACACTAGGTGTGGTTCATGAAAAGAACACACATCCAATGACACTGGTGGATACATGTGTGGTTTGTGGGAAGAATAGACATGCAATGACATTGGGTGTGGTTCATGTAAAGAACAGACATCCATATGTGGTTTGTGGACAGAACAGACATGCAATGACTCTAGTTGTGGTTTGTGGAAAGAACAGACATGCAATCACACTGGGTGTGGTTCATGAAAAGAACACACATCCAGTGACACTGGTGGATCCATATGTGGTTTGTGAGAAGAAAAGACATGCAATGACACTAGGTGTGGTTCATGAAAAGAAAACACATGCAATGACACTGGTGGATCCATGTGTGGTTTATGGGAAGAACAGACATGCAATGGCTCTAGCTGTGGTTCATGAAAAGAACACACATCCAATGACTCTAGTTGTGGTTCATGAAAAGAACACACATCCAATGACTCTAGATGTGGTTCATGAAATGAACACACGTCCAGTGACACTAGTGGATCCATATGTGTTGTTTGTGAAAAGAATAGATATGCGATGACTCTGGGTGTGGATCATGAAAAGAACACACATCCAATGACACTTGTGGATCCATGTGTGGTTTGTGAGAAGAACGCACATGCAATGACGGTGGGTGTGGTTCATGAAAAGAACACACATCCAATGACACTGGTGGATCCATGTGTGGTTTGTGGGAGAACACACATGCAATGACACTAGGTGTGGTTCATGAAAAGAACGGACATGCAATGACACTGGTGGATCCATGTTTGGTTGGTGAGAACAACACACATGCAATGGCACTGGGTGTGGTTCATGAAAAGAAAACACATCTAGTGACACTGGTGGATCCATGTGTGCTTTGTGAGAAGAACACACATGCAATGACACTGGGTGTGGTTCGTGAAAAGAAAACACATGCAATGACACTGGTGGAATCATGTGTGGTTTGTGGGAAGAACACACATGCAATGACACTGGGTGTGGTTCATGTAAAGAAAACACATCCAGTGACACTGGTGGATCCATGTGTGGTTTGTGAGAAGAACATACACGCAATGACACTGGGTGTGGTTCATGAAAAGAACACACATGCAATGACACTGGTGGATCCATGTGTGGTTTGTGAGAAGAACACAGATGAAATGACACTGGGTGTGGTTTATGACAAGAACACACATGCAATGACTCGATGTGGTTCATGAAAGAAAAAACACATCCAATGACTTTAGCTATGGTACATGAAAGAACACACATCCATGTGTGGTTTGTGAGAAGAACACACATCCATGTGTGGTTTGTGAGAAGAACACATATGCAATCACACTAGGTGTGGTTCATGAAAATAACAGACATGCAATGACACTTGTGGATCCATGTGTGATTTGTGGGAAGAACACACATGCAATAACATTGGGTGTGGTTCATGAAAACAAAACACATGCAATGACACTTGTGGATCCATGTGTGGTTTGTGGGAAGAACACACATGCAATGACACTGAGTGTGGTTCATGAAAAGAAAACACATGCAATGACACTGGTGGATCCATGTGTAGTTTGTGAGAAGAACACAGATGCAATGACACTGGGTGTGGTTTATGAAAAGAAAACACATCCAGTGACACTGGTGCATCCATGTGTCGTTTGTGAGAAATACGCACATGAAATGACACTGGGTGTGGTTCATGAAAATAAAACACATGCAATGACACTAGTGGATCCATGTGTGGTTTGTGGGAAGAACACACATGCAATGAGATTGGGTGTGGTTCATGCAAATAAAACACATCCATTGACACTGGTGGATCCATTTGTGGTTCGTGAGAAGTCCAAACATGAATGACACTAGGTGTGGTTCATAAAAAGAACACACATGCAACGACACTAGGTGTGGTTCATGAAAAGAAAACACATGCAATGACACTGGGTGTCGTTCATGAAAAGAAAACACATGGAATGACACTTGTGGATCCATGTGTGGTTTGTGGGAAGAATAGACATGCAATGACACTGGGTGTGGTTCATGAAAAGAACAGACATGCCGTGACACTGGTGGATCCATGTGTGGTTTGTGAGAAGAACACACATGCAATGACACTGGGTGTGGTTCATGAAAATAATAGACATGCAATGACATTGGTAGATCCATGTGTGGTTTGTGGGAAGAACAGACATGCAATGACTCTAGCCGTGGTTTGTGAGAAGAACACACATGTAATGACTCTAGCTGTGGTTCATGAAAAGAACACACATCCAATGACTCTAGCTGTGGTTCATGAAAAGAACACACATCCAATGACTCTAGATGTGGTTCATGAAAAGAACACACATCTAGTGACACTGGTGGATCCATATGTGGTTTGTGGAAAGAACAGACATGCAATGACTCTAGCTGTGGCTTGTGAAATGAAAAGACATGCAATGACACCGGTGGATCAATATGTAGTTTGTTAAAAGAAGACACATCCATGTGTGGTTTGTGAGAAGAACACACATGCAATGACACTGAGTGTGGTTCATGAAAAGAACAGACATGCAATGACATTGGTGGGTCCATGTTTGGTTTGTGAGAAGAACGGACATGCAATGACTCTAGCTGTGGTTTGTGAGAACAACACACATGCAATGACTCTAGCTATGGTTCATGAAAACAACACACATCCAATGACTCTAGCTATGGTTCATGAAAAGAACCCACATGCAATGACTCTAGCTGTGGTTCATGAAAAGAACACACATCAAGTGACATTGGGTGTGGTTCATGAAAACAAAACACATCTACCGGTGGATCCTGATGTGGTTTGTGAAAAGAACATACATGCAATGACTCTAGGTGTGGTTCATGGAAAGAAAATACATCTAGTGACACTGGTGGATCCATGTGTGGTTGTGGGAAGAACACACATGCAATGACACTGGGTGTGGTTCATGAAAAGAAAACACATGCAATGCCACTGGTGGATCCATGTGTGGTCTGTGGGAAGAACACACATGCAATGACACTAGGTGTGGTTCATGAAAAGAAAACACATGCAATGACACTAGTGGATCCATGTGTGGTTTGTGGGAAGAACAGACATGCAATTACACTGTGTGTGGTTCATGAAAAGAAAACACATGCGATGACACTAGCTGTGGTTCATGAAAAGAACACACATCCATGTGTGGTTTGTGAGAAGAACACACATCCATATGTGGTTTGTGAGAAGAACGCACATGCAATGACACTAGGTGTGGTTCATGAAAAGAACAGACATGCAATGACATTGGTGGATCCATGTTTGGTTTGTGATAAGAACAGGCATGCAATGACTCTAGCTGTGGTTTGTGAGAAGAACACACATGTAATTACTCTAGCTATGGTTCATGAAAAGAACACACGTCCAATGACTCTAGTTGTGGTTCATGAAAGAACACACATCCATGTGTGGTTTGTGAGAAGAACACACATCCATGTGTGGTTTGTGAGAAGAACACACATGCAATGACTCTAGCTGTGGTTCATGAAAAGAACACACATCCAATGACTCTATCTGTGGTTCCTGAAAAGAACACACATCCAATGACTCTAGCTGTGGTTCATGAAAAGAACACACATCTAGTGACTCTAGCTGTGGTTCATGAAAATAACACACATCCAATGACTCTATCTATAGTTCATGAAAAGAACACACATCTAGTGACACTGGTGGATCCATATGTGGTTTGTGGAAAGAACAGACATGCAATGACTCTAGATGTGGTTTCTGAAAAGAACAGACATGCAATGACACCGGTGGATCCATATGTGGTTTGTGAAAAGAACAGACATGCAATGACATTTGGTGTGGTTCATGAAAAGTACACACATCTAATGGCTCTAGTTATGGTTCATGAAAAGAACACACATCCAGTGACACCAGTGGATCCATATGTAGTTTGTGAAAAGAATAGACATGCAATGACTCTAGGTGTGGTTCGTGAAAAGAACACACATCCATTTGTGGTTTGTGAGAAGAACACACATGAAATGACACTGGGTGTGGTTCATGAAAAGAACAGACATGCAATTACATTGGTGGATCCATGTTTGGTTTGTGAGAAGAACAGACATGTAATGACTCTAGCTGTGGTTCATGAAAAGAACACACATCCATGTGTGGTTTGTGAGAAGAACACATATGCAATGACACTGGGTGTGGTTCATGAAAATAACTGACATGCAATGACATTGGTGGATCCATGTGTGGTTTGTGAGAAGAACAGACATGCAATGACACTGGGTGATCCATATGTGGTTCATGAAAAGAACAGACATGCAATAAACTCTAGTGGATCTATCTTGGCATAATTTGATGTATGCCATGATGTATTTCATTGTACAAGACACTCACTTTAGATTTTTATACTACTCAGTTTTGCCCTTGGTTTTTTGATACTACTCAGTTTTTCCCTTCCCCCTCTCTCTCTCTTTCGTAGAAGCCCAAACCTATGTTGACTCTGTCTGCTACGCCCTGATTGGTTGTCATAGTTGTCATGCGGATCGTCCACACCAACCATTGATCCTATGTGATCCAATGATGATCGTTGCACACGTTGTACCCTTCATAGTACAGCGTGAGACACACGGACGTCTCCCTCAGCGTGAGACAGCACGGACGTCTCCCTCTACAAGAAGGAACACGATGTCGTCCATGGAAAAAGTCGTCGAGTGGTCATGTCACGTTTAATCTAGTCTACAAAGGCTACTACTGCTACTACAACACATGCACAGGGCAACGGGGTCATCGAGTGCACGGTTGTCGACGGGACGCTGCAATTTATTACCACTTGATTTTAATAAGACATATCCCATTTTTACGCAGCGCTCTCAATATCACTTCCAACTGGGCCCTACCGCTAGTAACTTCCATGAGTCAAGGGCCCCCTCGAGTAGATCTAGCATTGCTAGAAATTGGTTATGTGCCACTTGCATGCAATGGAATCGAGGTATGCCATGAGCGTGTTTTCAATGCAGCTCTAAAGTGGAGATCGTGGCTGTTTCAAAAAAAGGGAACACAAAAAAAAGGTGGAGATCGTGGTAGCCTCCTGCCCACCACACGTGTCCACTCGAGGACTACGAGCGGTCCGATGTTTATAAACCCGCTCGACCTTCTTCTTCCATGTGCTCGTGTCATTTTCCCCTAGTCTGTCTAGTCCCAAGACCCCAATCTACACATACCGCGCGCGCTGAAGCTCCCTCGCTTGCACTACCTCCTTCCCTAGTTGCGCCATGAAGCGTCACGAGAGGCAGGAGGTGAAGAAGCGATTGAAGCGAGCAACAGATGGCTCGATCGTCGCCAAGCAGGCGGAGGCGTCTTCTCCGGGCACGAATGCCTCTCGTCGCCGCACCGTCGAGGGTTCGAGCTCATCCGTCTAGTCAGTAGTCATCGCCGTCGAGTAGCAGGTGGCCGACAATGTCGTGGTGCCAGCGACAGATCTGGATGGGGGGCAGGCGGCAAGTGGAGGCAATCCGGTGCTCCACATCAATGACCCCATCACTGTCCAAGAAATCTTTGACGCAATCATGGAGAATGATGAGTTCCAGGAGGAGGTCCCTGATGAGGAGTCCGAGGTACTACATTGCTAGCTTCTCTAGTCGTAGCCGCAGATTTCACTGTTCATGCATAGGATTTGCTCAATCGTGTACAGATTCTTTTGCTCTTGAAGTAGGGTAGTATATATATGGTTCGATTGGGTGATTGATGCATCTGCCATCAAGTCACAAAACCCCAATCCGTCTAGTCACAAAACCCCAATGTGCTCATCTGCCATCTAGTTGAGTTTGCTAGTTGAGTGTTGATTTCGATACACAACATGCCTATAACATTAGATATCTATTCCTTACCGAGCCCAATGATTCAATTTTGCCCCAAAATAGTGCAAGGGCATCTGATGGTGTCGTTTTCTTAGGGATGGTTAGTGAACCTGAGGCAGCAATGCACATAAACAATATAGGATGTGATATTGGTATTTTGGTTCTCCGGATCCATCTCTGAAAAAATGAGGCCCTAATTTTTTTCTCATATGGAACCTATATATACAATCTTTGTATTGTTTCTAATCTATGAATGCGTCGGATGATGCATATGTATATCCCTGAATATTGTTTTGTATGATTACATTTCAATTTCTTATTGTGGCTAATGATTCAAATTTGCCCCAAAGAGAGGTAGACACATTGGTGTCAGATTTTTTCAGGGATGAGTTAGCGAACCTGGGGCCATGTACAAGATCAATATAAGTTGTGCAATTGTTACTTGGTTCGCTTACACCATCCCTAAAGAAACTTATGAGGCCACAATCTTTATTCTACATTCATAGAACTATGATATTTGAATTATCTATTCCATGCATTCATAGTGTATAAGAATTACATTTCAGTTTGACACCAAGGCCGATGATTGAAATTTTCCCCAAAAGAGTTCAAGGGGAGACACATATGATGGTGTCAAGTCTTAGGGATGTGTTGGTGAACCTGAGGCAGCAATGCACACAAACAATATAGGTTGTGTTGTTGGTACTTTGGTTCTCCAACTCCATCTCTCAAACAAATTATGAGGCCCTAGATTTATTCTCATATGGAACTACATATATGATCCTTGAATTGTTTCTGATCTTTTAATGATTCGTATGATGCATATGTATATGAATGGTTTTGATCATAAGTATTTTTAACATGTAACTAAAGATTAATTGTTTGGTTTTTTATTTATAATTACAATATTTAGGCTTGTTTTTGTACCTAACTATGTATATCCCTGAATATTATTTTGTACGATTAC
This sequence comes from Avena insularis, assembly GCA_023614405.1. Classification (NCBI taxonomy): domain Eukaryota; kingdom Viridiplantae; phylum Streptophyta; class Magnoliopsida; order Poales; family Poaceae; genus Avena; species Avena insularis. The sequence continues at coordinate 424,441,543 of CM042696.1, forward strand.
ATTTCAATTTCTTATTGTGGCCAATGATTCAAATTTGTCCCAAAAGAGAGGCAGACACATTGGTGTCAGATTTTTTCAGGGATGAGTTAGTGAGCCTGGGGCGATGTACAAGAACAATATAGGTTGTGTAATTGTTACTTGGTTCACTCACGCCATCCTTGAAGAAACTTATGAGGCTGCAATATTTATTCTACATACACTCTGATGCAATTATTTGTCATTGTGTTGAGATGAAATGATATATGAACCGATCAAACTATTGCTAAGATGCTTTCTCTTTGATATCTATGTATATATTGTCTTACATGTAAATATTGTTAATTCCTGAGTTCTAAGTTATGTTCTTAAAAATTAATCGGAGGATGATGATGAAGTGGATTATAGGAAGGAATCCGGGGACAACAAGAGCCGCTACCGTAGGGGGAGACTGTTTTGCCCATTCTGTGGCAGAGCAATCAATGTGGACCTCGATAGCATGATCCAGCATGCGGTGGGCGTTGCCAGAGGCGGAGGTAGAAGCCATAGGATGATTACCTTGGCACGGCACGCAGCCTTCGGCAAATTCCTCCGGGATTATGTCAGGACTGGCCTGTATCCCATCGACTAGGATGTCCCTGCCTCCTGCTAATGCCCCTGCCCTGCTAGGCATCTCTGTGTCCCAGCCTCCTGCTGCCGCCCCTACATTTATTTTGTTTTAGTTAATTATTACTTGTGTGTGGTATGTAATAAAATATAACCCTGATGTCTCTGGTGAACCTTCTATATTAATCTACTCCTTTATATGGAGTGCCTTAAAATTTCTAGTGTTCAATTATATTACTGATCATGCTCATGCACACTACAAAATATTTCTAGTGCTCGATTATATTATAATTGTCAAGGAATACATCAACAAGTTAAATTGGTTGAAATTTTGTATTGAAGTAACTAAATGATCTCACATCGGCGGTGGATGTTGACAGAAGCCGAAGGCATCAGGCGAAGACCTTGGAGCGGCACGCAGTCTTCGGCAAATTCCTTACAGGTTCAACAATGGGTTGCCGCTGCCCAGCTCTGAATTTGCTTACAGGTCCAACATGGCAGAACTTGAGCTACCACAGAGACCTCGGCAGAGGTGGCAGAATTGGTGCGGGTGCAACCACAGCGACGGCGAGCTCGGATTCTATAGGGAGAAAACAGAACCGATCATGGTCGGCACGGTGACAGATCTCACCGGGAACCAATTCTCGTCCCCGCACCGTGCCATGGGTACGTCCATGGTGAGGGCGAGCTCCGACTCGGGATGGGGAGGAGAGCGGGGCCGAGCAGGTTCGTCACGTCCCAGCTCTGTGCCATGGCCGCGACAATAGATTGCCGCTCCAGGGAAGAAGAAGACGCGTAATGGATGCATGCGCCAACGCTGCAAGCCTACAGGGAGGAGAGCGGGGCCGAGCAGGTTCGTCCACATCCCATCTCGGTGCCATGGTTGCGACGCCCCACAGATTGCCGCTCTGGGAAGAAGAAGACGAGTAATGGATGCAGGCGCCAATGCTGCAAGCCTAATTGACACCTAAGCGATGGAAGCGACATAACGGCGAGAACTGACATGGGGGGCCAACTTGACGGCCGTTAGCCTGATATTTTGTATTGAAACGTAAAGTTGAATTCGTGCCGAAAAAGACCCTCTGAGTATTTGGCACACCAACTGTAGTCATCGCGGCTGATTTCAAGGAACTTAGGTACCACGTTGCCTGGGAGCCCCAACTTTTGGGCCACAAAATGATATTCTGACGGTCCTCCTCCCGACATTTCTCTTTGTCATCTTCCCTGCAATTGTTCGACTCTTGTCGGGGAGGGTGTCTCGGAGTCAGTGCTGCAATCGCTTCTTGCTCTGCGGCTGGAGCAACGTTGCTCCAGTCATGTGCGGTTCTGTGGTGTTGCCCTGTAGATCCGGTTCTTGAGTAGTTATCTTCCCGACGGTTGGAATGGTAATGTTTTTCCGGAACCCATTAAGGTCTAATATCATTCCCGGCCAGATTCGTGCGACGGTCAGCAGCTTTATGCCCAACTTGATCTAATCTGGGGTTGGATTGTTCGACATGATATCTCGAGCCGCGGCAATGTTTTACACTGGTGTTGGGTAGACCAGATCCCCCTTGTTGTCGAACCGAGGCATCCCTGGGTCCCCCTCAAAGATAACCTTGTGGACTTCCGGAAATTTGTTAGCCTACATGTGGCATTTCCGGGTCTTTTGATGTTCTAGAGAGATGAACTTCTCCGTAGTAGTTATGCGCTTCTCCTCTTCGTCGATGTTGTTGGCTTCATCTAGGAGCACTTGGTGACGCGCTTCTAGGGCTTGAGCCCTTTCTTCCAACTCTACAGCGGTAAGTTTTGCAACTGTAGGGATAGGCATAGTTAATGCAGCATCGATGAGTTTACAGGCACCAGCAGTAACCACGTGTCCATCCACTAAAGCTTCCTGTGGCTCGTCTGGGATTAGAGCTCCATCCGAGTCTTCTTCATATTCCTCCGCAACCACTTCCTCCGCTGGAGGATCTTTTGCCGGGGTCTTGTTCTTCTTGTTCTTCTTCTTTCTCTTCTTGGCAGTGCCGGTAGCAAAGACGGCTTTGAGTCTGTTTCCCGGAGTCAAGCTCTGAGCGGTACTTTCGGACATCTGGACGTTGGGATTGTCTTTGAGATCCATGTCATCCTGCACTTTGGGAGAGTTATCTCTGAATCCTTCGTCCATGGCTTCTCCTTCTGTAGCTTTGGAGTTGAACTCCTCTTCATATTCCGCGGAGAACTTTCGGAAATCCGCCAACGTCATGGAATCAACCGAAGATGCCGGTAAGTCGGTGTTTGTTCCGATCGCCTCCAGCATCGAGTCTTCGTTGTCTCCAGCATCGGCAGAGCTGGATCCGGATACAACATATCCGACAAAGTGCGACGCATGCGTCCTGAGGTAGTTGCAGCTCTCCTCGTGGGCTTCCTCGAAACGCTTCATGGTCTCGAGAACCTCATCCACGTCTGCGCCTTGCCGCATTATGCGCCTCAACGTGTTCCTCAGGAAAGGTTGATCTGTTCTGGCATTGGCAGAGACGAAACCAAAGTTGTTGTCTTGCTCCTCTAGGATTTCGACCTCGGCGGGTAGATCGATCTGGGATTCTGCCTCGCTAGGGAGATCCACTCCAGATTCGAATTGCACCGCAAGATCTGCTTCAGTCTCAGCTTTCTCCACTATCTCCGCAACAGGTGCGGGCTGGGTGGGATTAGGGTTTTCCAAGGACCGGAACTTTCTTGCCTCCGCAGACAAAGTGGACCCAGAAACTTCTTCTGCCTCTATCATCACCGCTGGGGTAGGTGGGGCAGGTTCAACAAAATCGATGTACACATCGATCTCGCCAAAGGACATGATGGTGTAGGCAGTCACGGCCTCCCTAGACGGAATCCAGGTCTTTTCGAGAATGATGAGAGGGACATCGCTGGCCTATATATTGCGACCAACGGTTATGGTCTTGCCGATTCTGATTCTTGCAGATTCCGCTCGGAACACAGATCTAAAGCTCACTTGCCCCATGGTGGGTGCCAACTATCGTCGGATTGATGACAAGTACGCCCTAAGGGGGTCCTCGAGGCGTGCTAAAGAGAGGGGTGTGAGACGTACGGGGTTCCGAGACAATGGGCAGACAAGTTTACCCAGGTTCGAATCTGCCGGCTTTGGACGGATCCTACTCTTGCTAGCAATCCAGTAATACGGCAGAGCTGGAATATGGGTTACAAGGGTTTTTGCCTGTGTGAGTTGAGATTGTAGACTATTGTGAGGTGCCCTAAAGGCTTGCCCTAGGACGGCTTATATAGATATCCGGACTAGGGTTTACAGGAGAGACCTATCCGGCTACGACTAAGAGTCAGTTACAGAGTACATCTTGAACTACAAGTAACATAACAAGCCTAGGTCGTTAAGTCTTCTGGGCCTTCCCGTAGCCGTACTGGACTCCATTTATTCTCCCTGACTAGGCCACCTGTGAAGCAAAGCTCTAACCCGAAGTGGGCCACCCTGGTCAGTGAGGCACAGTGAGGATACCCTGAAAGTATATTACCAACATCGTGTATTCTCTAAACAACCAATCAGGCTCACGCCACACCAAGGGCCACATGGAGCAAGGAATCCGATGATGTGATGTTATGATACAGTTAGCGAGGGGGTGCCACGACGTGACGCGCGCATCAGTTATTCCTAACAATCAATACAGTAATCGGCGCAGTAAACTGGCGCGGCCCTTAAAATGAGGCAAAGTGATGATTACCCTCCACGTGGGATGTGGGGAACATATGAGAGAAGGAAAGATAACCCGGATACATGGATAATGACATGGCCAACGAGAGGTAAATCGGGTCGAGCCAAGGGAATGTCACACCAAACAGACCAGGTTACAGGATAACTCGGCATGGGAAGTGAAGATCTTGATAAATTGAACCTGTTGTGGCCTTATCAGCTAAAGTTGCTAAGACAGCACCAGCTTCAGGGACTAATGTTGGGTGCATACCCCCGGGTAGGGTCATGCCGGGGTATAAAGGCCGAGTTAGCCGAGGCACGGCATGGTCAAAGCGAATGCTGGCCAGGTCTCCTCAAGGCAGACCGACTTATGGGGTAACCCGGCCTGGCGGGTGTTCACCTAACACTAACCAGGCCAACATAAAACGTATGTCGGCTATGCTTCATTTACCATATGTCTAGGTACCCTCGTAGCCGGGTTAGCCAAGCACTAGCCGGGTTACCATCTGGCTTTCAAGAGAAGGAAGGAATCTCTCGCTGGTTAAAAGGTGGCATCTGTCCACTGTAGCATGAGCAAAGCGAGCAGAGGGAAGGACCAGCGGGGCGTGGCCGACAAAGGTGACGCAGGCAGTGTCGGCTGACGTGATCTGTGTCTGGTGATGCAACGCCATAGAGGGGCTCACAAAGGATTACGTCCAAGGTCCGGACTAGCCATTTAAAGTAAATAAAGAGGCATCTTGCTTTAACCAAAGGGCATATTCAGGGAATATGCCTCCACGTGTGCCCTAACTTTGTAACCTGGGCTCCCCTATATAAGGAGTACTAGGGCCTCCATAGTAGGGGATCGACCATTCTATTAAGGAAGAACCCTAGGGCTTGGTAGTGGGGAGTAAGAGAACTAGTCTCCTTCTCACGAATAGCTCGAGGAGCCCTTGTAATTCACATCCAACATGAGAGAAATACAAACATCTGTGTGTGGAATCACCACACTATCCCTCCCTGGATTCCTCTAGTCCACATTGGCCCCATCTTTAACCTATCCATGGCATCTGTCGTGCCACCACCATGACAATGCCCCTTACCCTTACAAAGGGCTTCCACGGGTCATCGGGTAGGTCATCAGTGAGTTCATGATCGACGAATAAAATGGCCGCTCTGATGGAAGGTCACGATGCTTCGTCTTAGCATCGTTCGGCTCCACTCATGTCTCCTCATATGGCAGGAGGTTGCCCATCGCCAACACGCGCTCCACGTATGAAGCAGCCTTTGCGTTAAGCACAAGCATGTCAGCGATCTCCACCTTGCCAATCGCCGAAGGATATCCGCCGGTGATGTCGTCAAGATCGAAGTCCTCTAGAAAATGGACAAGCCCAAGGCTCAGTGCCATGGTAGCCCCGCGATGGAACGCGGACCGTTCCATCCACTCGACGACCGTGGGCGCCTCCTCGAGGTACCTCCATCAATCCTCCAGGAATCACCTTGGTGGGTGTGATGCCCTGGAGAACGGTTTACACACATCGCCGACGCCATGGCCGCATTCAGCACCGCGATCATGCACTACTCGGTGCTGAAAGTTTGCATAGATGGATCTCCTTGGCCTATAACATCTACGTAACGTCAGGTAATCAACCTTTGGTGATAGAATCTCTTGGGGACTCCCCTGCTCGGGGACTCGACCCATTCAATGATGCGCTACTCGCAAAAGGAAAGAAGGTATAAGACGTACCAAGGAGCTTGCGGTAGTTCTCTGTGACAAACTTTTCAAGGGCAGAGAACTTCCCCTGCAACCCCACAATAATGGAATCAGAAGTTGTGCGCTCCTCCTCTACCGCCAAGACCACGGCCTTAGCCCTTTCCTCGGACGTGGACATCGACGTCTTCACTGACTCCAGCTCCTTGGCCAAAGCACTGGCTTTTTCTTCTGCAGCAGACACTGAGGCCTTCGGAACATCCAGTTCAGCGACAGGCACGTAGCCCTTGCGGGCCTTGGCATGTGTGGTAGCATGGTCCTCTGCACAAAAAGAAACAACCGGCCAACAATCACCACAACAATAGTCCAAGATGCATCAAGACAAAAATCAACCTGCTATGGCTTGGAGGTGTCGATTGGCTTCTTGTGCTGCCTACAGGTCTCGCTCCATCTATTGCACCACAGCCTGCCGTTCCGCTGATTCATTCTGCAACACCAACAAAAAATATCAAGATTCGATTCGCTACTTCCTACCGACTCGACCCTCGGGGACTGGAGGACCGAAGTTTTCCAAAGTGTCCAGCCGCTAAAATTTAGCGACTGGACCCTCGTGGATTAGACATACCTGGTGGGATTCGCCTAACAAGAAGTGGAGCTCAAACACATCTACCAAGGGCATCGGAAATGCCCTACGTCTAGGACGTTGTGATGCCACGTTGATGTCGATGTCTTCCGCCACCGATGGTGATTGAGTATCAGCTGCCACAGATGAAGCCCTCGCCATAAACCGCGAGAACGTCGCGGCCATAGCTACTGGCACATCGGTCAGCGGCACAGATGCCTCCGGGGGCAGACCGGTCGTTGCAGGCCCCGCTTCCACCTCCTCAGGAGGGACCATGGCGTCGCTGTCCTTCGAAGCTTCTCCGATCGCCTTGACTAGACCGATCTTATTTTTCTTCGCACCCACATCTGGTGCTTCGACGGTCTCTCCCTCACTCTTCTTGGGAGGTCCATCCTCAAACTCATTGCCGGTCGAGGACACTTTTGCCACCATGGCACGCTTGATGGCCACCCCTGCAAACACACGACGAGTGAACATTCAGAAATTCTGAGTCGAACAACAAAGTATAATAAGTACAAGGCCACAATACTCACTTGGCTATTGGGATGAAGCGCATACCCGAGATGGTATGCGTAGGCTTCTCCAGCTCACGTCTGAGCAAGCGAGTCAGCCCTGTCTCCAACAGACTCGCTTGCCGCCACATCCTGGGCGGTGCCACCGGTTTCTTCACCGACGTGGCCGTCGCCGTGACCGGCTACGATTCCGTCGTCGCCGGATCCTCCGACCCCTTTGCCTTGGCGATTGGGGCCTCTAACCCAACAGTCGCACCTAGAGCTTCTAACTCCATCCCTTGCATCGGATCCTTCGGGGCCTTAGCCGCGTTCGTGGCCTCTTCTTTGTCACATTCATCCTCCGACTCGAATGTTGTCGCTGATATAGCCGTTGATTTTGTCGGTGGCCTCATCTTTGGAGCAGGCTTGGTCGGAGTAGGCACCCGCCAGGAGCTCTACTCCTCAAGAATGTCTATATCGCTATCAAGCTCTTCAAAGTTGCGACTAGCTTCGATCTCATGGCACTTCTGGTCGCGAGTCTTCTATGGTGCGGAGGGAGGTTCCTGCACCTCCGTGGCCTCCTCCTCGCTTTCGGAGTCTCCTCCTTCGTCCTCGAGTTCCTCGAGGACTTCTTCATCGAGCGGAGGAAGCCAATTTTCAAGGACCTAGAAAGATGAAAAACAAGAGGAGTCAGTGATAATTTACCGGAGGAGCTTTCTGCTTTCCAGCAGTATATGGAGACAGCCTGACGTTCGTACCGGTGAACTCTACATTAGTGATCTTTTTCAGGGTCGCGACATAGTCCTCTGCGGATCATGCTTTTCCGCTCGAGCTTGTTAGGTCCTATATTGCGGTGTACTGGTACATCGAATGACTCAGGTGACCAGCGGGACCAATCGCCAAGTGAGCCAACAATTGTAAAGGTTGATGGTCTCCAACCCTTCATCCTCTAGCTCCTTGAGCCGGGATAGCATTTTGTCCACGGCCATCTTTTGGTCAATGAGGAGCTTATTTGTTGATAGCCTCCGTAACTCGCTCCTTTCTGCGGTGTATGCTGGTATCGACACCTCGCCGATGGGGGTGGATTCCTTCACATAGAACCAGTGCTTATTCCACTCGTTTGCTGCCTTCTTCGACAGCATCAGCTTCAAAACCTTGGCCTTAGGCTTCAATTGGAAGGTCATGCCACCCGCGGCCAGGACGGAGCCGCCCTGCCGTTCGCGGCTAACATGGCCGTGGGACAATTCCAGCTAGAGGGGAAGTAGGGCCGACACCCCAGATAACACTCGCACAATGCGACATAGATGGCGAGTTATTCAACGTTGTGAGGCCCTAGATCAGAGGGTTTGATGGCGTAGTAGGCGCAAAATCAACGAAATAAGATCAAGGTTGGGAACCCCAATCCCCTTTCTAGATGGCTAAGGAAGTAGATGAATTCCCCCGACCGCGGTTTCGGCTTGGTCCCATGACCACAGGAATCCACCAATTTCCCCTAGTAAGGATCCCAACTTCCTGGAATGATTGCAGTACGGCTGCAGTGCACTTAGATTTGCCCCACAAGTCTTTGGTGGGCGCCATCTGGAAATTTTGGATCGGAAATGGCTTGGGAAGAAGAAGGTGGGAGAAGGTAGAGAAATGCGAGGAAGATCCGAAATTTCCTCCGTCACTCCCCTTATATAGCAGCGTTACCCATCAATTGTTGGATAGCCATTACCTCGCGGTAATTCCACCAAAGTTACCGTTGGAGTTACCCAATGGCTAGTTTGACTGGGCTGACGGTCCAACTTCGACTAAATTAGTCACTCGGCTTGCATGATTCATTCGCTCGCTCCAATCGCTAGAGTGGGGTGACTTGAGCACATTCTTACTCACCAAAGTTGCGAATGAAGACACACAAAAAAGATTCTCCCTTCATTGCGGGAGTTTGCCGCCGATTCGACTGGGCGACCACTCGGACTCACCTACTATGACTACCAAGTTGACGCTTTCACCGAACGCCCGTCGCACTCGGGGACTACAGATGGAGATATGCCAATCGAGGTATATCCAGAAGGCCAATTCAACTAGACCAGGCCCATGGTGAGTGGGAATGTAGGTACGATAACTGGAAAGCGACTAAAGGTAAATCCTGGCGACTAGGAGATGAAGGCCCAAGATCTTAGATAAGCCCAGTCAGATTAGGTCAAAACCTCTGAAACTTGAACTGATTCAGTTGTAATCCTGCAAACCCTGGCGAGGTTCCCCTATATAAACCTCCCTAGGGTACTCTGCATACGTACGTCCTATTAGCTACCCCATCCAAGCGACTTGCTGCCTAGCCGCCGACCTCGTTGATCTTGTAATCCACTCGTCATTAATACAATCTAGAAGGAAGAAGTTATTTACCCTACGGGGGACCGAACCTAGGTAAACCCTCGTGTTTGCTCCCAATCTCGCACCATAGATGGCGACTTGCTCTTACACCTAATTGTATCAATCGCTACCCCTGGTAGCGACTGCCGTGGTCATTCCCACGACACCAGCGCAAGGAGTGAGTTGGGGTTCATCTGGACGATACGAAAGTCGTACGCCTTCATCAACTCGAGGAAGAACTCTGAGAAGGGGGAACTAAAGGAGTTATGCCCTAGAGGAAAATAATAAAGTGTATTGTTTGATATATCTCCTATATGTTCATAATACGTTTCATACTGTGCTATAAGCGTATTATCTGAAATGTTAATACACGTGTGGTATGTAAACAAACTGTGTCTCTAGTTATCTCTAGCGAACTAGTTCATTGGTCATGAGGATGATCTGGGTTTCAAGATCATGGGCATTTATGCCAATTCACAATGAGGTCATGTCATTATCTGAATGATGTGATAGACAAACATCTGACAATTGTATCTTAATGAGATCTAGTTACAAAGTTCACCATTGATGATAAACACAGAAAACCTTGCGACTTGATCCTTTGATTGTGAGGTAATGCAAATCACCATTCTGGAGGAAGCTTTGATGGTATCAAGTATCATCTCATAAAAGGGTGATCAAAAAGGTGCCACTGAGGTTTTCCAAAGGGGCGCGTAGAGGAGTACATATCGAGACCAGGATTTGTCAAATCCATGTAACGGATAGATACATGTGGTCATCTCAGTGACGTTGCATTAATAGAGCTTGCAAGCATGTGACTTGGTCACGGAATGCAACGGCATGGGAACGAGTAAACAAGTTCATCGGAAACGAGACCGAACTAAGGTATAGGGATATCAAAGATCAAATCTTGGATGAATTAGGTATCAAATGACAAAGGGAACGGGAAATGACTATTTCATGGTTCGAGCGATTATATTTGTAAAAAGCACGGGGGTCACATGGACATCCAGGTACCTCTGTTGATCATTGATGTGAGAGTAGTCTTGATCATGTCCGGAGTGTTTTCGAACTGAAGGATGTCACACTTAAGGGTGGGGACGCTTAGGGTAGATGAGTTATCGTAGGAGAAATGGCGAAAGAGAAACCGGAATAGTTCCGGGTAACATCCGATGTAGATCGGAAGGGGTCCGGAAGATGTTCCAGAGTGAAGGAATATGATAGTCTGTGTATTTGAATGTTAATTGGATAATTAATATTAAATATGTATTTTATTTTATTATTAAAGGCAGCCCAATGCTAATGGGCCTTACCCGAAGAGGAGGCCTAAAGGGGAAGGCAGCTAGGGAGAGGGGGCCAGCCGGCCTAGGCTTAGTGGGCCGCCCAAGTGGGGCCCACCTAGGGCCAGCGGATTCCCCTAGGTGGCCGACGGGTGTGTGAATTAGTCCCACACCGCCTGGCCCCTAGGTGGTGCGCCCCCCTTCCTACTATACATAAGGGTCTCCCCTCCCCCTTTGGAATCATCCATTCTCCCATTCTCTCTCTCATCCATCGAGGACTTCTCCGTAATATTGGGGAGGACCTCTTAGGTTGTGAGTTCTCCACCTTCACACTACCGTTGTGTGATCATTGATCCGGCATCTACTTCTTCTGCTGCTCGGCTAGATCGGAGTCCGAGAGACGTCACCTACACCGGACGTGTGACAAACTTCAGAGGGACCACACTTGAGGTGCTGCTCATCTTCATCAATATATGCCTTCTTGCATAAGGCGTGCCTCGGTCTTCAAAGGTATGAATACCTTCTCTCTCTTCCATTACTTATGTCTACATAGTATAGATCCTGGTATTAGTGTTTGCTTAGTGGTATCAGAGCGGGTCTACGGGTAGACATGTCGTATGGATAGAACACATAGCAATATGTGGGCCTTGATTCTCTAGTTGCTACCCTCTTTTATGTTCTCGTTTATATCGTGGCACTATTTGATGAAGCGGCCCCCAACTGACCTCACGTGGTGATTCACGAGACTAGTCCACAATTCAAACTGGCTTAGGGGGTTGTCTGTCTCTCTATAGTAGTTGATATGGCATCGACATTGGAGAGCCCTGAAAAGGGAAGTAAAACAGCAATCATTGAATCCATGTTGTGGCTCCACGTTTGTAGGTGGGAAGGGGTTCTATAGCGAAAGCCCTAAAGCCGCGTAAAACTTGCAATAGATAATATAGAGGTGTCTATCTTTATTGTTGCATAGGGGCATGTGTTGAGACATGGCAATGACAAGTTTGTGAACTTTCATTGAAGCTATTGATGATGATCAATATGCTATAACCATGTCATAACACTTTACTTTATGAAGTATTACTTATTATGCTAGTATAATTATATATTTGAAGGTAGCATCGTATTCCCCTTATGTGTGCACCACCAAGAAAGTTCTTCGGTATGAGGCAGGCCATGATGATCGGGTGTTAGACATATCTACGTTCGCATATAGTGGGTGTAAGCCATGTTGCACTATGAATACACACAAGTTAGAACTAGCAAGCCTAGCATGTGTAGACATGACCTTAGAGTACAAGAGACCAAAAGGTCGAGCATGAATCACATGGTTTATGTGATCGACATTAGGGAATGTCCACCTTTGAAGCTACTTTGTCGGCCGTGACGATCGGGGGTGGAGTAGTAAATTAGGATCATGTGATCACTAAATGAGTGGAGGTATGTTCATTTGAGTGGGAGTTTCTTTTGTTTTAAGTATGGTAGTATAAGTAAAACTTGAACTCATTATTATGAACATGGTCTAAACACTTTGCAAATCCATTGTAGATGTCTCGTGGACCCACCTTCAACCTTAGCACTTTCCTCAAGAAGGACAAGCTGAAAACTGATGGAACCAACTTCACCGCATGGTTCCACAATCTTAGGATCCTCCTAGTCCCCTACAAGTTGACTTGTGTCATCGAGGTTGAGCTTCTGGCTAAGCCTGTAGATTCTTCCTCCCAGGACGAAAAGAATGTCTGGTAGTCTAAGGCGGATGATTTCTCCCTCATCCAAAGTGGAATGCTCTATGCCATGGAGACAGAGCTTCAAAAGCGTTTTGAGAAGATGAATGATTTTGAGATCATTGAAGATCTCAAGGCTGTCTTTTCTCCACAGGCTCATGCAGAGAGGTATGATGCTTTCGAGCTCTTCTTCTCTGCTAAGATGGAAGAGCACAGCAGTATTAGTGAGCATGTAGTCAAAATGTCTAGCTACGTTAAGCGTTTGAACACTCTGGATTGGAAAATCCTGGAGGAGCTCGCGATTGATAGGGTGTTGCACTCGCTGCCCCTAGCTATAAGAGCTTTGTGATGAACTACAACATGCAAGGGATGACTAAGACCCTTGCTGAGGTGTTCGCCATGCTCAAAACTGCAAAGGTAGAAATCTAGAAGGAGCACACGGTGTTTATGGTCAATAGGACCACCAACTTTAAGAAGCCAGGGCAAAAGGGAAAAGGCAAGGGTAAGAAGCCTAAGAAGGATGGAAAGTTCTCTACCAGTACCTCTAAGATTGCCAAGCATGGCCCTAAGCCCGGCACTACATGCTTCTACTACAAAGGGGATGGGCACTGGAAACGCAACTGCCCCAAGTACCTTGATGACAAGAAAGCCGACAAGATAGCCGCAAAGGACAAAGGTATATGTGATATACATGTTATTGATGTGTTCCTTACTAGTGCCAGGATTAACACCTGGGTATTTGATACCTGTTCTGTTGCTCACATTTGTAACTCTCAGTAGGAACTACAGAGTAAGAGGCGCCTGAGGATGGACGAGGTGATGATGCGCGTCGGCAATAGTTCAAGAGTCTCAGTGATGGCCGTAGGCACTCTACATCTACGTCTGCCATCAGGATTAATTTTTGGTTTTGAATAAATGCTACTATGTATTCGCATTGAGTATGAATATTGTGAGTGGGTCTCGCTTGCTGCAAGATCATTATTCGTTTAAATCCGGAACAAATGGTTGTTCTATTTATATGAATGATATTTTCTATGTTCATGCGCCTATGTGTAATGGTTTATTCTTACTTGGTATTGATTGTGATACTCACATCCATAGTGTTGATGCTAAACATTGTAAGCATAGTGATGATAATTCCATGTTTACGTGGCATTGCCATCTTGGTCACATTGGCGTAAAGCACATGAAGAAGCTTCATTCAGAAGGACTTCTTGGATCATTCGATTTCGAATCCCTTGATACATGTGAGCAATGCCTTATGGGGAAGATGACTAGGACACCATTATCTAGCACAATGGAGAGAGCTGCAGACCTACTGGGAATCATACATACGTATGTGGACCAATGAGTGTCTCAACACGCAATAGTTATCGTTATTTTGTTACCTTTACTAACGACTTAAGTAGATATGGACATATCTACTTAATGAAGCACAAGTCTAAAACCTTTCAAAAGTTCAAGGAATTTCAGAAAGAAGTAGAGAATCAACTTAACAAGGTAATCAAGCATCTTCGATCAGATCGAGGAGGCGAGTATTTGAGTTATGAGTTCAACATGCAATTGAAGGACTATGGGATCATCTCACAGCTTACGCCAGTCGGAATACCATAGCATAATGTGTGTCGGAATGACGTAACCGTACTGTATTGGATAGTGAGTGGTCCATGATGTCTTTAACTGATTTGTCTGTGTCGTTTTGGGGATATGTGTTAGAAACCGCAGCTTTTATTTTAAACCGAGAATCGTCCAAATCCGTGGAGACAACCCCATATGAGATATGGTACGACAAGCCAGTGTTGTCATTTTTGAAAGTTTGGGGTTGTGAGGCTTACGTCAAGAAACTATAGCCTGACAAACTTGAACCCAAGTCGAAAAATACATCTTTGTAGGATACCCAAGAGAAACTATTGGGTATACCTTCTACAATCAAGCTAAAGCAAAACGTTTGTCGCAAAAACCGGTACCTTTTTTGAGAAAGAGTTTCTTGCTAAAGGAGTTAGTGGAAGGAAAATTGAGCTAGATGAAGTTGTTGACCCTTCTCTCCAAATCCCGAGTAGCACAGTGGAAGTTGTTTTGAAACCGCTCTCCAACGTGGAAGAGGATCCTAATGATGATGATCAAAACAACAACATCAAAACTCCTGTGGTTCACAAGTATACAAGAGTTCGTACCATTCCTGATTGGTACAGTAGCCTTGTGATGTCTGTCATACTAGATGAACAGGAAGAACCTGCAAATTATGAAGAGGCAATGGATAGTGTTGATTCCTAGAAATGGCTAGAAGCCATGAAATCCGAAATAGGATCCATGTAATAAAACCAAATTTGGACCTTGGTAGATCTTCCGGAAGGCTGCAAGGCCGTGGAAAATAAATGGATCTTTAAGAAAAAGATAGACGCGAATGGTAATGTGACCATTCACAAAGCTCGACTTGTCGCAAAGGGGTTTCAACAAATTCAAGGAGTTGACTATGATGAGACTTACTCTCCCGTAGTGATGCTTAAGGCTGTCTGGATTTTACTAGCAATTAGTGCTCATTTAGACTATGAAATTTGGTAGATGGATGTCAAGACCGCATTCCTCAGTGGTCACATTGATGAAGAGTTGTATATGATGCAACCGGAAGGTTTTGTTGATCCTAAGGATGCTAAAAAGGTGTGCAAACTTCAGCGGTCCATTTACTGATTGAAGCAAGGACCTCGGAGTTGGAACCAGCGTTTTGATCAAGTGATCAAGAGTTTTGGATTTATCCAAAATCAGCAAGAGTTCTGTGTTTACAAGAAAGCGAGTCGGAGCTCATAAGTTTTTCTAGTAGTATATGTGGATGACATATTGCTCATGGGAAACGATGTGGATCTTATGAAAAGCATGAAAGCATATTTGAGTAGTTAATTTTCCATGAAGGATTTATGTGAAGCTGCATACATATTACGAATCAAGATCTATAGAGATAGATCAAGGCGCCTAATTGCATTAAGTGAAAGTAATTACATAGAAAAGATTTTGAAAAGGTTCAAAATGGATAATGCTAAAAGGGGTTTTGCGCCTATGATGAAGAATTGCACATTGAGTTTAACTCAATGTCCGGTAACGGATGATGATAGAGAAAAGATGTCTTACGTCCCCTATGCTCCAGCCATAGAATCTATCATGTATGCAATGTTAAGTAATCGACCTGATGTGGCATTGGCTCTTAGTTTGACAAGGCGATACCAAAGTAATCCATGCCCAAATCACTTGACAGTTGTGAAGAATATCCTAAAGTATCTCAAGAGAACAAAGGATATGTTCATAATCTATGGAGGAAGTCATGAAGATCTAAACATAATTGGTTACGTGGATGCGAGCTGGAACTCAGATCATGATAACTCGAAGTCTCAGACAAGATTTGTCTTCCTAGTGAATGGTGGGGCGGTAAGCTGGAAGAGCAAGAAGCAGTCGGTGGTGGCGCAGTCTTCAATGGAGTCTGAATAGATTGTTGCAACTGATGTGGCGAATGAAGTTGTTTGGCTAAGGAATTTCATCATTGAACTAGGATTCATTCCGTGTGCGCAAGACCCCATGATGATCTATTGTGACAACATGGGAGCTATTGCAAATGCAAAGGAACCAAGGACTCATTCCACAGCCAAACACATCAAGCTTAGGTTTCACGTCATCCGGGAGAATCTTGATGAAGGTGAAATCACGATTTTCAAAGTACACACCGATCTGAATGTGGCAGATCCCTTGACTAAAGCTCTCCTACAAGCCAAGCACAAACAACACCGAGATGCTATCGGTGTTAGGTTCCTGCCTATTGTAAACTAGACTTATTTGTACTCTAGTGCAAGTGGGAGACTGAAGGAGTTATGCGCTAGAGGCAAATAATAAAGTGTATTGTTTGATATATCTCCTATATGTTCATAATACGTTTCATACTGTGTTATAACTGTGTTAATATGAAATGTTAATACATGTATGGTATGTAAACAAACTGTGTCTCTAGTTATCTCTAGCGAACTAGTTCATTGGTCATGAGGATGATCTGGGTTTCAAGATCATGGGCATTTATGCCAATTGACAATGAGGTCATGTCATTAGTTGAATGATGTGATAGACAAAGATCTGATAGTTGTATCTTAATGAGATCTAGTTACAAAGGTCACCATTGATGATAAACACAGAAAACCTCATGACCTGATCCTTTAACTGTGAGGTAATGCAAATCACCGTTCTGGAGGAAGCTTTGATGGTATCAAGTATCATCTCGTAAAAGAGTGATAAAAAAGGACCGAGTCAGGTTTTCCAAAGGGGCCCGTAGAGGAGTACATATCAAGACCGGGATTTGTCAAATCCATGTAATGGATAGATACATATGGCCATGTCGGTGACGTTGCATTAACAGAGCTTGCAAGCATGTGACTTGGTCACGGAATTCAACGACATGGGAATGAGTAAACAAGTTCATCGGAAACGAGACCGAACTAAGGTATAGGGATATCGAAGATAAAGTCTTGGATGAATTAGGTATCAAATGACAATGGGAATGGGAAATGACTATTTAATGGTTCGAGCAATTATATTCGTGAAACGCACGGGGGTCACATGGCCGTCCAGGTCCCTTTGTTGATCATTGATGTGGGAGTAGTCTCGATCATGTCCGGAGTGTTTTAGAACCGAAGGATGTTACGCTTAAGGGTGGGGACACTTAGGGTAGATGTGTTATCATAGGAGAAATAGAGAGAGAAACCGAAATAGTTCCGGGTAACATCCGATGTAGATCGGAAGGGGTTCGGAAGATTTCCAGATTGAAGGAATATGATAATATGTGTATTTGAATGTTAATTGGATAATTAATTTTAAATATATATTTTATTTTATTATTATAGGCAGCCCAATGCTAATGGGCCTTACCCGAAGGGGAGGCCCAAAGGGCAAGGCGGCTAGGGAGAGGGGGCCAGCTGGCCTAGGCTTAGTGGGCCCGCCAAATTGGGGCCCACCTAGGGCCGGCGGCTGCCCCTAGGTGGCTGGCGGGTGTGGGCATTAGTCCCACACCGCCTGGCCCCTGGGTGGCGCGCCCCCCTTCCTACTATATATAGGGGTCTCCCCTCACCCTTTCTCTCTCTCTCATCCATCGAGGACTTCTCCGTAATATTGGGGATGACCTCTTGGGTTGTGAGTTCTCCACCTTCACACTACCGTCATGTGATCATCCATCTGACATCTACTTCTTCTGCTGCTCAGCCGGATCGGAGTCCGGGAGACGTCACCTACACCGGACGTGTGACGATCTTCGGAGGCACCACACTTGAGGTATTGCTCGTCTTCATCAATATACACCTTCCTGCGTAAGGCGTGCCTTGGTCTACAAAGGTATGAATACTGTCTCTCTCTTCCATTACTTACGTCTACATAGTATAGATCCTAGTATTAGTGTTTGCTTAGTTAGAAAAAAATTGTTTTCTACTATGGAACCCTACAAGAACTAGCCCCATCTTGAGAAAGTAGGCGTAGATGGGCATCTCCCCCTCTAGAACCCGCCACCGACACAACGGAGCATGGAGGCCCCATTCTCATGGCGGCATCCACGACATGAACCTGCAAGGCTTGAAGTTTTTCCTCATCCATAGTGGATGGGAGGTGGGTGCGGGAGGGCCTCTACACCCTCACAATGTTAGATTGGGTCCTAGACAACGAAGCCCCCCGTCCCTATTCCACAACTTGCCCCCTCTGTGGTTGGTTCGGATCTCAAGTTTGTGGGAGGGGAAGATAGAAGAAGACAAAAGTGTAGGGAGTGATTCACGTTTATGTATTTTGTATGCCCTGGCTCGGGAGACGCCCAACCACTCCCTGGTCCTCCATAACTAATGCACATCCCCAAAGCACGTCTTCTTGTGAGCATTCGAGCGTATCACGTGGCCCAAAGAAGAAGAGCCACCTCGCGTTCAGGAGGGTCAGGAGTCACATGATGAAGGTATAACTGGAGTAGCGGATCCACCCATGATAAGGATGTAAACCCCAGCCATGTCTAACTTGGTTGAGGCGCTCCCTGGGGCTACTATCGTCCACATGAAACTGGGAGTACCCAAATCCAACGGGTGGACTGTGACCTCAGGAGAAAAGGAGTCTAGGGATGTTCTCAATCAGGATCCTTCTTGGGACTCCGAAGATGCCCTCCTCGAGTAGAAGGGGTACCCAACAAGCAACCCTCAAACATAGACAGACTGATGATGGGACAAAACCTAGCGCGCCACTATGCGTTCAAGCACAATAGACCACGTGTCTAGCAGCAGAAGTGCTCCACCATGTTGTGAGCATGCATGCCTCACTTCGATGCATGGTGACCGGCCCATCTGGTGTCCCCTTGACATTATAAAGGGAGGCATGAGCCAGTTGAGTAAGGGGAGAAAGGAGAGAGGAAAAAGAATCTTAGCTAGGAAGGAACCAGTGAATCCTTCCGTAGGAACACTCTCTGTAACCAGCTCATCACCCAGAAGATAGTTCATCGTTGCAGGACTTAGGGTTTCACACAGTACAGCCTGAACCTGGGTAAAAACATGTGTATCTATGTGGTTATGTGTTCTCCTTGTTTGCCGATTGAGATCTCCTCACTTTGTGCCCCTAGCCAAACTAAAAAGGGGACCTCCCATACCCGATGTCAAAACTTGGGACACGACACAAAATATAAATAATATACTATCCATACCATCCTTTAAGCAAAATGACAATGAACATGTAGCTACCACTTGGGAAAGAATTAAAAATATGCTTAGAACCTGCCCATCACATGGAGTAAATGAATGGACTATTTTACATTCTTTCTATAATGGTTTAAACTACATGTCTAGAATTATGTTAGATGGGTACTTTTATGACTAAAACTATTCCTGAACCTAAAGTTGTCCTAGAAAATATGTTACAAAACCATAGCCAATGGCATGCTGAAAGAGCACCTGGTTCATCTTCTAGGAAAGTCTACTCTATTGAGGAAGTAGATTCCTTGACTACTAAAGTTGATGCAATATTTTCTCATATCTCTAAACAGAATATTGATAATGTTCCTTACAAGATCTTATTGGAAGTAATGCTAAAAATGTAGATATCAACTATATAAGGAACTTCAGTAATAATAGATATGGAAACAACTATAATAACTCTTATGCTAGACCACCATATGCCCAAACTAATTATGGTAACTAGCCTTTTGCTCCCTATCTTAATGCTAATGAAACTCAAAATAGGTGGAAAACTACCACCACTCCATCCACCAATGATAATATGGAAAAACAACAAGAAGTGAATAAGAACCTAGCTAAACAATTAACTAGTCACACTACAATGATAGAGGAATTCAATAAGTCTATTTCTTCTATATGTTCTGATATTAAAGGCCTACAACATCAAGCTACAGGTTTAGATAAATCTCTTTCAAAACTAGCTGACAATCAAGCAACTTTATTTACCATGTTTGTAGGAAAACCACAAGGACTACCTATTGTTGGCTTGACCTCTATTACTATAACTGAAAGTTTGCCCTCCACTTTTCAAGAAACTTACAATGAACTGTTGAATTACAGTGATCTTCTTGGACCCCTCCTTTCGCAACTTGGATCTCTTACTATGGAAGAAAAAGAGACTACCATGGTAGTTGAAGAAAAAGAATCTACTATGGCAAATAAAGATAAACAAGTAGAGGAAGTAAAATGCTTAGTGAAGGTAATGGACCTCTACTATATCTAGACAAATGTAGTTTGTATGAACTAATAAACATTCTATAAAAAAATCTAATGGTCCTTAATTTAATATTCATGAACCGGGATTCGGATCATACATAGCAAACTATGTCATTAAATAAAAGATGCTCAAGATACAATAATGAAGCTATGATACCACCTAACCTTGGGATGCTTGGATCCCCAATATACTAGATTTAGGATCTAGTGTTTCTGTTTTGTCAAAAGAACTGTATCACTTTCTTAAACTAAAAATTATGGAAAATGCATTGTAGATCTACTACTTGTTGATGATTCTATTAGGAGCTAAAGTTTAACCCATTTCAGTGCATACAAGTTTAACCCATTGCAGTGCATAAAAGTTGATAGAAATATTAGGAGCTGAAGTTTCCTACACTCAGATGTTCACTAAAAGATTTTTGTAATTTTTTATATAACTCCAATGGAGCTCAAATTCCTACTGCGGTTACAATTTTTCATCCTCTATATGCACAAAACTCAGCAAAAATTCCTTAAATTCTAAGTGCGCCAATTAATTACGATTTGTTGTTACGGTTTTTCAGGACATATTTTGTCTTTAGTTGCTTAAGCTACTGTTTTTTGTTTAAAATTGATTATTTTTGAGTTCATTGAAATTTTGTGAATGTAGGCAAATTATTACACTCTATGGACACTTCAAAACAAGTTTTAATTGGAGTTTTTATGGCATCTATCATATATCTTTATGTCCACTAATGTCACCCCAGAGAAAAGACATGGGAGAATGTTTTGTGTTTAAGTTTTTTCACAGGGAATGGATGAACACCATACCAAGAGATATCCAAGGATGGTGAAAACCATAAGCTCGGGTATTCCAAAGGCACCCCATGGACTTATTACACTCTCGTTTTGTGCACCTCTAAACTCTGTTTTTAGCAACATAAGACAATTGCATAAACTTGGAGCTTTTGTATTTGGTTTTCATGTTTACCTTTGCATTTTTACTTTTGAAATAAGTAGACCACCACATGAATATGTGTTTAATAAGTATGAGAGAGCTACTAGAATAAAATGAAAGTTAAAATTGGATGCTATTAATTAAAAAAGTGGAAAGGGAAAGAATAGTTGCAACTAATATGATGTTATATTCATGTTTTACATTGATTTATGGAGATTTACACCAATGATCCTATTTATTTGGTTTATGACCCTCCAGGATAGGAAAACTCTGTTTTGTGTATTATTAAGTTTCAGGGACCTAAACAAAGTCAAATAGACTTGGGATTTTTAGGAGTATTTTTCACGAGGAGAAGCACCTGGAGCACAAGAACCACGAGAGGGGAGGCCCGATGCCCAAGGCCCATTGGCACAGCCTACCATGCTGGCCATTCCACAATACCTCTTTCCCTCCTTGAGCCTCTGATGTCGTCCATCTTCATCTTAGACGTGAAGTCTTGACCTAAAAACACCTATAAAAAGATCCCATGGGACTATCTTGAAGGAGGCGACACAGAAACTCCAAAACAGAGACAGAACCATGGAAGATTGGAGGGGGAAACACCACCAGAACCTCCTCTGGTGGGATCTCTATATACATTCTCCAACATCTCCGGCTTCATCACCATAATGAAGAGGGAGTAGTCCACCTCTGGACTATGGGTTTGTGGCAGTAGATTGATCTATTTCTCTCTTTATCTATCATTCTTCTAGTACCATATGAGCTACCCAACATGATTATGGTCATCTATGTAATTCCTATGTGGTGGATCTTTATTCTGTGAGTTGATATTTGATATCTGATTTCTATTATGTGTGAGATATATTGGTAGATGCATATTATGCACCCCATTCTTTATTACTTGTTTTGATCCAAAATGTACGATAGGGAAAGTGTGGGGGCGTGTGTATTAGATGGAGTAACATGGTGGTAGAGATTGGATAGTCACAAGAAATTCAAGATCTACTAAGGTTTACACCTTTCTTTTCTTACCTCAGTAGGCATAAAGTGAATGCATGTGTTATTATCATATAGTGATATCCCAGATGATCTTGTTTGTTCAAGGTAGCATATTTGTCATTCAAACATCATGTCGAAGTACCTAAGGCTATAATATGTTTGTTCTTAATTCTAGATTGCTTGGAGTTTCTCTTTCTAGATAAGTATAAGTGAGATGTATTGCATCATCTTTATGATAGGAGGTGATTCCCATATGAATGCTTATCATACACATAATGAAGTTTTTATCAATATAGTATTGCATATTAATTGTTTTATGCCACTACACTTTATGAGAGAATAGATAAGTGAACCCATGTAACCCCGGTCCAACTTTTTATTTTAAGAAACAGACCTTCAATTTACTTCCACTGCTTTTATACTTGCTATACCAATTAAATCCTAAAACAACAAAAACACTTTTACTATTAGCAGAGACAAATAAAACCCAGAAGGACTTTTACTTTATTTTTTTACTTTCTTGCCTACTTATAGATAGATTTTACTTTTATTTATTTACTAGACTCCTCTCTACACTTTAACTATCTGCGTGGCCACAAGGCAGAATGCTTGATTATATGAGCATGCTACATGTTAGCACAAGATAAAAGATCTTGAGAAGCAGAACATGGTAAACGCGTCACTGAAAAAATAGTCAATGACCTGATCATTTGAATCTTTCAACCATACATTTTGTTATTTTGCGCCCCCGGGACGTGACTGCTAGACATGACGTTTCAAGAAGCATTTAATATAGCGATTGTTTTATATAAGGAAAATCAAAGACACGGCTGGTACCTATGTGCTGAAGACTATAAACCAGTGTTGCTTAGCCTGATTTGCCGAGGTGAGACAAAACGTCCCACAGTGATGCTATCACATGTTATACCCAATGTTGTCGGACGGTGGACCATGGTATGGAATCGATATGATCGAGCTACATCTACGTGCAAGAGAAAATACATAACTAAACCCAGATGTGGAAAGCATCGAGCTCTAAGCAAAATGGAGAGGGAAAGCACATCGATGATAACTGAGGACATGGACTGTTGGAAAATGCTTGACAATATGGTCGTGATACATATACGTGCAAGAGAGAGGATGGACGCAGAATGCCTGACTGTATGCTTACAACTGTCTAATGGTGACTGTTGGGGATATGCTATATGGGTATTCTCATAGCATGTCACCAATCCGCCTAACCCAGGTGGCCCATAGTTGGTAGCAAGGCTTATGGCCTGCTAGGCGGCCCAGTTAGACGGATCCTAATGGGAGGCCCATGCTGGATAAAGGAAGGCTACGGAGGAGTCACTGGCATACTCGAAGCCTTGGAGTGCAAGACACGAAAGACTAGTTCGTATTAGTGTAGGACTCTTTACCTTGTCCAGCAAGGACCTTTCCCTATAAACCCTAGGTCTTGGCGCCTTTATAAGCCGGCCAGTGGGAGCCTTTAGGGCAGAAGATAACCTAGATTGTTGTGTACAACACGCAACACCTCGCACAACAAACCTATCTCTGTAACTCGACGTATTGCCATTATAGTGATTTAAAGCAGGAGTAGAGTTTCGCCACCGTTGTGGGACTTGAAACTGGATAAGCTATGTTACCTCATACCCGCCAACTCTCCGCCTTACCCCACATCTCTACACACACACTGTGAGG
The DNA here is from genome assembly GCA_023614405.1 of Avena insularis. Classification (NCBI taxonomy): domain Eukaryota; kingdom Viridiplantae; phylum Streptophyta; class Magnoliopsida; order Poales; family Poaceae; genus Avena; species Avena insularis. The sequence goes on from CM042696.1 coordinate 424,465,309, forward strand.
ACCCCTCCATGGCGTAATCATCGGCAATACCAAGACAGTTGGCGTATCAAATCAGCCGCCAATGCCACCGTCAACGTCAGTAGCTGGCAACCCACTGGCCACTCCCATTAACAAAGCAATCTATGACGCACTTCTTGTTGAGCCAATCACCATCGCCCATATCTGGAGCGTTACGGAGCTTGATGAGAAACATGCGGAAATCTTGGCAGGGGCCAAGTGCATCACGGAGCAAGGCACTAAGCTGGACGAAGACATGGCTAAGGCGCAGCTATCCATTAAGGCGGCGGGAGCTATGGTGCCTAAGTACAAGCAATTGTTGTTGAAGCAAAAAAGCAAAGAAAGTGCCAACTCACGTTGTCGAAGATCCTGGCATTTGGCGAAGGTTGGGGTATGACGGGTTTCAGCTGACAAAAGCTACCCCTTACATTGATTCAGAGGGGAGGCAGGTCATGCCAACTCTCGCCCTTAACATTGCCACCGCCAAGACCCTCCTAGAACAAGACAGGTCGCTAGAAGCAGTTGCTCAGGTGTACTTCCTTGTCACCAAGGCATGCAAGCAACAGGAGAAGGCTGCCTCGGCTTGAGTCCAACCGAGAGCTTTGCCAGTCGACCCTGAACAGCCGTAGAAGGCCCAAATCTCCTCGTGAGGAGGGATCGCATACAGGCTCTATAGAGCGAAGACGGAGGGAGGCACGGAAAAAGACTGATGCCATCCCCATATCCTCTGATCACAGAGAGAAGGCTCGTCCTTGCTGGTCACCACCTCCACCACCATCTCGATGTCACGAGGAACAAGAACTGCGCCACCGCACAAGCATGCCACCTCCAAGGCATCCCCAGGCCGGCATTGTTATACGCAACCAGGATGAGCAGCCCCGGCATGGCGGAGAGCGCAACGGCATTGAAGGACATAGGAGCAGGTCGAACAAGGAACCGCCACGTCCGACAAGCAACTGTGACAGGCATGAAGAGTCGCAGGAGGGTCATAGCAAGAAGGCTAACCCACCGCCACCGTCGCCACCTACAGCCATAATGGTGGAGGAGATGGTGGATCTCATGAATCGCGCCACAACTCCCCTCTCGATGACAGAAAAGGGAAGCAGCTAGAGCCATATGACACACGTTCACGGCTGGACAAGATCCAAGAGGCTCGGGAGCTTCCATACCTTGGGCCACGTTGTTTTGGACCAGTAATACAGGGCACAACTTACCCCAAGGGCCTCCGGATACACAAGACCATCAAGCCCTACAATGGCACTACCAGGCCAGCAACGTGGTTGCAGGACTACAGCAAAGCGATTCACATCGCAGGGGGAAACCCCAATGTCACCGTCAAGTACCTCCCACTCATGTTGACCGGCACCGCCCGGCAATGGATCGATGAATTACCGGATAAATCAATATGCAACAGGTTGGACATGCATGAAGCATTCACCAAGAATTTCGAGGGCATGTACAAACATCCCTGCACTGTCAGAGATCTGCAGCGGTGTGTACAAGAAAATGATGAAACCTCTCGTGCCTACCTCTCTCGCTGGCTGGATATGAAAAATTCCTGTGCAAGGGTGCACGATAAAACCGCCATGGTCGCCTTCATCGACGGTCTGGAAAAGGGAACTTTGCTCAGTCATAAGTTGAAGCGCAAGAAAGACAACAATGAGCTCACCCTCAACGAAATGATCACCATGGCTAGTGAGTTTGCTGCTGCTGATGACGACGTGCACGGATTATTGTCGGCAATAGCAATCCCTACCTAGGTTAGAAAAATAACAATAACAAGCGGAAAACTTTGCCCGAAGAAAAGCAAGTAGCCGACATGGTCGCCGCAGCGTTCACTGGCAAAGGCGGAGTCGGACATCATGGGCATGGACGTGGAGCTAGCAGTGGCCAGCAGAGGAGTGACACTACACCCTCAGCGCCCCGCGTTCCTCAAACGTACGAAGAGTACCATGACTTGCCGTGTTTCGTCCACCTCGACGCAAACAGCAAGGCCACCCACACCAATCGCCAATGCAAATTTGTCAATGACCTCAAGGAGGACCCTGAGTCTGGCTACAAGCAAAGTCGAAAGAATAGACCCCGCGGAAAGGACAAAGGGAAGAATAAGGAGGAAGAGCCCAAGGAATCAAGCGATATGGATGAAAACATCGACCCAAAATCTTCCGACAAGGGAGAGGATAAAGGGAAAAATCCCTTCGAAAAGAAGGCTCCATGTTACCATACCTTCCTAGGTACTCCCACCGTTCAGGCCTAGAAAACCTCTCTAAGGATACTGATGGCTACCCTCCCTCCGGTTCCCCAGTACGTCAGGTGGTCAGAAGTTCCAATTACTTGGGATAGGAAAGATCACCCAGAACTTATCCCAATAGAGAACCAGTATGCCATAGTGATCAACCCTTTGATTGACGGCACAGAGTTCACCAAGTGCCTCGTGGATAGTGGAAGCGGCATCAACATCATGTACCTGGATACACTGCACAAGATGAACTTGAGGGAGACCCAACTAATGAAGAGCAACACCGTGTTCCATGGAGTTGTCCCTGGCCGACACGCAAATTCCCTAGGCTGCATCACCCTTCCGGTCACTTTTGGTGATGTTAACAATTACCGCCAAGAGTGCATGACCTTCGAAGTGGTGCCTTTCAAGAGCGTGTACCATGTCATCTTTGGACGCGACATCTTCCACACCTTCCTCGGAAGGCCAAGCTTTGTCTACAACAAGCTCAAGATACCGAGACCAAATGGCGTCATCACCATTGACGGAAGCTTCACCAAGGCACGGGAGTGCAAGCTCAGTGAGGCCGCCTTCGCTGAAGCAGTCCTCTATAGTGAGGAGTTCAAGGAGATCCTGAACCAGGTTGATGCCTTGGAGATGCTGTCAACCCCCGGATTTTTAATCCCAGATGCCTATTATGTCATCCATCGCAATCCTAGGATTACCATTATTGCGAGACATAACAGATTGGATATCACAACACATCATCCATTACAAACCATAAATAAGGTCTTACACAAATAAGGATCTCATGATCCAGTCTTAATACAACAAGCAGCGGAATAATTAATAAGCGTAGCGGTGGGGTCCATCTTCAGGGGCACAGTAATCTTGTGAAGGCAGATAGTCCTAGTTATCATAGCCATCCTGCTGGCCATCATCTTGGTAGTCTCCTTCATAGTCTGGCCATGAGAATAGCCAGGGACAAAAGCCATGAGTACTCTTTAAGTACTCGCAAACTACCACTAACAAGTAGTATAGTTCTAAGTGAAGTGCTAACTCTAGGTTTACTATAAAGTTAAGTTTGAAACCTAAGCTGAGTTCAGAAGCAAAGAAAGATAAAATAAAGTTCTAGAATCACTTAAGTTGGGAAGCTAGTGGCATAGTCACAACCCTGGTGTGGTCAAGTAAAGATTCATCATTCATTTCACAAGTTATTTTGAAAACATCTGACAACGAAACAGTATGACCACTCCAACTGTCCATAACCGCGGACGCGACTATACGAATAGTTTGACACTCTACAGAGGTGGTACACTTTCACCACAAGATTTGATACATCTGTCAGGGATAACCCTGAATCATCATACTTAGTATGTAGATAATCAAACATAACCATTCCTTTACACACTCTAGTATAAGCACCTCTCCTATGAGCATGGCCTCCCAACCATGACCATCTGTCATCTTGGGCACTGCATAGGTGGACAACATTGAGAGGTAGCCTCAGCGCAAACCTATCCCGCGAGGGAACTAATACTAATGCATATAAACTTTCGGCTAAGCCTTACCCAATTCAGGTATTGTGGTTGTACGGTAAATTTGGAATGGTATCGCATCCGAATCCAACCATCAGTCTTGTAAAAGGGTCAAGGCTCATGCCTCAACATTTTCATCATCATAAACCATTTGTGTTTCTCAACACATGTCAAAACATCTCAATAGAATAACTCATCATTCCAAGGTTTTGTCAATTCATTTTCACCAAGTGTTCCCATATAAAGTGACTCAAGTTTTTATCTACTCTAAACTACTAAGTTAAGAGCGTTCACTAAGGTGGAAAGATGGGATCAATCTCATGCCATAGAATGACATCTAGAGTTATCTAAATAGGTCAAGTTTTATACTCTTTATGATACCTTCAAAACAAGTAAGGGACTTTGGTAAAGTAAATGAAGTAAGGCTCGGGAAATAATACTTGGGGTAACTAATAGTTACAGTGGTATAACCAAAGCATGCCTAATGCATCTTGCTGATTTTCTCTAGCTTAATTTTAGCTTGCTAACAATAGCTTGCCTTGGTTGGTGCAGTGGTTTATGTTTTCTTCCTCCTCTTGATAGAACTCCTCCTTCTCGAAAACTTGGTCGGTACTATCGTCTATAAATACATACGGAGTACACAATCACCAAACAATACTTAACTAGTCTAATTATCACTCTAAGGCACACATTTGATGATCTATTATCATCACAAGCATCACAAGTTTTATTAACTAGTTTTATTCTTTTTATTTAAGAAAAGTAATTGCTACTCATTGAAAATTAACTAAGATTTAATATTCACCACTTAAAATATGGGATCATGTGGACACATGTCATCACCACATATTCCAACATGTGGGAATGTGATTTAAGGGTTTGATCATAATTACTTTGGTTTAAGTTCATTATTTAGTGATTTAAAGTGACTAGAAATGCCTATATAGCATTATTTTGGTACTAGTCCAAAGTCACTGCATGTAAACCCTAATATTATTACATATTCAGATAGGTATGGTTAAATGTGATTTTTGAGAGTTGGAATCAACTCAAAAGCTATCATGGTTGATTTTATAAAAATGTTTGAATGTGCAAAAGCTTCTGTCTTGTTATTTTTACTAGGAGAGATCTCTACCTCTAATTGAATTAAATCCAATGGGCTTGGATAGATCTTTTCAGTAGCTTTCTAAAAAAATTGGAATCACTCCATTTGTATTTGTAAATCTCTCTGAATTGATTTTTAAACTAGGGGACAGAACTAAGTTCAAACCTAAATAGAAAAATCCTAATTTGAATTAAATGGGTCGCTGAGGAGAAACGGGCGCCCAGTGGCACTCCATAGGCTTGTGGGGTCCACCGGTCAGCGGCTCTTTACACATGAAGTTGTACGGGGCGATGTTGGTCGTTAGATTAGAACTAGGATCTACGGCTGGGCCTCGTCGTCGATGACGGACAGGTCGCCGGCGAGGTCTAACCCTAGCGGCTCAGTGGGGGTGCTCAGGGGGCGTACCAGGGCTCAAGCGACAATGGCGAGGCGGGCAAACGAACTGGTGGACGACGGCGAGGTCAGGGGTGGTAGTGGCAGCTCCCGGGGTGGTCGCAATCAGCGGGGCCCTTCCCTCCAGAAGCAGCCAGCTCCGATGGAATTCCGGTGACTACGAGCTCGAGCGGCTCCAGGGAGAAGTGGGGACTGATCAATGAGGAGAGGGGAGTGGAATAGTGTGAGTGGTTTTTGCTTGGGAGGCCTCTATTTATAGCTCGACGAGGCGATCGAAAGGGATGGGCGGGCCACTCCGGCAAGGGCTCCACAGCGTGCTAGCGGCGTGGCTTGAGGTAGGGGACGGTGGCATGCCTCTTGGCGGTGCTCTACGGCATAAATGCGCGGCTAGGGGCGGTGGCGTTTGGTCGGGAGCGTCCCGCGCTATGGGAGACAGAGGCGGTGCTCGACGCGGCGCATGGCGATGGTCGCGTATGGCGGTGCACGCCGTCTGGCGGTTCTTTGGGTCGGCGGGCCGTGGCGGCCTTGAATTAGGTAGAGGCGTGGCGTGGCTTGGCGTTGGCACTCTAGCGTGCTCTGGCTGCACGCAGAGACTTAGTGCGCGGCGGTTCCTCGGTGGTCCAGGGGCTGGCAGTGAGCGTGGGGTGGACCATGGGTGGCGGTAGGGTGGCACCTAGCTTCCTGGAGCGGTGGAGAGGGGTTGGCGGTCTGCTGCTGCGTTGGCAAGTTTGGCCGGCGAGCATGTCCTCGGGGTGGCTCGGCACTGCTGCTAGGGACTAGGGGATGGGGTGCTTATTGCTTGGTTGGATCAAATGGAGACAGAGGGAGTGAATTGACGTCAATTGGGTGGCAAAACCCTATAGAAAACACTGAGCTAATACTAGGTGTAATCTCTGCCTGCCAAGTGTTTGTGAAAATGGCCGAAAGAAAATTAGTTTTGAATTTTGAAAAGATTTTTGGTGGGTGTGTTAGTCATAAGCTTGATCATCTGTGGTTGCTTGGGTTTTGAAAATAGAGCTCATTGGAATGGTTTTTGAATAAGTGGGATCTTCCCATATGAACTAGATTCAATTTTCAAATGCCATTTAAAATTAGTGTTTGAAAGTTTTTGGCAGATCACAAAGTGGGCCTTGGTACATCATTACATGTACTAGCAAGGGGTGCAAAGATCCACATTTATTTCTTTTAAGAATTGAGTACTGGGAATAGCCAAAGTAGGCATGTTGATTAAAATGGCACAAATGACCATTTCATTCTTTTATTCATTTTGATTTGTTTTTCTTTGGGATTTGTTTGGGAAAGATCTAGATGATGTTTATTTCACCTAAGAATCATTTTACAAGCAATGGATCACTTAATCATGGCAATTCAAAACAACTCCTATTTAAATGCACACACATATGAATGCTTTAGTAATTTTAGTTGGAAAAGTTTTTGTTAACCCTAATTTTGATGACATGGATCTTAATAACCTTGGATTGAAGTTTTGGGATGTTACAAACCTTCCCCCCTTAAACAAAATCTCGTCTCGAGATTTACAAAAGAAAACTAGGAACTAAAGAGATCTGGGAACTCTGTCCTAATGTAATCTTCTCACTCCCAAGTGGCTTCGTCTTCGGTATGGTTGCTCCATTGAATCTTTAGAAACTTAATACTCCTGGTCCTAGTGGTTCTGTATGCTTCTTCCAAGATACGGATGGGCACTTCATGATATGTCAGGTCATTGTTGATCTCAACAGCTCGGTGATTGATGTTCTTGAAAACTTCAGCCTTTTCTAGCACTTCCAGGCATTTGCGAAGTAACGAGATATGGAACACATTATGGATGGCTGACATCTCTTTAGGTAGTTCCAGTTGATACGATACTTCTCCTCGACGATTCAGAATCTTGAAGGGCCCGATATATCTGGGGGCTAACTTTCCTTTCAGACTAAAGCGTTGGGTTCCTTTCAATGGCGAAACCTTGAGATATACAAAATCTCCAACATTGAAAGTCAGGTCTCTCCTTATCTTGTCGGCATAATTCTTCTGTCTGGATTGGGCGGTCTTGAGGTGCTCACGAACTTTGTGAACTTTCTCTTCGGCTTCTTGGAGAATGTCAGATCCAAAGATCTGACTCTCTCTCCTACTTGCGACCAATTCAAAGGGGTGCGGCACTTTCTTCCGTATAGGAACTCAAATGGTGCCATCTGCAAACTAGCTTGATAACTGTTGTTATATGAGAATTCTGTGAAAGGAAGGCAGTCTTCCCATTTTGATCCATATTCTAACACACAAGCTCTTAACATATCTTCTAGGATCTGGTTGACTCTCTCAGTCTGTCCATCAGTTTGCGGGTGATAAGCGGTGCTGAAATTCAACTTGGTTCCCAATCCTTCCTGAACTTTCTGCCAAAATCTTGAGCTAAACTGGGTTCCTCGATCTGATACGATGGTCTTGGGGGTTCCATGCAGACTAACAATCCTAGAAATGTACAGCTCTGCTAGCTTCGCACTCTGGTAGGTAGTCTTGACAGGTATGAAGTGAGCTACCTTGGACAGTCTATCAACTATGACCCAGATTGAGTCATTTCCCCTACTGGAAGTAGGCAAACCAGTGATAAAGTCCATTCTAACGGAATCCCATTTTCATTCCGGAATCTGCAAAGGTTGCAACAGTCCTGCGGGTCTCTGATGCTCTGCTTTGACTCTTTTACAGATGTCACATTTGGCGATGTAACTTCTCATTTCTCTCTTCATCTTGTACCACCAAAATTGCTCTTTCAAATCTTGATACATCTTCGTTCCTCCGGGGTGGATAGAATAGAGAGTATCATGAGCTTCCTGCATGATAACTTGCTTCACCTCCGAATCTGCTGGCACACAGATACGTCCTTTGTACCACAGAACTCCTTCTTCATCTTCCGTGAATCTTGGTACCTTTCTTGTACCAATACGATGTTTGATTCCGTCGATACTTTCATTTCCCTTCCGGGATTCCTTGATTTGGCTAATCAATGTCGGTGGAAGTTCAATGCTAGCTAAAAATCCTTTGCTGACTAGCTCAGTCCTAAACTGCTCCAACTCCTCATACAAACTTGGCTGCTTCTCCTTGATCATGGTGTTTAGCCTACATGGAAATCTGCTAAGAGCATCCGCTACCACGTTGGCTTTGTCGGGGTGATAGCGAATGTCAAGTTCATAATCCTTGATTAAGTCTATCCATCTCCTTTGCCTCATATTCAGCTCCTTCTGAGTGAAAATATACTTCAAGCTTTTGTGATCTGAGTAAATCTCACAGCGATTACCCATAAGGTAATAACGCCATGTCTTCAGTGCCAACACTACGGCTGCTAACTCAAGATCATGGGTCGGATAGTTCTGCTCATGCTGCTTCAGTTGTCGAGACAGATAAGCGATGACTTTGCCTTCTTGCATCAATACACATCTGAGACCAATCTTGGATGCATCACAATATACATCAAACGACTTCTTGATGTCTGGCATGATCAATATTGGGGCTCATATCAATCTCTTCTTCAGTTCTTGGAAACTGGCTTCACACTTGTCGGTCCATTCAAACTTCTTGTCCTTCTTCAACAATTGGGTCATGGGTCTGGTGATGCTTGAAAATCCTTCGACGAACTTGCGGTAGTATCCCGCTAATCCGAGGAATGCATGGACTTGGGTTTGAGTGGTTGGGGCTTCCCATGCTTCGACATCTCTAATCTTGGCGGGATCAACAGAAACTCCTCCGGCAGACACAATATGTCCTAGGAATCCTACTTCCTTCAGCCAAAACTCACACTTGGTGAACTTGGCATATAACCGATGCTCTCTCAGGGTTTCTAAGATGCTTCTCAGATGCTGCTCATGCTCTTCTTCTGACTTGGAGTAGATAAGGATATCATCGATAAACACAACTACAAACTTATCTAGGAAATTCATAAAGATCTTATTCACGAGGTTTATGAAATAAACAGGGGCATTGGTTAATCCAAAAGACATAACTGTATACTCGTATAAACCATAGCAAGTAGTAAAGGCGGTCTTTGGAATATCCGTTGCACGAATCTTAAGTTGGTGATAACCAGTCCTAAGATCAATCTTTGAGAATACCTGAGCTCCAGTCAACTGTTCAAATAGATCCTGTATCTTTGGCAAGGGGTACTTGTTCTTGATGGTGACGTCATTTAACTTTCTATAATCTGTGCACAAACGGTTACCTCCATCTTTCTTATCGATGAATAGCACTAGTGATCGCCATGGCGATGCGCTTGGTTGAATCAAGCCTGTTGCTAACATGGCATCTAACTGCTTCTTCAGTTCCACTAACTCTGAGGGGTTCATGCTATAGGGTCTCTGGGCTATGGGTCCGGTTCCAGGGATTAGTTCGATAATGAACTCAATATCCCTATCCGGGGGCATACCTGGCAATTCATCTGGGAATACGTCGGGGTATTCACAGACTACTCTGACTTGGTCTATGGTGGGTAGGGCTAGACTCTTGTTGCACTTGAATTGACGGGGTAAGGTTTCAGATATATGATCTACTGTTATTCCAGAACTACTGGTCATGGTGATGGCTTTCTTAGCACAGTCTATCATTCCTTTATGCCTTGACATCCAGTCCATACCTAGTACTACTTCTAATCCTTTGGTTCCAAGTACTATAAGGTTGGCATAAAAATCTATCCCATGTATCCTGATAGGTACAGCTTTCCAAATTTTTGTAGCTTTTGTAGTTGATCCGGGGATTTGAACTATCATGACATGCTTCAAGTTGGTTGGGTGAATCTTACTAGTGCATGCAAATTCTTCGGTGACAAATGAATGCGATGCTCCCGAATCAAATAATACCCTTGCTAAAACTAAGTTGATAGAAAACATACCCAGCACTACATCTGGCGCTTCCTGGGCTTCTTCGGTGTTCATGTGGAAGAGACAACCATTGCGGTTGTGAGGGTTCCCGGGGGCAAATCTCCTCCCTGGTTGAACACGACGCTGCTGTTGAGCTGGGGCATTCACATTGGCAGTGGCGGCAGTCTTCTTGGGGCACTCATTAGAATAGTGGCCCTTTACTCCACACTCGAAACAGGTGATCTGGGACTTGTCCTTTGCTGCGACGGACACAACATTGCTGCCAGTTCTGGGTGCAGTGTTGTTGTTGTTGTTCTTGGGAGGGGCACGGTTGAAATTGTTGGTGTTGCCGGAGTTGTGGTTGTTTCCTCCGGACTTCACATTGCCTCCGCTACGGTTGGGGTAGCTTGGGCGAGGCATTGGGGGTCGGTTGTTCCTTGGTGCATATCCTGGTGAGGGGTTGGGACGGTACTTCTAGTGACTGCTAGATCCAGATTGCTGCATCATACGACGTTTGCAGTTGTCATTTTCCTGGTTAATCTTCCCTTCCATCTGAATGGCAGAGTCAACTAGTTCTTCGAGATCCTCGAAGAGGATGTTGACGAGGACAGTTTGCATCTCATCATGCAGTCCGTTCAGGAATCTCTCCTTCTTCTTGGCCTCTGTGTTGATCTCATCAGGGGTGTATCTTGCAAGCGACAGGAATCTATCACGGTATTCCACCATAGTCATTCTGCCTTGCTTCAAGTCGCGGAACTCATCCCTCATTCTGGTGACTAAGCCCTGCGGCACGTGGGTGCGGCTAAACTTGGTTTTGAAAGCTTCCCATGTCATCACTTGACCATGGTTCATATTACGCATACTAGTCCACCATGCTCTTGCATCTCCCGCCAGATAGTGGGTGGCGAAGAGAACTTTCTCGTTGTCATCAACTCCTGCTACTTCTAAGTTGTTTTCCATTGTCTGTAACCAGTCATCAGCATCCAGTGGGTTTTCAGCTTGGTTAAAGATTGGGGGATTGTTGTTCTAAATGTTTTTGAGTTTGGATCCATGGTGATCCTGATTTCCATGCCCTTGGTTGTTGAGAGCCATCTAGGCGATCTGTTGTAGTGTTGCTAGATTTGCTTGGCGCTCTGCCTGGCTTGCTTCTCTGTCTGCGATGAGATTTTGCAAGATCTGCAGCATTGGGTCTTGCGACGAGCTGCTCCCTCCTTGGTTTCCACGAGTCATCTAAAGATTGAGGTAGATAAAGGGGTAAGAGGGAAAGTTCTAAGGTTCATGGTTTTGGTTTCAAGTCTAAAACTTTGAGTTTGACTCAGGTTTTGCAACTAACTTCATTTCATTCATGCAAACAAGCACACGATACAAACACACACCACAACAACAAAGGAAAACAAATGGTTTGAAGAACCATTCTGCAAGCTACGATATAGTGGGACCGATACATCTCATGCTACGATAGTGCTCTAGTGCATCTACTCATCGTCGATGAAGTCGGAGTCCTCATCGTCAGTGTAGAAGTCCACAGCATCCTCCTCTAGAAAGTCATCATCATTGCTGAGGTAAGAATCCATGTCTCCCTAGATGTCTTCACCCTCCTCTTCTTCCTTTGCTGCCAGCTGAGCTTCTTGCTCCTTGACGGTCTTCTCGAGGTCGAATACCTTCTTGCGAAGACGGGCGATGGTGTGATCCTTATTCTCGCGCTAGAGGCGAAGATACTGACAATCCTTGACAAGCAGTGAGAAACTCTAGGCCTTCTGGGAGGCAATGGTACGGTTGTGGTTGGCTAACTCCCTAGCATTGTCCAATTCCTTCTGGCAATCGTACAGCAGGAAGTCAAGGTTCTCCAGTTGACGCTTCAGCTCCGGGTGACTTGGCATCTCCATCGGCATTCCCATGAAGTCACGCCTTGCATAGTGAGCAAAATAGGTTCCTTGGAGTTGGTTGACACTGAGGGCACATAGACGTGCGAGAGCTTCATGCATTGCCCTGGCTAATCCATCTAGCCAGTTGTTCTCTCTCACAGAGAACTGGATTCTCCCGGATGTTGGTGCTTCGATGCTTCCTCTAAGATCAGCGGTGACTAGCCACTGTAAATCTCCTCCTGGGGGGCCTGGAAGTTGAGCTCCAAGAAACTCCGGATGTGGGCATCCTAGTAACTCTGACAGTGAATCCAGATCCCTCTCGAAGATCAGCTGACCTCCGTTTCCCAACTGGTAGAACTTGCTGAACTGAGTCTCCATCTACAAGAATTAAGGATGAGGAAATTAGTGAAGTGATCAAGTGTGTCAAATTTTAAGTAGTAATGTAAGAAATTGAGGAACATGAATTTTTGAGAAAGAATGAATTCCCAAGGACAAGAGAGGAAATAGTTTTTCATAACTACTCACTTTGGTTTTGAAACTAAGTTTTTGTTCGGACGTCCATTCTAACTAGGGTCTCCTATGGTCAAGATGGCTCTGATACCAACTTGTCAACACCCGGATTTTTAATCCCAGATGCCTCTTATGTCATCCATCGTAATCCCAGGATTACCATTTTTGCGAGACATAACAGATTGGATATCACAGCACATCATCCATTACAAACCATAAATAAGGTCTTACACAAATAAGGGTCTCATGATCCAGTCTTAATACAACAAGCAGTGGAATAATTAATAAGCATAGCGGTGGGGTCCATCTTCAGGGGCACAGGCAATGCTGACAAAGGCAGATAGTCCTAGTTATCATAATCGTCCTGCTGGCCATCATCTTGGTAGTCTCCTTCATAGTCTGGCCATGAGAATAGCCAGGGACAAAAGCCATGAGTACTCTTTAAGTACTCGCAAACTACCACTAACAAGTAGTATAGTTCTAAGTGAAGTGCTAACTCTAGGTTTACTATAAAGTTAAGTTTGAAACCTAAGCTGAGTTTAGAAGCAAAGAAAGATAAAATAAAGTTCTAGAATAACTTAAGTTGGGAAGCTAGTGTCATAGTCACAACCCTATTATGGTCAAGTCAAGATTCATCATTCATTTCACAAATTATTTTGAAAACATCTGACAATGAAACAGTATGGCCACTCCAACTGTCATAAATGCAGACGCGGCTATTCGAATAGTTTGACACTGCAGAGGTGGTACACTTTCACCACAAGATTCGATACATCTGTCAGGGATAACCCTGAATCATCATACTTAGTATGCAGATAATCAAACATAACCTTTCCTTTACACACTCTAGTATAAGCACCTCTCCAATGAGCATGGCCTCCCAACCATGACTATCTGTCATCTTGGGCACTGCATAGGTGGACAACATTGAGAGGTAGCCTCAGCTCAAACCTCTCCCGCGAGGGAACTAATACTAATGCATATAAACTTCCGTCTAAGCCTTACCCAATTCAGGTATTGTGGTTGTACGGTAAATTTGGAATGGTATCGCATTCGAATCCATCCATTAGTTTTGTAAAAGGGTCAAGGCTCATGCCTCAACATTTTCATCATCATAAACCATTTGTGTTTCTCAACACATGTCAAAACATCTCAATAGAATGACTCATCATTCCATGGTTTTCTCAATTCATTTTCACCAAGTGTTCCCATCTAAAGTGACTCAATTTTTTGTCTACTCTAAACTACTAAGTTAAGAGTGTTCATTAAGGTGGAAAGATGGGATCAATCTCATGCCATAGAATGACATCTAAAGTTATCTAAATAGGTCAAGTTTTATACTCTTTATGCTACCTTCAAAACAAGTAAGGGACTTTGGTAAAGTAAAGGAAGTAAGGCTCGGGACATAATACTTGGGGTAAGTAATAGTTAAAGTGGTATAACCAAAGCATGCCTAATGCATCTTGCTTATTTTCTCTAGCTTAATTCTAGCTTGCTAACAATAGCTTGCCTTGGTTGGTGCAGTGGTTGAAGTTTTCTTCCTCCTCTTGATAGAACTCCTCCTCCTCGAAAGCTTGGTCGGTACTATCGTCTATAAATACATACGGAGTGCACAATCACCAAACAATACTTAACTAGTCTAATTAGCACTCTAAGGCACACATTTGATGATCTATTATCATCACAAGCATCACAAGTTTTATTCTTTTTATTTAAGAAAAGTAATTTCTACTCATTGAAAATTAACTAAGATTTAATATTCACCACTTAAAATATGGGATCATGTGGACACATGTCATCACCACATATTCCAACATGTGGTAATGTGATTTAAGGGTTGGATCATAATTACTTTGGTTTAAGTTCATTATTTAGTGATTTAAAGTGACTAGAAATGCCTATATAGCATTATTTTGGTACTAGTCCAAAGTCACTGCATGTAAACCCTAATATTATGACATATTTAGATATGTATGGTTAAATGTGATTTTTGAGAGTTGGAATCAACTCAAAAGCTATCATGGTTGATTTTATAAAAATGTTTGAATGTGCAAACGCTTATGTCTTGTTATTTTTACTAGGAGAGATCTCTAACTCTAATTGAATTAAATCCAACAGGCTTGGATAGATCTTTTCAGTAGCTTTCTAGCAAAATTGGAATCACTCCATTTGTATTTGTAAATCTCTCTGAATTGATTTTTAAACTAGGGGAAAGAACTAAGTTCAAACCTAAATAGAAAAATCCTAATTTCAATTAAATGGGTGTGTGAGAAGCAGGCCGGCCCAGTGGCACTCATGGCCTTGAGGCTGTGACAGGGGGTCCACGGTCGTGACTCTTCTGTACTGCAGGCGATGTGGGCCGTTAGATTAGAACTAGGATCTACGGCTGGGGCTCGTCGTCGATGACGGACAGGTCGCCAGCGAGGTCTAACGCTAGCGGCTCAGTGGGGGTGCTCAGGGGGCGTACCAGGGCTCCGGCAACGACGGCGAGGCGGGCAAACGAACTGGTGGACGACGACGAGGTCAGGGGTGGTCGCGGCAGCTCCCGGGGTTGTCGCAAACAGCGGGGCCCTTCTCCTCCAGAAGCGGCCAGCCTTGGTGGAATTCCGGCGACTACGAGTTCGAGCGGCTCCGGGGAGAAGTGGGGACTGATCAGTGAGGAGAGGGGAGTGGAATGGTGTGAGTGTTTTGTGCTGGGGAGGCCTCTATTTATAGCTCGACGAGGCGACCGAAAGGGATGGGCGGGCGACTCCGGCGAGGGCTACACAGCGTGCTAGCGGCGTGGCTTGAGGTAGGGGACGGTGGCATGCCTCCTGGTGGTTCTCTATGGCGTAAATGCGTGGCTAGCGGCGGGTGCGTTTGGTCGGGAGCATCCCGAGCTCTGGGAGACAGAGGCGGTGCTCGACGCGGCGCATGGCGACTGTGGGTCGTGCGGCGGTGCACGGCCGTGTCTGGCGGGTTGCTAGGGTCGAGGCGGAGCGGCACGCACGGAATTAGGTCGAGGTGCGGTCTAAGGCGTGCTGGCGGCGTTGGCGCTCTGGCGTGCTCTGGCTGCGCGTAGAGAATTAATGTGTGGCGGTACCTCGGTGGTCCAGGGGCTGGCAATGAGCGTGGGGTGGACCGTGGGTGGCGGTAGGGTGGCGCCTAGCTTCCTGGAGCGGCAGAGAGGGGTTGGCAGTCTGCTGCTGCGTTGGCAAGTTTGGCCGGCGAGCATGTCCTCGGGGTGGCTCGGCACTGCTGCTAGGGACTAGGGGATGGGGTGCTTATTGCTTGGTTAGATCAAATGGAGACAGAGGGAGTGAATTGACGTCAATTGGGTGCAAAACCCTGTAGAAAACACTGAGCTAATACTAGGTGTAATCTCTGCCTGCCAAGTGTTTGTGAAAATGGCCGAAAGAAAATTAGTTTTGAATTTTGAAAAGATTTTTGGTGGGTGTGTTAGTCATAAGCTTGATCATCTGTGGTTGCTTGGGTTTTGAAAATATAGCTCATTGGAATGGTTTTTGAATAAGTGGGATCTTCCCATATGAACTAGATTCAATTTTCAAATGCCATTTAAAATTAGTGTTTGAAAGTTTTTGGCAGATCACAAAGTGGGCCTTGGTACATCATTACATGTACTAGCAAGGGGTGCAAAGATCCACATTTATTTCTGTTAAGAATTGAGTACTAGGAATAGCCAAAGTAGGCATGTTGATTAAAATGGCACAAATGACCATTTCATTCTTTTATTCATTTTGATTTGTTTTTCTTTTGGATTTTTTTGGGAAATATCTAGATGATGTTTATTTCACCTAAGAATAATTTCACAAGCAATGGATCACTTAATCATGGCAATTCAAAACAACTCCTATTTAAATGCACACACATATGAATGCTTTAGTAATTTTAGTTGCAAAAGTTTTTGTTAACCCTAATTTTGATGACTTGGATCTTAATAACCTTGGGTTGAAGTTTGGGGATGTTACATATGTCGGCTTCGAAGAAGCAGATCACTGCTGCCGAACCCACCTTCAAGGCCGCCATCAAGACCAAGCAGGTGGAACTTGTTGAAGGAGATTCCTACAAGACCACCGCCATTGGCACGGACTTGGATCCCAAATAGGAAAGCGCGCTCGTCAAGTTCCTCCATGAGAATAGACACATCTTTGCCTGGCAACCTACCGACATGAAAGGTGTACCTAGGGAACTTGCCAAGCACGGCTTGAATATTGATCCTAATGCCAAACCGGTGAAGCAACCTCTACGACGCTATTGTGATGAAGGAAGAAGGGCTATAGGCAAAGAAATAGCTAGGTTACTTAAGGTTGGCTTTATCCGAGAAGTTATTCACACCCGATGGGTGGAAAATCATGTACTTGTCCCTAAAAAGGGAACCAATGAATTAAGAATGTGTGTTGATTACACCGGCTTGAACAAAGCATGTCTGAAGGATCCATTTGCCTTGCCTCGCATTGACCAAGTCATTGACTCGACGGCTGGCTCGAAACTTCTGTGTTTTCTTGATGCCTATTCAGGATACCACCAGATCCGGATGCGAAAGTTGGAACAATTGGCCACTTCGTTCACCACACCCTATGGCACGTATTGCTATGTCATGATGCCCTTTGGGTTGCAAAACGCTGGTGCTACATACCAGCGGACAATGCAATGTTGCCTACATGACCAAATATGTCGCAACATACACGCTTACATGGATGACATCGCGGTAATGTCAAAGAAATCAAATGATCTTATCGCTGACTTGCAGGAAACCTTTGACAATCTCCAGAAATACAACATGATGCTGAACCTCAAGAAGTGCGTCTTCGGGATACCCTCCGGCAAATTGTTGGGTTTCATCATTACACATCACGGAATCAAGGTGAACCAGGGGAAAATCAAGGCCATCCTCGACATCAAACGCCCGACATGCCTGAAGGACATACAAAGGATCACAGGCTGCGTTGCGGCAGTAAGCCGGTTCATCAGCCGACTTGGTGAGAAGGCTATGCCGCTCTAGAATTTGCTCAAGAAGGCGGACAAATTTACATGGACAGACAAAGCTAACGTGGCACTTCAGGAGTTGAAGAGAATACTCTCCTCCCCACCAATACTTACAGCACCGGTGCCAAGGGAGCCATGTTAGTTTACATGGCGGCAACCAACCGAGTAATCAGCGTTGTCATCATGGTGGAGCGCAAGGGACCGACGCGTGAATACAGAGTTTAGCAGCCTGTTTACTATGTAAGCGAGGTCTTGACGGAATCCAAGCAGCATTACCCGCACTACCAAAAGATAGCTTATGGAGTTTTCCTCGCTTTGCGTAAGCTAAGGCATTATTTCCAGGAGCACCCTATCACAGTAGTGAGCAAAGGTCCATTGTCCGACATCATCAACAACAACAACTCTATAGGAAGAGTGGAAAAGTGGGGCATTGAACTTGCCACCTTTTAAATCACCTACAAAAGACACGACGCTATCAAATCATAAGCATTGGTGGACTTTCTCGTAGATTGGACCGAACTGCCAGAAGACACTCCTGTACCAGAGCCAGAGTATTGGGTCATGCACTTTTACGGATTGAAGCTACTCAATGGCTCAGGGGCTGGTGTATTATTACAATCACCAGCAGGAGAGAAGTTACAAGATGTCCTACAGATCCACTTCAATGCTACCAACAACATGGTGGAGTATGAGGCCCTCATTCACGGACTTCGTGTAGCCAAGGATATTGGCATCAAGCGCATAGTTTGTTGTGGAGATTCTGACTTGGTTGCCCAGAAAGGTGCTAGCACCTGGAACACGCGGAACCCTATGATGGTAGACGAAGTAGACGAAATAGCCAAGTGCTTTGACGGCTACGAAGTCAAGTACGTTAAAAGGGAGGAGAATGAGGCAGCGGATCTGCTATGAAAGCTTGGATCAGCTCGTCGGCCAATTCCTCCAGGTGTTTTTCTAGAACATTTATGGACTCCATCTGTGAAGGGAGCATACCACGACAACCCAGATAGAGTGGATTCATTTGTTAACACAGTAACAGTGACCTCTCCGGCTTGGATGAAGCCATTTATGGACTATCTACAAGACGGAACTTTGCCCGTCGACGGGCAAGTTGAAATGGGCAATCGACTAATTCTGCATGGAATCAAGCCACACTTAGAGGCACCGCTACGTAGAGCAACTGGAGCCTGGGCGGAAGAATTACCATCTGTCTTGTGAAGTTTACGAACAACACCCAACAAATCCACCGGCTTGACTCCTTTCTTCATGGTTTATGGAGGAGAAGTTGTCCTCCCATCCGACATCCTCCATGATGCACCAAGAGTTTCCGCCTACATGGAGGATGGCGCTGAAGAATCCAGATGACTATCTGTGGACCTACTTGAAGAAGAGCACGTGCTGGCATGCCAGAGATCCGCCATCTACCAGCAGAAGATGCATGGCTACCATAGTCACCACGTAAAGCATCGCTCGTTTAAAGAGGGGGATCTGGTGCTTAGAGTCAAACATGATAAATCACACAAACTATCCCCGCCTTGGGAAGGACCATTCGTCATAAGCAAAGCATTGCTCAATGGTTCCTATTACATCATCAATATTCGCGAGTTGAAAGATAGGCTAAAAAATCACAAGCGCAAGCAACGTGACTCCGATGATGATTACCCGGAGACAGATCGGCCATGGAACATAGCACAGCTACGCCCCTTTTACACTTATCACATTTATATTATGTAATAAGTTTCTTATATGATCAATGAAATAAAGCATTTGGTTCACTCATATTCTTTGAGTCTTTTACCTCCTTTAGTTGTTCATTTTTAGATCATATAAACCCTTTTATGCGCAAGTTTGCATTTGCACTTGTGAAAATTCCGCCTACGGGCTTTAGCTTAAGTTTTCTGTCTACACGTTTTCTGAAGTTTTTATGTAGATTTCGGAGTACTGACTTTTCACCACTCAAAGCCAGCGATTTTGTTCTTGGGTTCTTGACGGTGCTATTAAGCATCATCACCTGAGAGCATAGTTCTGTGTTGCGAGTCTTCCGTCTCACGAATGGCCAAGCATACGAACCATAATAATGGATAAGCCAGCACTTGCTTAAAAATATACACATGCTGGAAACAGATACATAGCAGGAAAACTTGAGTCCAAGATTTTCCACCTTAACACACCATAAGTTTTTTCCGCATACACATTGCAGAGATACATTTAATACATACATTGTTGTTCATGGCTCTGCTGCAGGGGGGCTTCATGGTGGCATCATCAGGAGAGCCAGGCCAGGAGAGCTCATCAAACTCGAAGGGCAATGAGCTAGACTCGGACGAGGCCATGTCTTGCTCAAGGATCTCAGCAGGCACAAAGACATCGGCGTTGACCATCTTGGCAACCCTAGTGTCGAAGCCGACAAGGGAATTCCAAATAGCATCGCTATCGATTTCCCTCCCTTCTTCATCTAGATTGGGAAAGCTAGAGGTCACCAGGTCGATGTCGGTGTTGTCATAGTGCGCCTTGACCAAGGATAGCGACATCCTAGCGCCAGTCCGAACGCAAGAGACCTTCCAATCCTTGTCCTTCTCAGGAGCTTGGCGCAGGATCTCCGTGTACTTGGCCGCTGAGTCTGACGCCTTGATATTAATCCCGAGAGGCTGGGCTATCTCCTTGGCTTGAGCAATGGCGGTGCTGACGAAGTTGCCGGCAAGAATCATGTGTTCCTTGAGGTCTAGAGAACCTTCACCCAAGCTGGCTGAGCCAATAGGGGCTATGGTTTGCAAAAGAAACAAGGACCATGAGTACAAACCAATCAAAGAATCATCCAAAATACATAAATGACCAAGACGGCGAAAAGGTTACCGAAGATGCTCGTCTCTACTTGCGCTGCATTTCGGTGTTAGTAGACTCTTGCAATACCTTCATCGCTGCCTCATGGCCCTTGACGGCATTAGCCAGGTCCTTCTTCAGAATTTTGTTTTCATCATCGAGCTCCTTGATATGCTTGGATTGCTCGACGATGCTCTTGGCCATGGCAATGGCTTCTATAAGATGGAAATCAGAAAGTTCTATAAGAAGATGGGAGAAATGATTCAATGAGAAAAGCAAGGAGCTGTTGTAGGAAAAAGCCTCTGGCTATTTTTGATCTGTTGCTTCAGGAAGTTGGTTTTACCCTGTTCATGGTCCAGTTCCTTCCACGGAGCAGCAAACCTCTCATGGGCGGCTATCCTCCATTTATTCTCATTCTGCACAAGATATTAAGATGCTTAGTTTCTCTAGAGCATCTAGTTGGAACTATTCAAGTTTCAACTAAACGCTCGGGGGCTACAGTATAAGATTTTAAAATAAGCTAGTTTCTCTAGAGCACCTAGTCAAAACTTTCAAGTTTCAACTAAACGCTTGGGGGCTACACGGACAAGTTTTACACTTAGTTCTTTAGAGCACTCAAGCCAAACCTATTGATTTTTTTCCTAAGATCTCGAGGGCTACAGTACAAATCAAAAGAAGTGAAGTTCAAAAGACTTACGATGGCAATGACCCTAAGATTGTTGGCCAGATGAGCATAAGAATCATGGAAGGTTCGGGCATTGTTATAAATTGCATTGGCCTGCAAGATGAGGTCATCCAAGCACAACGTCGGGGGAGTCGCAACCAATGGATAAGTTGAAGCCGGAGGCATGGATGATGCCCTAGCTGTCTCTTGCGTCTTCAAGGCAGAGGATGGCTCAGAGGCTCCCGCCTAGATCGCTGCTTCCACATCCACCTCTTCCACCACTTGCTTCCCTTTCTCGGTGGCATCCTTAGTCGGAGCTTCAGCCACTTTAGAGGAAGTGCTCTCCTGCGTCACCTAGCCAATGGGAGCAACGTCTGCCTTGATAGATCCTGAGAAATCAAGGATTGGATTTACATCTGTCTCCATGGCGGAGATCTCAGGGATGACGACCCAGCGGGGCCAACAGAAGGCTTGGCGGCAGGAGTAGGGGGAGCAGTAGCGGGAGAGGGCTTGGTGGCCACGTCCCTGGTTAGCATGTCACAAATGTTTTTTGACCCTCCAGCATCTCTGGAGGATCGCTTCAAACTAACACCGTCTTTCCTCCTGAAATGTACAAAGTATAAGTACAAGAGTTGAAAAAAGGTATGAGCTGAAAAATACAAGCCGGAGAATGAAAGTACTTACTCCACGGCAAGAGCCTTGGTGAGGGGAATGCCGGTGGATTTCTTCTTCTTCTCCGCTTCTAAGGCGGCAGTGGATCGTTTGGAGACTCCACTCTCTGATTTCTTCTTCTTTGCCTCGGCAGCAGCGTTAGAGGTGGAGCTCTTCCTCTTTCGCCCTGCCGGAGCTGGTTGATCCTTGGAGGCGTCGTTGTCGGACACCACCTCGAGGTCCTTCCGCTTGGGATCATAGACCTGGGAGGCCATTTGATCCGCCACCAAGGTCGCCAGCTGGGATACATAGGAGTGTTAGATTGACAACTTCAAGTCGGAAAAACCTTAGAGCATGTAACGAGCAACAAAGGAAACAGAAGCTACCTCTGGGCATGTGCCATAATCGAACATTTCGTAGGTGATCTTGAAGCCCTGCTTCTTGTCCTTCACCTTGACGATGTCCTTAAGCCAGAGTTTGACGGAGTCAGTAGAGAAGTTATCCCGCGAAATTCGCATGGGATCCCTCCTGTCTTGAGTGTATTTACACATCAATTTGGCGCGGTGCTGTAGAGGCTAGATCCGCCTAATGAACCAGCACATGGCTAGATCCAAGCCCGTTAGACCTCTGTCTATGAGCCATTCAATCCGCCTTACGGCGTGATTGGCTTCATCGTCGGAGGGAAGGGAGGCTGGGGTCCGCCATGCGGGCACTTCGGCGGCAGCTCCATCGACGAAGTCGGGATAAGTCTCAAGGCGGTCAGGCATAGGAATATCGAGCCCGTAGAAATACGTGCGCTGCCAGTTCTTGTAGGACTCATGCCCAATGATGTCAGAGAATCACCGGCTAGGTCGGATCTTGAAGCTAATGGTTCCGCAGATCCGCAATTCATCCTTGGACTCTATGGACTCTCTCTTGACAGTAAAGAAATACAAGAACAAATCTAACATAGGTTTTATGCCTAGGAATCCTTCCATAGAGCTACGAAGTTGCTAAGGACTAGAATGCTATTGGGAGAGAGATTGTGGAGGGGAACCCGAAAGTGTCGGAGGATGTCCAAGGAGAAGTTGGAGACTGGCATGCTTACACCACGTACCAGCTAAGATTTGAGGTACACCTTCTCTCCGGCTTGGGGAGAAGGGATCACCTCGCCCACCAGCGCCGCCCGCCAGACTAACTCCTTCACCGCGAGAAGATACCCATCGGTGACCAGCTCCTGTAGATCTTCAGTGGAGAGATTAGAGCCTCTCCACACCCCCTTATGGGAGTCGTTTTCTTCTTCTGCAACTTCGGGCGCTGCTCATTCTTGGTCATCGCCGGTGGTTTCCACCATGGCATTAACAGGGATGACCACCCACTCCGGCGGGACGTTCACTCCCTGGGATGGCTCTAGAGTAGCCTCGAGGGTCGTCGCCGTTGAAGGTATGGAGCTGCTGGAGCCCATTACGATGGGGAGAGGGCGGATGAAAGAAGGGATCTGGTTAGGGTTTTCACAGAAAAGCTTGAACAGTCGCGCGGCTGGAGGAAGACGAAGACTGGAAAGCGAATGCAGGTAAAAGAGAAATAAATTGACCGTGCTGAAAAAATATAGGCCCCGTGTCAAGATTCGTGCAAATAGATCTAATGGATGGAACGTTGCCAATGTGGAAGTGAATGTGCGCGGTAATTTCGCCACGTCCTCCGTCTATTGCCGCTCCACCGTTTTGGATTTCGCGCACATGAAAATAGCTGATGATTAATTCTCTATTTCTGTGAGTTTCTAGGTAGCATAGGTTGTACCCTACGTCATCCTCCTGATAATTGCAGTGAAAGGTCACGTGCAAAGATTCCATTGAAGATGGGGAGTATCCGACTCTAGAAAAGAAGAATCAAGGAATCTCTGGCTATATTGTGAAGCCGAAGAGGATTGGAGGGTTCTCTGGGAGACCGTTGAGATATTGCTTGACAAATTTCCAGCATCACTTAGATGGGACATTCGGAGATCAAGGAACAAGACGACGCAAGATTTCAAAGTCCTCCGGGGGCTACTGTTGGGGATATGCTATCTGGGTATCCTCATAGCATGTCACCAATCTGCCTAACCCGGGTGGCCCATAGATGGTAGCAAGGCTTATGGCCTGCTGGGCGGCCCAGTTAGACGGATCCTAAGGAAGGCCCATGCCGAATAAAGGAAGGCTACGCAGGAGTCACCGACATACTCGGAGCCTTGGAGTGCAAGACACGAAAGACTAGTTCATATTAGTGTAGGACTCTTTACCTTGTCTGACAAGGACTTTTCCCTGTAAACCCTAGGTCTTGGCGCCTTTATAAGCCGGCCTGTGGGAGCCTTTAGAGCAAAAGATAACCTAGATTGCTGCGTACAACGCGCAACACCTTGCACAGCGAACCTAACTATGTAACTCAGCGTATTGCCATTATAGTGATTTATAGCAGGAGTATAGTTCTGCCACTGTTGTGGGACTTGAACCTGGGTAAGCTGTGTTACCTCGTACCTGCCAACTCTCCGCCTTACCCCACATCTCTAAACACGCCCTGTGAGGGTCCCTCCATGGCGTACTCATCGGTAATACCACGACAGTGACGCTGACTGGTGTTTAAGCATCGAAAAAACATATGCAAAATGTCCATTAAAGATAAATTTAGATGCACCAAATGCAAGAAGAGTAATCTTGTGAAATGTACGCGTCCAGGGGAATAAAAGTAGTAAGGCTATCATGTTACAAACTATTGTTACTCAGAAGGTTGACAAAGAACCTCGTTTGATAGAAACATAAGGCTTCAACATAGAAGCATAGTATCACATGACGTGTCGTAAAGAGTCTAGCAGGATGACATACATCTACTACTAACTCAAACATGGCAGCCATCGCAAAACGCAAAGAAAGTTATCATCCAAGACAATAAGTCCAATAGTATCTATATGATTAAAAGGTACAAAACCAACGAAGATCAGTTGAGCAGACCAAGCGACGAACGCGCTATAAAGACAATAGTCATACACAAAATATGTGCTAAACTCGCACGCAAAAAATTATGTGACCGAAAAGACAAATATAGGAAGACAGTACATTTTTATCATATATGGATGATAACAGAAAAGATATGTTAGGCGATAAACCTGCGTTTACTCTCGATAGGGAACAGAAAGGTTACAAAGGTACATTGATACAAAGAGAGAGAAACTCATCTATGGCAAACCCCACCATAAACCACACTCGATGAACCAATCAATTCCATTACACCCAGGTGATTCACTGATTAAGTGGTTTTCAGTATAACAAAACATAATTTCCATCTCAGATAGTATCATGAAAACCACCCACGCAACTAATAGCATGGCTAAGGAATTCTACATACAATGGCTGTCAAGGAATCAACTGGGGGACCTATGACCTTTATATTGAGTACTCACGCCATAGCATAGAATATAAGGTAAAACATTTCTTATACATGCAAAGCTACTGAAATCTAAATGCATAAGAAAACAATAAGAGATTCATGATAGTGACACTTTCCTTTAGTCGATGTTCTCATTCACACACTCGTTGCAATCACAATAATCACACTCTGGACAATCTATCATGGGAAAGAAATAAATGCAATCAACATACAGTAGAACAAACACAACAATACAATATGTATGCAGGATAGAAAAGAGAAACAAGCTCAAAAGTTTTCAATAGGCAATTTCTATTAAACAAATAGGCTTTTAATAGGCATTATTGGCATCTGAATACTTTCAGTATGAAATATTTTCATAAAATTTGGAAACCACGCTACTGGATAAACATTTTAATTTATAACCCAATGCAATTGGATTCACCTCAAAAGGATTTACTCAATGAAAGTTATAGCCAAAATACTCACATAGGAGATTTAATCATAGATAATTATGCTGTACCATGACAAAGTCAACTAATGGTACAATGGAGTAGATTACATTTTTCTGAATCCATAGACATCAAATTTGCCAAACTTGGAGTTGTAGATTAATTTATATGAATTTTACACCATTAAATAGATTTAAATATTCCCGAAAATATTTATTGGCCAAGGTGCAAATTTTATTGCGGAATAAAATTCTACTCATTTTTGTGATTCTAGGGATATATTATTTGCATTTTTTTGGAGCGGTGAATATTTTTCTACGATTTTTACCATTTTCTTATATTTTTGGCTTTTATTCAATTTTCTGAAATTATAGGGCATATTCCTAGAATATTTTCACGAGACATGGCGACTCTTAGTTCACCGATACCCTTTTGGTGCCGGGATGGATTTCGGCTTTTGGATGTTAAGTGGATCAGACGATCATTGTTGACCATGGCGAGCTCACCGGCGAGGATGGTGTGGCAGTGGTGGTGGCTTCGGGAAGTGGCGGTGGTGGAAGTTCTGGAGCTCCCCTGTGACAGTGAGGTGGACAAAGAGATGCGGCGGGCGATGGCAGTCCCTTCAGTGTCCTCAGCGATGGCTCCCGTTTCCTCGAACTATGGCAGCGGTCAGCTAGGGCATTGCGGTGATGGTGGTACTCCGATGATGATTCCCGCGTCTTGTGGTGCTCCTGCGAACAAAGGATTGGGTCAGCGCGAAGCGATACTATGAGAGGAGGCGGATAGAGGGAAAAAGGAGTCGGAGGGGCACTCGGGGCAATGATTTTGATCTCGCACTATGGTGGCAGATGGCAGTGGATCAAAAGCTTCGACGGAGGCTACGGTTTGCCAATTTTTTGAAAATGAGAGAACGAGGAGGCGAGCGGGGTTTAAGAGGGGTGGATTCTTGCAATAGGCGGCAGGATATCAAACATAAACAGTGGATTCAATGGGGGATCGATCGAGATCGAGGGTGGCTCGGTCGCGTCTCTGCACGTGAAGAAGAAGAAGATGGTGTGGGCCCCACCTGGCAAAGAGATAGGGTAAGGGTTGCAGGCCGGCTGACGGCTGTGCTTGGTGGGCTAGTGCTAGGCTTGCTGCTGCACCGCACGGCAGGGAGCGGATTAGAGGAAATGGGCTGGCCAACGTGGCTAGGTCCGGTTAGATAGGTTAGCCATTTTTTCCTTTTTTTTCTTTTTCTCTTTTCTTATTTCTTTCATATCTTTTGGAATCTAGCTCCAAAGTGAGCCAAACCAATTTGTAAAAAAAATTCAAAATAAGATTTTGCACTACTAGGGAGTATATTCCTGTCCATTTAAAATATAAACATGTATTTTTCAAATAAAGCCTTAATAGGTTAAAATATAGATTTTGAAATAGGGTTTTGACAAGAGGATTTTAAAAAATGAAATTTTTGCAAGATGCTTTATGCAATGCCTATGAATTCTGTGAGACATTCCCATTCTAAAAATCTAGTATGTTACAGACTAACCCCCTAATACGTTGCTAACGTATCTATATTTTTTGATGTTCCATGCTTGTTTTATATCTACTTTCTTATGTTTTGTTCACACTTTGGAGTATATTTATACACTTTTTAGGACTAACCTATTAACAAGATGCCATAGTGTCAGTTGCCTGTTTTCTACTGTTTTTGGTTTCAGGAAAGTCAGAAATTGAATATTCTCGAAATTGGACGGGACAAAAGTCAAAGTTGATATTTTACCGGAAGACACATGGAGTCTGAAGGAGAGACGAAGGGGGACCACAGGGCGGCTACACCACCCCTTGGCGCGGGCAGCCCTAGGCCGCGCCAGGGAATGGTGTGGGCCCCTCCAGCCTCCACCGACCTTGCCCTTTCATGTATAAGAAGCAAAAACCCTAAATAGTTCAGCCTCAAGCCACGAAAAGTTCCACAGCGCCGCCGCCACCGAAGGAGGGATTCGGAGGACAGAAAGTCTCTAATCCGGCACCCTTCCGGGATGGGGAAGTGCCCCCGGAGCCATCTCCATCGATCTCCACCACCATCTCCATCACCGTTGTTGATTCCCATGATGATGAGGGAGTAGTTCTTCCTCGAGGCAAAGAGTTCTACTGGTAGCTATGTGTTCATCTCTCTCTATGCATGATCATATTGTGATCATGAGCTTTGTAATCAAGTAGATCTCCCTTGCTACTCAAGTGCTTTAATAGATCTCTGCTCTCCCCATGTGTGTGAAAGTGACAGCGTGCACACCATGGTGGCACTTAGGCTAGATATTACGAATACTTGTTATGAGTTATATTTGGAGTTGGATGTCTCTACGAAATTGTGGTGTTTGTTGGAACCCTCTAGCGCTCAAGGTGACAGTGTGGGGTTATCTAGATGGGGAAAGCAAACTTTGAGGAGTGTTGTTATAGCCCTACCATGGATTAGAGTGTCCAACCAAAGAGTAGTTCAGAGTAATATCATGAAGAGAAGATATGTATATGAGAGTGTTCACTAGCGAAAGTATGATCCCTAGGCCTTGTTTCTAAGCATTGAAACACCGTTTGCAACTAGATCTGTTACATGTTTGCTTGGTTCCATCTTTATTTCAGATTGCCTTTAGTCTCTTCCTACCCGTCAACCACGTGCCATCAAAGCTATTTTCTGGCACCATTACCACTTATAATTATCCGTACCACTTGTATTTCACTATCTCTTTGCCGAACTAGTGCACCTATACACCTGACAAGTGTATTGGGTGTGTTGGGGACACAAGAGACTTCTTGTATCTTGATTGCAGGGTTGCTTGAGAGGGGATACCTTTTACCACTTCCTCCCTGAGTTCGATAAACCATGGGTAATCCACTTAGGGGAAATTTGCTGCTGTTCTACAAACCTCTGCACTTGGAGGCCCAACAATTGTCTACAAGAATAGAAGTGCGTAGACATCAAGCTATTTTCTAGCGCTGTTGCCGGGGAGGTAAGGTAAAAGGTACTCACATCCTCTGCCTACTAAGCTATTTTCTAGCACTGTTGCTGGTGTGTGTGAGTGCTCGAAGTTATTTCCTTTAGATCCTGCAATTATATCTTTTTGTTTCTTGTTTTTATTTTCACTAGTTAGGCTTAATGGAAAACAACAGCAAAAATTAGAGAGCTTTATAGTATTTATCTTGAGTTAGGACATGAAGTGTTTGAAGAGAAAATTAAAAAACCTATGGAACTTTATTTGCATGCTAATAGCAATGTTGTTAGTATGAATTCTTTGGACACCATTATTGCTAATGCTATGGAAAAGTCTAAGCTTGGGGAAGCTAGTTTTTATGAAAATGATCTTTTTAGTCCCGCAAGCGCGGAAGAGAAAATTTACTTTGATGATACTATGCCTCCAATATATGATGATTACAATGATGAATATCATATTTTCAGTCCACCTACTATTGAGGAGAAAATTAATTATGATTATAATATGCCTCCTATATTTGATGATTATGGTGATGAGGATAGTAATGATAGCTATTTTGTTGAATTTGCTCCCACTATGATTAATAAGAATGACTATGCTTATAGGGAGAGTAATAATTATTTAATGCATGTGGCTCATGATAAGAATGTTTTATGTGATAGTTATATTGTTAATTTTATTCATGATTGTAACACCCTCAAATCAGCCCTATGCAAGTTTTAGCGCTTCCGGCCAAACCCGCATAGAAACGATTCAAGAACGCCCACCTGGCACTTTCGTGCGGGTGGAAAACGAAGTAATATCATTACACAATAGTCCATAATGGAACCCACAGAACAGATATATATATACAGTGATGACCCACAAGTATAGGGGGTGTATCGCAGTATTTTCGATAAGTAAGAGTGTCAAACTCAACGAGGAGCAGAAGGTGCTGGCTAGTGGTATGGATCAGGAATTCTCTTCAAATACTTAGCAAACAGATTTTTAGGGGTTTTTGATAAAGCAAGTAAACAAAGTACGAGTAAATAAAAGACAGTAGGAATAAATGCAGCAAGTGGCCCAATCCTTTATTCAGCAAAGGACAAGCCGGTTGTATTACTTAAGATGACCAAACGTTCTCGAGGACACATGGGAAGACTGTCAAGTGCTTTCGCTTCATATAGTTGATTAATCTTTTTTAGCTTGCTAAGTGTTGTGTGGGTGAACCTGTGCTAATGCACCGACCTTCCTAGGACTAATACATACTTGTGATTATACCCCTTGCAAACATCCATAAGTACAAGAAAGTAATTAAGGTAGAAACCTAACCATAGCTTTAAACTCTAAGACCCTTACGTCCCTTGTGCAATGGTTTCCTAACGGGGGTTCAGGTTTCTATCACTTCGGCAACCCCTACGATTAGTAGCCAAATACACAATGCATTCCCCTAGGCCCATATAGGTGAAGTGTCATGTAGTCGACGTTCACATGACACCACTAGAAGAAGTACACCAAAACTTAAATATCAAACTATTGAATCTCTCTCAACACAACTCCACTACTAACAAGATGACTTCTCCCATGTCCTCAAGAAAAAATGAACTACTCACAAGACATCATATGGATCATGATCAGAGATGGAATAATGAAGTATAACAATCTGAACATGAACAATAATTCAATGGTTCACTCAATAGCATCAACTATAAAGAGTAATCAACACCGGGAAAGTTTCCCCTATGAACTATGCAAGATTTAACCCAATTGTTACAGCAATATGGAGATGGTGATGATGGTGCTGATGGTGATAATGGTGGTGATGATGATGATGATCCCGATGAAGTCCATCTTGATGGTGGTGTTGATGGCGACGATCTCCACTCTCCGGGAAGGAATTCCCCTAGTAGAAATCTATCTGCCGGAGAGATCTTTCTCTCTCGGTGTTTTCCGCCCCGCAGAGAAGCGGAATCTTTCTGTCGTCGCTCCCCGAGTCTTAGGGTTTCGGGAGGATAATATACGCCAGAGGGGAGTGCCAGGGGTGGACCAGGGCGGCCACACCACCTAGTGGCGCGGCCTAGGCTGGCCCGCGCCAGGGGTGGTGTGAGCCCCCTGTGGACCATCTCCAGCCCTCCTTCTGGCTTCCTTCGTCTTCTAGAAAAATAGGATTTTCTGTATATTTTTCCAGATTTTCTGATCTTCCCGAATTTTGCCTCCAAACAACACCTTTTCCATCAGAATCCTGACTGCAGTGGTCCATGCTCCAAAAGTCATCAACCATGCAAAAACAGATGAAATAACATAAGTATCACCTCTCAATATGAAGTATATCAATGAATAACAGTGAATTATGACATAGAATAGTGATGCAAAATGGACGTATCATACAACAACGACTCACTGAGTCAAGAATACAGATATACAATACAAAGATCCAAACCACCTTGAAAACGATACAGTATCCGAGTACGGATAAGAAGCAAATTGAGCTAAGAGCCCCAAAGAATAACCAATGGCGTCCATAACCCTGCCCAGGCCAAGCCGGAAGGGTAACCCTGCTAACAACGTCGATCTCAAACCTGCTAAAACAAAAGGGGCACCGACAAAGGGCAAAGGAAAAATAGGAGCATCAGTACTGAGACCAGTACACGACGAGTCTAGAATTCGGCGGTCCTCGCCTACATAGGTATGGTGGACTGAAGCAGCAACGCAACAACACTAAAAAACCTATAGAGACTCAGTAAAACTGGCGGCTATTAGAGAGGGATAAGAAAGACCTATTCGGATCCAACCAGATACTAACACCAAACATACCCATCCTGGCATTTCCCCCTCGAGACCAAACGAGGAAGTCAAATCGAGGAACTCACACAACTTGCAGTTTTATTCATTCCATTATAGTTGAAGCACTTACTAGTCAGATATAGATAGCATGAGTCATCCTGATAGCATAAGTAGTGGGCAGTTTTAGTTAATCATTCAGTTGTAGTTGCAGTACTTACTAGTCAGATACAATTAGCATGTGACATCCCAAACCCAGCAGTTGTTGGCACTTTTATTCCATCCCATTGGAGTTCCGATACTTACTAGGCAGGAATAACATGACACGATACACCCCAGTTCCACCAGTTGTTGGCACTTTTATTATCCATTCCATTGTAGTGAAGCTGATTACTAGTCACATATTAAGTCAAATTTATAGCACTACTTTAGTTATGCTTGTCTATGATCGAGATACTGTGCTCCAAGTCGTCCATAACCGCAGACGTGGCTTTCATAAAGATTTACCCTGCAGGGGTGCACAAATAGCAACACACACACGATCAACCTCAGAAAAACCAAATCAAAACCCAACGAGGCTTTCACGACAAAGCAATCACATGATTCATAAAATATTTCAAGGGGTCACCCCATTAAGCTACCCGCAACGAAGTTGGCTGGCTCCGAGACGGACCCAAGGTTTGCGTCAATGGCTGTAAACGACTGGGAACCCGAAAGTGTGACTGGGCTTGTCGATACCGCGAAAACACTCCGCATCGAAAACAGTACAGGTGCTCCACACACAATCGTAAATAAAGTAGTAAAGCATAACATAAGTACAAGATAGTAATAAAGCCCCAAACTAGTTTGTGGCCCCAAGAAATAAGAAATGAATCAAACTCTGGCTAAGGGGGATTCATAAACTCTCCCGTATGTGGATAGTGCAAATAGTCAAGGAACAGGTATCAAGTACTCGGGGCCTACGGGACACAAGTGAGCGTGGAAGAACCAAATATTAGCTATTGCCCACCGATGCCTCTGCATTAGTTATATATATTCCCAGCATTTTTAATTATCAGTTGAAATTAAAGCCATGATCATCTCCACCATTAAGCATCTCTATCCTTAAGCATGTACCAACCTTTTATCAACGGTGGAACGACAACGACGCGAAGAAGCACCTGAGCAAGCAACTACGACTCGCAAGGCCGACTGTCTATCAATCAACATGCAATAGGATGTGTCCAAGGCAATATAGAGGCTGCAAGGAATATAAATGGTGCACGGAAACTAAAGCATCGCAACAAGGATAGCAATAGATCAACAGGAGGAAGTAAAGACTATAAACGCAAAATAGGTAGAAAGGGGGAGAATGCTCGCCTGGGAAACACTGTCGAGATACAGTATCCGAAGAACTTGCCGATACTCGCATCAACTCATCGGCCTAATCCATGAAGAAGCAAAGCACTAAAAGAAACACCGGATGCACTATTTAATACTATGGCAAAAGATCCGGCATGATGCATGTATGATGTATGACATGGCACAGATGCAATGCGACTAGGCAATATTAAGCGGAACTAGGGTCCCGACATTAAATAGAAGGTTCATGTTGTTTAGCTACCCCGCAATTTAAATGTTGCCTTAACACGGCAAAACATAGCATCGGTTCGCTACACAAATTTAAATGGAGGCGGGATAATACAAGAATAGCCCGCATATGATCTCCATTTTTAATTATTAGGTGAATCGGCATAATGCCCCCAAAACCACAATAAGATGTATGCAATCATATTCAATTCAAATGCAACAAGATGGATATCATATTATAAAATAGGGTCTCGAATAGGGGATCACATTAGGGGCGACGGTCTTGGTTTCGGAGGGGTTCGGTCTTCGGGTCCGGAAGGAAGAGCTTCGGTTCATCGGGTCCATGAAGAAGGTCATGGCATCCGGGAAGGAGAAATTGATGTGCCGAGGGTTCGGTCTTCGGGAGATCTTGGCATTGTGATAGTTCTCGTCGGTGGTTCTCCGGTAGCGGCGCTTCGGTGACGTCACAGACGATGTTGGAGGTCTTGTCACTCGTCGATCTTGTTCATCGGGAGGGTCTTGAGCATCATTCCGAACGGATCAGGAAAACAGCGCCAAACAGAGGCAGAAACGCGATGTCCTTTAAGCTTGACATGCACACCCACATGCACATCTACAGGAAACAGGGAGGCACGCGACTGCTAGAAACGGCGTCCACACGCCACGGGGTCGGGTCAGTGGCGCATTAGGCGGCAAGAGGTAAGCCGCGGCGGCAGTGGCTTGAGGCGACCCAGCGACGCGGGCTTGGTGGCCGAGGCGAGGAGGTCGAAGGCGGTCCGGCTCCGGCGCACGAGGCGCTATAGAGACGACGAAGAGCTCGGGCTCGAGGACGGCAACGCGCTGCAGGGACAGGGCGAGATGGGTGGCGTGGAGGAGGTCCCGACGAGGTTGACGGCAACCGACGACAGCATATAGAGGAAGAAGGGCTCAGGGATGAAGATGAGGCGACGACGCTGGACGGTGAGAGGGGCGGTGGCGCTCGCGATAAAGGGCCGCAGAGAGGACACGGACGCGGCGGCCGGTGACATCAAGCGCGGTAGCGGTTGGCCATTGCTGGCGTTAGCGAGGTGAGGAAGAGGGCTCGTAGGGGACGACGACGTCCAAGGAGGAAGACGCGGGCGTGGAGGGCGTCGTGGACCCAGTGGTTAGTAGAGAGGGAAGGGCGCCCGGTGGCAGGGTCGAGGACGGCGGCCAGAGCTCTACATCGGGGCGAGCGAGCGGTGACGGTTGGAGGATGGGGCGACTCGGTAGCGGTAGAAGACGCCTGTGGCGGCGGCAGGCGCTGGCCGAGGCCGAGCGAGGAGAGGTGGCCAGCAGAGGAGGAGATGGTGGCGAGCAACGCCTGGTGGCGGCGGGGTGGTTGGGAGCGAGGCGAGCGGGGATTGGGTATCCCGTCGAGGGAGAGAGAGGGATGGTGGTGGGGCCGGGCGCGTGATTGGCGAGGAGGCGTGGCATGCGTGGTGTGAGGTGAGAGGATTCTTGTGGCAGTGAGGTTGCAGCGGTATGCGAGGTGGCGGCTGGTGCTAGGTAGAGCTAGGGTTAGGGTTTAGGTTTGGTCCGGGTCGGGCCTGGGGTGGTAGGCTGGTTGGCTGGGCCTTTGGCCTGGTCGGCTGCCTCCCCCAACAAAACCTTTTTATTTTATCTTTAGAAAGGCTTTTATAAATAGTTTTTAGACAAATAAAAGATCTAGAAAACATCCGGGGTTTTACATTTGAAATAGAGAGGGGTATTTAGAAAACAAAGATAGGCTTTTAGAAAATAGTTTTAGACAAACAGTTGCATGATGATGATGATGCTCAAATGCAATGTGGCATGATGACATGAGTATGTGATCATGGTGATGCACAAAATAAAAATAACACGCGATTTTCTAGTAGTGTTTTTACCGGGGTGCTACAATGATGCTACTGAAAGTTATTATGAGAGAGGGAAACATGGTTTTATGTATCTCAACAATATTAAGTTTCCCCTCTTTATGTTGAAAATTTTGAAGTTGCACTTGTTTTCCTTTCCTATGCTTGTTGCTTTGTGCTTTCATGACTTGTTTCTTTACAAGATTACTTTTCATAGGAAGTGAGTTAGACTTAAATTTGTTCCATATTTGCTTCTTAATGCTCTCTTTTACTTCAATTCATATTTCTTATGTGAGCATCATCGAAATTATCATGCCTAACTCAAAGGCGTTAAAGAAATGCAGTTATTGGAAGATAACCCAAATTTCTTTAGGAGTCTTTTTGTTGAGTCTTGGAAGTTATCTAAAAGTATAATTGGTGGCACCCCAGCCGGCACTACAATAATTAGCGTATTTAGGCCGTTAGATCGAGCACTTAGAGCTAATCCCTGCCGGTAAGTTTTTATTACCCCTCCAAACAATGAATTTGGATGAAGCTACGCACACACCTATTTGGTCAATGCAGCTGGGCCCAACCGTTGTCGGCCCTGTTCACAGCGACCTCGGAATTATTTTGCGTGGTGTGGCAAACCGTGTCCCATGGACAGAGCTTGGTCGCCGGTTGCCCTTTGTAAAAACCCTAGAAGTGCCTAATCCCTCGTTGCTCCTCCCCAATCCTCTTCCTCCACTCCATCTCCTAGCCAGCCGCCGCCAACCTTGCCCTCCCGCTCGCGCGCCTCTCGTCGTCCTGCTCGCTCCCGCCTCCTCGTGATGTCATCGCTCCCCAGGTCGCCAGGCGCGTTGCGATTTGCCGCTGCTCGTTAGAGATGGGAGGAAGACGAGCAAGCAGAGACGGGAAGGAGACGTGAAGAAGAGGGGCTGGACGGAGGGGGGAGAGAGATCCTTGGTGGTGTGCTGCATCTCCCATCGTCCTCCACCCACGGCCTCTCTTCGTCTCGCGCGGTGGCTGGCGGACGATTAGGCTAAGCCCCTCCTCCAGTCCTCCTTGCCCCGTCTTGGTCCTGTATGGCAGCAGAAGGAGGGCTTTGGCAGCGTAAGTCTGCGAGATCTCTCTCTCCATCTCTCCTTCCTCATGATCCAGTTTCTTTGGTCAAGTTCGTCCTATGGATTGCTCATTGGGTATTGCATACTGTATAGTTTGAGGCCTTGCTGTTTTGATTGATTAGAATCTAAATTTGGCAAAACTATATAAGATGACTGTTGCTAAAATATGTTAATCATTAGCTGTTTTCAATCTCAACTTTTTTGTAAATTTATAATATAATTGGTTCCAAGACAATCATAAAAACAAGGATTTTACTATGATGCATCCTATGTTTTTGAAGTAATCACCCTTTGTCCAGAATAGCAGATGAACTGTATTATATGTGTTCATTTTGTTTGTTGACAATTCTCTGAAGATTTTTATTGCTAAAGTTCAAACTGGATGGGATAAATAGTTCCTGATTTTTTGGCAGTTAGTGGTTCATATCTCTACATGGATTGAGGATTTGTCCTTCTTGATCCAAGAAAATCAGTAAGTTCTCGTAGAATCCATTTTGTTTTCACAAGGATATTTATATTTCTTATTGTATATACAACACTGCATATTGTCCACATATGCACATTTGTACTATTCCACCATCATTTGTGTAAATGGTACCATTTATCTTAGCATAGTAGATTCGATCCCGTGGCGGAGGAGCACGGGCTACCGCTGCACGCATCTTCGAGTCGAAGTAAAGCAGAGAGCCTAGGTTGTCGTGCTGGCCGTACGACAGGTCTGAGTATGCACATGCGGACATCAAGCTCTAGGGGACCAGGAATACATGGCTTGCGACACCGATTTAGGTACTCGCATATCCCCTCTTTCTCATGCTTACTTAATTCCTCGCTCAGATCTGAGGTACTCATGTTCTTCCCCTTTGTGCAGCACAATTCGGCTGATCCTGTTCGAAAGAGAAGTTGGGAACATGTTGATTCAGGTGCTAGGATGTTTGTATCTTTGTTGCTATTATAGATATGTGTAGATGTAGTTGTAGATTTACTCAGAGCGCCAAAGTGACATTTAGTTTTTTGTTGATTCAAATTTTGTGATCGATTTGTGATTTTTTTAGAGCGTTTTATGCTTCTATTATGCTAATGTAGGTGCTCACTTTATATCTTCGCTGGAACGTGAGGGGAGGAGTGGCTTCCACTCCACGAGGTCGTTGATGCCTAGGCCAACGTTGAGCCAAATGTTTGCAATCTATTTGATGTGTACCCTTGCCATGTTCTTCCTGCAGGTAATGTTTCTATGTTTCCATCCTTCGTTTTAGCTATTCGACTTCGGTTATTGCATAAGAAAATAATTATTTGAGTTCATATTTTATATAGATAGTGTGTGTATACAAGGTCTGTTGTGTGGATGACAAACAATGTTTCTTCTTCTTTTAAGTGATGTGCCTGTTTAGTATCCTGCATTTTAGGAACTTCGGGGAATGATTTTTTTCAAGTTTCAGGATGTAAAATTATCTGGAGTTGTACAATTGTCACGTTGTGACAAGGTAGAAATCAAGGAAGAAGTTAACCCTCATGTATCTGAACACCACCTTTCTTTGATGTTCGGATCTGAAGGTGCGGTGCTGATTCGTCACCTATCACCCTTCCACTTTCCTTCGATTCGTATCTGCAACCCTTGCTTTGATTTTTGTTGGCCTCCTTTGAGACCTTCTTGATATTTCCCACGTCAGGAAGTATTGTGGTCTGGTGCTCATCTGCTATCAAAACCAAAGTCGCATGTATGTAGAAATACATCGAGAATATTATCCCCCTTCAGATTTAGATATGCTTATTTACAATCCCTTTTCTACTTTTTGTTCTGTTGTAGCAAGTAATAAATCTTACATATCCATTGTTTTGTTATGCATGTATTGTTGAACCCGTCTTGAGTTTATTTTATATCTGCTGAAATTTGTCACATCATTAGTCTCATGCAAACAACATGAATCTGTAATGAAGATAAAACTGTTCTCATATTGTTCTCATCACCATGTGAACTGGAGTTTGACACCTTGAAGCAAACTAGGTAAAAGTTCTCCGAATAAAAGTGTTGACTTGCTTCTTTGTGTGTTGTCTGATGTATTGGTGAGAGAAATAGAGCAGATTTGAATGGGGATGGGAAATTATCTGTCCATGTTCTGTTTTTATTGGTTACCCAAGGATCTGTTCATTTTTTCTCAGTTTTGAATGGGGATGGAAAATATACGGCGGCTATACATAGGCATAGCTTCTTCCTAAATCATTTCTTGGACCTCTGATTGTTGGGCATTTGGCATGTACTTTGTTTGCAGCTTTATGGGTATATGTATTATCTGACAACAACGGAGGGGCAGTTTAGGCATGTTTCGGTTCTTCACTTAATATTTACCTTGAAACCTCAGTATATTATATTATTAGGTTTGGTAGTTAAGTGGAAGTCCAAAAAAGTGTTGAGAAGGTGTGTAACCATCGCAATATAAATAGGCCTAACCATCTCAATAGAAATGATGAACTCACCTCTGCTTTTGTTATTCCTTTCATCCTTCATGTTATCTGCATACTCTGTTTCCAATACCAGCTCAAGCCCTCTTTTTTCTACTAGGTTAAGTGCTAGGAGAAAGTAAAGGTTTCAGTAGTGGTGCAGCCACATCAAAAATAATGTAAGGTGGTAACAGCTGAACCCAAGGATAGGGAGAACAATATCCACTCTTTTACATATTTGGAGGGATGGATTAACAAAAGCAGAGTCAGATGGCTGCTTTTTGTCAGATATTAAATACCAAAATCAATGCATATATCAGTACTAGCCTCCCATTTTCCTCTGTTGCCAAATAGGGCTCTGAATATATTTACTTTCTGCCTTTATGTCTTCAAGCAGCGTAAAAGATCCTTTTATGACAAAATGTGTGCATATCGATATAGCAAATTAAAAGTCCCTATCTACATATGGTTATGGAAAAGACAGTAATTTGTTTGTTGTCATACTAACCACCTATTTCATTCTCAACACAAACCAACTTTAGGGCGATCCATACTAACCAGCTAACTGCGACTGTTTCAAAATCATAACAGCGGAGTCAGACTTTGTGTTGTTTACCTTTTTCAGAGTTCATTGGAAGCCCATTTGCTAACCTCTATCTGTGTTTTTTTTTACATGTTATGTGTAGAATATGACAAAATTCTTATATGTACCTCTAGCTGGTGAGGTAATTGCTTTCAGGAACACCTCAATCAAGAAATTTTATGCAAGCGGAGGGCCATCAGAGACACACGGGTCGGCGAGGTGTAGGGGTGCGCAACCTGATAAAGGATCATCAGGCAAGGATCTGCTGCGGCGTCCTTGAAGAGTTCCGTGAGAAGTTAGCAAGGAGAATGACATGGGTTTGAACCAGAGATAGCCGTCGGCGAGCTGGACTCCCGTCCTGGAGAGTACAACAAGATGCACCTACAGGCCATCACCGCAGGGACAGGCGGAGTCGAGCCAAGGTGGGCATGCTGGGCCCATGGGTTCTCGACGGAATTTCTAGGTTAGTTATTTGTAGTTGGTTAGGTCATGGGCATGTCCCTACGTTAGTTGGTGATTTAGAACGATTTGCTTTTACTGTTGGTTGTAGGTTGTAGCTGGAAGACATATGACATTTCTTTTCACTGTGATACCAAGCTCTTCTTAGCCTCCCTCAGACGACAACCAACTTTGGATTTGTTCTCCTTTTTATATGAACACAATTGTTTGGAATATGTCAAATAGTATTCTACATATTATTATATTTTTACCGCAATGGTTACAGACACATCTTTGATTGTTCTTTGAGTTGCTGATTGTCTTGGGGTCTTCAAGAATCATGGTACTAATATTTTTCCTAATTTTTTGAGAGGTGTGTTTATCTAAATTTTTGTTATATATATCCTGCCATGGTCCCGACTTAATTAAGACTATCATCTCTATAAATAGGTAGAATTACTTGAGAATTCCTCATTTGCTTTGCTAAGTTCACAATTGAATATCAATTTAGGGTGCATTCGGTTCTGGAATTTGGTGGAACGAAACCGGTCTGTTCCGCGCCTAGCACCCATTTCTGTGTTCGGTTTGATGCGAGGAATGGAATCGAGTAGTTCCTAGGAACGGAATGTACCCCTAATATGCTGAACCGACCCGTGCGGCCAAATCGGCCGGATAGTGAGGAACGCGTCGCTAACTATCGGTGCAACGTACAGAAAAGGCGGCGCGGCCAGGGGCCAGCCACGCCCGGCAGCTGCGGCAGGCACGAGCGGCGGCCCAGACGCGTGGCGAGCGGCACGACCAGCACGCGGCGGTGGCCTGGCCAGCATGCGTCGTGGCGAGCGGCACGGCCAGCGCGCGGCGGCGGGCGACCAGCACGCGCGTCGGCGGCTATGCAGCCCTGCCAGCGGCGGTGCCCAGTTCATCCGATTTGGGCTCGATTTTGCCCCTAATTTTAATTGTTAATTATGATTTAGAGAAAATATTAAATTTAGACTCCAATCAGTAGAATATTTAACAGTGTTTATACTCTCTCGGTTCCATCAACCAAACAGAATAATAGAACCATTCTGTTCCTCGATTTTTTTCTAAACCGAACACAGGGTCAGAACCGTCCCGTGACGTCGGAATAGAACCATTCCGTTCCGTCCTCTTCGGTTCTAGAACCGAACACACCCTTATACGGTTGCCTGCTTGAACTAAAAGCATATTTTACTATTTCTGCATATTATTATTTACAAAGGCAGAAAACCTGCAGTGATATACTGATATCTCATCATGACTCAGCCTACTATTTCATGATCTTAGTATGAAGGTTCTTGCATTCACTTTTCCTGTTTGTTCAGTAATTATCTTTTGACTACTTAATCTTTGTTTCAGGTCCTTATGGATGATATTAGTGTCGGTTATGACAGTCTAGCTGAAATCCTTACTTTATAAGACAACATCAGAGGCTGTTCACTGGGAACACAGTTTATAAAGCTAAAGCAAAACGAAAGAAAAGTATTCAAGTTTAAACTACTACATCCACAGCGTACAACAACAGGAGGAGCTGGGACACAGGGCAGCCTAAAATTGAAACAAACTTGCAGCTTAGCTCAGGCGGAAAAAGAGAGTTTCAATTAGAGCAAATGCATAGTGCTTAATCTTAGCATCCTCTGCCTGGGTGAGTGGCTCAAAAAACAATATTATCTTGTGTGACAGGTTCAGTGGATGTATTCTTTTAGTAGATGAATTCACCTCTGTGAAGATATTGTATCTGGCAAGAACCTTACAATCAAATGCAGTTGAGCCTTGTACGTACTCCTGTACAGGCTATGATCCTCAACCAAGCTATTCCTAGACTTTCTGTTGTACCTAGCGCTGCCTCGAGGAGGGTTCGTCCCTTGGTCCGGTCGGTTCAGCTGGCGGCAGCTCTGCACCTCCTCCGCCGTTCATGGGGTGCACACCATCTGTGGTAACCGATGCGATGGTGGTCGGCGGCGGCACTCCTGTGGTCCGGCTCCTGTGTTTCTTCTCCGTTGGACAAGAGGAAGGAATGAGTTCTTTGTTTCTTTGTTTCTTTGTTTCTTTGTTTGATCAATTGACTAGGCCACTGGTTCGGTCCAGCCAGTATTATTTGCCAAAGGGGTGCTAACATACTGTACCTGACAATGCATTTCAGAGTTAAAACAATTTAGTAAATCTGTAGGGGGGACAGGGAAAATTAGGAAGGAATCAGTCTAATCTGTGGCAAATAATCAAAGGCTAAGTAATGTGTTGCAAATTATAAGGTACTAAGTAATGTGTGGCGAATAATCCTGAGGTTGAGAACCTGAAGCATTTGAGCAGTATTGCCAAAGGGTTGCACCGAAGAAAATTTGAGATTTGATTTGGATGGTAGCAAGTGATCTTTCTGAACTTTCATAACGCAAAGCTTGCCACATCTTGGATTCTGAGGTGGCATAGGATTCCATAAGCCATGTCGGATGACCTTTTTGATGAACAAGCGGCAAATGGTGAGACTGAGGGATCATACCCTGACACATTTTGTTGATGTATGTACACAGTTTCCTACGGAAGAACTGATGTTAACGTGGCTATTTTTTCAGGGACATATGTGGTTTGCCAAGGACTGCTTATAGTTGTCCACCTGCTGTTGCTGACTCCTGTTCAGCTAACTCAAGTTTGATGGAAGGAAGATATGTAACCTATCATTCTTTGCTTCCCCCACTATTTATCATTCTTTGTTTAGTCACCACGAGGGCTTCCAACCATGTTTAGTTCAGATATGTATCTTCACAGAAGCACATGAGTTTCCAGAGTAGACTCCTTTATTTAGCATGTTAATTTTTTTGGATGTTGCAGATGAATTTATAGGAAGTTTTAGCAGCAAATGGGAACATGAGTGTGTTTCCTGCTGCCAGGTTTGTGCAATGTTCCAACATTTTCTTTGGATGTCTCCCATGTTCTTGATAGTCTATCAATATTCCCATGTTCCAGTAGTTGGGGTGTTTGTTCATTAATTTATACATATTGTTTCATAGTTCATGTAAAATGATCTTAATCAGAATACATGCAAGCCGATTGCCATGTTGAAAACCACCAGGGCATATCCATTGTCGACTGCCATGCTGAAAACCACCAGGAATATCCATGTGAGACTGCAACGATCGACATCCATCACCCTACCTTTCCTTTTCGTATTACAGGTTAGACCATATCTCTAAAGAAGTGTGAAACATGCTTCTCAACCGCATCATCTTCTAAGTTTAACCCGTTTTGATTTGGATCCATGGATCTAGGGTTCAATGTCCCAGCTGGTATGAGCCAATCTATTGACATAGTACCTCTTATGCTCATATTCAACAGTTATTTTTTCCTATCGATAGCTCAATGGTACATTCTTCCAAGATTATGAATGTAGATTATTTTTTCTGCAGTAACTGATTAAATCACCTCTTTGCATATCAATAGATCTAACACATGTTTTAAATCCTTGCTCGATTTTTATCGCCGTAACACAATGTAAATTAGTATGAACATCACAGGGTCGTGCGCCAAGGCGCACCCCTAAATCTAGTTGCTTCAGTAATAACCTCTCCTTATCCTTTTGTGTGGTTTTTATGCCAAGAGTAACCTCTAATGAGAGAGAAGTAAGACTTGGGAAAGTTGTTGTCTCGAAACAGATTTTTGTGCTTCGCTGTAGAAATTCGTGAAAAATCTCTGTACGTCGGTTTGAGGTGTAAATTTTTGTTCTTCTGCCCCAGGTTGTTATATAACTTTCGTTAGCTCAACACTTTTTGATTTGAGCAACAGAAGGTCTTCAAAAAAATTGGTTTTTACCTACTGGTCTGTTTTGACAGATTTCTGCCATTATTTGCATTTGCCTCTTAATCTCTTTCTCTTTGAGTTCTTTTTGATCATTTGAACTTTTTAAAGAAAGTGCTATAGTAGCTTGTGTTTTAATGGAAGTTTTACTTATGTTAAAACTGAACAAAAAGACTTATTATCTTGAGTGCACTAATGTTGCTAATGAAGGTTATGTGAAGTTTTGTATGAAGGAAATTTTCAGATGTAGGGAAAGAATGATGTAATGAGAAGAAGAATGGACAAAAGCTCAAGCTTGGGGAT
Organism: Avena insularis; assembly: GCA_023614405.1. Taxonomy (NCBI): domain Eukaryota; kingdom Viridiplantae; phylum Streptophyta; class Magnoliopsida; order Poales; family Poaceae; genus Avena; species Avena insularis. The sequence continues at coordinate 424,508,542 of CM042696.1, forward strand.
GCCACCCCAAGAAATATTCAAGAGGTACAAGCGTCAAAGCTTGCGGATGCCCAAGGCATTCCCCTTCTTCATCATTAAAAATCTCAGGTTTCTTCCAAACACTTCATTTTTATTGTTTCATACACAGTTGTGTTGATTTTTGGAGCGTCTTCGTTTTTGTTTTTAGTTTTCTTTTGTTTGGTTTGCTGCAATAAGTTGGTTGGATGCATCACTTCTTTTAGAGAGAGACACACTCTGCTTTCATTGTTTAGAACACTCTAGTTTTCATTCTTACTGTTTTGCGAGTGTTCTCTTTTGCTAGCACTAGGTTTAGCCTTAGTTTTCTTGTGCTTTCAGCTTAGAGCTTTTTAGTTCTTCTTTTTGGATTTGTGAGACCATCTCATTGATCTTTATTTATTATTATCTTTGTGAGTTCTTTCAAATAAGTCGATTGGTGTTGGAAGAGAGTAGAATGTTCATGCTTAAGTGGTATAAAAGGAGCTTGTTTTTGACTGTGACTTAGACTTTATCATGTCATGCTTGATATTGTTTTGGCTTTATGCTTAGTGATTTTTCCTGTAGCATGACATGTTATAAACGATTGAGATTTCTTAAAGTTCCTTGAAAGAATCGTGTGTTGTTTTAGCATATTAAAGCATAGTATTGTGGTATTCTCCCTTGATGCTTTATTTGGGTTAACTTGACACATGCTCACACCATGTTAAGACTATACCAAGTCACCATAGCCTCTATAATCATTTAGTTTTTGACTTGTAATATCACTTTATGCTTTAATTAATGATGTTTTGTCGCTTTGCATGATTATGGCCATTATTGCTCTCTTAGTTGGTCGCTCCCAGTCTTTTGCTAGCCTCCATAACCAAGTATGAGTCCCACTCATGCATCCAACTCCAAATAAAACCAAGTTATTCCAAAGAGTCCACCATACCTACCTATTAGCATTTGCTATTCCAAGTATATTCATGTTTTTATCTACCTTCCAAATTAAACTTGTTATGTGAAAATTAGTGATTAAAGCTCTCACGAACTTGATGACACACTTTAATTTCTTGCGCTTAATAAACTTGAACCATTGTGCCCATCTATGTTGCGTATATGCTTGCACTTTGTAAGTTCTGAATTAGCAGAACCATGTATCATGGGGAACGCTTTCAACATTGCACTTGTACATTGTACCCAGTTGATATTATGCTCTTTTGTTTATGGATGTCATCGGTGTGAAATGAAAGGGGAGCTTGTAAGCCATGGAGTTATGTATGTGTGTTAGTTCAGCCTTCAGCCACGAAAAGTTCAGCCTCCAGCCACGAAATGAAAGGGGAACTTGTACATTGTACCCTAAATAGTTCAGCCTCCAGCCACAAAAAGTTCCGCAGCGCCGCTACCACCGAAGGGGAGATTCGGGGGACAAAAAGTCTCTGTTTCGGCACCTTGTAGGGACGGGGAAGTGCTCCCAGAGCCATCTCCATCGATCTCCACCACCATCTCCATCACCGTTGCTGATTCCCATGATGATGAGGGAGTAGTTCTTCCTCGAGGCTAAGGGTTTTACCGGTAGCTATGTGTTCATCTCTCTCTCTCTCTATGCATGATCATATTGTGATCATGAGCTTTGTAATCAAGTAGATCTACCTTGCTACTCAAGTGCTTTAATAGATCTTTGCTCTCCCCATGTTTGTGAAAGTGACAGCGTGCACATCATGGTGGCACTTAGGCTAGAGATTACAAATACTTGTTATGAGTTATATTTGGAGTTGGATGTCTCTATGAAATTGTGGTGTTTGTTGGAACCATCTAGCGCTCAAGGTGATAGTGTGGGGTTATCTAGATGGGGAAAGCAAACTTTGAGGAGTGATGTTATATCCCTACCATGGATTAGAGTGTCCATCCGGAGAGTAGTTTAGAGTAATATCATGAAGAGAAGATATTTATATGAGAGTGTTCACTAGCGAAAGTATGATCCCTAGGCCTTGTTTCTAAGCATTGAAACACCATTTGCAACTAGATCTATTACATGTTTGCTTGGTTCCATCTTTATTTCAGATTGCCTTTAGTCTCTTCCTACCCGTCAACCACGTGCCATCAAAGCTATTTTCTGGCACAGTTACCACTTATAATTATCCATACCACTTGTATTTCACTATCTATTCGCCGAACTAGTGCACCTATACACCTGACAAGTGTATTGGGTGTGTTGGGGACATAAGACACTTCTTGTATCTTGATTGCAGGGTTTCTTGAGAGGGGATACCTTTGACCACTTCCTCCCTGAGTTCGATAAACCTTGGGTAATCCACTTAAGGGAAACTTGCTACTTTTCTACAAACCTCTGCACTTGGAGGCCCAACAACTGTCTACAAGAATAGAAGTGTGTAGACATCACCCCCTTAAGATGAATCTCGTCCTCGAGATTCGGAATGGCTAGCAAGTAAGTTCTGATGGTGTTCTCGAAGATCCTTCTTCTAGCTTCCATGTGGTTTCTCCTTACTATGGGAATATTCACCAAGCTAACCCCCTTAAGAAAATTGAACTTGTCATCTTCAAACCTTAACTATTGGAATATATCTGACCCTCATACTTAAGCTTCCAATGGTCTAAACCTTGTGAATCCAATTTAGTAAGCTAGCAGGAATACATATATGCTCCAATCTGTAGGATTCAATTGTGGCATCTTGTACTAGCTATCGATTTATTTTCCAATGAGCTCACTTTAATGGATCCTCTAATTAACTCCATATGTGACTAATCTCATCAATGAATGCCTTTATATGAATGATTGTGATGCACTAGTATTGAAATGGTACGAGTGCGCTGCATAAATTAACCACAAACTTACCACTCACAAAGCCTGGCTTGTTGTATACTTCACATTCACGTGGTTCACAGTTGCCTTCTTAGTTGAATTTCGTTTGGTCCCATCTTCTGGACAACTGTAGGCGCAGTGTACCAACTTTTTGCACTTGTAGCATTCCACGTTGCTGAGATCTCGATCTCCATTGTGGTGATGGCCATTGACTCCAGAATTGTGGTCATTTTCTCCTCCATGTTGCTGATGTACATTGCCACCACGGTGGTTGTGTCCATTGCCTCCATTGTTGTGGCCATTACCTCTAGGTGTGTGACGCTAGGAATTTCCATTACCATCATGGAAGGTATGGATTTTCTGATGTGGTCCCGAGTTGTGGTTGTTGTGCTTCCTCTTGCGGTTTTTCACTTGCTTGTGCTTCCCCTCTAGAATTCTTGCTTTGTCCATCAGCTCCTCAAATGTAGGGCAATAGACCACCAACAGCTACAATGAGAGCTCATCACTAAGACCATCCAGGAACCTCTCTCTTATCTTAGCATATGTGTCAACATCCTCAAGGGCAAGCGAGACAGATTTTTGAACTCCTCAATGTAGTCCGCCACCGTGCGATTGGTTTGACGCAGGTTGCAGAACTCCTTCCTCTTCAAGCTCAGGATTCTTGAAGAGACATGGTTGTTCTTGAAACCTCCCTCAAACATATCCCAGGTGATAATGTCAATTGGTTGGGTGATCTGGAAAGCATCCCACCATGAAGCAACTAGTCCCTCCAATAGGTGAGCATCAAATCTCACCTTCTCAGCATCGATACATCCAATAGTCACTAGATCCTTGTTCACCGAGCGCAGCCAATCAAGAGAAATCATAGTTCAGGTGCAATGGAGAACTTAGCTAGCCTCGGTCTCAGAAATCTGGTGAGAGCATCTCCCTGGGGCTGGTTGTTCCCATTGTTGTTGTTGTTGTTGTTGTTGTTGTTGTTGTTGTTCTGGGTGGCCATGAACTGGGTCATCACTTGCGCTAGTTGTGTCTGTGTTGCTATCAGCTGAGCGATATCATCAGGTACACGACGGATAGGCATCTGTTGGGACAGCATAGACGATTTATAGATAGAAAGACTAGAGAAAGTAGTACTACCCATAACTATATGAAGCAATCAATGATACACACAATCAAACAATCATCAACAAATAGCACACAAGCCCAAAATAGTTTTTCTTTATAAGTTCTACAAGTTTTATTTTAGTGGCATATCATCCACAAAATACTTTAAAGACGTTGGAGACAATACTAAGATAAAACAGAGCAACATAAAATCAATAAACAAAATCTATCCAAAATAGTACTGTAGGCATTATGAATTTTTATGACCGACTTAAACCCATCATTAATGTTAGACAATTTTTTAGCAAGTAGTACATATAGTTACGCACCATATCCTAAAATATGATCTCAAACCGAGTTACCAGTAAAAAATGAAAAATCGCATCGTGAAACGTGTTAGGCAGAAAACTACAACTAAACAACTGACAAATTTAAACTTTCCTCCATTAATGCATTGCAAAACTTCTCGAAAATCCTAGAACCTGAAAGTTTCAAAAACACCAGATAAAAAATAAGGTATCACACAATATAGTTCAATACAAACAAACAAACAACTCATATTGTCATGCCACATAGGTTGGTAAGATCAATATGCTAACACAATGTCGATGATCTCCTAAAGAGATAAACACGGTGGTCTAGATTTACTCAAACTTGATGAGATACTCATTTGTGTTATATTATTTGTTCTTTAGGGGTTTTCTTTATAGAAATCTTCTAATATTATTTTCCAAAATTCTTGTAGTCTTCATGGTAGATCATCTCTTTTACTAGTCAAATGAATGGACATGTAGAAAATTTGAACAAGAAGATATTGGAAAATATAGTAAAGGATTACAAGAATTCTACTAAGTAGAAAATATGATAGTTCTCCTAATATATGTCTCCTATTTCCAATCCATTTCTAAGGTCACGAACCAACAGCCAACGGAAAGCTCCGATACCATCTTAAGCGAACCAACCCGTTATAGATTGGATCTTGTGTTTACCATGCTAGTCCCTTGGATAGATTAGCTAGCACACATAGTTTCAATGAATAAAAGAGTATCAATGCATCACATTATTACAACGATTGATCCAAGAATATAAATATTACAAAGTTGTATAGCTCAGAGCTAAATCAAATAACATAGTTCAACAAATAAACAATAGATAAAATCTCCATCACGCCATAGGCAACACACTAAGTGGAGATTCGCAACCTAAACGATAACCTTACTCGTCCTGAGAATATCTTCCAACATAAAAAGTTGCATCCACAAATGGTCAATACATTTGAGTTGTATTGGCAAGATGTCACTGTTATGTGGATACAATTGGCAACCTAACATATACATGCACACTCTGGCTAGTGGAGTTCAGGCTATTTGAATAAAGCATCATTTCTCCTAGCTTTTCAAATAGAGTTTTAGATCTTCAAAATAACTAAGAACGCCCTGAGTCACTTGAGAGCTCCAAATACCCATTAAGTTCACCCATCAAGTTTTATTTAGAGAAATTGGAATGAATGAGACTTTTCAACTCTGTGAAGAGAAGTTACTCATAATTGTCCATTACAGGGGACATGGCTAAGTACTTAGTCCTTAAACCATCGGTAGAGGCTAGTACACTTTACCCACAAGACCCAATCAACCCCTTTTGAGAGAAGACCGGGCGAGACCTTTGGGAAACAAAATCATGAGCCTAGACCCGGACCGTACCATCTTATAAACACCTACCTCTGCTAGTCATGGTAGGATATGATCCCATAACTTACTCAGTCAAGTCAGAGCTCATATGACATGTGGTTGTACATGGAAGTTACTAATCATGACCGTATATTATCTCTTTAAATCCTGGGTGCCAATCCCCACCATAAACCACACTTGATGAACCAATCCATGCCATTCTACCTAGGTGATTCATTGGTTATGTGGTTTTCAGTATAAATAAACATAATTTCCATCTCAGATAATATCATGAATACCACCCACGCAACTAATAACATGGCTAAGAAATTCTACAATACAATGGATATCAAGGAATCAACTGGGGACCTATGAAATTTATCTTGGGTACTCACACCATAGCATAGAATATAAGGTAAAACATTTCTTATACATGCAAAGCTATTGAAATCTAAATACATAAAAAACAATAGGAGATTCATGATAGTGACACTTGCCTTTAGTCGATGTTCTCATTCACACACTCGTTGCGATCACAATAATCGCACTCCCGGAAATCTATCATGGAAAAGAAATAAATGCAATCAACATACAGTAGAATAGACACAACAACACAATATGCATGCATGCTAGAAACGAGAAACAAGCTCAAAAGCTTTCAATAGGCATTTTCTATTAAACAAATAGGCTTTTAATAGGCATTATTGGCATCTTGTCGTCGGATTGATGACAAGTACGCCATGAGGGGGTCCTCGAGGCGTGCGGAAGAGAGGGGTGTGAGACATACGGTGTTCCAGGACGGTGAGCACACAAGTTTAACCAGTTCGAATCCGCCGGCTTTGGACGGATCCTACTCCTGCTAGCAATCCAGTAATACGGCAGAGCCGAAATATGGGTTACAAGGGTTCGCCTGTGTGAGTTGAGATTGTGATTGTAAGGGGTTACCCTAAAGGCTCTCCCTAGGACGGCTTATATAGATATCCGGCCTAGGGTTTACAGGAGAGATCTATCCGGCTACGACTAAGAGTCAGTTACAGAGTACATCTTGAACTACAAGTAACACTATGGGCCTATGTCGGTAAGTCTTCTGGGCCTTCCCATAGCTAGATTGGACTCCGTCTCTTCTCCCTGACTGGGCCGCCCGTGAAGCAAAGCTCTAACCCGAAGTGGGCCACCCTGGTCAGCGAGGAACTATTAGGATACCCGGAAAGTATATCCCCAGCAGCCCCCGGAAGTCTCCAAGATCCAAAGTCGGATTCATCATCGTCTAGCTTGATCTTCGGCCTGCAGAATCTTGAAGGGTTCCTAAAACTTCAAAACAAAAGATACGATCCGGGTCTCAAAAGTACGGATTTTCCAGCTTGATTTTCAAACTAAGCTGGAACTTAGTCTCTGACGTCATCTGACACTAGTCATGGTCAAGTCACGTCACTAACAAACATCCTGTCAGCATGACCATTGGTGGGTCCGCCGTTTGCGGAACTGAGGCGCCGTTTCAGTGCATTTGCGGAGATCGAGGCAGCGTAATCATCGCGTGGGGGCTTCTAGTTCTTTCCACGATGCGTGGCGTTTACACTATGCCATTTGCATGAATCTTGGCGCGGTTCAGTGGTTATAAGGGGTGAGGATTCCCTCTCTCTCATCTTCTTCACCTATACCCCGTGTCGTTTCCTTTTCCTCCACTTCTCCTCCGCGCACTTGCTCCTAGATTCCTAACGCCGCCCATCCAAGGTCACCGGCGCACCGGAAGAATGGCTTCTTCCTTATCATCCGGCTTGGCTGTAGCAGCAGCGGCGGAGACGGCGGCGGCAACAACAGAGAAAGAGAGCAACCGCGGGATCTGGATCCCGTGCGTCTTGGATGACACCAAGCTCACCGACAGGGAAAACGAAGGACTCCTCTACGCCGGCGACTGGCGGAGCGGTTTTGGTGAAACCGTCCCCAACCCGCACACCGACGAGCGGGTGCACTTCAGCACCCACCTCGACAGAGGTTTGTATTTCCCTCCCTCGGAATTCTTTTCCGAGGTGATAGATCATTATGGTGTTCAGCTTCACCATCTCCCCCCAAATTCTCTCTTAGAGATGAGCGCCTATGCGGCTTTATGTGAGGGGTATCTCGGCATTAGGCCGAGTCTCCTTCTCTTCCGGTTTTATTTTCATGTCTGGAGAAACTTTATCACCGCCGGTAATCCTTACATTACCGGCACAATTAGTCTTTCAGTTAGATGTGAGCGCGTCTATCCTAGGATCTTAGCTAGTGAGTCTGTCAAACAGTGGCCGGCTACCTTCTTTTATCATAAGGATATTCCCGCCACCGGCAAAGCCACTGCTTTGCTGGCTTTCGTCGATGGAGCCGCCACGCCCCGAGCGTCTTGGGACGAGGCTGCTCCGGCTCTCAGCGACGATCTGATTCTCGCCAAGAGGCGGATCGAGTACCTGATGAAGCACAAGGGCCTGAGAGGGTCCGACTTGGTCCAATCTTGGGTCGTACGCCAGATCCAGCCTCTCCGGCACCACGGCGACCGACTGATGCATTCCATCACGGCGTCGAAAAATGACTCCCTCCGCATCAGTCCCAAGGCTTTAAAGCCACATGATTACATAAGCCAGATTAAATGGCTAATTAAGGAGCGGATCGAGAGAAAGATCCCCGATTTGTCCCTGGACATGCATACAGCGGGAGACCCTGTAGTGCCGGTAAGCTTCAGCAATAAACCCTTTTTTATACGTTTCACCTTTAATTTGTTTCGCAACACTGAGATAATATCTTCTTTTCAGCTTGCCGACCTCCCTGAGTTGGAGTTTGGTCCTATCGAGGGCTATCCTCTCGAGTTTTCTCAGGAGGAGGAATTGGTCCCACTGTCGGACTTTGTGCCAAGGAAGCGCAAAGCTTCGACAGTGGCGATCGGCACAAAGGAAGTGCTAGTTGTGAAGAGGTAACTTTCCACACAACTTCTGCCTTTGTACTTTACTTCATGATTCCTTCCGAGATATAATGTTCTTCATTCTATTACATTCTCAGAGCTAAGCAGCTCGTCAATGGCAAGGGGAAGGGGAATATCTCGAAGCTCCTGCGTCAGACGAAGCTAACCATGGCTTCTCCTGCCGCAGCTCCTCCGACTCCTGCCCCTCAACCTTCTACAGCGCCGGTGATTACTCCATCCCCGATCGTCGCAGAAGATCTGGCACCTTCAACAGGGCCAGCGACCCTTGAGTCGCAGAATGACGTCACCATGGGTGACTCAAGTTTTGATAAGGGTGAACCCTCTTCGGGTAATGATCCCTCAGCAGAGACCTTCGCCGAAAACCTCCTGAACAATCCGGGACTTGCCAAATTTGGCTTGTCTCGGAAATCTGCGGAGGAAATCCAGCGGCTGGCCCGGCAATGCCTGGAAAGCCGTAATCTCTCTACCAAAGAAGAAGAACAAGAAGCGGAGGACGTCAAGTACTCCGATCTTGTTGAACAAGTACGCCTTCACGACGAGGGACTAAGAGCTGGTGTGCTTCCACCACCTCCGATTATTCCACTCACCCTCGCCGAGAAGGTTACCACTGAGGTGAACATGTGCCTGAGCAAGCTCACACATGAACATCATGTAAGTCGGAATTCCAACTCACGTTCTTCTTTACTGTACTTTATACCATATCCTCTAGCCCCCAAGCATGAAGTTGGATATACAATCCGGGTTTATGCTTCCTTAGGATGCCAAAGAATGAACTAGTGTAGCCCCAAGGCCCGTGCTGATATTAGCTACAATATTAGCCTGAGTCTTTAGTAGACTTCTACTCTAGGTATTCTGACTTACAGAAAGTTAATTCATATAACCAGGAATTTTTGAAGAATGTCTGCAATAAGCGGATAGAGATCAAAGCTCTCCGACTTAAAAATGTTGTGCTTAAAGTTTCCAAGGATGAGGCCGAAGGTAAACATTCCGAGACTCAAACCTTGTCTTGCGTTTTCATAGTCGAATATTTTTGCTGAACGATTGTTCTTTTTGACTTACATCACTGATAAAGCAGTCCTGTGCTATGATCGAAGAGGCCGAGAATCTGAAAACCCTGGTGGTGGAAAACAAGGATCTCCGCCGAGAGCTAGACCAGCTTAAGGCGGATCATGAGAAGAGCATTGCTCAAGTTCTCAAATCCTCCTCCATGGCCACCGTGAAACGTGATCACAAGATTGCACTCCACGAGCAGAAATCTCGGATCTCAATAACGAGCTTTGCAGAGAGAAGGACCTTTCCGAGGCGCTCCGAGCTGAACTCCGAAGTCTTCGTGAAGAGAAAACCAAAGTTGACGATGTCATCTTTGGTATGTTTTCCATCTTTCTGACTTGTTTACATTCTTAGACTCTTTCGATGTCATATTTACTTAACCATTTTGTGTTTATATGCATAGGTCCTCTAAACTTGACAGACTCCACCTCTGCCGAGCCTCGCACCCACCGGCTTACCCAAGTCGGTGATTTGCTTCATGACTTCCGCCAATCCATCGAGGATATTGGCGAAGCTCTTAGAGTTCCAGACATGCATAGCATGTCCGACTTTCAGGTGCGAGACAAGGAAAAGGAGATGTCGCAGCTTGTCCAGGACTGGAACATGTCCTACGCACGATCCGCAGCGCAGAACGCTCTCACCATGTTCATGAGCCACCATGGAAGCATGGAAATCTGGCAAGTAACCAGAGAGTATTCTACTGTGGATGAAGACGACCAGGAGCAAGATATCAAAGCCATCATGGACTCCTGCACCGGATATGGGTGCCGCGTAGCTGACTTGACCAGCTACGACACTCCCTTATTCAACCGCGTGGACATGTCGCCTCCGCCTCCAGAAGAAGCAGCTAAAGTTTCTGATGATGGACAAACCATGTCGGATTTGGACATCTCGGATCGTTATCAAGCCGAGGCCGATGCATCCAGCGAGCCGGCAGCTCCTACCTCTTCTCCTGCATCATAGATTATTAGAGACAAATGTGTTATTCTGAAAACATTATGGGTCTGTAAATATGCAGTATTATACTTTTGCTAGTGCTAAGCTTTTAATCTATTCAGCACTTTTGGCTTAAATTTTGTGTGCCTGAAATGTTTGCATAAGCACTTTTACTTTTTTGTCTATACTTATCGTTTATCTGGCTTTCTGCCTCTTCCCTTTCGTGAGCCGGCTAAACTTTCAACACGGAAACTTTGCCGAGCAATGGAGCTCAATTGCTAAACCAGTTTAAACTCGAAAACAAAGCCGGCTTCTAGTAACAACAATTCACTACTCGGAAAATACCCGCATACGGCAATCAGACAAATAACCAAAGTATAGACTAGAAACTTTAGAATTATACCCAAAGGTAGCATATTTTAGAATCGGAAATCTAAACCAGAACAAACATGAGAATAAAGTACTTTCAAGTATTCTGGGATTTTCGACTATAACATGATCATTCAGAAATAAGATGGTAAAAACTTCTCAGAAAAAACTTTGAGGCAACCAAAACTTTTATTTCTTTTAGAACATGTACATATATATGATTACAAAGAAGGATAAACTAAGAATAAAAGGGACGTAGCTGAGCAATATTCCATGGTCTGTCTAACTCATTCGGATTTGTACTGCCTCCAGCTCTCTTTCTCTTCTTAGTAGTAGGTCTTTCTTTGACTAGCCTCATATCAGTTTGGTAGTATGAACCATTGTGCAATACTCGACTAACTAAAAATGGCCCTTCCCATATTGGGGAATGTTTGTGCTTTCTTTGTTGCACAAGCCGGAGAACCAAATCACCTTTATTGAAAGATTTGTTTCTGACTCTCTGGCTATGATACTTCGTAACTTCTGCTGATAGGCTGTTGATCTCATTTCAGCAACAACGCGAACTTCTTCGACTAAGTCGAGATCATTTTGTCGAGAAATCTCGGCATCATCTTCGATATACGTGGCCACTCTAGGAGAAGTGTGAATCAAATCACTAGGAAGAACTGCTTCTGCACCATAGACCAAGAAGAAAGGTGTGTATCCAGTTGACCTGTTCGGAGTTGTTCATAAACTCCATATTACAGAAGGTAATTCCTCTGCCCAAGCCCCCGCAACACGTCATAGTGGTGCTTCGAGTCTCGGTTTTAGGCCTTGTAGGATTAAACCATTTGCTCTTTCAACTTGTCCATTAGCCTGTGGATGTGCGACTGACGCAATGTCAAGCCGGATATTTTGTTCGTTGCAGAATTCGGCCAGTTCTCCCATAGAGAAATTACCCCCGTTGTCCGTGATAATACTATGCGGATAACCATACCGGATTATAACATCCTCGACAAATCTTTTGGCTATTGCTCCATCACAACTAGTGACGGGTTTAGCCTCAATCCATTTGGTGAATTTATCCACCATCACTAAGAGGTGAGTAAATCCACTTGGAGCCCGTTTAAATGGTCCTACCATATCAAGCCCCCAGACTGCGAAAGGCCATGTTATAGGTATTGTTCGCAGCTGATCAGCCGGAACATGAGCTTGTTTGGCGTATTTTTGGCAGCCCTTGCATGTCTTGACTATCCGTTCAGCATCTGCCTTGGCTGTAAGCCAGAAAAAACCATGTCTGAAAGCTTTTGCCACTAAAGATTTGGCTGCAACATGGTGACCACACTCGCCTTCGTGGATTTCTCTTAAGATTTCCACTCCTTTCGGAGATATGCAGCGCTGAAAGACCCCAGACACACTCCACTTATAGAGCTCACCTTTAACTATAGTATAGGCTTTCGCTCGTCGGATAATCTGCCGTCTCAAAACTTCGTCTTCGGGTAATTTGCCATCTACCAGATAGTCAAGGTAGGGTTGAGTCCAGCTGGGAATTACAGCCAGAACTGCTATTAGAGGTGAGTCGGATTTGGTTGGATATTCCTCATCCACTCCCTTTATTGAGGGAACTTTGAGTTGCTCTAAAAAAGCGCCATCCGGAACCTCTTTCCATGCAGAGCCTATCCGAGATAATGCATCTGCTTCCTCATTTTCTGCTCGAGGGATGTGTTGAACCTCAAACCCTTCAAACGATTTAGATAAATCATCCACGACAACTTTATATGCTGCCATGTGCTTATTTGCATTACAAATATCCAACACTTGTTGAGCAACAAGATCTGAATCTCCGTAACACATCAATCGTCGGATGCCGATATCCTTAGCAATCCGGATTCCATGCAGCAGTGCTTCATACTCGGCAATATTATTTGTCGTTGTGAAGTGGATCTGCAACACGTATATAAGTTTGTCTCCTTGGGGTGATTTGAGTACCACGCCAGCCCCCGAGGCCCCGCTAGCCTTAGACCCATCAAAATATAGGGTCCAATATTCTGACTAAGGGAGGGCCATATTCTCCTTTGTCTCTGTCCAATCAGCAACAAAGTCGGCAAGGATTTGGGATTTGATTGCTGTCCGAGGTTTATACTCATTATCAAAAGCCAAGAGCTCTATGCCCCATTTGGCGACGCGTCCTGTGGCGTCACTTTTGTTGGTTATATCTATCATGGGAGCTGTGCTCACCACGGTAATTGGATGCTCCTGAAAATAATGTCGTAGCTTACGAGATGCTAAGAACACACCATAAGCTAGCTTTTGATAGTGCGGATACCGCTGTTTCGATTCTGTCAGGACCTCACTGACAATGTAAGTTGGACGCTACACCAAGTGTTCTTGATTTTCCTCCGGTCTCTCCACTACCATAACGATACTGACGACTTTGTTTGTCGCAGCAAGATAGAGCAACATCGGTTCCTGTGGCTCCGGCGCAGCAAGGATAGGAGAAGATGAGAGTACTTTCTTCAGGTCTTGTAGTGCGGCTTCAGCTTCGTCGGTCCACACAAAATCCTTGGTATTTTTCAGGAGTTTGTATAATGGTGCGGCTCTTTCACCGAGCCAGCTTACAAACCGACTGACTGCAGCAATGCAACCAGTTAGTCTGTGTACGTCCTTCAGGCGAGTTGGCCTAGAAATATTAAGTATAGCCTTGATTTTGTCTCGGTTCACCTCTATGCCTCTTTGAGACACGATGAAACCTAACAATTTTCCGTCTGGAATTCCAAAAAAGCATTTTTTCGGATTAAGCATTATGTTGTATTTTCGTAGATTGGCGAACATTTCATCCAAGTCGGAAATCAATGTTTCCTTGTTTTTGGACATCACCGTAATATCATCCACATATGCATGTACATTGCGTCCGATTTGGTCATGGAGGCAACACTGCATTGTGCGTTGGTACGTAGCTCCTGCGTTCTTCAGCCCAAAGGGCATCGTAACAAAACAGAAGGTTCCGAAGGGGGTTATGAATGTAGTTTTCACTTTGTCAGATTCCTTCATCCGAATTTGGTGATAACCGGAATATGAGTCGAGAAAAGAGAGGAGTTCCGAGCCTGCCGTAGAATCAATAACTTGATCAATCCTAGGCAGAGCGAATGGATCTTTGGGACAAGCCTTGTTCAAGGAGGTATAATCAACACACATCCTTAAATCAGTGGTGTCCTTTTTAGGGACCATTACAGGATTGGCCGACCACTCAGTGTGGATGAGCTCTTCTATGAATCCGGCTAACTCGAGCTGTGCTAGTTCCTTAGCTATTGCCTTACGCTTTTCATCGCCAAAACGTCGTAAGGACTGTTTGACGGGTTTAGCGTTCGGTTTACATTTAAAGAGTGCTCGGCAAGTTCCCTAGGTACTCCAGTCATGTCATATGGCTGCCATGCGAAGATATCTTGATTTGTTTTGAGGAACTTGACGAGCGCGCTTTCCTATGCACTATCTAGGCCTACGCCTATCTGGGTCACCTTGGAGGGGTCATCATCCTTCAACAGCATCTTCTTCGTCTCTTCTGATTCTTTGAACTCCGGATTCGGCTTTGTCACCTCCTTCTTTGTTGCGGGCATCTCAGACGGATCTATGCACTTCTTGATCTCCTGATACTCCTGGGCGTGCAGCACGGCTTCAGCAAATGCGACATTTCCATCCTCGCAATTTCGCGTTTTCTTCGGGTCTCCCCTGATGGTGATCACGCCGTTGGGACCTAGAATTTTCATCATATTGTAAATGTAACATGGACGAGCCATAAAAGCCCAGTAAGCCGGTCGTCCGAATATAGCATGGTACGCGCTCTTGAACGGGACCACTTCGAAAAAAGTGCCTCCGTCCGATAGTTCTTTGGAGTTCCAAAGGTAACATCCATAGTCATTTCTCCTAGAGAATTTGCTTGTCTTCCTGGGACAACCCCGTGAAAAATCACAGAGCTGTGGTTTAGTTGGGTCTCCGAGATCTTCATCCGGCGTAGCGTTTCGACATACAGAATATTAATACTACTGCCACCGTCCATGAGAGTCTTGGAGAAACCATAACCGTCAATAAGTGGATTGACGATTGAGACATATTTTCCTCGCCTGTGCAACTTAGGCGGATGATCAGCGTGGTCAAATGTGATTGCCACTTCCGACTAGTCCAAGAATTGGGGGATAGCCAGAACTGTTGCATTGAGCTCATGTAGAACTGCCTTTTTGACTTTTGCTGGTTGAGATCCGAGGAAGGTGACATAAGTGTCTTTCTTGGTCAGAAATTTTTTCTTCCCTTTCGGCTTGGGATTTGAAGCGTCAGCTTCCTCCATGTGGGAATCTTCCTTGGTCTCTTTATCCTTTTCAGGATTCTTCTTTCCCTTCTTTCGCTTAGCTTTATAGCCAGCAGTATCATCTCTTTTAATTGCGTCATTGAAATGACACTCGGCGTTTGTGTGGGACGAGCCCTCATTGGCGTCTAAGTGATGCACACATGGGTTATTGGCAATGTCGGCCCAAGAGTAGGTTTTTCCAGGTTGCTGGTCTCCTCTACCTTGGACTCTTGACGTCCTACGACCGCGTCCGCGGCCACCGCCACGTCCTCCTCGTCCTCCAGACCCGAAAGTAGCAGTGACCACTGCCGTTTCCGCGTTGGGTTTTTCTTCCAAGGTATTCTTGCGCTTCTGAGCTTGTTGCTTTGGTTGTTTTGCTGACTGTGGCACAACCAGGGTGTTGAGTAATCCCTCTGCATCGTCGTCAGCATCTGCATACTTGCTTTTGTTTCTATCATCTCTCCCAAATTAGTGACTTTGTCACACTTCAAGCGATGACATAGTAAACCAATTGGGAGACCCGCAATGAAAGCTTCAATCGCAGTTTGGTCATTTACTCCTTCATAGGAGTTCTTGGTGTCGATCCATTGTCCGAGATAATCTCGGCAAGTTTCTCCGGCTTTCTAGGAGCAACACTGTAGGTCTCCGACCGTACAGGGCCTCTGGTACGTGCCTTCAAATTCCGAAAGAACGCACTCTACATGTCATACCAGTTGTGGATGGTGTTCTCTAGAAGTTCATTGAGCCATGATCGTGCCGTCTTCCGCAACATAAGTGAGAGATATCGGGTTGCGACTAGGCTGTTTCTGCCTTTGGCGATGCAGCAAGCTTGGAAAAAATCCTGTAGCCAAGTATCTGGCCGAGCTATGCCGGCATAGGCTTGGATATGTCTTGATATAGCAAATCCTTTCGTTAATCTTGTAGCTCTTATGCATGGTTCGAAGCACTTTGGGCAAACGAATATCATAGCGCCGCGCTTCTATATTGGAGTTTATCCTGTGCCTTGCGTCATTTGGGGATAGAGATCGTCCTGAGTGACGGCTATGACTGCGGTGCCTTGGAGCCGGACTTCGGCTTCTGCCACCACCTCCTCCACCATGACGCCTTCCTTGGCCTCCTTGGGAGCCGTTGTGATGGCTACTTGGCGGAGAGGGTGGAGCAGCTGGGTTATTTCCGGCTGATCGCCGGCCTCCATTCGGAGCATCATTATTCTAGTTCCGGGGAGGGTCTTCATTGTGACGAGCCCCTTTCCGGCTTGTCTCGGCACGGTGTCTGTCGTTTCCTCTCCCATCAGCCGGACGGCTTGCGTGTCTAGGATGTGGCATTCTTTGTCGGTCCTCCTCCCGATGTTTCTCTTTATCTTCTTCCCGGCGGTCCTTCAACTCTCGCCGGGGAGGGTTCCTCGGATTCAGTGCAGCAATTGCCTCTTGCTCCGCAACTAGGTTAACGTTACGCCAGTCACAAGGAGCTTTGTGGTGCTGTCCTGAAGATCCAGTTCTTGAGTGGTTGTCTTCCCGATGGTCGGAACGATGTTGCTATTCCGGAACACGTTGGAGTCTTATGTCAGCCCATGCCGGATCTGTGCGACATTGGTCGGAATCTGAGACTAGTTTTTGACTTCCGGACAGGGCGACCTTCTGCTGCTCCAGTGCTTTGTTGAGTAGTTTGATTCCCAACCGGATCTGCTCCGGGCCTGGATTAGCTGATAGGATTTCTCGAGCCGCAACAGTGTTCTGTACTAGCGTTGGATACACCCAATCCCCATTTCTTTCGCGTCGAGGCATCCCAAGTTCTCCTCCGAAAAGGACTTTGTGAATCTGCGGGAATTGGTTGTCATTAGTATGACGTTTCCTGGTCTTCTGGTGTTGCCTGGAGTTGTATTTCTCCGCAGATGACATGCGTTTCTTTTCCTCCTCAATGTTTTTGGCTTCATCGAGGAGTACTTGACGACGCGCTTCTAGGGCCTATGCCCTCTCGTCACTCTTGAAGAAGTTCTGCAGCTGTAGGAATAGGTGTGGTTAATGCAGCATCGATGAGTTTATGCGCACCTTCAGTGATCACGTGTCCATCCACCGACTCTTCTTTGGGCTCGTCTGGGATAAGCGCTCCATCTGAGTCTTCCTTGTATTCCTCGGCAATCACCTCCTCTGCCAGAGGATCTTTCGCCGGGGTCTTGTTCTTCTTGTTCTTCTTCTTTGCCTTCTTGGCAGCACCGGTAGCAAAGACGACTTTGGGTCCGTTTCCCGGAGTCAAGCTCCAATCGGTACTTTCGGACATCTGGACCTCGGGTTTATCTCCGATTTCCATGTCATCCTGCATTTTGGGAGAGTTTTCCCCGGATCCTTCATCCATGGCTTCTTCTTCCTCTGTAGCTTTGGAGTTATACTCCTCTTCATATTCCGCGGAGAACTTTCAGAAATCTGCTGACATCATCGACTCATTCGAGGATACGGGTACATTGGCATTTGTTCCGATCGCCTCCAACACATAGTCGGTGTTGTCTCTAGCATCGGCAGAGCCGGATAAGGATCCCACATATCCGATAAAGTGCGATGCGCCTCTCCTGAGATAACTGCGGTCTTCATAGTAGGCTTCATCGAAACGTTTGATGGTCTTGAGGATTTCATCTACGCCTGAGTTTTGCATTATCATACGCCTTAGTGTGTATCTTAGAAAAGGCCTGTCTGTTCCGGCGTCATCAGAGCCGGAACCAACATTGTTGTTGTGCTCCTCCTAGATTTCTACTTCAGCGGGTGAGTCGATCTGAGATTCGGCCTCTTCAGGGAGATCCACTCCAGATTCAACTTGGACCGCCAGGTCTGCTTCAGGCTCGGATTTCTCCACTATCTCCGCGATTGGTGCGGGCTGGGTGGGACTAGGGTTTTCTGAGATCCGGAACTCTGCCGCCTCAGCAGACAAAGGGGATCCAGAAATTTCTTCTGCCTCTATCATCACCGCAGGAGTGGGTGGGGCAGGTTCAGCAAAGCCGATGTAAATATCGATCTCGCCAAAAGACATGATGGTGTAGGTAGTCACAACCTCCCTAGCCGGAATCCAGGTCTCGTCGAGAACGATGAGAGGGACATCGCTGGCGTAGAGGATGTGACCGACGATGATGGTCTCGCTGATTCCGATTTTTGCAGATTCCGCTTGGAACGCAGATCCGAAGCTCACTTGCCCCATGGTGGGCAGCAACTGTCGTCGGATTGATGACAAGTACACCATGAGGGGGTCCTCGAGGCGTGCGAAAGAGAGGGGTGTGAGACGTACGGTGTTCTAGGATGGTGAGCACACAAGTTTAACCAGGTTCGAATCCATCGGCTTTGGATGGATCCTACTCCTACTAGCAATCCAGTAATACGGCAGAGCCGGAATATGGGTTACAAGGGTTCGCCCATGTGAGTTGAGATTGTGATTGTAAGGGGTTGCCCTAAAGGCTCTCCCTAGGACGACTTATATAGATGTCCGGCCTAGGGTTGACAGGAGAGATCTATCCGGCTACGACTAAGAGTCGGTTACAGAGTACATCTTGAACTACAAGTAACACTATGGGCCTATGTTGGTAAGTCTTACGGGCCTTCCCGTAGCCGGATTGGACTTCGTCTCTTCTCCCTGACTGGGCCACCCGTGAAGCAAAGCTCTAACCCGAAGTGGCCACCCTGGTCAGCGAGGAACTGTGAGGATACCCGGAAAGTATATCCCCAACACATCTGAATACCTTCATTATGAAATAGTTTCATTAAAATTTGGAAACCATGCTACTAGATAAACATTTTAATTTATAACCAATGCAATTGAATTCACCTCAAAAGGATTTACAGAATAAAAGTTACAGCCACAATACTCACATAGGAGATTTAATCATAGATAATTATTTTGTAGTGTTACAAAGTCAACTAATGGTACTGTGGAGTATATTACATTTTTCTAAATCCATAGACATAAAATTTGCCAACTTTGGAGCTGTAGATTAATTTATTTGGATTTTATACCATTAAAAAGATTAAAATATTCTACAAAATATTTATTGGCCATGGTGCAAATTTTATTGCGGAATAAAATTCAACTCATTTTTGTGATTCTAGGGATGTATTATTTGCATTTTTCGGAACAGTGAATATTTTTCTACGACTTTTACCATTTTGTTCTATTTTCTAGCTTTTATTCAATTTTCTGAAATTATAGGGCATATTCCGGGAATATTCTCGCGAGACGTGGCGACTCCTAGTTCACCGGTACCCATTCAGTGCCGGGATGGATCCCGCCCGTTGGGTGTTTTAACTGGATCAGACGGTCCTTGTTGACCGTGGTGAGCTCACCGGCGAGGATGGCGTGGCGGCGACGGTGGCTTCGGGAAGTGGCAATGGCGGCGGTTTTGGAGCTCCCCTTCGGTAGGGAGGTGGTCGGGCGGGCGATGGCGGTCCCTTCGGTGTCCTCGGCTACGGCTCCCATTTCCTCGAAATGCGGCATCGGTCGGCTGGGGCGTTACGGCGATGGTCATACTCCGGCGATGATTCACGCGCGATGTGGTGTTCCTGCGAACGAAGGATTGGGTCAGCACAAAGCATTACTACGAGGGGAGGCGGATAGAGGGAAAAAGGAGGCGGAGGGGCGCTTGGGGCAACAAGTTCGAGCTTGTACTGTGGCGGCGGACGGCGGCGGATCGAAAGCTTCGGTGGAGGCTAGGGTTTGCCGATTTTTCGAATAGGAGAGGACGAGGAGGGGTGCGGGGTTTAAGAGGGGTGGATTCTTGCGATAGGGGGCACGATAGCAAATAGAAACAACAGATTCAGCGAGAGGATCGATCACGATCAAGGGCGTCACGGTCGCTGTCTCTGCGCATGATGGGGATAAGCCGATTGGGGTATGCCTAGCAGGACGTTTCGAGTGGGCCAAGGCCTGTGCGAGCGGGCCTGCAGGGTGACGACTGGGATGCGACTGAGAAGGAGCCTGGCGACTAGAGGCTGGAGGCCCAAAAGTGTAGCAGAAGCCCAGTCGAATCAGGTCAAATCCTCTGAGCCCCTAACTAACTCGGTTGTATATCTGTAAACCTTAGTAAGGTACCCCCTATATAAACCTCCCTAGGGTACTCTCTGTACTTACGTTCCATCATATACCCCATCGACTCACTGCCTAGCCGCCGAGCTCGCCACCATTGTACTCACTCGATAATACAATCTAGCATGAGTAGGTCTTTACCCTCTGGGGGCCCGAACCTGTGTAAACCATGTGTCTTCGCCCTTATCTCGGTCCACAGATGGCTACCCGCTCTTGCGCCAAAACCTTCCAATCTCTACCCCTGGTAGCGACTACCATGGTTATTCCCACGATAGTGGCCCCCACCGTGGGGCGTGGCCGGTCTAGCCAGAGTTGTGCGGTGAGAACCTACTCGCCAATCGATCGGCTGATCGCCACCAGCTGCATGATCGCCTGCGGCGGGATCCTTCAGATCCTGCCCAGCAGCTACATCCCGGCATCGCGCCTGATCACCCACAGCATGGTGATGCCAGTCGGCACAATCAACCTGTTCGTCGGCTTCATGGATGCCATTGACCCGATGGTGTTGGTGATCATCGGCGGATCGCCGCTGCACCATGACCTACTCTCGGAGGGCCAGATACGCTCCATCAGCCGCCTCGCCTCCGAGTATGATTCAGCCGCCAACAACACGGCCGGAACTGACGCAGCCGTGGATGACGCGACCGTCCACGACACCGCCGATTCGGCGACCCCTACCTCGGTCGCCGAATCCATCACCACAGCGTCACACAAAGACTCCATCACGCGAGTCTCCAACCCTGAGGATTTCGAGGACCCCTCCATCCTCGGGATCTTTGACTTCGACTCCGGATCAGAGTCCCACGAGGACTTCCGTGCTAGATCCAATCGCTTCAACGCGATCTACATGGTGGGTAGCACGACCGCCCCGCCAGATCCATTCTCTACGCTGATCCCGCCGACCGCGACAGCGATGGAGGTCGAGGAATCCCTCATGCGCCTCGAGGAGGCGACACGCAAGGAGCAGGCCGAGCGCGAGAAGTTCCACCTCGAGTGGCAAACGGCGTTGGAGCTATCGCTCTACCACCAACACCATATTAGGACCCGCATGAACTCCAGCATTCAGGGCTGCGTCCTGAACTTCAACGATGAGAACGACCCTGCCCGTGCAGCCGAGCGCGAGTTCTGTGAGACCGCGCCGCCTGGCGGCAGCAACCACCCGCGACTGGAGCTCCACCGCCACCCATAGGTTACGCGCCCCCGCTAGACCAGCCGCGATCATGATCTCGCCACAAGCCCGTGACGCCAACATGCTCCCACTGTACTCCACCCCGATGGACAATGTCATCACGGGGCAAGCCGCAGTCGCCAACCTCAATATTGAGGGAGAGGGCGCGTTACAGATCCAGTACACCAAGGCCCTACTCGCCAGGGCTGTCGAGCAGCAAGCCACAGGAGTCGACCCACGAGGATGGATGTACTCCCGCTTATCGGGGAGCAGGGTGGCCTCAAGCGACCGTCCAACAGTCGCCAACACCCTCAACTGCCCAGCACCCGAGCCCCTGCAGCTCCAACGACGGGCCGCAAACCCCGTGCTCTCCACCAACGAGCCGCGACCTACGAACAACATGGTCACCGCCAATGGCCAATCCATTGAAGGGCGGACACACATTGTCAACAACAAGGCTTGGCGAGCCCACCAGCCGCACGATTTGTGGTACACCCTCACCAACCGCGGCGAGCCAGAGCCAAGGGGCTCACTCAGCCGAGTTGGTCCACAGTGCTTTGGACCAATGATCCGAGGCAAGAAAAGTACCTGGCGAACTTCAAGGTGCCGAAGGAGATTGAAAAGTACGATCCAAAATACAACCTAGTGGTGTGGCTTGACACATACCTCATGGTGATGGGGACCTACACCTCTCACTGATGATGGAGGGGGTGACCCGGCAATGGATTAACACCCTTCCCACGGACAACATCGATTCGTCAGAGGAAATATGAGAGGCCTTCATCAGGCACTTCGAGGGTACCTACACCTGCGCAACCACCATCGAGGACCTAGAGCGATGCATCCAGGGACATCGTGAATCGACT
This sequence comes from Avena insularis, assembly GCA_023614405.1. Taxonomy (NCBI): domain Eukaryota; kingdom Viridiplantae; phylum Streptophyta; class Magnoliopsida; order Poales; family Poaceae; genus Avena; species Avena insularis. The sequence goes on from CM042696.1 coordinate 424,530,822, forward strand.
CGCCACTGGTTCTAGTGGTGGTAAGACCTGTGGATCAATGCTTCTGGCATCCACCTAGATACAACGATCCACTACTTCAAAAACATGTGCCTGGATGAACCCCTGGTCGCCAAGATCAAGAGAGTCTACCAGACGCTCGACAACATCCCCGACCTCCTGGAGATCGCCAAGCGCTAAGCAGAGGAGGACCAAACCAAGACCAACGACGAGTCAGGGGGAATACGCTGCATTGGTGGCAATGACAACGGGCGATAGCGCAACATGCACTACAACAACGCTCGCCTCACCGGCAAGCACCATGGTGATGGGCGAGTCAACTTCGACGCCAACACCGGTTACGGGCATCGCGACCCAAAGAACTTCCACTGAGAGAGAGGAAACTATGACGACAGTTCAAACTACTGTGCCAACAACGCGGCAAGGCCGAAATTCGACCCCGCCGCCTTAGTCAACCAGCCCTGTGTCTACTACAGCAGGGAGGGGAAGCCCGCCACTCACACCACCACCGACTGCCATTCCCTGAAGGAGATTGAGAAGGCAAGGCGAGCGAGAGAGGACCCCAACAATAACCCGCCAAAGGACAATGTCAATGCTGGCGGATTTGGCAACATCGTTGGCTCTCTTCACACCTTTACCGGGCTTGGCACCAAGCACGAAAAGAAGGTGCTCGCCCGTGCGGTCACCATCAATGCGGTGACCTAGGTCGATGTTCCTCGTTTCCTCAACTGGTCAGAGCAAAGCATTACCTGGAGTCACCAACATCACGTGCCCAGGATCGAGTACCTAGGGCGAGTCGCCCTAGTGGTTAGACCCAAGGTGGCCGACTACTAGCTACCCAAGACGCTGATGGATGGCGGAAGCTCCATCAATATCATGTACCTGGATACGTTCAAGAGGCTACACCTCCAAGAGTCAATGATCTAGTCGACCCTCACCACCTTCCACGGCATCATCCCTGGTCGAAAGGCATTCCTGATCGGCAAGGCGATGCTACCAGTCACCTTCAGGACACCAGCAAACTTCTGCACCGAGCGGATCGTATTTGAGCTGGTGAACTTCCGTAACCGCTATCACTGTGTCCTGGTATGCTAGGCGTTCGCCAAGTTCATGGCGGCCCCACACTACACCTACAACATGATGAAGATCCCCAGGCCAAGCAACATCATCACCATCCACGGCGACCCTGATATGGCCATGGAGTGCGAGGACAAAGGCGCCGATCTCGCCGACGCCATTATCGCTGCGGAAACCAACCACACAGATGAGCTTGCGAAATACGCGAGCAACATCGACAAGGATGACCCCACCATTCTGAAGAAGCCCACCTCGGAGAACTACGGGGGGTTAGCTTTTAAGGCGACCATGCACACTCGCACCGTTGAGCTCGTCCCGGGTGACTCCAGCCAGACGTCCACCATCGAGACTAACATGAGTCCCGCATAGGAAACCATCTTCGCATGGAAACCATCTAACATGCCTGGTGTCCCGAGGGAACTCGCTGAGCACAAACTCAACGCCGACCCCAAAGTGCGACTGGTGAAGCAGTCGTTGCGGCCCTTCAATGAAGAGTGCCGCCAAGCAATCACTGAAGAAGTGCAGTGCCTACTCGCTGCAGGCTTCATCCGTCCAATCAATTACTCCAAGTGGCTGGCAAACCTAGTCCTAGTTCTGAAGAAGAACAACACTTGGATAATGTGTATCGACCACATCAACCTGAACAGCGCCTGCCTGAAGGAGGACTTTGTCCTACCCCGCATCGACCAGATCATCGACTCGACTATGGGCTCGGAGTCGCTGTGCTTCCTCGATGCATACTCTGGGTACAACCAGATCAAGATGGCGGTTCAGGACGAAGAGAAAACAGTGTTCATCACGCCATTCGGTGCCTTCTGCTACAACGCCATGACGTTTGTCATTGTATTGGGAACGGCAGTACCTAAGCAGGTTAGATAGAGGTGTGGGGACTAGCAGGGAAGTTCTCGATGGCGCCCGTAGGCGGGATTGGATACGAGCAAGTATAGCAAGACACAGGAAGTTTGGAGCCCCCGTGGTGAGGTCAAACTCCTACTCCTGCCGATCTGACTATGAGTAGTATACGGGCTACAATCGCTCCTTGGGCTGTATTCTCTAGCTACCACCTTAAATGCACTGAGACCAACCCTTACTATGATAACCTTGCCTCTCCTTATATAGGCAGAGAGGCAACGGTCTCACTGGCCAGTCCGGCTAGCGGGCCCAACAGGCGGGTCCCAGCCGGCTGGTCATCTACAGTATTCAGTACACTTACATCCCATCAGAGTACACGTGGTAAGGTCGTCGTGGGTACAGTGAACACCATGCGAGCCTGTCGTCAGCGTCTGGCCATTGTTCCCGCGTCACCCCGCAAAGTCTTCGGTATGGCCGTGTAGTTGCGAGTCTTGTCATCGTACTAGGGCATACTATGCACTGTGCATCACGTCGCTCTGTCCTCCTGATTGGGTCTGGCTACGCTGATGTAGCCGGTCCCGTGCCTTGCTCCTCGCGGTTCCGGCTACCGTAAAGTAGCCGACATGACTTTCTCGTGTCCTGCTATGCTCAGCCAGCCGCACGAATCGACTGTCGTAGTTCTTGTTCGGTTGGGGTATCCGGAGGTCATCCCCCCGATACTAGCCCCCGAGCGTGTGTAGATTTCACCCTTAGGTGAAATGTGCGTGTTCTCCTCTCCTACTTTGAAATTTTTGGTCCGCTACATCTGGCGGTGGGCTACCCAGGACGTCAGTGCTGACGCCGGCCACGCGTGCACACGCCATCATTGCACTGCGGCGGGCAGTGTAACATCATGTCGCACGTCGCCGTGGGAAGCTGCCGCCTGCCTCTTCGATTTCTGCTCCGGGATCATCTGTGCATCCCGCGCCTGCACAAAGGATCTTGTGCGGTGGGGAGGGCGGGGTGTGGCTCGATGGACGCCGCGTGGCACCGCGGACGGTTCCGCTTCTGGGTCTTTAAAAGGTCGCCCGAGGAGGGAAGTTCTGTTGGGTCCGCAACATAGAAAACAAAAATTTTCCTACAGTGTGAACTACATGCCAAGATCTATCTACTAGGTACAAAGCAACGGGTGGACATACATCCAACGAGAACTTACCCTCGTAGACAACGAGCTTTGTTAACGAGTAGGAACTCGTGGTTGATGTAGTCGTACACTTGCCGATCTCAAGATGGTGAGGAAGTCCGAGCGCCGCAACTCAGCAGCGCATCCGCACTCGCACACACGTTCAAGCTACCGAACAACCTCCACCTCCTCGCTCCAGCGAATCAGCGGAAGCAGCAACTCCTTCCATACGCAAGGCCACCGGGAACATGTATCTCCCTAATCCGAGACCATGGGGGAATATCTAGAGGGGGAGAGAGATCCTTCACGAGGAGGTGTGGTTTGTGTGAGGGGAGAGGGGGGCTTTATATAGGAGGGAGGGAGACCCCTCCCCTCCCATAGCCGGCGCATGAGGGGGGGGGGGGACTCCTCCCCTCCTTCATTCATGTGGTGAACCTCCACTCACATAAACATGGCCTCCACCCAAAATCCCACTCACATGTATTTAATTTCCACGAAATTAAATGCAACTCTCAATTAATAAAACTCTTTTATTTTATTCAGAATTTTGTTAACTACTTTAATTAACAAACATTCACATAAAACCCCTTGCAACATTTCAATATCACATGCAGAACCACTTTCTGCAATTTCACCTGAAACAATTCCGGTTTCTATCGAAACAATTCCTATTTCTATCAAAACATTTCCTGCGCTTTGCAAACCTTTTGTCTGGAACATATGTGCTCCTAAATGGTGTCTGTCAACCCTTAAGTGTGTCACCCTACGGTTCATGAATAATGCAGACATGATTGAGACTCCTCTCAGATCAATAATCAGAAGCGGGACCTAGAGATCCATACTGACTCCTGCATATTCAACGATGACTTCTGTGATCGTGAGAACCTTTAACGTCAGCAATTTAATCCCTTTGTCTCATGATATAATACATGTCCGAGATTCGATCATCGGTATCCAAATACCTAGTTTGATCTCGTTACCGACATGCACTCTTTTCTCGTTCCCGTGATATAACATTCTAGTGATCACATCACTTGCTTGCAAGCTATCTTAATGTGATATCACCGAGAGGGCCCAGAGTATATCTATCCGTCATCGGGATTGAAAAATTCCACTCTTGATCCATGAGCCTCAACATAACACCTTCATAGCACTGAACCCACCTTTATGGTCACCCTGTTACGGTGTGACGTTTGATGTTATCAAGATACTCTTCCGGTGTTAGCAATTAACATGATCTCATGGTCTAAGGACTAAGACTACTTTGTATGATGTTATAGCAATATAAACATAATGACTTGATCGTAATGCTATACTTCGGATGAATGTTCATCACATCATTTCACAAATGCTATGACCTTATTATTAACAACATCCAATGTCCATGATCAGGAAACCTTGATCATCTTGTTAATCAACAAGCTAGTCTATAAGAGAGGCATAACTAGGAACCCTTTTGTTTATTAAACACACATGTATTGATGTTTCCTATCAATACAATTATAGCATGCAAAATGAACATCTATCATTTACAAGGAATACATAATAACAACTTTATTATTGCCTCTCAGGGCATATTTCCTTCAGTCTCCCACTTGCACTGGAGACAATAATCTATTTTATATAGTGATAAATCTAACACCCATGGATTTATGGTGTTGATCATGTTTTGCCCTAGGGAGTACTTTAGTCAACGGATCTGCTACATTCAGGTCCGTGTGCACTTTACAAATCTTTATATCTCCATCCTTGACATGCTCGCGGATGGAGTGAAACCGGCGCTTAATATGCTTGGAATTCTTGTGAGACCTTGGTTCCTTGGCGTTGGCTATGGCCTCCATTATTGTCACAATAGATCACCACTGGGTCCAACGCACTAGGAACCACACCTAGTTCCGTTATGAACTCCTTCATCCAAACCGCTTCCTGCGCCGCTTCTGAAGCAACAATATATTCCGCCTCTGTCGTTGATCCAGCCACCACAGGTTGTTTGGAGCTCCTCCAACTAACCGCTGCTCCGTTCAAGAGAAATACGTATCCGGATTGAGACTTAGAGTCATCCGGATCTGTGTCAAAGCTAGCATCGACATAACACTTAGCGACTAGCTCTTGTTCACCTCCGTATACAAGAAACATATCCTTAGTTCTCCTCAAGTACTTAAGGATATTTTTGACCGCTATCCAGTGTTCCGAACCTGGATCAGATTGGTACCTACTAGTCAAACTAATAGCATGTGCCACATCTGGTCTTGTACATAGCATGGCATACATTATAGAGCCTATGGCTGAGGCATAGGGGATCTTATCCATTATCTCTCTTTCTTCCGCCATAGCCGTACTTTGAGTCTTACTCAATGTCTTGCCTTGCAACATAGGTAAGTACCCCTTCTTACTTCCGTCCATATTAAACTTCTTTAATATCTTATCAAGGTATGTACTCTGCGATAGCCCAATTAGGCGTCTTGATCTATCTCTATAGATTTTAATGCCTAATATATATGAAGCTTCACCAAGGTCCTTCATCGAAAATTTGCTGTTTAGATAACTTTTAACACTGTTTAAAAGATCTATATCATTTCCAATCAATAATATGTCTTCCACATATAATATCAGAAATGCCACATTGCTCCCACTCACTTTCTTGTAAATACAAGCCTCTCCATAAGTTTGGACAAATCCAAACTCTTTGATCACCTCATCAAAGCGGAGATTCCAACTCCAGGATGCTTGCTTCAGTCCATAGATGGATCACTGAAGTTTGCACACCTTATCAGCATCCTTAGGATCGAAAAAACCCTTAGGTTTTATCATATACAACTCTTCTTCAATATTACCATTGAGGAACGTAGTTTTGACATCCATCTGCCATATTTCATAATCGAAATATGCAACAATTGCTAACGTAATCCTAACCAACTTAAGCATCGCTACGGGAGAGAATGTCTCATCGTAGTCAACTCCTTGAATTTGTCGAAACCCCTTTGCGATAAGTCGAGCCTTATAGATGGTTACATTATCATCAGCATCAGTTTTTCTTTTGAAAATCCATTTATTCTCAACGGCCTTTCGATCGTGAGGTAAGTCCACCAAGGTCCAAACCTGGTTTTCGTACATGGATTCCATCTCGGATTTCATGGTTTCTAGCCATTTGTTGGAATCAGGGCTCATCATCGCTTCTTCATACATCACAGGGTCATCTATTTCATCAATCATGAAATTCATAACAGGATTGTCGTACAGTTCAGGAGTTGCACGTGTCCCGCTTGACCTGCGAGGTTCGGTAGTGTCCTCTTTCAGAGTTTCATGATCAATATCATTAGCTCTCTCTTCATTAGGTGAAGTCAATTCTGAAACAACTTCCGGTGCTGCGCTACTCGCCATTTCATGAAGAGAAGGTTCAATAACCTCTTCGAGTTCTACCTTCCGACTACTCACACCTTTCGCGAGAAACTCCTTCTCAAGAAAGGATCCATTCTTGGCAACAAAGACCTTTCCCTCGGATCTGTGATAGAAGGTATACCCAATCGTTTCCTTAGGGTACCCTATGAAGACGCATTTTCCGCTTTGGGTTCGAGTTTATCCGGTTGAAATTTCTTCACATAAACATCGCATCCCCAAACTTTAAGAAATGATAGCTTAGGTTTGTTTCCAAACCGTAATTCATACGGTGTCTTTTCAACGGATTTAGATGGTACCCTATTTAAAGTGAATGCAGCGGTTTCCAGTGCATAACCCCAAAATGACAGTGGCAAGTCAGTCAGAGACATCATAGATCGAACCATATCCAATAAAGTACAATTACGACGTTCTGACACACCATTACGTTGTGGTGTTCCGGCAGGCGTGAGTTGTGAAACTATTCCACAGTCTTTCATATGTGTGCTAAACTCGTAACTAAGATACTCTCCTCCATGGTCGGACTGCAGAAATTTGATCTTTCTGTTACGATGATTTTCCACTTCATTCTGAAATTCTTTGAACTTTTCAAAGGTTTCAGACTTATGTTTCATCAAATAGATATACCCGTATCTACTCAAATCATCCGTGAAAGTAAAAAAATAACGATATCCACCTCGCGCCGACACACTCATTGGTCCACACACATCAGTATGTATGATTTCCAATAAATCTGTCGCCCGTTCCATTGAACCGGAAAACGGCGTTCTAGTCATCTTGCCCATAAGGAATGGTTCACATGTATCAAATGATTCAAAATCAAGTGATTCCAAAAGTCCATCAGAATGGAGTTCCTTCATGCGTTTAACGCCAATATGACCTAGACGACAGTGCCACATATATGCAGATATATCATTATCAAGTTTAATCCTTTTAGCATCAACATTATGAATATGCGTAATACTACTACCGAGATCCAACAGAAATAAACCATTCAACACAGGTGCATGACCATAAAAGATATTATTCATATAAATCGAACAACCATTGTTTTCAGACTTAAACGAATAACCACTTTGCATCAAACACGATCCGGATACAATGTTCATGCTCATTGCAGGCACTAAATAACAATTATTCAGGTTTATAACTAATCCCGACGGCATATGGAGAGGCAGCGTTCCGACGGCGATCACATCAACTCTTGATCCATTGCCGACCCGCATCGTGACCTCATCCCTTGCTAGTTGTCGCTTGTTCCGCAGCCCCTGAACCGAGTTACATATATTAGCAACCGATCCCGTATCAAATACCCAGGTGCTACTCCGAGTACTAGTCAAGTACACATCAATAACATGTATATCACATATACCTTTGTTTGCCTTGCCGGCCTTCTTGTCGCCAAATACTTGGGGCGATTCTTCAATGGCGATCCTTGCAATAGTAGCACTTTCGATTGTCAGACTTAGGGCCAGCTCGGGGTTACTTTTCAGGCACGGCAACAGATTTGCCGCCGTTCTTTCCCTTCTGCTTGCCTTTCTTGTCCTTCTTGAAATTAGTGGTCTTATTGATCATCAACACTTGATGTTCTTTCCTAATCTCCACTTCTGCAGTCTTAAGCATTGTGAAGCTCGGAAGAGACTTCTTCATGCCACGCATATTATAGTTCATCCGAAGCTCTTGTAGCTAGGTGGCGAGATTGGAGAACACGATGTATTCCTAAGTCAATGGGAATCGTTATTCCCAAGGACACAAGCTTATCGGCGTGCCAGACATTTTGATGCGTGATCACTAACGGAGTTGTTCTCTTCCATCATGCAGCTAAAGAACTTTTAGAAGCATTATAACTCTCTCTGACATGGGTATCGAAAATCATGTTCAATTCTCCCATGGTATCAAAGGCATTGCCATTTTGAAACATTTGAAGTTCGGCTCTAGCCCATACGGTATGCCGCAATGAACTAAGTTGTGGTCCTCTGACGAGTTATATAGGCGTTCTTTTCCTCGTCGGGGGCATCGAGGATCTGGTGGGGGCCTAGCGGGCGCCTCTAGCACATATTGCTTTTGTGCAGCAGTGAGGAGAATCCTCAAATTCATAGCCAGTTGGTGAAGTTGCTACCATTAGCAAGCTTCTCTTTCTCCATGAACACATTGAAATTAAAAGCAGGTGGTGCCATGTACAATAGAATTTGTAAAATATATTTAGACTAAGTTTATGATAGATTGAGTTCAACTAATCCAAATTACTAATGAACTCCCACTCAAAAACGACATCCCTCGTGTCCTTTTGGTGATTACATGAACCAAATCCACTACACCAAGTCCGATCATCACGTGAGTCGGTGTAGCTTCAAAGGCGAGCATCTATATGGGCATCATATCAACTATATGACTCAGGCTTAACCTTTCGGTCCGTGTTACTAAGCCATGTCTGTACATGCTAGGCTCGTCAAGTAAGAACCTTAGTATTCACGTGTGTAAAACTGTCTTACACCCGTTGTATGAAAGCGTAGAGTCGAGAACACCCGATCATCACATGATGCCTCAAAACACGATCCACAAAATGGTGCATACTTAAGGAAGAACACATTTTATCTTGATATCTAAATGAGGGATCATCTTATAATGCTACCAAAAGCGCCAAACTAGCAATATAAGATGCTAACATCTAATGTGTGAAGTGAGGTGATATGGTCCATGCATTTGATCTCTATCATTTGCATCGTGGTATGATCTCTATCATTCCTTTGTGTGTAAGGCCAAGGTCTATGGAACTTACACGTTAAGTGAGTCAGAGTATCTATCATACATCTACTTACAACAATACCATATCAAGACACTAGCCCAACAACGATCTAAACTAGACGCCTCTAATTTATCAATTGCAAGTTTTACGTGGCTTAGGGCTTTCGGAGATAGAACCGGTCTTACCTACGAACATGAACCACAACGAGGATAACCAAGTTATTAGCAACTCGTTGTAAATCAGATATTAACTATAGTAGGAAAGACAGACACCCTCTAGCCACTTATGCAAAACTAGTTGCATGTCAGTCGTGGAACCGGTCTCATGTACGATGACATGTAAGGTTGGTCCGGGCCGCTTCATCCCACTATGCCACCAATATCCAAAATACATAGAAGATGCAATAACATGATCATCATCGCCCACATATCAACCATATGTGTACTACCCGTGCTAAGCACCTACGCATAGATCAGGCTCTGATACCACTGTTGGGTCCGTAGCATAGAAAACAAATTTTTTCCTACGGTGTTAACTACACGCCAAGATCTATCTACTAGGTACAAAGCAATGGGTGGACATACATCCAACAAGAACTTACCCTCATAGACAACGAGCTTTGTTAACGAGTAGGAACTCGTGGTTGATGTAGTCGTACACTTGCCGATCTCTAGATTGTGAGGAAGTCCGAAGCCGTCAGCAAGCGCATCCTCGCACACGTTCAAGCCACGGACAATCTCCACCTCCTAGCTCCAGCGAGTCAGTGGAAGCAACAACTCCTTCAGGGCCTTAAGGCCACGGAACATGTATCTCGCTAATCCGAGACCATGGGGAATATCTAGAGGAGAGAGATCCTTCACGAGGAGGTGTGGTTTGTGAGAGGGAGAGGGGCTTTATATAGGAGGAGGGAGACCCCTCCTCCCATAGCGCATGAGGGGGACTCCTCCCCTCCTTCATTCATGTGGTGAACCTCCACTCACATAAACATGGCCTCCACCCAAAATCCCACTCACATGTATTTAATTTCCACCAAATTAAATGCAACTCTCAATTAATAAAACTCTTTTATTTACTTTATTCAGAATTTTGTTAATTACTTTAATTAACAAACATTCACATAAAACCCCTTGCAACATTTCAATATCACATGCAGAACCACTTTCTGCAATTTCACCCAAAACAATTCCGGTTTCTATCAAAACATTTCCTGTGCTTTGCAAACCTTTTGTCTGGAACATATGTGCTCCTAAATGGTGTCCGGCAACCCTTAAGTGTGTCATCCTACGGTTTGCGAATAATGCAGACATGATTGAGACTCCTCTCAGATCAATAATCAGAAGCGGGACCTGGAGATCCATAACTTCTCTGCATATTCAATGATGACTTCTGTGATCGTGAGAACCTTTAACGTCAGCAATTTAATCCCTTTGTCTCATGATATAATACATGTCCGAGATTCGATCATCGGTATCCAAATACCTAGTTTGATCTCGTTACCGACATGCACTCTTTTCTTGTTCCCGTGATATAACATTCTAGTGATCACATCACTTGCTTGGAAGCTATCTTAATGTGATATCACCGAGAGGGCCCAGAGTATATCTATCCGTCATCAGGATTGACAAATTCCACTCTTGATCCATGAGCCTCAACATAACACCTTCATAGCACTGAACCCACCTTTATGGTCACCCTGTTACGGTGTGACGTTTGATGTTATCAAGATACTCTTCCGGTGTTAGCAATTAACATGATCTCATGGTCTAAGGACTAAGACTACTTTGTATGATGTTATAGCAATATAAACATAATGACTTGATCGTAATGCTATACTTCGGATGAATGTTCATCACATCATTTCACAAATGCTGTGACCTTGTTATTAACAACATCCAATGTCCATGATCAGGAAACCTTGATCATCTTGTTAATCAACAAGCTAGTCTATAAGAGAGGCATAACTAGGAACCCTTTTGTTTATTAAACACACATGTATTGATGTTTCCTATCAATACAATTATAGCATGCAAAATAAACATCTATCATATACACGGAATACATAATAACAACTTTATTATTGCCTCTCAGGGAATATTTCCTTCAAGTTCCTCCTTCCATTCGTTGCCTCCCTAGTCTTCCCCTGTGCCCTTGCCTTCTCACTCTGCCTTGTTTTCTCCTGCCGCTGCAGTTCGCCGCACTGCCAGTCTAGCATCATCAGAGGTACGGGCCACCGCCACTCCTTAGCCGCTGTGATGCCCAGCGAGCCGGAGATGGCCGCCGAGCGTGAAGCCTGGTGCGGCTCTTCCGTGACGGAGGAGCACATCAAAAAATACCATGCCACCCGCGTGCTACCACCGGAGATGGAGGTAGCGGTGCGGCTCGTGCCAGCGGGAGAGGAGTCGCTGCACCCTACGAAGGGGGTGTGGGTGATTTTCCTGTCGCACCTCGCCCGCGGCTTCGCGCTGCCAGTGCACCCCTTCTTCCTCACCTTCCTCATCTTCTTCGACCTCCGCCTCCACCACCTCGGCGCCAATCCTATCGGTATGTTGGCGCACTTTGTGGCCTTCTGCGAGAGTTACCTCAGGATCCAGCCGGATCTTGGGCTCTTCTACTGGCTCTTCCGTGTCCGGCCACAGGTCCAATTCACCAAGGGGCCGCTGGTGACGTGCGGCGGCGCCTCCATCTACTCTAGCACGCAGACCGGCTACCCCAAGTTCCGGCTGCAGGACACAGTGTGACTGTGGCAACAGTCGTACTTCTACGCCCGCAACCTCATCGACCAGGACCAGATCAATCTGCCAGCTTTCCAGGATGTGGAATCTAGCTGGCAACAATGGGATCTGAAGATCTACGAGGAGAAGACGGAGTTGGATATGATGCTGCAGCACATGCGTTCCCTCGTCACCGCCGGCTTAACCAGCCTAGATATCACCCTCAGTTGGGTGTCTCGGCTGATGATGCCGCTGCAAGATGTGCTTCTACTCCGGCCGACTGGACCTGAACTGGTTGTCCCGCCGTGATCCCTGCTACCACAACTTGAAGGAGTGGGAGAGGATGATTATGAAGGAGCGGCTGCCGGAAGGCTGGAAGTTTGGGCTGGTCCCCTATAGCCGCGACAACTACGTGCCTCGGGTAAGTTTGCTGTCAGCCGGGCTAACCTCTTGCGCTTCTTTCTTCTTGGCAGATCTTCCCCTGCATCCTCCGAGAGGAGGGCGAGACCCCCCTCTAGAACTTCATGCCTGACCTTCCCCAGCCACGCGCTTGCCGGTCTAGCGAGGAGTCGGATGGGGAAGGCGACGTCTTCCCCAGCCAGAATGACGAGCCGACCCTGACCCCCACGCAGAGGTCGACGAGGAGGAGGAGGCCGCGCCGGCTCCTGAGCCAGCCTGGCGCCACGCGGCGGACGACGAATCCAGCCGATCAGGTGCTGGAGGAAGCGGCTCCAGCCGATCCGGCACCAGAGGGAGCAGGTCTAGCCAGCCCGCCATGGAGGAGCCGGCCCCCAAGAGGAGCCGGACCGATGCCCTTCCGCCTAGCCGCCTTGGTCGCAAGAAGGGGCCACCCACCGTTGTGTCGGGGTAAGCTACTCGCTGGCCCTTATGTCTTTTCCTCCTTTCTTTGTGCCAATTTTTCTATCTTTTGCTTTTTTGTCTTTGTTTCTTTCTTGTCTTCTGTTGTCCAACACGCCAGTTTCCTTTGGTGCCACGAGCCCGGCGCGGGCCCCTACTGGCTCGCCGCCCCATGCGCCGGACACCATGCCACCCCCATCTGCTTCCGCTCCCCCTCCTTCGCCCAGGGCACCATCTCCGCCGCTGCCTCAAGCTGATCCAGCTGCCGCAGCCGGAGCAGGGGACGCCCCGCCGACCATGGTGGTGCAGCCAGAAACGGGTGTGCCTTATTCACAAAGTGGAGGTAGTCCCCCTACGGCAGCGAGGAGGGCCTCCACCGGCAAGGAGCTTGTGGTCGTCACCGACGACAACTCTAACGATGAGCTGGGAGAGGACTGGCTAATGGTAGTGGCAGAGGCAAAGGAGTTGCTGGGTGCCAACTCCATTGACGACGACGCCTCCTCTGCCGCCTCGCTGGCGGACCTTGCCGCCACCCTCGAGCTAGCGGTGAAGGAGATCCGGCTGCTCGAGGCCGCAGCCGGCTGCAACTGGACCGTGGAGCAGAAGCTCGCGGCTGCCAACGGGACCTCTCAGAGTAAGTCCTTTCAGCTGGATACAACTGCCGGATACTTTGGTCTTTCCCCTCCTCCATTTTTTTGCTGATAGTCAGTTTCCGAAGCCATCATGGTGTGCGCTCAGCGGGAAATCGATCGCCTGAAGAAGGCGAACGACCGGCTGAGCAAGTCCAATTCCACGCTTCAGCTGCAAAATAAGGACTGGCACGCCAAGCTAGACGTCCTGGATGCCACCGTCAAGGAGCACGACACCACCCTCGCTAGCCGGGCCCAAGCTTTTGACCTTCTCGAAGCCCAGAACATGGACCAAGAGAAGGAGGTCAAACGGCTGATGGTTCAGGAGAAGGCTCTGGTGGAGGAGTTGATGCAGGTCGGGCACACGGCCAAGGGTAAGTTTCTCTCCGACTATCTTCATCTCTCCAGATCCGGTAACTGGATCTGATATTCCTTTTTTCTGACAGCATTTTATCCCGGCGTAGACCTGCTGGCAGATAACCGGCAGCAGGAGAACTAGCCAGGGTAGCAGCCGACCGCCCAGGAGTTGGTTGTCCTCCTTGGCGAGGAGGATGCCAAGCTTTGCTAGGCGGCTCAGGCTATCTTCACGTTTCTGTGGCCGGACGCACCAGTTTCAGAGATGATGGCGCAGATGGCGGCCAAGGTGACGGAGGTGCCGGCTATCGTCGATTGCCTATAGGATCTGGCGGCGCGAGCCGGGGTAGAAATGGCCTTGGCCCTGATGCTCTCTTGGTACAAGGACGCCTGCATCGAGAAGATCGATGGGGGCTTCGGTGCCGACGCCGACCTCGCCGCCATCCACCAGGCCCATCCGGAGCTCCGGTCCTCCGCCATCAAGATCGTCGATGACATGGACGTCGACGAGGTCCTCACCGACTCGAAGTCTGCCGGCACGTCTGATGCGGAAGCCTCATCGCAGCCAACTGGTGGGGACGCCCGAGCCGGATATGCCAACGCGCCTCCTTCGCCTCCCGAGACCGCTTCCAGCTGGGATCCTCCCCATGGCAAGGACCCTGCCGCCTAGAAGTAATCCACGGGACGCCAGGTGGACTTGTATTTATTTTGCTTGATTGAACTTTGTCATGTGTGCCGGTTATCTATGACGCTGGGTGAACTTATGGGAGCTTCTTCTTCCCTTTTTTATCGAACCGAACTATTTGGCTTGCTTCCAACCTTGTGATTTTTTTATGCTTTGAAGTTTTGATATTTCACCGGTTGAACTCGTCCGGATACCTTTGCCCGATTAAGCTCCTTTAGCCGGGGGAACTCCAACTCCAATGGGGGCGCGCCAGCGCACCCACTGGGTGTAGCCCCCGAGATTCGGAGTAACTGGCGTAGCCAGGTGCTTCGAATCTTCTTTCTTTTCTTCGAGTCTTCAGCTTCATCTGACTAGACACCTCTAGCCGGCTACCCCAACTTGGGAGGTACCCGGTTACTTTCGCTGGCTGAACGCCTGCATACGGGGGAACTTCAATTCCAGTGGGGGCGCGCCAGCGCACCCACTGGGTGTAGCCCCTGAGATTCGGAGTAGCTGGCATAGCCAGGTGCTTCGAATGTTCTTCTTTCTCTTCTTCCTGCCCTTGCCCTCACCTGGGCTCGAAATATTCGGCTAAACGCATTTAGCCGGTCGAAAACTACAAGATTCCACTGGGGGCGCGCGAGCGCACCAAGTGGGTGTATCCCCCAAGATTCGGAGCACTTGATGAAGGCAAGGACTTCGAATCTTCCTCCTTCTTGAATTCCGACTCGATGTAGTCATACAAAACAAACATATATACATTCCCACCTGTTAATAGGTTAGTCGGTTAAGGTAGCGCCTTTTAGCCAGAAGGTTGATTTATTTTTCGAAAGCTAGCTTGTGCTTCTCTGGACACTTAGTTATTTTCCCGTGTGCTCTGCTGTTTACGCTGCGTCCTTGCCGGGCAGCCAGGTTTTGGTCTGCAGCCGGAATCGAAGGGAGCTGACAGTACATTGCGCACGGTACTGATAGCTTAGTAGCCAGATCGTCTCAAACTAGTTGCAAGGCCGGGACGCCCGATCCGTCACATCTCCTCCCTGTTTTTCATGTGGGATGCCTCGGGCTTTTGCTCTTGCTAGCCGGACAGCCGGGTTGCGGCCTGTAGCTGAGAGGAAGAGTGGGCCTCTGACATCATCGCACACTACTTAGCCGGTTTGTTGATTTAGCAGATCGGGCTAGCCGGCGAACCCCCGGGTAGGTGTTGTCGGAGCCGAAAAAACTACACCAGAAACAAACACACAAATTTCTAGCAAGGAGCCCCCGAGCATCTCGTAGGAGTCCACATTTTCATTCAAAGAGTTCGCAGGATACATACACTGTCCGGTGACTAGGTGTAAAACGGGCGGAGCAGGGCCGCGTTCTAGGGGCGTTCTATTTCCTCGTCTGACTTGTCCATCTTGTTCTTGCGCGACTGCTGCACGTCGATGAGGTAGTAGGAGTCGTTGGGTAGTGCCCGACTGATGATGAAGGGACCCTCCTAGGGAGGCGATAACTTGTGCATGCCCTTCGTGTCTTGCACCATTCGGAGAACCAGATCGCCCTCGCGGAATGCGACAGGGCAGATCCGGCTCGAATGGTAGTGGCATAGGCGCTGCTAGTACAGGGCCGATCTGGACAGTGCCATCTTGCGGGCCTCCTCGAGGAGGTCCATTCCATCCTCCCGCTCCTCGTGGTTGGCCATTTCATCATAGAGGAGCTTGCGAGGTGAGTCGAACTCGATGTCCACGGAGAGGACGACTTTCGAGCTGTAGACGAGGAAGAACGGGGTGAAGCCGATTGACCTGTTCAATGTGGTGCGGAGGCTCCATAACACAGCCGGAAGTTCCTCAATCCAGCATTCGGGCAACCGCTCCAAGGGATCGATAAGGTGCGGCTTGATGCCGGCTAGCACTAGGCCGTTTGCCCTTTTGACCTACCCATTGGACTACGGGTGTGCAACGGAAGCAAGGTCTAGCCGGATGCCCTTGTAGCTGCAGAACCAGGCGAAGGCCCCATTGGCGAAGTTCGTGCCGTTGTCCATGATGATGTTGTTGGGGTAGCCGAACCGGTTAATGATGTCGGTGAAGAAGGTGACGACTGTCGCCTCTATCCACTTTGTGAACTTGTCTACCGCCACCAGCAGGTGGGTCATGCCAGCACGTGCCCACTTAAAGGGACCGACCATGTTGAGGCCCTAGACAGTGAAAGGCTAGGTGACCGGTATAGTCTTGAGTACCATAGTCGGCATGTGCCTGAGCTGCCGGAAGCGTTGGCACCCGTTGCACACACGGACTAGCTTCTCGGCATCCTCGAGGGCGGTGGGCCAATAGAAACCGTGGCGGAATGCCTTGGCGACTATTGCCCTGGATGAAGCGTGATGCCCACACTCGCCCTGGTTGATGTCCTTGAGTAGCTGGTAGCCTGTGTCCACATCGACACACCGTTGGAAGATGCCAGATAAGCTGCGCTTGTACAGTTCCTTGTTGATGATGGTGTACGTGTGTACGCGCCGCCGGATTTGCCTGGCCTCCACCTCATCATCCGGAAGCTCTCCATTGCCGATGTAGTTCATGAAGGGCTGCGCCCAGTTTGGTATCTCCCAGATAGTGAGGACGCTTCCGTTCTCCGGTTGAGGGGCGTCGGGGGATCGTCCGGATGAGGTACCCAGAACGGCAGCCCCCGAGTCGCTTGATGAGTCGGCAGCCCCCGGGTCTTGCGAGCTGGAGGGTATGGACTTGCCAGAGTTGGTGCGAGCCTTCTTCTTTGCGGGTTCTGTCGGCTCCACGTCTGCCGTGCCATCAACCGGAGCGCTCCCCGCCCAGATAATGGAATCCGACTCGAGAGACGGGTTGATGGAGGGCTTGCGTAGATGCTACAAGGAGACCCCTGGTGGGATCGCCTGCCTGGTGGATCCGATTCGTGCGAGCGAATCGGCTGCCTCGTTGTTGACACGAGGGACGTGATGGAACTCACATCCATCGAAGCAGGCGCTAAGCTTCTGTACGTGGAACCGGTAGAGAGCCATGTTTGCATCACGGGCATCCCACTCTCCAGATACCTGCTGCACCACCAGATCCGAATCACCGAAGCAAAGGATCCAGTTGACGCTGATTTCCCTAGCTAGCCGGAGGCCATGCACCAGTGCCTCATATTCGGCAATGTTGTTGGAGGCCTTGAAGTGGATCTGGGGAATGTACTCCAGCCGGTCTCCTTTGGGCGAGGTGAGGACGATGCCGGCTGCCAAGCCCCCGAGCATTTTCGAGCCATCGAAGTGCATCCACCACTGGCCCGAATCAAGAACCGGTGGGAGGTACTAGGTCTCAGCCTAGTCGACGAGGAAGTCCGACAGAGCTTGCGACTTGATCGTGAGACGGGGATCGTACTGGATGGAGTAGGCGGCGAGCTTGATGGCCCATTTGGTGACTCGGCCAGTGGCGTCCTTGTTGCCGATGATTTCTGAAAGGGGTGCGGCACACAAGACCTTAATCGGGTGCTCCTGGAAGTAGTGTTTGAGCTTCTTGCACGCCAGGTACACACCATAGCACATCTTTTGGTAGTGGGGGTAGTTCTGCTTGGAGAGGGAGTGAACCTCACTGAGGTAGTAGACGGGTCGCTGAACCGGCTGAGCCTTGCCTTCCTCGGGGCGCTCCACCACCAGTACGACACTGACGACCCGGCTGATGGATGCTATATAGAGCAAAATCGGCTCCTTACTAGCCGGTGTGGCTAGAACCGGCGCTGTGGATAGCGTGCGCTTGAGGTCATGAAAAGCAACGTCGGCCTACGAGGTCTAGGAGAACTTGTCCGTCCTCTTCATCAGCTGGTATAACGGAAGTGCCTTCTCCCCCAACCGGCTGACGAAATGGCTGAGGGAGGCCAGGCATCCGATGAACTTCTGGACTCCAAGCAAGCTCCTGGGCGGCTGCATTCTCTTGATGGTCGCAATCTTCTCCGAGTTCTCTTCGATCCCTCATTGTGAAACGAGGAAACCGATTAGCTGGCCGGATGGGACGCCGAAGACACACTTCTCCATATTCAGCTTCATCTGGTACTGACAGAGGTTGCCAAATGTCTCTCCCAAGTCTTCGAGGAGGGTGCGCTTCTCCTTGGTCTTGATGACAACATCGTCCACATAGGCATGCATGTTTCAGCCGATCTGCGAGTGCAAGCATTTCTGCATACAGCTGTGATATGTAGCGCCTGCATTTTTCAGACCGAAAGGCATGGTTACATAACAGAAAGCCCCGTATGGGGTGATAAATGATGTCTTTATCTGGTCAGCCGGGTTTAGCCGGATCTGAATATAACCGGAGTAACAATCCAAGAAGGACAACAAATCACAGTCAGCCATGGAATCGATAACTTGATCGATACAGGGCAAAGCGAAGGGGTCTTTCGGGCATGCCTTGTTCAGGCTGGTGTAGTCGATACACATGCGCCAGGTCTTGTTCTTCTTCAACACCAGGACTGGGTTGGCCAGCCAGTTCGGGTGGTACACCTCCATGATGAACCCGACTGCAAGGATCCGAGTGATCTCGTCACCAATGATCTTTGTTTTTTCCTCTGCGAACCAGCGCAGAGGATGCTTGACCGGCTTGGCATCCGGCCGCACATGAAGCGAGTGCTCGGCGAACTCCCTCGGCACACCTGGCATGTCCTTGGGTGACCATGCGAAGATGTCCCTATTCTCACGGAGGAAGTCGACGAGCTCGCCTTCCTATTTGTTGTCCAAGTTGGCACCAATGGTGACGAACTTGGTCGGGTCAGAGGGGCGAGCAGAATCTTCTTTGTCTCCTTTGCCGGCTGGAAAGTTGCTTCTCCAGCCGGCTTGCTGCTAGCCAACATTTCTTGATGGGTCATGGCCACATTGTGCATGATCACAAGCTTCTCTTCGGCTATGATGAGGGCCTCTGCCAGCTTGGAGCCGGCTGAGGCGCACTCCATCGACCGCCTGAAGCAGTCGGCAACAGTGATCACGCCGTTTGGTCCTGTCATCTTCGTCTTGAGATATGCATAGTGGGGAACGGCCATGAACTTGGAGAGGGCGGGGTGCCCGAGGAGAGCATGGTACGAACTCGACAGGTTGACCACCTCGAACCATATTGGCTCGCGCCGGAAGTTCTCCTCGGTCCCAAAAATGACATCCAGCTGGATTTTACCCAGCGGAGCGCAAGCCGGTCCTAGCAGTACGTTGTGGAACATCATGGTAGTTGGGTGCAGGTCGCACTCATGGATGCCAAGCTTCTCCAGCAAAGACTAGTAGAGAAGGTTGAGGCTTCTGCCTCCCTCGATGAGGATGTGCGAGAAGCGGCAGGTGTGCTCGTTGGAGACGATGAGGGGGTCAAGCACCATGGCGTAGACCCCGGGAATTGGAAACTGATCTGGCTGATCCTCCCGGCTCCAAGTGATGGGGGTCTCCGACCAGTTCAGGTACTGGGGACTGGGGAGATGATGGCGTTGACCTCCTTGGAGCGCTGCCTGTGGCTATGCCTGTCGTCTAGCTCCATCTCGAAGATGTGGTAGGCGGCGTGCGGCTGGGGGTAGCCGTTGTTGTTGCCGCCGTTGCCTCCATTACCATCTTTGTCGACTCCCCTAGCCGGTGGTGGGGGTCCACCAGGAGGGGGCAGGGGCAGACGTTGCTGGTTGCCCTGGTCCTTTAGCTGGCGGGTCCAGCTGCAGTTCCGGGTGGTGTGCGTAGCCGGCTTGAAGGGACCGCTATGCCACTTGCATGGGCCATCAAACATTTGGTCGAAGGTGAGCCGCGACTTCTGCCTTCTTGCATTGTTAGTCGGTGCGCCAGGTGCGCCCTCCATAGAATTGACCTATCGCGCGTGGTAGCGAGGCTTCTGCTATCCGGCTTGGTGGTCCCCATTGAACCGGTTGTCGTTGCCGTGGCGCCTGGAGGATCCCACTTCTCCAGCTGGATTGCTGGGACGATCGCGAGCCGGCTCCGACGGAGTCGGACGCCCGTTAGCACTTACTCGGAGGGGCTTCTTCATCACTGCATCCGCCATGGCGTACTGGTCCACAACCGTCATGAGCTCCGCCATGGTTTTCGGCTCGTCACACAGTAGCCGGTGGTGAAGCATGGTGCCTTCTCGGCACCCCTCGATGAAGAAGCCGATCGCCTGGCTCTCCAGGATGCCCTCGCAGGTTTTGCGCAGCTCCGTCCACCTGGCGAGGTACTCGCGGTCTGTCTCGCGGTTGCCCTGAACGCACAAGGGTAGGTCACACGGGCGACCCAGACGCTTGTACGTGCCATTGAAATTGCGGACGAATACCTTCTCAAAGTCTAGCCAGGCATTGATGCTGTTGGGTGCGAGGCTATTGAGCCATGTCCTCGCTAACCTGGTTAGCATAAGGGGGACATAGCGCATAGCTATGCGCTTGTTCCCATGCGCGATGCCGACTGCCGTGGCATAGTCGGTCAGCCAATCTTCCGGTTTCATACTACTATCATACTTGGGGGTATCCCTGGGCAGGGTGAACTTATCCGGAAACGGTTCGTTCCGGATGCGGGGTCCAAAACAAACCGGTCCGGTGGAGGCTTCCTCCTCCGTGACATGCGCTTGAGCGAGGAGATCGATGCGGTCGTGGGCATCCGGAAGATCTGGGTTGGGCGCTCCTACCCGGCCCAAGAGACGGGAACCGGTAGGTCTTGAAGCTCCGGTTGGTGGAGGGGGAGGCGGTGGGTTGTTGTTCACCGTTTGCTCCTGGCGCGGCTGGTCCTTGTTGCCAGAGCTGCGGCTCTTGCTGCGGGACTTACCCAGAGTAGAGAATGCCTACTGGGTCTCGCGGGGTGCGCCCTTGCTGTTGGCGGGCGGCTTGCTTCCCTTGGAGTAGCTAGGGTCCTCCTGCATCTGCCGGTTGGCACCGGCCTGCTCGTCCATGATGCGGAGGAGCTCCTGCACCCGGGCGTGCTGCCGGTCTCGCGCCTCGCCCTCTAGGTTGGGCAGTTCGTCTGCCGCGGCTCCTGCCGCGCGCAGGTTCTTGATGGGTGTGCTGTAGGTGGGCCAGATGAGAGCAGGTAGCAGATCTGGCTCGCCATCCTGCTCCATCCTGCCGCCTAGCTCGCCACCCCGGCACCGCACTTGCCCGCGCCGGCTTGGCTCCGCAGTAGCCAGAGTGTGGCCGTGCACGCGGTCGTACCCGCGTCGGGTGATCTCGATCTGCTTCTGGGACGCAGCCAACTCCATGGCTTCCCGCGGGAGAAGCTGCCTCTCCATGGCGAAGTTGGCCTCCACCTCCTACCGATTATCCCAAAGATTAACCGGCGTGAGGAGCCGGTCGATGGCCTCCTCCACCGGGTTCCTAGGCTGCGGCCGAGCGGAAGTTCTGAACTTGTCCGCGCCCTTTTCCCTAGGTTGGCGATGCTAAGAGCTGGAGCCAGCCATCATCACCACGACGCCGCGAGGAGCAACGCAGGTACTGCTGCCGAGGTACAGCGGTTCTGTGATGGAGACGATCTCCCTAGGGAAACGCTCTGGCACGATGGCGACATAGACGGGGAGGTCGCCAAAAAGCAGAATAGAACCGTTTGCCGAAAACGTGGTTCCGGCGAAGCAGGAAGCGTTGTCGATGACGCAGTCAAACTTGCTGAGCGAAAGCACTAGGCCGGAGGCCACGCGCTCACTTGCTGAAGTGCAGGGTCCCGTGCGGAACGTGACTCCGGTCGAAGCCATTCCCCCCACGGTGGGCGCCAACTATCGTTGTATTGGGAATGGCAGTACCTAAGCAGGTTAGATAGAGGTGTGGGGACTAGCAGGGAAGCTCTCGATGGCGCCCGTAGGCGGGATTGGATACGAGCAAGTATAGCAAGACACAGGAAGTACCCAGGTTTGGAGCCCCCGCGGTGAGGTAAAACTCCTACTCCTGCCGATCTGACTATGAGTAGTATACGGGCTACAATCGCTCCTTGAGCTGTATTCTCTAGCTACCACCTTAAATGCACTGAGACCAACCCTTACTATGATAACCTTGCCTCTCCTTATATAGGCAGAGAGGCAATAGTCTCACTGGCCATCCGGTCAAGGGCCCAACAAAGGGTCCCAGCCACTGGTCATCTGATGATTCAGTACACTTACATCCCATCAGAGTACACACGGTAAGGTCATCGTGGGTACAGTGAATGCCGTGCGAGCCTGTCGTCAACGTCTGGCCACGGTTCCCGCGTCACCCCACAAAGTCTTTGGTATGGCCGTGTAGTTGCGAGTCTTGTCATCGTACCAGGGTGTACCATGCACTGTGCAGCACGTCGCTCTATCCTCCTGATTGAGTCCGGCTACGCTGATGTAGCCGGTCCCGTTCCTTGCTACTCCTCACGGTTCTGGCTACTGTAAAGTAGCCGTTATCGTTCCGGGGCTGCGCTGCTTTAGCCGACGACCTCTTTCCCATGTCGTAGTTCTTGTTCGGTTGGGGTATCCAGAGGTCATCCCCCCGACAATGTTTGGCCTCAAGAACGCCGGCGAAGCCTACCAAAGGTGCATGCAGGAGTGCCTTGCGAGTCAAATTGGCCGCAACATCCATCTCTACATCGACGACGTTGTGGTAAAGTCCACCCGCCAGAGCAACATGCTCGCCGACCTGGCCGAAAGCTTCGATAATTTACGGAGGTACAAGATGAAGCTTAACCCAGGGAAGTGCACGTTCGGCATGCCCACCGGACATCTCCTGGGGTACGTCGTCTCCAAACGAGGCATTAAGGCAAACCCCACTAACATCGACACCATCGCGCGGCTCGGGAAACCCGTGTGCTTGCATGATGTTCAGAAGCTGGCCGGGCAAGTCGCGGCTCTCAGTCGCATCATCCCCCGGCTTGGTGAGAAGGTGATGCCCCTCTACCGCCTGATGCGCAAGAACCCCACGTTCCAATGGGACAAAGAGGTGGACAACACACTCAAAGCGCTCGGAAGTGCTGCTCGTAGCACCACTGCTTGCCGCCCTAGTCGACAAAGAGAAAATGCTCGTCTATGTTGCAACCTGTAGTCGAGTTGTCATCGCCGTGATGGTTGTCGAGCGACCAGAAGAGGGCAAGGAGCGCCCCATGCAACGCCTGGTCTATGTAACACCCCCGGGGTTAGGGTTAAACAAACCTCAGATTAACCTCCGAGATAAACTTAACTCCAACCTTAGAGACTCACAATATATGATTCGGTAACATTACAGAACATAGGGATTCAATAGCATCAGTTTAAACTCTTAATAGAGTACGATATCATATTATTACAAACCAAGGGTCGCAGACCCATCATTACACCAAACAGTGAAAGCAAATTATGTCGTTCTACACAACAAACTTAACAAAGGGCCTAAGGAGCTATAAACATAAGCGACGTCCAACCCATAGTCCTCAGGCTGCTACCTGGGACCCCCAACTACTCGTCGATGTCAACGTAGAAGCCACCTTCAGTTGCGATTAGATCATCTGAAGAAAAACAACAATAGCGCAAGGCTGAGTATGATAATGTACTCCGCAAGACTTAGATAACCTAGTCTACATGCTCTGGCTAGAAAAGCTTTCTCTGGATTTTCTTTGCGTAAAGCCAACTTTGTTTATAAACAAGAGAGGGATAAGAGGCTTGTCTACACAGAATACTTTCAAAACAGGGTAAGAGAGCGACGACTCCATCTTGAACATATGAACTTGTTGACCAAGTACATCTGAACTCCTCATCTAGGATCACCCCCTCGAACGCTCGAGGAAGCATCCTTAAGCACACGTGGAACAACAAGTTTACTTTTAGTTAATGTTATCTATGATCATCATGTCCGTTCCCAAGTCGTTCATAACCGTGAACACGGCTTTTCGAAAAGATTTAACCCTGCAGGGGTGTACAACTTTACCCACATGTACCAACCGACTCTTAATGCCAAATTATTATCCCTCTTCCTAGGAAGGCCGGTAGAGGGAGGTTGACCACGACCTTTACCTTGCTGTCGCCAAGACCATGAGTCACGCCCTAAGGAGGGTTCCGCCGTAATGGGTCAAGTCCCGAAGCCGGTCCTTAGAGATGAGGGCGGGGTTGGTTTATCAGGGGCGCTATCTACCCCAAGCGACCTTGGCCACGCTTACCTACCTGTTATGATGCACCTCCTTCACCTCCTCTTTCGAAAACATTTTCAATGCATATGCCAAATGGAAAGCCCGAACTATGTGACTCATGGAATCTACAAGGCAAGTTAGTTAGTCGAGGGGTTTTCCAGGCCCCGTGTGGCTGTACGCTCATCTTGGTTCAAGAGGCAAGAACTCGGGTCCTAATGGTGGCGAGCATAGGACTACAAAAACACACCCAACATGGCCTCCCATACAATCCTTAGCATGTTTATCTGTCACCTCCGATCATGTCTCCATCTCCTAGCTTTCTAGATTTTTGGCATCTCCGATTCATCATCATTAGGATGGATCAGGCATAATTGCTAAGCATGGCTAAGCTTGACCATCGAAGAAGCTCTAGCAGCGCGCACATGCCAGACCTAGGTATGCTAGGAGTAGTGGATTAGGTATATAAGGCTACAACAGGGAAACTATGCAGCAGATAGGTAACTCTAGCTATTGACAAAAGACCACATTAGAATCGTGTGCAATATAGCGAGAAAGAAGATACTTTGTAAAACATAGGTTCAGAATGAGAGGCTATGCTTGCCTTGTCCTTTAGTACACATATATGGTCTTCGGTATCGTTGACTTAGGTCTCGTGCTCGGATCCTATCGCGAAGAAGCAATACCGGAAAGAAGGCAACAATCAATATCTCGAACCATGCAATGCGCAAGCACATGAATGATATGGCAGATTAAAGTTAGCATGGCAACCCTAGGATTAGCATCGATTTAAATGGGTTAGGAGTGCCGAGGGTTTGGCATTCCATCGATCCCATATGCAATTAAGGGGGTTTTGATGTTCCTCTAACTAACTAGGGTTTAGGTTGATCAACAATGCATGTTTGTATTTTTAAAGTGTAGATCTCACTTTTCTGAACATTTTGATATATTATTCATATTTTTCTGATTAAATATGAATTAGTTATGAATTTTATAAGGTTAAAACACTTTCTGCCTTATTTAAAACATTTCTGAAAATAATAAAGCCTTTGTGACGTTAGCCTGACGTCATCTACACAGGTTAAAACTTTTATTACCGCACAATATTATACCCACAAACACTGATGAGTGGGACCTGTGCCACGTCGGATTTCCACCATGGCGAAGGATGAAAGGCGCCGGCGTCAGCACCACGTCAACCACGTGGCATCCACGCGACGCCATGGGGGGGGGGCACGTCTGCCTCCACGTCGGACTCGCTGGCGGGAGCTACAAGCGGTCGTCACTGGCGGCATTCCCGGTGGTTCTAGGAAGCGCGGCCAGGCGCGTTCGAACTGCACGAGTGACGCAAAACCTAAGCACCTAAGGCCGCTACCTATTGGTCGCCGGGGCACGCTGCTCGATGGTTGCCTGCGGCAGTGAGCAGCGGTGCTCGATTAGATGAGGCAACAGGCGATGCCAAGAAGCGCGAAGGGGATGGGGAGGTGCGCTGACCCTGAAGCTAACCGTGCGATCGTGGAGGCGAGAGGGAGGGCGGAACGACGGCGAGGTGAACGGCAGGGTTCGTCGGTGTCGGGGAAGACGACGTCGATGCTGGAGACTAGGAGCTTCCTAGCTCAATTCCTTCAGTGGAGATGAAGTTGGCGATGAGGCGGAGCTCAAGGCAAGGTCAGCAGGGCCTGGGGAAGACGGAGACGGCGGCTAGCCGTCGGCCATGGAGGCTAGGGTTTTGGCGATGCGGCGAGAGCCAGAGAGAGAGGAAGAGAGGGCGATCTGGGAGAGTGAGGACGAGGACAAGATGTCCACGGCTCAGGGGCGACCTTATCCCCTCCCTAAAGTGGCGGACGGGCGGGAATCACGACGCACAACATCGACGACGACGGCGGCTCCAGCGAGCTGCTTCCAGCTGGGAAACCGGAAAACCAACCCGCAGTCCAAACAGAACTCTCCAGGGACTGGGTTTTACAAGAAAACCCCCGGGTTTTAATAAAACCTGAACTTTTATTATAAAAAGCCCTTTTAAAAGATTTTTAAGTCTTTTAAATTAGAGAAGAAAATAGGGACCCTTTGGTAAATACTAGAGCACCCCAAAATTTGAATTTGGGCACAGTTTGAAACCATTTGTAAAGAAACTAAGGCTTTTGCACTTGCATTTGTTCATACATATAGCTCACATGCACATATTTTATTGATTTGAACACATGCATGCAATTGTTGAGTAATAATTACAAATAACACAAACTTGGGTTGTTACAGCTCTACCCCCCTTACAAGAATCTCGTCCCGAGATTCCTAGGTTTTAGAAAAGAATGCAGGGTACTCAGACCGAAGACGATCTTCTTGTTCCCAGGTTGCTTCATCCTCAGAATGATGAGACCACTGAACTTTCAGAAACTTGATGCTTTGACGATGTCTTGCGCTCGACTTTATCAAGGATACAAACAGGATACTCTCGATAAGTCAGATCCTCTTGAAGGTCAAGCGTTTGGTGATCAACACCACGGACATGATCTTTGAAGTAACGCTTCAGTTGAGACACATGAAAAACATCATGCACCT
This sequence comes from Avena insularis, assembly GCA_023614405.1. NCBI lineage: Eukaryota > Viridiplantae > Streptophyta > Magnoliopsida > Poales > Poaceae > Avena > Avena insularis. Next base: position 424,557,845 of record CM042696.1, read on the forward strand.
CATGGAAATTTGCAGGCAACTCCAATTGATATGCAAGCTTACCACACTTGGAAAGGACACGGAAAGGACCAACATAACAAGGAGCCAGTTTGCCCTTGATACCAAAGCGATGGACACCCTTTAACGGAGTGACTCGGAGATAAGCTTGATCACCAACTTCATATTCAACATGTTGATGGTGACGATCATAATAGCTCTTCTAATGATACCGAGCAGTTTTCAAACGATCTCGTATAACACGAACTTGGTCTTCTTCTTCCTTGATCATATCCGGTCCAAAGAACTTTCTTTCGCCGGTTTCAGACCAATTCAAAGGAGTAAGACATGTTCTTCCATATAATAACTAGAAAGGTGCCATGTCTATGCTGCACTGATAACTGCTGTTGTAGGAGAATTCAGCAAAAGCTAGGCATTTCTCCCAGTTCTTACCAAAAGATATGACACATGCTCTAAGCATGTCTTCAAGGATCGGATTCACCCTTTCAGTTTGACCATCGCTGCTAGGATGATAAGCTGTACTGAAGGATATGCTAGTTCCCATAGCAGTCTGGAAACTATTCCAAAACCTTGAAGTGAGCAAACTTCCGTGATCAGATACTATCTTCTTAGGAACTCCATGAAGAACGACGATCAGGGATATGTAAAGATCAGCCAAAGAACTAGCTCGGATAGTTTCTGGAACAGGGAGGTAATGAGCAACCTTGGACAAATAATCGACAATTAACCATATGGCGTCATTTCCCTTTTGAGTTTTCGGAAGACCAGTGATGAAATCCATATCAACTTCATCCCATTTCCACTCAGGAATACGGTGTGGTTGTAGCAGACCAGCGGGTCTTTGGTGTTCAGCCTTGACGCGATGACAAACGTCACATTTAGCAACAAAATGAGCGATATCTTGCTTCATACCAGACCACCAGAATCTTTGACGGAGATCTCGATACATCTTGGTACCTCTAGGGTGAATGGAGAGAGGTGATTCATGAGCCTCTTTAAGAATTAAACCCCTCAACTTTGTTCTCTTCGGCACCACTAGACGGTTACTGAAATAGACAATACCTTGATCATCAGTAGAGAAACATTTTGCAACTCCCTTAGCCATGTTCTCTTTGATCTCAACAACTTCAGAATCATTCTTTTGGGAAAGCTTGATTTCATCCTCTATAGAAGACTTCATATCAAGAGTAGAAAGGAATCCATGAGGAACTACTTCAAGATTCAGTCGAGAAAATTCCTCGTGAAGAGAAGGTTGAGATTGTTTAATCAACAGATTATTGCAGTAGAATTTCCGACTTAACGGATCAGCAACGACATTGGCTTTACCGGGTTGATAGTTGAGACCCAAATCATAATCTTTGATGAGTTCCAACCATCTTCTTTGCTTGAGATTCAGATCAGGTTGTGTAAAAAAGATACTTTAGACTCTGATGATCCGAGTAAAACTCACAACGACTACCGATGAGGTAATGTCGCCATTGCTTAAGAGCATGAACAACAGCTGAAAGCTCGAGATCATGAGTTGGATAGTTGTTCTCGTGTGGTTTTAGCTATCGGGAGGCATAAGCCAGCACATGACCATCTTGCATCAACACACACCGGAGACCTTGGTGGGATGCATCACAGAAGATGACAAACTCTTTACTGGTGTCTGGAAGAACTAGCACCGGAGCAGTTGTTAATTTGGTTTTCAAAACCTGGAAGCTTTCTTCAGCCTTATTAGACCATTCAAACTTCTTATCCTTCTTAAGAAGATCAGTCATTGGCTTGGAAATCTTGGAAAAGTTCTTGATGAATCGACAGTAGTATCCCGCCATCCCAAGGAAACTTCGAACATCCTTAACAGATTTAGGGGATTCCTAGTCAAGAATGGATTGAATCTTGTCCGGAATAATAGCAACCCCTTCGGCAGAAACAACATGACCAAGGAATATGAGTTCTTGTATCCAAAACTCACATTTGGAGAACTTTGCGTAGATACGATGTTCTCGAAGTTTTGTCAAGACCAAACGCAGATTATCAGCGTGTCCTTCTTTAGTCTTGGAATAGACCAGAATATCGTTGATGTAGACCACAACGAACTTGTTGAGATACCCCATGAAGACAGAGTTCATAAGCCGCATAAAAGTGACTGGAGCATTGGTAAGACCAAAGGACATGAAAGTGTACTCGTAAAGACCATAACGAGTGGTGAAAGTAGTATTTGGAATTTCGTCCTTTCGGATCTTGATTTGGTGATACCCTGACCTCAAATCCATTTTGGAAAAGATGGTGGCACCACTTAACTGATCAAAAAGATTGTTGATCCTAGGGAGAGGATACTTGTTCTTGATAGCCACTGCATTGAGTGGGTAATAATCCACAACCAGTCGCGGTATATTGGTATCCCGCTTCTTAACAAAGATGGTAGGACATCCCCAAGAAGATGTGCTAGGCTGGATGTGCCCTTTTACCTCCAACTCCTCTAATTGCTTCTTCAACTCAACTAACTCATGAGGGGGCATATGGTAGGGTCTCTTGGAAACAGGTGCAGTTCCAAGGACCAACTCTATGACAAACTCCACACTTCAATCAGGTGGCATGCCAAGCAACTCTTCAGGAAAGATATCCGGGAATTCACATACCATGGAAACATCTTGAATCTCTAACGGAGGTTGAACTTCAAGAGCATACAACTCCGCTTGAGGAATAGAAATAGCTAAAGGAGATAGTAACCTTTAACATCCTAGCATTAGAGCTTCGAAATAAGCTGAACACAGGTGTGTGCATTGCATTCATGCATAGAAAATCCGGGTAATTTTCGCGCTTTTAAATAAAACTTGTCAAAGAGATTGAAGCTTCTCTTAACTTGGTGGAACTGAAGTAGATCATCAAGTTGACTGCGATAAGTTTCAATATGACCTTTGCTAAAACCTTATCTTTGGGTAATATAATTTGATCTAAGGGTAGTTCAAATGTAATAAAACTAAGTCACAACACACTACTTAATAATGAGTACTAGATCTTCTAGAGATCATTACATGGTATTCCATACCAGAACTCAAGGATGAATACTTAATATTCTAAAGATAATATCAAGGTATTATCTACCACAAACCTTGAATAGCAAAGTAAGTATATAACTTAAGTAAAGAAACTCTATAACTAAACCTTGATATACTTGCTTGCCGTAGTTATTCCTACCATGAGAATCATGGTAGTTTCTAAACACTAACTCTTATTACAAATAGAGTAGAAATGTAAGACAAGCCAAGACCATCCAACATATACTCCTAATATGATATTAAGAGGTGACATTCCTATTTAACCAAGTCTTAGTGTCAGTTGATCATCAATGTTGAGTAACCAATTCCTGACCTAGAACTTATTTACCTATTATATTAATCTTTCAAAGACCTTAAGTTAATTAATAAGAAGGAGGAACTAGTTATGGTTGAGTGTACCATCATCAATGGACTGTGATCCTTAGTGGAGACCAAACCATTTGATGTTGGAGGAGTTAACTCACTTATGAGTTAACTAGAAGCAGTATTTAAACCCAAGAAGAAACTAGTGATCATGGAGCTATAAGGAAGCTAGTAGTATTAGAGTATCCAATGATAATATTGTTAAGCCAAGTGGGCATAAACTTAAAGTAAGTTTTCTTAACAAGATGAGCCTATAGAGACACTAGTACAAATCTAGTACTTAGTGTTTGTAGATCTTGATCAGACAGTTAGAAGCCTAAGCTTTGTTTGATCAAATGATGGTGGTCATTATTCTCAAGTCACTTGAGAATAGATGACTAGGTGTTGAAGAAGAGTTGTGGGTATACCAAATTAGGAAAGGCCTAGTAAGCTGAATCATCTAGCTTGATCATAAGAAGTCAAGCTAGAGTATAATAAAGTATATAACATAAGTTGTAGGAGTAGTTGGAAGTATAATAGGTTAACCAAGGTAATACAAGAACAAACTTGTAGTGTGGAGAGTAGTACCATACCTATTTCAGAGGATTGATATCTGATAACCCACAAGTATAGGGGATCGTGTGTAGCCTTTTTGATAAGTAAGAGTGTCGAACCCAACAAGGACCTAAAGGTAGGATAAATATTCTTTGAAGTTCTATCAACCACTGATACAACTCTACGCATACTAAACGTTTGCATTATCTAGGAAATAAAACTAGAGCAACAATACGAGTAATAGAGATAGCTTTGCATGATAATAAATAACAAGAAAGTAAAGCTAGTTGCTGCAGCAATAAAATACACTAAACTAACATAACCATGAGTGTGTAATAGTGGTGGTAATTGTGGTGGCTTTGTCTAAGTTTAAATAGCGAATAGATCGGGTTCATTGTCTTCGATGCAGTTTTCTATGTGAGAGAGGCTAAATATACATGCGCTTCACTACTTGGAATTACATGTACTATATGATTGGATTGTTAGCAAACATCCGTAAGTACTAATCAATGCATTAAGGTTTCCCTAACCATAGCCTTAAGTTTAATGGTCCTCTTACTCCCATACGTGCAACGTTCCGGTTCGCGTCCTTAGGTTTCTGTCACTCCGGTAGAACTTCCCCCTTCCTCTTACACATACTACAAACCCTGTGATGTTTAATCCATACGCGCACAAATATAATGGACACCAAAGGACTGTTTCATATCAACATACAACTCTAATGAACCCAAGACGTTCAACCATTCAATCTAAGAAAAAAAGAAACTATGCAAACATGACATAGATCATAGGATTATAACTTATAGCATCAAACACCATATTTACATAGGACAGTACAGAGGTGTGTGGGAGGATGAACCACTGCATACTAGGATGATTAGATGATGGATATGGTGGTGAAGATGGTGAAGAGGGCGGCGGCGGCGGCGCGGGGACTCCTTCCCCGCCGCCGGTATCATGGGGGAGCACCGCCCCTTAGCCCCCATTCTTTCATGGCTTCTTGGGAGACCTCCCCCATGGAGATGGGATCCATGGGGGAGGCAAAAACATGGCTTTGATGGCTGCAAATTCGTGAGTGAAGATGCCCTGGGCGAATTAGGTTTCCTCCCTTCATATAGCTTCTCGGATTCCCGTCACCCCATCTTGGGGCTACAGTAAATCAGGCCTAAAAGGCCCGTCCGAACTCATAATTAGCTAAATTTGATGTCCAGAGCGTTTGTCGTGAAATTTGCAACAACGTTGTAGTTGAAGAGTTTTCCGTTTGACGCCTTCTTCGACTCGAAACGTAACCATCTTCAAAAAGAGTTATGAGACAGATTTCTGGAAAAAATCCCAATTTGACTCCAACAAGGTTTCCACTTGTATTCTTGGTAATTCCTACACATCAAAGTGTAAAACAAGAACATTGTGCACTTTTACAACTATTAGTAGGTTAGTCCAAATAAATCATAAACTTTATACAAAAAGAAGTGTCAAAAGCATATTATTAGCATAAAACCATCAAAAATTATAGATACGTTATGGACGTATCAACATCACATAGGATATAAAGAGAACTATAATATTGCAAGCCTTGGAAGTAGTTGCAAGATGGATTTAAGGAAGTTAATAGATGGAGTAGTAGTAGTTACATTGATAGGTGCATCAATGGTAGTTAATTAAGATGAGTTATATACTAGGAGTAAGGATGGAGTATTGTTGGAGTGGCATGACCATGTCATCATATGATGATGGATATGGTGGAGTCAGACGATTGTCTTATTCAGGAAGATGTGATCTTTGTGAATAAGATAAGAGAGATATGTAGAGTATATTTAGGAAAGGTATTCCTTATCTAAAGATAACCTTAGAGAGGTATTAAGGTAAGGATTCTTTAGAAGCCTTAACCAAGATCATATTAACCATGGCAAGAACCATGTCTACCTCTTTGTTCTAAACTCTTGAATGAAGAGGGTAGTTAAACCAATTCCTAGTTTTAGGCAGCCAATGGATAGTAGCTCTTAGTCAAATGAAATGTCTAAGAGATAAGTAGAATATCAGATAAGTGTTTATGGATGAAAGCCTTCTTTGCTTTATTATCATAAACCTAATAGAAACCTAGTTTTATAAACTAGCAAGATCACCTTAGGAAGAAATCTCAATAGCTCACTCTAAGATGATTGGATTGTTAGCAAACATCCGCAAGTACTAATCAATGCATTAAGGTTTCCCCAACCATAGCCTTAAGTTTAATGGTCCTCTTACTCCCATACATGCAACGTTCCGGTTCGTGTCCTCAGGTTTCTGTCACTCCGGCAAAACTTCCCCCTTCCTCTTACACATACTACAAACCCTATGATGTTTAATCCATATGCGCACAAATATAATGGACACCAAAGGACTATAACATATCAACATACAACTCTAATGAACCAAAGACGTTCAACCATTCAATCTAAGAACAAAGAAACTACGCAAACATGACATAGATCATAGGATTATAACTTATAGCATCAAACACCATGTTTACATAGGACGGTACAGAGGTGTGTGGGAGGATGAACCACTGCATACTAGGAGGATTAGGTGATGGAGATGGCGGTGAAGATGGTGAAGAGGCGGCGGCATGACGCTGGGACTCCTTCCCCGCCGCCGGTATCATGGGGGAGCACCGCCCCTTAGCCCCCATTCCTTCATGGCTTCTTGGGAGACCTCCCCCATGGAGATGGAATCCATGGGGGAGGGAAAAATGTGGCTTTGGTGGCTGCAAATTCGTGTTTGGAGATGCCTGGGCGAATTAGGTTCCTCCCTTTATATAGCTTCTCGGATTCCCGCCACCCCATCTTGGGCTGCAGTAAATCAGGCCTAAAAGGCCCGTTTGGACTCGGAATCAGCTAAAATTTATGTGCAGAACATGTGCCGCGAAATTTCCAACGACTTTGTCGTTGAAGATTTTTCCGTTTGACGCCCTCTTCGACCCGAAACGTGACCATCTTTAAAAAGAGTTCTGAGACAGATTTCTGGAAAAATCACAATTTGACTCCAATAAGGTTTCCACTTGTATTCTTGGTAATTCCTACACATCAAAGTGTAAAACAAGAATATTGTGCACTTTTACAACTATTAGTAGGTTAGTCCAAATATTGTGACCATCTTTAAAAAGAGTTCTGAGACAGATTTCTGGAAAAATCCCAATTTGACTCCAATAAGGTTTCCACTTGTATTCTTGGTAATTCCTACACATCAAAGTGTAAAATAAGAATATTATGCACTTTTACAACTATTAGTAGGTTAGTCCAAATAAATCATAAACTTTATACAAAAAGGAGTGTCAAAAGCATATTATTAGCATAAAACCATCAAAAATTATAGATACATTATGGACGTATCAACATCTCCAAGCTTAGTTCCTGCTCGTCCTTGAGTAGGTAAACGATCAAAACAATATAATTTTTGAGGTGACATGCAGACAACACAATCTTGATCATCATTATTGTAAAAGCATTGATAGCTGGGATTAAGGTACTCTAAACATGAATCATGAAAGATAGAGTTCTAACAATAAGACATAGCAACTATGTTATAACATGAAAAGGCACAAACAAAAGATTCATGAATAAAAATGCTTTGCAAGACGTTTGTTTGTTTCACATAAAGAAAGCATAATGAGAATGGTACTCAGCTTGTCCCTCATAGAGTAGCAAAACATAAATGCATATGACACCTTCAAAGTTCATAAGGGTGACTACATACAAATAGTTTAGGAACAAGCAATATCAAAGTTATGCATCAATCAACAAGTCTTGGGACAATGCACATAGAACTAAAAATGACAACTATGCTCTCTTAATTGGTGCATAAAGATAGAAGGTGGAGACTCAATATAAAAGTGGAAGAAAGACCTTCATAGAAGGAAGCAGGGATTCAAGTCTCATAAAGTGCTTCTAAAAATTATGGTACTTATTAGCTTTCAGCTCTCATTGCCCCTATCATAAGAATCTTGAAGTGATTAAGGTTAAAGTGAACAAACTATGGAGTATATGCTTGACAAAGTATAAGTTGGAAATCTCATGTCCCTTGAATACGAGGGCCGCTCCTCATGCTACTAAAGTTTAGTTACCGGTAAGTTCTTGTCATAGTAAGTACATGTGTATCATAGAGAACTGCCTATCAAAATGACAAGGCGAGCAGACAACGAGCATCTCAGCAATCTTCTTATTTACCGTGGGAAAATGGTGCTTTTTTCTCTCTTTCCTCTTTTCTCATCTCTTTATTTTTCTTTTTTATCAATCTCTATCTCTTTTTTATAAGAAGAATGCTTCATAGATTGCTCATTATGGTTATACTGCAGGTTTCCACCATGATTAGGCATGGATTAGATCGGCGGCAAAGTTGTTTCTCTAACACACATACATAACTCCATGGACTTACAATCTCCCCTTTCATTTCACACCGACGACATCCATAGACAAAAGAGCATGATATCAACTAGGTACAATGTACAAGTGCAATGTTGAAAGCGTTCCCCATGACAACATGGTTCTGCTAATCCCCAACATATAAGTGCAAGCATATACAACATAGATGACACAATGATTCAAGTTTATTAGGTGCAAGAAAAGTAAAGTGTGCCATCAAGTTTGTGAGAGCTTTAATCACCAGTTTTCTCATAACAAGTTTAATTCGGAAGGTAGATAAAAGCATGAATATACTTGGAATAGCAAATGCTAATAGGTAGGTATGGTGGACTCTTTGGGATAACTTGGTTTTATTTAGAGTTGGATGCATGAGTGGAACTCATACTTGGTTATGGAGGCTAGCAAAAGACTGGGAGCAACCAACTAAAAGAGCAATAATGGCCATAATCATGCAAAGCGACAAAACATCATTAATTAAAGCATAAAGTGATATTACAAGTCGAAAACTAAAGCATCATAAAGGCTATGGTGACTTGGGATAGTCATAACATGGTGTGAGCATGCGCCAAGTCAACCCAAATAAAGCATCAAAAGAGAATAACACAATACTATGGTTTAATATGCTAAAACAACACATGATTCTTTTAAGGCACATTAAGCGAACTCAATTATTTATAACATGTCATGCTATAGCAAAAATCACTAAGCATAAATCCAAAACAATATCAATCATGACATGACAAAGCATAGGCCACCGTAAAAAAGAGCTCCTTTTACCACTTAAGCATGAACTTTTCCTACTTTTTTCCAATCCAAACCACACTTATTTGAAAACTAATGTATGAAAGAGGGGGTCCAACCAATTTATTCAAGAAAAATAAGCAAACCAAGTAAATTAAAACCAAAAACGAAAATGAAGACGCTCCAAAAACAACACAATTGTGCATGAAACAATAAAAATAAAGTGTTTGGAAGAACCTGAGATTTTTATTGATGAAGAAGGGGATGCCTTGAGCATCCCCAAACTTTGACGCTTGTACTTCTTAGATATTTCTTGGGGTGACACGGGGTGGCATCCCCAAGCTTGAGCTTTGGTCCATTCTTCATCTCATTATATCATTCTTTCCATAACACCTGAAATTTTCCCTTCATACAAAACTTCACATAATCTTCATTACCAACATTAGTGTACTCAAGATAATAAGTCTTTGGGTTCAGTTTCAACACCAATAAAACTTCCATTAAAACACAAGCTACTGTAGCACTTCCCTTAAAAAGCTCAATTCCCCAAAAAAGGAATCAACAAGAAGCAAATGCAAATAATGGCAGAAATCTGTCAAAACAGACCAGCAGATAGAAACCAATTTTTTTGAAGATCTTCTGTTGCTCAAATCGAAAAGTGTTGAACTAACGAAAGTTGGATAACAACCTGGGGAAGAAGCACAAAAAATTACAGCTCAAATCGACATACAGAGATTTAGCCGAATTTTTACAGCGAAGCAAAAAAATCTGTTTCGGGACAACAACTTTCCCAATTATTACTTCTCTCTCATTAGAGGTTACTCTTGGCACAAAAAGAAAAAAAAGATAATGAGAGGTTATTACTGAAGTAATAACTTCCAAGACTCAACTAAAACTTTTGGGTTATCTCCCAATAAGTACTTTTTCTTTAATGTCTTTAAGTTAGGCATAGGATCAAGATTCAAGTATTTTCGAATGAATAAGCATTAAGATCAATACTAGAAATATCTTTCTTTTTCAAGACTTAATGCATTCCTACAAGTTTTTAACTGAAAAGCTTCCATGGAAAGATTTGTTTTGGTTTCATAGGCATGAACACAAGTGTTCAAGGTCGACCCCCACTTAACCATTACTCATCTTTCCAATCACTTTTCTTTTTTAAAACGTTTTTAGGTAACAAGTACAACTAATTTTTTTTGTAATTCGCATTCCCTATCCATACTAAGATAGAGAACAACTTCAAACTGAAAGTAAAACCTACTTAGAGATAAAGAATACAAGTGCGCACAAGAATATTCACCCACACGCTATTGCTCCGCGGCAATGGTGCCAAAAAAGGTCTTAATAACCCACAAGTATAGGGGATCGTGTGTAGCCTTTTCAATCAGTAAGAGTGTCGAACACAACAAGGAGCTAAAGGTAGGATAAATATTCTCTCAAGTTCTATAAACCACTAATACAACTCTACGCACACTAAACGTTTGCATTATCTAAGAAATAAAACTAGAGCAATAATACGAGTAATAGAGATAGCTTTGCATGATAATAAATAACAAGAAAGTAAAGCTAGTTGCTGCAACAATAAAATACACTAAACTAACAGAACCATGAGTGTGTAATAGTGGTGGTAATTGTGGTGGCTTTGTCCAAGTTTAAATAGCGAATAGATCGGGTTCATTGTCTTTGATGCAGTTTTCTATGTGGGAGAGGGTAAATATACATGCGCTTCACTACTTGGAATTACATGTACTATATGATTGGATTGTTAGCAAACATCCGTAAGTACTAATCAATGCATTAAGGTTTCCCTAACCATAGCCTTAAGTTTAATGGTCCTCTTACTCCCATACGTGCAACGTTCCGGTTCGCGTCCTTAGGTTTCTGTCACTCCGGTAGAACTTCCCCCTTCCTCTTACACATACTACAAACCCTGTGATGTTTAATCCATACGCGCACAAATATAATGGACACCAAAGGACTGTTTCATATCAACATACAACTCTAATGAACCCAAGACGTTCAACCATTCAATCTAAGAAAAAAAGAAACTATGCAAACATGACATAGATCATAGGATTATAACTTATAGCATCAAACACCATATTTACATAGGACAGTACAGAGGTGTGTGGGAGGATGAACCACTGCATACTAGGATGATTAGATGATGGATATGGTGGTGAAGATGGTGAAGAGGGCGGCGGCGGCGGCGGCGCGGGGACTCCTTCCCCGCCGCCGGTATCATGGGGGAGCACCGCCCCTTAGCCCCCATTCTTTCATGGCTTCTTGGGAGACCTCCCCCATGGAGATGGGATCCATGGGGGAGGCAAAACATGGCTTTGATGGCTGCAAATTCGTGAGTGAAGATGCCACAGGAATTAGGTTTCCTCCCTTCATATAGCTTCTCGGATTCCCGTCACCCCATCTTGGGGCTACAGTAAATCAGGCCTAAAAGGCCCGTCCGAACTCATAATTAGCTAAATTTGATGTCCAGAGCGTTTGTCGTGAAATTTGCAACAACGTTGTAGTTGAAGAGTTTTCCGTTTGACGCCTTCTTCGACTCGAAACGTAACCATCTTCAAAAAGAGTTATGAGACAGATTTCTGGAAAAAATCCCAATTTGACTCCAACAAGGTTTCCACTTGTATTCTTGGTAATTCCTACACATCAAAGTGTAAAACAAGAACATTGTGCACTTTTACAACTATTAGTAGGTTAGTCCAAATAAATCATAAACTTTATACAAAAAGAAGTGTCAAAAGCATATTATTAGCATAAAACCATCAAAAATTATAGATACGTTATGGACGTATCAACATCACATAGGATATAAAGAGAACTATAATATTGCAAGCCTTGGAAGTAGTTGCAAGATGGATTTAAGGAAGTTAATAGATGGAGTAGTAGTAGTTACATTGATAGGTGCATCAATGGTAGTTAATTAAGATGAGTTATATACTAGGAGTAAGGATGGAGTATTGTTGGAGTGGCATGACCATGTCATCATATGATGATGGATATGGTGGAGTCAGACGATTGTCTTATTCAGGAAGATGTGATCTTTGTGAATAAGATAAGAGAGATATGTAGAGTATATTTAGGAAAGGTATTCCTTATCTAAAGATAACCTTAGAGAGGTATTAAGGTAAGGATTCTTTAGAAGCCTTAACCAAGATCATATTAACCATGGCAAGAACCATGTCTACCTCTTTGTTCTAAACTCTTGAATGAAGAGGGTAGTTAAACCAATTCCTAGTTTTAGGCAGCCAATGGATAGTAGCTCTTAGTCAAATGAAATGTCTAAGAGATAAGTAGAATATCAGATAAGTGTTTATGGATGAAAGCCTTCTTTGCTTTATTATCATAAACCTAATAGAAACCTAGTTTTATAAACTAGCAAGATCACCTTAGGAAGAAATCTCAATAGCTCACTCTAAGATGAGTTATTATCCCTTGTACCAATTTATAGTTTTTAAACCCTATCTTCTATGCAAGTTATAACAAAATATACGCTTTGATATCACCTAAGCTCATGGGAATACTAGTAACCATATTAATTTCTCAGAACTTTATGTATCATATAATAATGAAGGGTCACCATATAAAAGTTTCCTTAAAACTATAAAGTTAATGAGAACCAAGTTTATGAATGAGTAGTAATAAATTATTTTATAAGTTATGGTTTATTATGCAAATTAAATTCATAACAAATGTGCTTACAAATTATTAAAAGGAAAAGGACCTATATAAAGAGAATAAAGAAACTATAACATTATATAATAAAAGTTCACAAAATTATACTAATACATTATATTAGTGGTAATATAAATCATTTCTATAAGATTTTCCTATAGGGGGTAAACCCTAAAACCCTAAATCATATTTACTTTATTAAATAAAAGAACCTTGTATATAATAACATATTTTGTATACACAACAAGAAATATAGAGAAATTGGTTATAATTAACCTCTATCATAATATCCATGTCCTATAAAATTCTGGATATTTAAACCTTGAAGAAACTCCAACTTGAAATGAATTTATATATAGAAAAGAAAACAGATAATAGAAACTAGATAAAGAAAAGAAAAAGAGATAAGCGAGACAAACCGGTACGTTGGCTGCCGCCCACGGCCCAACGTACCGCTTTGTCTCGCTTATCTCCGTCGTCCACCTCACAGGCGGCGGCCAAAGCACCTCGCTAGCGGGAGCACCGCCGTCATCTGCACCAAGATTCTCTCCATCATCGCTGGGAGGGATAAGAACACCACCTCGATGCCCTTTCGTCCTCATCTTCTCATTCTCTCGCTTGCACTCTCTCTTTTCCTCTATGTTCCGTATGGGCAGAAACCCTAGCTGGCTGGAGCCAACCACCGTCGTCGGTAGAGGTCGTCGCAGAGACTGTGGAGTGGTCGAGAAGAAGCGCCATCACGCGTAGATCATCCGAGAAGAATGCAACGCCAAGGGTAGCTCGGAGATGATTGAATTTTGATGTTCCCTTCCGTCGTGGTTCGTCGGAAATTTCGTCGTATAGCACTCCTCCGACCGCGCCTATCCTCACTGGCACCACCACTGCAATCTAGGTGAGCTATCGGTGCTCATGCATTGCTCAATCCTCCTCCTCTTTCTCTAGGTTGCTCTACTGTCGTTTACATGTCACTGCCGCTGCTGTTCACCGTCACAATGGCTACTACGGCGATCATTTGCTAGCGGCGTCGCCACCCCTAGGTCCGCCATCAACTCCTTGTTCCAACGCACCAACTCCTGTTGGTTCGCGCGCTCTCGATCGAGAGATCGATCAGCAACCTAGGGAGATCAACCACTGGTGACGTCAGCGTGACATCACGCTGATGTCATAATTAATTTTTTTAATATTTATTATTGTTATTTTCCTATAATTGATAAATACCTGAAATATGATGTGGCCAGTGGCCCACTTGTCTGTGATTCATGCTAAAATCAGTACCGGTGTAAAAAGTTCTAACCTGCTTATGTGTGTCATGCTGATGTCAGCATGACCTAATAATAGGATTTAATATTTTAAAATTCAATTAGAAAAAGAATAAAACTTGTAAATTTAATATCTTTTCTTCTATAATTCAGAAAAATCTATATAATATATCAAAATGCTTAGAAAAATAAAATCTACAATTCAACTTTATTATAAAATATTATTGTGTTAACTATTTAAATAATTATTATTTAATAAAGTTTTTCTAAGTAATAATACTTTGAAAATTCATATTGTAATATTGGTAAATGGGAAAAATATAAATAATACACTAAAATTCTTGGAAAAATAAGAACTATAGTGTAAAACTATAAACTTAAAATATTATATCACTTGAGTAATATTTATTATTTATTTAGTATTTATAAAGTGATTAAACTTATAAAAATCATACCTTATTATTTAAAAATCACAAAAATATTTATAATATACCTAAATGATCACAAAACTAAATTCTACACATCAAAAATGTCAAATCTCAGTTTTGAAGTAAAATAAAAGGTAAAGGTCTAATCAATCTTATTTTAATCCTTTTATTTTATTTTAATTCTTTGAAAATATATAAACCATTACTATCACCTTTAGCATTATTTGTTTAAAGTCTAAAAATGTAATAACAAGTTCAAATAATGTTTAATTGAAGTTAACATTAGTCTAACCATTTTAAGTTGTACTTACTAAAAGTACCATTTAGAATTAAGTAAATCTTTCTCTCCAAAAGTATTTTATCAATTATAAAATCATCAATATTTGGGTATTAATTCTTTTACAAGTTTGGGAATCCACTTTAAAAGCTAAACAAAGTCTTGAAGTATATAACCTAATGCCATTCCCATGTTTATAGAAATAAATATTAATTCTATAATAGGTAAGTGATTCTACTCACTTATAACTTTAATAAAACACAACCTCATTCAAGTAATAGTACTTAAATTCTAACTTTGCGGAATGTTAAGAAGTAACCATCTACAATGTGATGCCTTATCCAATACATGCAAATTTCCACCACTGATGCTATGATTGTTTAATGTAGTAATGTTTTCCTCTTTAATAATCTTCACTAATAAGAAACCCTTAAAGTGTTATCTTTAAGTTTGAATACTTTTTACTTTGTAAAAGTAATCTTTCCTCAAAAGTTATTCTTTTAAGAAACATTAAAAGTAATCCTTAAACACTTCTTTAAAAGCTCTAATGGATTCTTAATCCTGTTTAAGCAATATTTCAGATACCATACCATTTGAGTGTTTTAATATAGCATATTACTTGTTGTATTTACTTATTGTTTCACAAACACTCTCACAAGCCTTAACAAGAAGCACAAGTGTGAATCTGTTATAAAAGTGCAACACATTCTAAAGAACTCATTCCCAGTTTCCAAACCCTAGTTTAGATACGACTATTCCGGGAATTCGCATTTATTAAATTGCATTACATTACTTATGCATCGTTGCATTTTGCTTCTTTAAACATTAGTCCTTACCGGACCAATGATTCTATTTCCATATTTTGGATCTTCTATTGTCTTGAAGACCGTGAGTGCATAATCTTGCAATCACAAAAGGCAAGTTCACAACTTGCTCATGTCCTTTGATTATTTTCTATGCTTTTAACTCAACTGTGTCATCACCTGCATTTCAAAAAGGACAGAAAATACTATTTTCATAATAATCTAATTATGTATTATTTACAAAGTGGTAATAATCTATTGATACAGTTCTAGTGGTAAAGGAACATAATATCTAGGACTTAACAACCAATGTCACTAGTGATTCTAGCACCGTATATTACGCGTCAACCATGAGATTTGTAATGGGACAGAGAAGTCAGCTGTATCTTCTCCCTTTCGTATGCTGACGGACAACTTCTATTGGAGCCGTGATCCTACATATAGGCACGTGCAAGGGTGGGAACCGTCAATTCCCCGGTACTAGTTGTCGACTTTTGCTCTCATTAGGAGTGTAAACCGGCTTAGCCATTGTCCTAAGCTAGCAAAAGGGTGAGTATACGGGGTCACGGAGAGGGTAGCGATTGGCTTGGATCTTAAGTTGGGCCTCAAACCATGGAAGTTTGAATGGGGACATACTCCCAGCTGTGCAACAAAGCTTAAGATCTCTTGTGGGAAAATTGACGCACCTCTGTAGATTGTAAGAATTGTGACATGTTACTCCCTGTTCAGGGAAGGAGCTACGAACGCGGCAGGAAAGGAACCCCACGAAGGTTCTGGTCAACCTGTGATGGCTATCGGACATAGTTTTCAGAATAAAAGCAATCTTTGAATAAATGTTTACAAAAACCTGCATTGCCTACGACCTATGGTCTGTGGCTATAGAGATAGTGCATCATACACTCCTTTTTAGTGAACTTGCTGAGTACGCTCGTACTCAACCATACCTTCTTAAACCTTGCTAGGTAATAAGCCATTGAAGATGACGTCAACATCAATTTCTGCTCAAGAAACCATCATCGACAACTCAAGTCCTTCAATAAAGTCAATGAAGTCAACATATACATCAACTGAAGTGAAGATAAAGTGTCGGTTTAGATAGGAGTAGATTCTCTAGCCATAAAACCTATTTCTGTAGAGCATTGCAATAGCAGCAATGGAAAGCCAAATAGTTTAGATACTAGTCTTAGTTGTTAGATAGCTCTAAGTTATTATTTCTGGTTCTTCCTTGTCAGAAGTTCTTTCTCTCTCTTTAACCTAGAGTGTTCTCCGGATCTTTTGTAAAGAGTCGAGTTGTAATCTATAGTCATGCGTTGGACCTACTGTGTTTCTGTTGTACCACTCTGAGGGATGTAATACTAGTGAACGGTGTTTCGTTGGTGTTATGTCAACGACTATAGTGTACTACATCATGAAGTGGTATGCTGGGTCACCGCAGCTGGTATCAGAGCATATGCTTTGTCCTTAGGATTAAAACCCTTTTAGGAAGATCTATAGGTTGGATAGTGACTATAGGAGCCATCTTATCTAAACAAAAACTTGTGATGGCTATCAACTTGATGATAAATCTTGTCACACTTAAGTTGGATGTTTTTATCATCTTTCTTAAGGATTAGTTATATTTCTTCTCTAGAGAATTGCCATTTTAGTATTTATCTAAATAGGTATAACACCACTAAGATATCTTAAGTAAGATAAAATATCAAAGAAGATTATGATTAAGATTAGGATATCATGTGGAGTAGTATTAGTGATGGAGTCTATATTTAGAACCCCTGCGAAGTAGTAGAATCTTATCACTAGTTGATACTGCTATACAACATAAATTAGACCATTAGAGTATATATAAATACAATTGGAAGTAAATCATATGACATTCACTTGAGAATTCCGTATGATGGAGTAGAGTTATGTTAAGAATCATTAATAGTAAGTTAAGAAAAAGAGTCGTCATGGTGAGATTAGCTCTTTAATCATGATGACTAGTTAAATCTTAACAAGTTCATGGTGAGAATAGCTCCAAGATCATGATAAGCCTGTATTTATGACAAGTACTTAGTAAATAGTTGATACGTCCATTTTGCATCATTATTCTATATCATAATTCACTGGTATTCATTGATATATTTCATATTAAGAGATGATACTTATGTTATTTCATATGTTTTTGCATGGTTGATGACTTTTGGAGCATGGACCGCTGTAGTCAGGATTCTGATGGAAAAGGTGTTGTTTGGAGGCAAAATTTGCAAAGATCAGAAAATCCGGGAAAATATATGGAAAATCCTATTTTTCTAGAAGACGAAGGCTGCCAGAAGTGGGAGTGGAGATGGGCCACAGGGGGCCCACACCACCCCCAGGCGCGGGCCACCCTAGGTCGTGCCACCAGGTGGTGTGCCGCCCTGGCCCACCTCTGGCTCTCCCCTCTGTCTTATATATTCCTCCCGAAACCCTAAGACTCGGGAGCGACCACAGAAAGATTCCGCCGCCTCTGCGGGGCAGAAAACACCGAGAGAGAAAGATCTCTCCGCGCATGATTTCGCCAGGAAATTCCTTCCTAGAGAGGGGAGATCGTCACCATCAACACCACCATCAAGCTGGACTTCATCGGGATCATCATCATCATCACCACCATCATCACCATCAGCACCCTCATCACCATCTCCATATTTCTGTAACAATTGAGTTGAATCTTGCATAGTTCTTAGGGGAAACTTTCCTGGTGTTGATTACTCTTTGTAGTTGATGCTATTGAGTGAACCATTGAATTACTATTTATGTTCAGATTGTTATACATCATTATTCCATATCTGATCATGATCCATATGATGTATTGTGAGTAGTTCGTTTTGTTCTTGAGGACATGGGAGAAGTCATGTTGTTAGTAGTGGAATTGTGTTGAGAAAGATTCAATAGTTTGATATTTAAGTTGTGGTGTACTTCTTCTAGTGGTGTCATGTGAACGTCGACTACATGACACTTCACCTATATGGGCCTAGGGAATGCATTGTGTATTTGGCTACTAATCGTAGGGGTTGCCAGAGTGACAGAAACCTGAACCCCCATTAGGAAACCATTGCACAAGGGACGTAAGGGTCTTAGAGTTTAAAGCTATGGTTAGGTCTCTACCTTAATTACTTTCTTGTACTTACGGATGTTTGCAAGGGGTATAATCACAAGTATGTATTAGTCCTAGGAAGGTCGGTACATTAGCACAGGTTCACCCACACAGCACTTAGCAAGCTAAAGAAGATTAATCAACTATATGAAGCGAAAGCACTTGACAGTCTTCCCATGTGCCCTTGAGAACATTTGGTCATCTTAAGTAATACAACCGGCTTGTCCTTTGCTGCATAAAGGGTTGTGCCACTTGCTGCATTTATTCCTACTGTCTTTTATTTACTCATACTTCGTTTACTTGCTTTATCAAAAACCCCTTAAAATCCGTTTGCTAAGTATTTGTAGAGAATTCCTGATCCATACCACTAGCCAGCACCTTCTTCTCCTCGTTGGGTTCGACACTCTTACTTATCGAAAATACCGTGATACACCCCCTATACTTGTGGGTCATCAATAATCTGGTAATAATAGTAAGTAAAGAATAGTGTAGGTCTATGATAGAAGTCATAGATATTATAATATTACGATGATTGTTGGATTAAGGTAGCAACTACAATTTTGCTAGTAGTTTCGAGAGATCATGTGAGGATAGTTTACGATAGGATAGGAAATTTGGTAGTCTTTAGTAGTCCCGAAAGAAAGGTAAGAGGTTAGTTAGAACCGAAGTGAGACCACTTTGCTCAAAATTCTCATGTTGCAACTGAGAAATTTGGGTAAATAATGAGACAAAGAGTAGTTTAACCCTTAAGTGCTAAGTAACACAAAGTAAACCTATAATAGGAGGTGTCATATACTACACAGCTAAGCCTGAATTCTAGAGGTATCATACTCAACTACTATATTCCGAGATTAGAATGATGTGTGTTATATGTACCACATTTGGATTTCTTGGTTTTTCTTGCATCTTCTTGATTGATTAGATATGTGCATGAAGTTTGACTTGATGTGCAAATGCATGTTGCATCATCAAGTTATTACTTGATGTTATAGACCTAGATAGAAAAGGGAATTCGTGTAAGGGAGTGACGAGTTCAGAAGATCAAGAAGAAGACTTGCATGAAGAGTAAAGTCAAATATAAGGAGCATCAACACTATTTTGAAGGATGGATCAATCCCAACTTATTATTAGTTGGCAACAAGAAGAAATATTAGTGAAGAAAATGTGGAGCAACATAAAGGAATGAACTTAAGTTCACTCAAGATAGGTGATGTTATTTAGAAGCTAATAAAGTAGTTGTCCCAAAATCATGGAAGTAACATGAAAGGGAGCAAAGAAGAAGTTTTTGAATAAGGGTGGTATTCAAGCTCTGACAACTCAGAGAGAATGCCAGTACGAAGTAGACAACCGTAGGGTAATCCATATACCTAGGAGGATCCGCAACTGGTATTCGTAGTTGGTAACCGTAGGTGGTATCCTAGCGGTTTAGCTAATTAGGTCATCTTTGTGTAATCTAAAGAGTATAAAACTTGGCCTAAGTAAGTTAGACCTAAGGAAGTATGAAATGAAAGATCATCTTTCGAGACGCTTCATGAAATCAGGCTTACCAAAGTGAAAATGTCCAAAAGGTTAGAAGTAAGACAAATAACGTTGGAAGATTCAGTTCGGAGATCCACAAATGTGTGGGTGTACCGCAAGTTCTTTCGTGAAGCTTTATAGAGATAAAGTATAAGCTAGACAAAGACCAGTATCCTTACTATCGATTTGATGGATGCTATACATGCAAATTAGAGACCATTAGGAAACCCCAAGGGGGAGAGTAAACAATAAACACTAAAGTGTTGTTGTCTAACTTTCTGACTAAAGGTTGGAGAAGTACAAAATTATGGTGAGATTAAGCCTTCTCATAAGGTTATAAGAAATCATCTGTATAAGAGTACTCTCTAGAGTATGTCCGGATGAAAGATCGAAGGAGATGTAACTGCTTAACCCTAGTAGACTAGTTGTAGGGGGAAATAGCTAGTAAGTTGTCCTTAAGAAGGAGGAGAACTTACTAAAATAGTCTAGTGTAAAGTAGTAGGAAAGCCTGATTGGAATGGACTAAATGTGTCTCAAACCAATCCTAAGTAAAATTTGAAGACATAACTAGGGGATTGTAGTGCAAAGAATTTATACTACCTATATGAATCAACAGTTGTAAGTTACCAAGTATGAAGAGAATTCAAGGAAAAAGATCTAAATATGCGATACCACAATTATCCCCAACTATGATCACAATGGAATTTGAGAAATGGTGTGATCAATACAAGTCAACACCTCGTTCCGAAACATAAGAGAGTACGAACTTCGGGGACGAAGTTTATTTTAAGGGGGGGAGTCTGTAACATCCCAGCATTAGAGCTTAGAAATAAGCTGAACATAGGTGTGTGCATTTCATTCATGCATAGAAAATCCGCGTAATTTTCGCGCTTTTAAATAAAACTTGTCAAAGAGATTGAAGCTTCTCTTAACTTGGTGGAACTGAAGTAGATCATCAAGTTGACTATGATAAGTTTCAATATGACCTTTGCTAAAACCTTATCTTTGGGTAATATAATTTGATCTAGGGGTAGATCAAATGTAATAAAACTAAGTCACAACACACTTAATAAGGAGTACTAGATCTTCTAGAGATCATTACATGGTATTCCATACCACAACTCAAGGATGAATACTTAATATTCTAAAGATGATATCAATGTATTATGTACCACAAACCTTGAATAGCAAAGTAAGTATATAACTTAAGTAAAGAAACTCTATAACTAAACCTTGATATACTTGCTTGTCGTAGTTATTCCTACCATGAGAATCATGGTAGTTTCTAAACACTAACTCTTATTACAAATAGAGTAGGAATGGAAGACAAGTCAAGACCATCCAGCATATACTCCTAATATGATATTAAGAGGTGACATTCCTATTTAACCAAGTCTTAGTGTCAGTTGATCATCAATGTTGAGTAACCAATTCCTGACCTAGAACTATTTACCTATTATATTAATATTCCAAAGACCTTAAGTTAATTAATAAGAAGGAGGAACTAGTTATGGTTGAGTGTACCATCATCAATGGAATGTGATCCTTAGTGGAGACCAAACCATTTGATGTTGGAGGAGTTAACTCACTTATGAGTTAACTAGAAGCAGTATTTAAACCCAAGAAGAAACTAGTGATCATGGAGCTATAACGAAGCTAGTAGTATTAGAGTATCCAATGATAATCTTGTAAAGCCAAGTGGGCATAAACTTAAATTAAGTTTTCTTAACAAGATGAGCCTATAGAGACACTAGTACAAATCTAGTACTTAGTGTTTATAGATCTTGATTAGACAATTAGAAGCCTAAGCTTTGTTTGATCAAATGATGGTGGTCATTATTCTCATGTCACTTGATAATAGATGACTAGGTGTTGAAGAAGAGTTGTGGGTATACGAAATTAGGTAAGGCCTAGTAAGCTGAATCATCTAGATTGATCATGAGAAGTCAAGCTAGTGTATAATAAAGTATATAACATAAGTTGTAGGAGTAGTTGGAAGTATAATAGTTTAACCAAGGTAATACAAGAACAAACTTGTAGTGTGGAGAGTAGTACCATACCTATTTCAGAGGATTGATGTCACATAGGATATAGAGAGAACTATAATCTTGCAAGCCTTGGAAGTAGTTGCAATATGGATTTAAGGAAGTTAATAGATGGAGTAGTAGCAGCTACATTGATAGGTGCATCAATGGTACTTAATTAAGAGGAGTTATATACTAGGAGTAAGGATGGAGTATTGTTGGAGTGGCATGACCGTGTCATCATATGATGATGGATATGGTGGAGTCAGATGATTGTCTTATTCAGGAAGATGTGATCTTTGTGAATAAGATAAGAGAGATATATAGAGTATATTTAGGAAAGGAATTCCTTATCTAAAGATAACCTTAATGAGGTATTAAGGTAAGGATTCTTTAGAAGCCTTAACCAAGATCATATTAACCATGGCAAGAACCATGTCTACCTCTTTGTTCTAACCTGTTGAATGAAGAGGGTAGTTATACCAATTCCTAGTTTTAGGCAGCCAATGGATAGTAGATCTTAGTCAAATGAAATGTCTAAGAGATAAGTAGAATATCAGATGAGTGTTTATGAATGAAAGCCTTGTCTACTGTATTATCATAAACCCTAATAGAAACCTAGTTTTATAAACTAGCAAGATCACCTTAGGAAGGAATCTCAATAGCTCACTCTAAGATGAGTTATTATCCCTGCTACCAATTTATAGTTTTTAAACCCTAACTTCCATGCAAGTTATAACAAAATATACACTTTGATATCACCTAAGCTCATGGGAATAATAGTAACCATATTAATTTCTCAGAACTTTATGTATCATATAATAATGAAGGATCACCATATAAAAGTTTCCTTAAAACTATAAAGTTAATGAGAACCAAGTTTATGAATGAGTAGTAATAAATCCTTTTATAAGTTATGGTTTATTATGCAAATTAAATTCATAACAAAGGTCCTTACAAATTATTAAAAGGAAAAGGACCTATATAAAGAGAATAAAGAAACTATAACATTATATAATAAATGTTCACAAAATTATACTAATACATTATTTTAGTGGTAATATAAATCATTTCTATAAGATTTTCCTATAGGGGTAAACCCTAAAACCCTAAATGGTATTTAATTTATTAAATAAAAGAACCTTGTATATAATAACATATTTTGTATACACAACAAGAAATGTAGAGAAATTGGTTACAATTAACCTCTATCATAATATCCATGTCTTACAAAAATTCTGGATATTTAATCCTTGAAGAAATTCCAATTTGAAATGAATTTATATATAGAAAAGAAAACAGATAATAGAAACTAGATAAAGAAAAGAAAAAGAGATAAGCGAGACAAACCGGTACGTTGGGCTGGGCCGTGGCTGGACCGTAGCAAAGTGAGCGAGCAGTTCCGTAGGGCGCACATGGGCGCCAGCTAACGCAGAGAAATGGGCCATGGGCCGGCTCTAATGATTGCATTTTTTCTTTTCTTTATCTAGTTTCTGTGCATTTTTCTTCAAATTTATAAATTAAATTGGGACCTAATAATAGGATTTAATAATTTAAAATTCAATTAGAAAATGAATAAAACTTGTAAATTCAATATCTTTTCTTCTATAATTCAGAAAAATGTATATAATATATCAAAACGCTTAGAAAAATAAAATCTATAATTCAACTTTATTATAAAATATTATTGTGTTAACTATTTAAATAGTAATTATTTAATAAAGATTCTATAAGTAATAATACTTTGAAAATTCATATTGTAATATTGGTAAATGGGAATAATATACTAAAATTCTTGGAAAAATAAGAACTATAGTGTAAAACTATAAACTTAAAATATTATATCACTTAAGTAATATTTATTATTTATTTAGTATTATAAAGTGATTAAACTTATAAAAATCATACCTTATTATTTAAAAATCACAAAAATGTTTATAATATACCTAAATGATCACAAAAATAATTCTACACATCAAAAATGTCAAATCTCACTTTCGAAGTAAATAAAAGGTAAAGGTCTAATAAATCTTATTTGAACCCTTTTCTTTTATTTTAATTCTTTGAAAATATATAAACCATTACTATCACCTTTAGCATTATTTGTTTAAAGTCTAAAAATGTAATAACAAGTTCAAATAATGTTTAATAGAAGTTAACATCAATCTAACCATTTTAAGTTGTACTTACTAAAACTACCATTTAGAATTAAGTAAATCTTTCTCTCCAAAAGTATTTTATCAATTATAAAATCATCAATATTTGGGTATTAATTCTTTTACAAGTTTGGGAATCCACTTTAAAAGCTAAACAAAGTCTTTAAGTATATAACCAAATGCCATTCCCATGGTTATAGAAATAAATATTAATTCTATAATAGGTAAGTGATTCTACTCACTTATAACTTTAATAAAACACCACCTCATACAAGTAATAGTACTTAAATTATAACTTTGCGGAATGTTAAGAAGTAAACCATCTACAGTGTGATGCTTTATCCAATACTCCCTCCGTCCCAAAATGTAAGGCGCCTAAGCTTTAGCCAAAAGTCAACATATTCTATGTTTGACCAAGTTTATATGAAAAAATATGAATATCTACAATATCAAATGGACATTTTGAGAAACTATACATTCTGGTGAATCTATTGGTATTGTGAATGTTTATATTTTTATATATAAATTTGGTCAAACTTAAAATAAGTTGACTTTTGACTAAAGCTTAGACGCCTTACATTTTGGGATGGAGGGAGTACATGCAAATTTCCACCACTTATGCTATGATTGTTTAATGTAGTAATGTTCTCCTCTTTAATAATCTTCACTAATAAGAAAACCTTAAAGTGTTAGCTTTAAGTTTGAATACTTTTTACTTTGTAAAAGTAATCTTTCCTCAAAAGTTATTCTTTTAAGAAACATTAAAAGTAATCCTTAAACACTTCTTTAAAAGCTCTAATGGACTCTTAATCCTGTTTAAGCAATATTTCAGATACCATACCCATTTGAGTGTTTTAATATTGCATATTACTTGTTGTATTTACTTATTGTTTCACAAACACTCTCACAAGCCTTAATAAGAAGCACAAGTGTGAATCTGTTATAAAAGTGCAACACATTCTAAAGAACTCATTCCCAATTTCCAAACCGTAGTTTAGATACGACTATTCCGGGAATTCGCATTTATCAAATTGCATTACATTACTTATGCATCGTTGCATTTTGCTTCTTTAAACATTAGTCCTTACCGGACCAATGATGCTATTTCCGGATTTTGGATCTTCTATTGTCTTGAAGACTGTGAGTGCATAATCTTGCAATCACAAAAGGCAAGTTGTAACATCCCAAAACTTCAATCCAAGATTATCAAGATCTAAATCATCAAATTTGGGGTTAAAAAAAACTTTTTCAAATTAAAAATAAAAGCATTCATATGTGTGTGCATTTAAAATAGGAGTTGATTTGAAGTGCCTTGTTTAAGTGATCCAATGCTTGTAAAATGTTTCTTAGGTGATTTAAACATCATCTACATCATTCCCAAACTTTTCCTAAAGAAAATCAAATAAAAAAGAATTAAAAAGGAGGAATGGTCATTTTGGCCATTTTAATCCACTACACTACTTTGAGTGTTCCTAGCACTCATTTCCTAACAGAAACAATTCTTGATCTTTGCACCCCTTGCTAATACACATAATGAGGTACCAAGGACCACCTTTTGATCTGCTAAAAACATTATTTTACTTATTTTAAATGGCATTTGAAAATTGAATCTAATGCATATGCAAAGATCACCCCTATTTCAAAAACCATCTTTTTGAGCTGCGCTTTCAAAACCCTTGCAACCAGAGTCTACCTAGCAATAGTGGAGAACACCCAAAAATTTTGAAACCAAAATTCAAAAGTTTATTTCTTGCGGCCATTTCATCAAACACTTGGCAGGCAGGTTTAAACTCTAAATCCTAATTCACTATTCGGCACAGGGTTTTGGCCCCATTTGATCCCCATTTAATCCCTATGTCCCCTCTTGGTCTAACCAGGCCCTTAGCACCCCTCTCCCTTGTCCCTAGCCCCCATGCCATGCCAACCCGAGGACATGCTCGTCGGCCAAACCTTGCCCCGCTGCAGCAGACCACTCCCCCTTCCCTCTCCATGTCTAGAAGGTAGCCAGAAGCTCACCGCCACCCTCTGTCCCCTGCCCGAGCCGAGCCTCGCCATGGACCACCGAGGAAACCACGCGCCCAGTGCCACCGCACCATGTCGAGCACGTGCCAGAGCACCGCACCCGGCACGCGTGCACAGACCGCCGCTCGACCGCAGCCCGCGCCTACCGCTTCGCCACGACCGCAGACCACCAGTTTGCGAGTACTTAAAGAGTACTCATGGATTTTGTCCTTGGCTATTCTGATGGCCAGACTATGAAGGAGACTACCAAGATGATGGCCAGCAGGACGGCTATGATAACTAGGATTATCTGCCTTCGTCAGCATTGCCTATGCCCCTAAAGATGGACCCCACCGCTACGCTTATCTTTTATTTCCGCTGCTTGTTGTATTCAGACTGGATCATGAGATCCTTATTTGTGTAAGACCTTATGTATGGTTTGTAATGGATGATGTACTGTGATATCCAATCCGTTATGTCTCGCAAAAATGGTAATCCTGGGATTGCGAGGTATGGCATAACGGGCATCTGGGATTAAAAATCCGGGTGTTGACACAAGTTCACAACTTTCTCATGTCCTTTGATTATTTTATATGCTTGTAACTCAACTGTGTCATCACCTGCATTTCAAAAAGGACAGAAAATACTATTTTCATAATAATCTGATTATGGATTATTTACCAAGTGGTAATAATCTATTGATACAGTTTTAGTGGTAAAGGAACATAATATCTAGGACTTAACAACCAATGTCACCAGTGATTCTAGCACCGTATATTACGCGTCAACCATGAGATTAGGAACGGGATGGATAAGTCAGTTGTATCTTCTCCCTTTCATATGCTAACGGACAACTTTTATTCGAGCCATGATCCTACATCTAGGCACGTGCAAGGGTGGGAACCGTCAATTCCCCGAT
The DNA here is from genome assembly GCA_023614405.1 of Avena insularis. Lineage (NCBI taxonomy): Eukaryota > Viridiplantae > Streptophyta > Magnoliopsida > Poales > Poaceae > Avena > Avena insularis. The sequence continues at coordinate 424,585,114 of CM042696.1, forward strand.
ACTAGTTGTCGACTTTTGCTCTCGTCAGGAGTGTAAACCGGCTTAGCCGTTGTCCTGAGCTAGCAAAAGGGTGAGTATACGGGGTCACGGAGAGGGCAGCGATTGGCTTGGATCTTAAGTTGGGCCTCAAACCATGGAAGTTTGAATGGGGACATACTCCCAGCTGTGCAACAAAGCTTAAGGTCTCTTGTGGGAAAAGTGACGCACCTCTATAGAGTGTAAGAATTGTGACATGTTACTCTCTGTTCCGGGAAGGAGCTACGAACGCGGCAGGAAAGGAACCCCATGAAGGTTTTGGTCAACCCGTGAAGGCTGTCGGACATAGTTTTAAGAATAAAAGCAATCTTTGAAGAAATGTTTACAAAAACCTGTATTACCTACGACCTATGGTCTGTGGTTGTAGAGATAGTTCATCATACACTCCTATTTAGTGAACTTGCTGAGTACGCTCGTAGTCAACCGTACCTTGTTAACCCTTGCTAGGTTCTAAGCCACTGAAGACGACGTCAACATCAATTTCTGATCAAGAAACCATCATCGACAACTCAAGTCCTTCAATAAAGTCAATGAAGTCAACATATACATCAACTGAAGTGAAGATAAAGTGTCGGTTTAGATAGGAGTAGATTCTCTAGCCCTACAACCTATTTCTATAGAGCATTGCAATAGCAGCAATGGCAAGCCAAATAGTTTAGATACTAGTCTTAGTTGTTAGATAGCTCTAAGTTATTATTTCTGGTTCTTCCTTGTCAGAAGTTCTTTCTCTCTCTTCAACCTAGATTGTTCTCTGGATCTTTTGTAAAGAGTCGAGTTGTAATCTATAGTCATGTCTTGGACCTGCTGTGTTTCTGTTGTACCACTCAGAGGGATGTAATACTAGTGAATGGTGTTTCATTGGTGTTATGTCAACGACTATAGTGTACTACATCATGCAGTGGTATGCTGGGTCACCGCATGACCCTACGGTCCAATAAGTGACTATTATGCCAGCAGGACTAGTCAGAGTCACGGACTTGGTTGCACAGTCAATGACCGCTTGATATTGGGACAACCAGTCCATGCCCAAAATAACGTCAATATCAGTTGACTTGAGGGTAATAAGAGAAGTGGGGAACAACTGGGAGGCAATATTGATTAGGTTCCCATGACTAACCATGGTGGTTTGCCATCTATAACCAGGAGAATGAACCATCAAAGGTATGGATAACCCCTCAAAACTTATCCCATGCAATTCAGAAAAAACTTGCGACATGAATTAATGCGATGCTCCAGAATCAAACAAAACTTTAGCTGGAATGTGATTGATACGAAGCGTACCCATAATGGCACTTGGATCTTCCCGAGCCTCTTTAGCAGAGATATGGGTCATACAACTACTTCCAGCACCTTGAGGCTTGGTATACTTCTTTGGTGGTGCTCTCTCAGTGGCACTCTTTTGTAGACAGTCTCTTGCAAAGTGACCAGGCTGGCGACAATTGAAGCAGATAAGACCCGATGTTGTACCAGCAACATGATAGTTTGTCCCACCAACATTGCTTGAGATAGCATTCGGATGAGGAGCATATCCAAAAGACCTTGGGGTGTAAGGAGCATGTGGCACAACACTGTAAGGCACAAAGACACGATGCTTCTTATTGCTTGAACCAGCCTTGTTGGATCCTTCAAAAGAACGCTTACGAGTTTCCTCATACTCCACCTTTCCATGCTCTGCTTTCATTGCCTTGTTCACAAGAGATTGCAGATTCCCAAAATCCATCAGATGAAGATCACGACAAACATCAGGTTCCAGTCCCTTGCGGAACAGAGCTTGCTTCTTAGCATCAGTGGAAACTTCTTCAGGAGCATAGCATGGAAGACGATTGAAGCTGTGCTGGTAATCATACACAGAACCAATTCCTTGTTTCAGCTCGAGGAACTCCTCCCTCTTTTCATCCATTAGACCCTCTGAAATATGATAGGCTCGGAAGCCTTTAGTGAATTCTTGCCAAGTAATGATATGCTGAGCATCTTGCAGTGCCAAGAAATTTTCCCACCAGGAATTAGCTGCTCCCTCCAGATGGTAGGCGACAAAGGTTACCCTATCAGCTTCAGGAACATGACCAACCTGAAGTTTGCGCTCCATGGTGCAAAGCCAGTAGTCTGCATCAAGTGGCTCATTGGAATAGTTGTAGACTAGCAGAGTGAGACGTATGAAATCCTTGATACCAACTTGGTTGTTTGGGCGCTGGGTATTATGCTCAATCCTTTCAAGGAGTCTCATGTTGTCAGCACGGTAGGTATCATACATAGCCATAAGTTGAGCCATTGATGGTGGTGGAGGAATATTAGAAGGATCATCCTCATTCCTAGACCCATGAACTTGAGAACGAGTGCAAGCTCGAGAAGTGTCACCCATCCTGTAAGAACAGAAGGCGTTAGCCAAGGGTTTCAAAGACAAAAGATGCTGGATGTAAAACATGTCATCTCATCAAGCATGGTAGTATCAAATCATACTAACATATACACTAACCAGCTGACTTACAAGCCATAACAATGGAGTGCTAAGATGTTAAGCATCAAGCATAACTGTGACATCTTGATAACTCTGATAATAGCAACCAGTTACGGAGTACTTAGAAAAACAACCCCAAAGACACGATCCTAAACGTTTGATGTTAGGGGTAAGGAATGAAAACCTTTTCAAACCAAATAGGATAAGAAAACTCTAGCAGAAGAATCACACCGGGAAAGGAGTAAAAAGAATCCTAGTCAGAGTTTTTGCAAATAGTTTTCAACCTTTAAATAGTTTTATCAACTTCTAGACTCAACATCGACCAATACTAGGGTTTCCTACAGGCAGTCCTGCTCTAATACCAAAACCTATAACACCCCCGGGGTTAGGGTTAAACAAACCTCGGATTAACCTCCGAGATAAACTTAACTCCAACATGAGAGACTCACAGTATATGATTCAGTAACATTACAGAACACAGGGATTCAATAGCATAAGTTTAAACTCTTAATAGAGTACGATATCAGATTATTACAAACCAGAGGTCGTAGACCCATCATTACACCAAACAGCGAAAGCAAATTATGTTGTTCTACACAACAAACTTAACAAAGGGCCTAAGAGGCCATAAACATAAGCGACGTCGAACACATAGTCCTTAGGCTGCTACCTGGGATCCCCAACTACTCGTCGATGTCAATGTAGAAGCCACCATCAGTTGCGACTAGATCATCTGAAGAAAAACAACAATAGCGCAAGGCTGAGTACGAGAATGTACTCCGCAAGACTTAGATAACCTAGTATCTACATGCTCTGGCTAGAAAAGCTTTCTCTGGATTTTCTTTGGGTAAAGTCAATTTTGTTTATAAACAAGAGAGGGATAAGAGGCTCGTCTACACAGAATACTTTGAAAATAGGGTAAGAGAGCAATGACTCCATCTTGAACATCTGAACTTGTTAACCAAGTACATCGGAACTCCTCATCTAGGATCACCCCCTCGAACCCCCAAGGAAGCATCCTTAAGCACATGTGGAACAACAAGTTTACTTTTAGTTAATGTTATCTATGATCATCATGTATTTTCCCAAGTCGTTCATAACTGTGAACGCGGCTTTTCGAAAAGATTTAACCCTGCAGGGGTGTACTACTTTACCCACACGTACCAACCGACTCTTAATGCCAAATTATTAGCCCTCTTCCTTGGAAGGCCGACAGAGGGTGGTTGACCACGACCTTTACCTTGCTATCACCGAGACCATGAGTCACGCCCTAAGGAGGGTTCCACCGTAACGGGTCATGTCTCGAAGCCGGTCCTTAGAGATGAGGGCAGGGTTGGTTTATCAGGGGCGCTATCTACCCCAAGCAACCCCGGCCACGCTTACCTACCTGTTATGATGCACCTCCTTGACCTCCTCTTTTGAAAACATTTTCAATGCATATGCCAAATGGAAAGCCCGAACTATGTGACTCATGGAATCTACTAGGCAAGTTAGTTAGTCGAGGGGTTTTCTAGGCCCCGTGTGGCTGTACGCTGGTCTTGGTTCAACATGCAAGAACTCGGGTCCTAATGGTGGCGAGCATAGGACTACAAAAACCACACCCAATGTGGCCTCACATACAAGCCTTAGCATGTTTATCCATCACCTCCGATCATGTCTCCATCTCCTACCTTTCTAGATTCTTTGGCATCTCTGATTCATCATCATCGGGATGGATCAGGCGTAATTACTAAGCATGTCTAAGATTGGCCATCAAAGAATCTCTAGAAACATGCACATGCCAGACCTAGGTATGCTAGGAGTAGTGGATCAGGTAAATAAGGCTACAACAGGGAAACTATGCAGCAGATAGGTAACTCTAGCTACTGACAAAAGACCACATTGGAATCGTGTGCAATATAGCGAGAAAGAAGATACTTTGTAAAACATAGGTTCAGAATAAGAGGTTGCGCTTGCCTTGTCCTTCAGCAGACAAATATGGATCTTTGGTATCATTGACTTCGGTCTCATGCTCGGATCCTATTGCGAAGAAGCAATACCAGAAAGAAGGCAACAATCAATATCTCAAACCATGCAATGCGCAAGCAGATGAATGATATGGCAGATTAAAGTTAGCATGGCAACCCTAGGATTAACATCGATTTAAATGTGTTTGGAGTGCCGAGGGTTTGCCATTCCATCGATCCCATATGCAATTAAGCGGGTTTCGATGTTCCTCTAACTAACTAGAGTGTATGTTGATCAACAATGCATGTTTGTATTTCTAAAGTGTAGATCTCACGTTTCTGAACATTTTGATATATTATTCATATTTTTCTGATTAAATCTGAATTTTATAAGGTTAAAACAATTTCTGCCTTATTTAAAACTTTTCTGAAAATAATAAAGCCTTTGTGACGTCAGCCTGACGTCATCTACACGGGTTAAAACTTTTATTACCGCACCATATTATACCCACAGACACTAACGAGTGGGACCTGTGCCATGTCGGATATCCACTGTGGGGAAGGTTGACAAGCATTGGCGTTAGCGCCATGTCAGCCACACGGCAGCCACACGGCACCACGCGGGCGCCACGTCTTCCTCTACATCGGACTCGCTGGCGGGAGCTGCAGGCGGTCGTCACTGGAGGCGTTCCCGGCGGTTCCAGGAAGCGCGGCCAGGCGCGATCGAACTGCGTGAGCAAGGCGAACCCTAAGCACCTAATGCCGCTACCTATTGGTCGCCGGGGCACACTGCTCGACGGTGGCCTGCAGCGGTGAGCGGCGGCACTCGACAAGATGAGGCTACAAGCGATGCCAGGAAGCGCGAAGGGGACAGGGAGGTGCGAAAGCTCACCCCGAAGCTAACCATGCGGTCGTGGAGGCGAGAGGGAGGCCAGAACGACGGCGAGGTGAACGGCGGGGTTCATCGGTGTTAGGGAAGATGACGTCAATGCGGGCGACTGGGAGCTTCCCGGCTCGATTCCTTCGGTGGAGATGAAGCTGGCAATGAGGCGGAGCTCAAGGCAAGGTCAGCAGGGCCTGGGGGAGACGGAGGCTAGGGTTTTGGTGATGTGGCGAGAGCCAGAGAGAGGAAGAGAGGGCGATCTGGGGCGATTGAGGACGAGGACAAGATGTCCACGGCTCGGGGGCGACCTTATCACCTACCTAAAGCAGCGGACGAGCGGGAATCCCGGCGCACAGCATCGACGGCGGCGGCGGCTCCAGCGAGCTGCTTCCAGCTGGGAGAAGACAATGGCAAGTTTGCGGAAAACCCCCTGGGAAACCGGAAAACCAACCCGCGGTCCAAACACAACTCTCCAGGGACTGGGTTTTACAAGAAATCCTCGGGGTTTTAATAAAACCTAAACTTTTATAAAAAGCCCTTTTAAAAGATTTTTAAGTCTTTTAAATTAGATAAGAAAATAGGGACCCTTTGGTAAATACTAGAGCACCCCAAAATTTGAATTTTGGCACATTTTGAAACCATTTGTAAAGAAACTAAGGATTTTGCACTTGCATTTGTTCATACATATAGCTCACATGCACATATTTTATTGATTTGAACACATGCATGCAATGCTTGAGTACTAATTGCAAATAACACAAACTTGGGTTGTTACAGTCTACTACATCAGCGAGGTCCTAACAGACTCAAGGTAGTGCTAGCGGTAGTACAAGAAACTGGTGTATGCAGTATTCAGAGCGTAGCGACGGCTCCTGCACTACTTCCAGGAGCACCCCATCACGGTCGTCTCCTCCGTGCCGCTGCAGGACATCATCCGCAATCACGAGGCGACTGGATGAGTTGCCAAGTGGGCCGTCGAAACCGGCGTCCACAACATCAAATACGAGCCACACAAGGAGATCAAGTTGCAAGCCCTGGCCGATTTCCTCACCGGCAGGGAAGAAGCACAGTAGCCGGAGAAGCTGCCCTATCTCCACTACTAGTCGCTCCACTTAGACGGGTCCAAGAACACGGACGGCACAGGGGCTGGGATCCTACTCACCTCCCCAAAGGTGACAAGATCCTCTACATGCTCCACCTCGACTTCACGCCCTGCACCAACAATATGGCCGAATATGAGGCCCTCCTTCATGGCAGGTAGGCCGCCAAGGAGATGAACATCAATCACCTACAGTGCTACGGCGACTCCAACCTCGTCGCTTCACAAGTCGATGGTACATGCAACACCATCTCCCCCACCATGAGAGCGTATCACAAAGCGGTGTACCAACTAGGGGGGCACTTCACTGGCTATTCGGTCGAGTGGGTCGACAGGCGGAAGAATGAGGAAGATGATGCACTCTCCCGTATCGGGTCGGCCCGCCAAACACCACTTGTGGGCGTCTTCCTCGACATCATCAACAAGCCCTCGAACTCCCCACCAAAGGATATCGACATCGGGATACCTCTACAGCCTGAACCCTCCCTGGTAGCCATGATCACGGAGCCTAGCAACTGGACCGCACCAAACGTCACCTTCCTCGAGCACAAGATCTTGCCCCCCGATGAGACAGAGGCATGAACGATCGTGCGCCGCTGCAAGTCCTTCGTCATCATCAATGGCGAGCTCCACAAACGCAGCAGGACGGGCGTATTCCAGTGCTGCGTGCAGCCAGAAGACGGGCGCAAGATCCTCTAGGACATCCACGCTAGCGACTGCGGCCACCACGCCGGGGACCCAGTCGCTAGTCACCAAAGCCATGCGACATGGCTTCTATTGGCTTACCGCACACGCCGATGCCACCGACATAGTCCAACGGTGCGTCGGGTGCTAGAAGTACACCAACCAGACGCACATACCTAGTTCGGCCCTCAAGACCATCCCCATCACTTGGCCATTCACCGTATGGGGCATCGACATGGTAGGCCCATTCAAAAAGGCCCCATCCAGCTTCACCCACCTCCTGGTCGTAGTCGACAAGTTCACCAAGTGGGTGGAGGCCAAGCCAATCAAGAAGTGTGACAGCAAGACCGCTACCAAGTTCCTCCGCGAGCTCATTTACCAGTATGGCTACCCGCACAACATCATCACGGACAACGGCACCAACTTCGCCAAGGTGGCATGGCTGATTTCTGCGAAGAGCATGACATATGACTCGACCTTGCCTCAGTCGCCCACCCGGAGTCGAACGGTCAAGCAGAGCATGCCAACCAAAGCATCCTCCATGGCCTCAAGACGCGACTACAGGTCCCCCTCGAGTGAACCACCGGATGCTGGGTCAAAGAGCTACCCTCCATGATATAGGGCATCCACACCTCCATTAACCGCTCAACAGGGTTCATGCCCTTCTTCATGGTGTACGGCGCTAAGGCTGTCATGCCAACCGACCTGGAACATGACTCTCCTCGGGTTGTCAACCATGTGGAGGCGGATAACGAGGTCGCCTGCCAAGACGGGGTCGACCAGCTCGATAAAGAACGCGACCTAGCTCGCTCTCACACCGCCATCTATCAGTAAGGTCTCCGTCGCTACCATAGCCGTCGAGTCCGGACTCGCACCTTCCGAAAGGACGACCTAGTCCTATGACTGGTCCAGGACAAGAATGGCATGCACAAGCTTCCTCCCCCATGGGAGGGGTCGTTCGCCATAGGGCGAGTCCTCGGCAACGACGCCTACTACCTCATCAACGTACTAGGTGACAGCCATCTCAAAGTCGGGAGGCCATGGAATGTAAACCTCTTTCGAAAGTTCTATACATAGAACTCAAAAATGTACTCAGCTGCTATATGATGAAGTAAAATCGATCACACAAATTGTGTCTACTCACCGTCTCCTTGTGCCAATCACACTCGTAAATTCAGCAATATGCTACCTCCGGAAGTCAACCCTTGGTCGAGAAACCGGCACGGCTAAGTAGTGTGGCTCAAGGGCACCGAAAATGTTCGGGCCTTGCGTCGTCCATGGAAACGCCACCCTGGAGAGACCATCGGAGTCGTCTCGCTCGACTGGCTTGCCGAGCCAAGACAACCAAACACGCTTCTTATAGCAACCCGTCCTCCCCACCCCCGCGCACGGTGACTCGAAAGGTCAAGTACCACGCTCGGGGACTCGCCACAAGCGTCCCTCACGTGGCTCGGGAATGCAGTAAGTATGAGAGCCTGCCTCGGGCTCGCCACGCAACTGCCTTTCCAAGGCAGGGGGCGACAAGTTACAAACAACACACAACATCCTCACCTACCTTGGGCATGCGACTAGAACAACCAAGTACCACGCTCGGGGGCTCGCTTAGCCAACCTTGGTCGCGCCTGGGAAAATGGCCAAGTATAGAGAACCCCTTGGGGTCGCCAAGCGACTGGCTCTACGAGCCACGGCGAGTCGACTCCGGTTAACCTAACATCCTAACACAAACAAACATACATACACGCGAGGTTAACCCCACTAAAGGGCGGACACGCTCGGGGACTCGCTCAACCAAAAAATAGAAAACAAACAAAATCACATAGAAATGCGAGTCGATTGACCTTTCCCATTTCAAACAAAAAAAATACATTGTTCATTACAAAAGGGGCCAATCGTCGCGACTAACACAATGCCCCAGGGCAATTTCTTCATTTGCAGGGCTCGAAGAAGAAGCGCCGCCATCGCCCTTGACCTAGACAAATGGTTCGCAAGGGTTCGACGGGTACGTCGTCAGCTACTTCGCCAACGACGAATGGAAGGGCTGCTCCGACTTCAGGTCGCAGTGCTCCGGCTTGGGGTCGCTTGGCGCCACCACCATCTCCTGATACAGCAGAAGATCCCCCATCACCAACACCTGCTCCATGAACGGAGCGGTGTTAGCGGTCAACCTCAACACCTCCGCTATCTCCACCGAACCAGTCGTCGAGGGATACCCGTTGGTGAGGTCGTCAAGGTCAAAGTCATCTGTAACATCCCAAAACTTTAATCCAAGCTTATCAAGATCCAAATCATCAAAATTAGGGTTAACAATAACTTTTCCAAATTAAAAATGAAAGCATTCATGTGTATCTGCATTTAATTTAGGAATTGATTTGAATTGCTAGGGTTCTGTGATCCATTGCTTGTAAATGTTTCTTAGGTGAAATAAACATCATCTAAGTCATTCCCAAACTTTTCCCAAAGAATAATAACTCAAAATGAATATTTGAAGTGAATGGTCATTTTGGCCAAATTAACTGTCATGCCTACTTTGGCTATTCCTAGTTTTCAAAACTTAACAGAAACATGTGTGGATCTTTACACCACTTGCTAGTACACATAATGAGGTACCAAGGCCCACTTTGTGATCTTCAAAAATCTTTCAAATACTAATTTTAAATGATAGTTCAAAATTGAATCTATTTCATATGGGAAGATCCCACTATTTCAAAAACCACTCAAACAAGCTCAATTTTCAAAACCCAAGCACCCACAGAGTCTCAAGCTTCTATCTAGCAAACCCACCAAAAATCTTTTCAAAATTCCAAAGTTTATTTCTTGCGGCCATTTAATCAAACACTTGACAGGCAGGTTTAAACTCTAAATCATAGCTCACTGTTTTCAACAGGGTTTTGCCCCCATTTGATCCCCATTTAATCCTTGGTCCCCTCTTGATCTAACCATGACATTAGCACCCATCCCGTACTCCCCTAGCCACAGTGCCGAGCCACCCCGAAACTAGCTCGTCGGCCGACCATGCACTCGCCCCAGCAGACCACTTCCCTCTCTTTCGCCATGTCTAGGAGGTAGCCAGGAGCTCACCGCCACTCTCTGTCCCTCGCCCGAGCCAAGCGCAGTAGTGGACCACCGAGGAAGCCCGCCAGCTGCCACGCCTGAGCCGCTTCGACCACGGCCGCGCCTCCGCCATGACCCAGGGAACACGACGGACACGCCCGTTCGCCGGCCAACGCACCACAGCCACCGCTCGCCGTGGACACCGCCGCCTCTGCCGCTCAGAGCGCCAGCTCGCCCCGACCGCATACTACCGCCCCTAAGCCCGCATTCACTTCCTAGAGCACCGCCAGGAGACCGCCTGTCGATCGCCACCCTCAGCCATGCCTCTAACCAGTCGTAGCCAGGTCGCCACCGTCGCCTGCCCATCCCGTTCAGTCTCACCGTCAGGCCTATAAAAGGAGGGCACCCCCAGACATTTGAAGCACACCACTCCACTCAAATCACCTCACTGACCGTCCCACACTTCTAGCCGGAGCAAGGAGAGCAGCAGCTCGCCAGAATTTCACTGGAGTAGGCCGCCTCTGGAGGAGAAGGGCGCCGCTGATTGCGACCACTCCCGGAGCTGCCTCGACCGTCCCTGAGCTCGCCGTCGTCCACCAGTTCATTTGCCCGCCTCGCTGCAGTAGCTGGAGCCCTGGTACGTCCCCGGTAGACCCCCGCTGGCTGTTTAGGGTTCGATCTCGCCGGCGACGAGTCCGTCGTCGACGACGACTGTGGACCGTTGATCTCTATTCTAATCGTAGTGCCCAGATCGTTCCATACCGTTTCGGGTTTTAGGTCTCGCTGATAAGCAGGACCATCCTGTCAGCCGCCCTCTGCGCCATGGAGCGCCACTGGGCCGGCCCATGTTTGTTCCCGCGCTAGCCCAGCCGTTCAAATTTGGAATTTTCTTTTTTATTCAAATCTTAGTTCTGTCCCCTAGTTTGAAAATTAATTCAGAGAGTTTGGCAAATCCAAATTGCATGAAACCAATTTTTCCTGAAAAGTATTGAAATGATTTATCCAAGCCAGTTGGATTTACTTCAATTAGAGTTATAGATCTCTCCTAGTAAAAATAATAAAACAGAAGCATTTGCACCTTGCAACATTTTTATAAAATCAACCAAGATAGGTTTTGAGTTGATTCCAACTCTCAAAAATCACATTTCATCATATCTATCCAAATAGGTAATAATATTAAGGTTTACATGCAGTGACTTTGGACTAGTACCAAAATAATGCTATATAGGCATTTCTAGTCACTTTAAATCATTAAATAACGAACTTAAACCAAAGTAATTATGATCCAACCTTTAAATCTCATTCCCACATGTTAGAATATGTGGTGATGACATGTGTCCACATGATACCATATTTTAAGTGGTGAATATTAAATCTTAGTAAAATTTTCAATGGGTAGAAATTACTTTTCTAAAATAAAAAGGAGGAAACTATTGAATAAAACTTGTGATGCTTGTGATGATAATAGATCATCAATTGTCTGCCATAGAGTACTAAGTAAACTAGTTAAGTATTGTTTGGTGATTGTGTACTTCGTATATATTTATAGAAGATAGTACCGACCAAGCTTATGAGGAGGAGGAGTTCTACCAAGAAGAAGAAGAAGAAAACTTCAACCACTACACCAACCAAGGCAAGCTATTGTAGTGAACTGGAATTAAGCTAGTTAACTTGATCCAAGATGCTATAGGCATGCTTGAGTCATACCACTTTGACTATTAGTTACCCCAAGTCTTCTTTACAAGTTTTACCTCCCTTAGTTTACACAAAGTCCCTTACTTGTTGTGAAGGTAGCATAAAAAGTATAAAACTTGACCTATTTAGCTAAGCTTTAGATATCATTCAATGGCATGAGATTGAACCCATCATCTTTCCACATTAGTGAACACTCTTAACTTAGTAGTTTAGAGTAGATCAAAACTTGAGTCACTTTAGATGGGAACAATTGGTGAAAATGAATTGTGAAAACCTTGGAATGATGAGTCATTCTATTGAGATGTTTTGACATGTGTTGAGAAACACAAATAGTTTATGATGATGAAAATGTTGAGGCATGAGCCTTAACCCCTTTCTTATAAAACTGATGGTTGGATTCAGATGTGATACCATTCCAAATTTACCGTACAACCACACTACCTGAATTGGGTAAGGCTTAGCTGGAAATTTATATGCATTTGTATTAGTTCCCTCGCGGGAGAGGTTTGAGCTAAGGCTACCTCTCAATGTTTTCCACCTATGAAGTGCCCAAGATGACTGATGGTCATGGTTGGGACGCCATGCTCATAGGAGAGGTGCTTATACTAGGGTGTGTAAAGGGAAGGTTATGTTTGATTATCTGCATACTAAGTATGATGATTCAGGGTTATCCCTGACAGATGTATCGAATCTTGTGGTGAAAGTGTACCACCTCTGTAGAGTGTCAAACTATTCGAATAGCCACGTCCGCGGTTATGGACAGTTGGAATGGCCATACTGTTTCGTTGTCAGATGTTTTCCAAATAACTTGAAGTGAATGATGAATCTTGACTTGACCACAACAGGGTTGTGTTTATGATACTAGCTTCCCCACTTAAGTGATTCTAGAACGTTATTTTATCTTTCTTTGCTTCAGAACTCAGCTTAGGTTTCAAACTTAACTTTATAGTTAAACATACAGTTAGCACTTGACTTAGAACTGTATTACTTCTTAGTGGTAGTTTGCGAGTACTTAAAGAGTACTCATGGCTTTTGTCCCTTGCTATTCTCATGGCCAGACTATGAAGGAGACTACCAAGATGATGGCCAGCAGGACGGCTATGATAACTAGGACTATCTGCCTTCGTCAGCATTGCCTGTGCCCCTGAAGATGGACCCCACCTCTACGCTTATCTTTTATTTCCGTAGCTTGCTGTATTCAGACTGGATCATGAGATCCTTATTTGTGTAAGACCTTATGTATGGTTTGTAATGGATGATGTACTGTGATATCCAATCCGTTATGTCTCGCAAAAATGGTAATCCAGGGGTTGCGAGGTATGGCATAACGGGCATCTGGGATTAAAAATCCGGGTGTTGACATCATCGGGGAAGTGTGCGAGCCCGAGACTGAGTGTCGTGGTGGCTCCTTGCTGGAAGGTCGACCGCGCCATCCACTCGGCCACTGCGGGCACTTCCTCGAGGTAGTGCCACACCTTCGTCAGCCCACTAGGAATTACCTCAGTAGGAGAGATTCCTTGAAGAATGGCCTGGACACAAAGTGCTGAGGCGGTGGGCGCATTCGCCACCACCATCACGCATTGCGCGGCATGAAAAGTCCGCACCACCGGATCACTTTGACCTATCACAGCTGCAATCTCAGAAAATCAATATCACTTTGACCTAGCGGACTCACCCGCTCAGGGACTCGCCGTATAAGAGAAAAGCATGAGCAAAAGAAAAAGATACTCACCTAGGAGTTTGCAGCAGCTATCCATCACATGTTTCTCAAGCATCCCAAGGTTGTCCTGCAACCCAAAGATGACCGAGTCAGAGGCCTTCCGCTCCTCCTCCGCCGCGGCGACTGCAGCCTTGGCCCTCTCTTCAGACGAGACCATTGAGGCCTTTGTTGCCTCCAACTCTTTTGTCAATAAGACGATTCGCCCCTCCGCCATGGCCAAAGTGGCCTTCACGGTCTCCAACTCGGTGACTGCAAAATATCCCTCGCAGGCTTTAGCGATTGCAGCACAGGAATTGACTGTAAGAAAGAAGACCATACCTCAGTATCACCACAACAGCAAGAACCCAAAATTACTGAAGGCAATACAACTTTCTAGTAGACACTTGGAGTCGCTGGTTGGCCTCCTGTGTCTCCTGCAGATCGTGTTCCAAGCATTCCATCATGGCGGGTCGGTCGGCCGACTCCCGTTGAAGGCCCTTAAGACAACAAACAGTAAGAGGCTAGACAACTAAAAGCTCTAAGTGTCTAGCCGCTTAAATTCAGTGAATAGACCCTCAGGGACTGGACGGCTAAAGATTCTAAGTGTCTATCTGCTGAAATTCAGCGACTAGACCCTCAGGGACTGGACATAACTGTATAGCAGCACCTAACATGCCGTGAAGCTCGATGGCATCCGCCAAGGCAATCACAAATGATGTACGCCTGTGACGTTGTCCAGCGTCACCATCAACAACCACATGAACCTATGGCAACTGTGTTCCAGTCACTGCGGCAGAGGCCCTCGTCATAAAGCGAGGGAATGTTGCGGTCGTCGCCACCGGGGCGCTGGCCGCAGGCATCGGCACCTCCACTGGCTCGGTCGGTTTTCTCGGCTCCAAGATGGCGACCACTTCAGTTTCAGCGGGAACGGCAAAATCACCCCTCCTCATGTCTTCTTCCGCCGCGGTAGAGAGTCACCCTCCTTCTTCTTCTTCGCACCTTCGCTTGGCGCCTCCATCCTGATGGCCTTCCTCTTCTTGGAAGGGTCAACTCTCTCTTCTGTGTCGAATGGTGGAACCTTGGCCACCGAGGGGCGGCTAATCTTCTTGGCATCGGACCTGCAAAATTGCCATGGTCAGCGAGCCGATCATACAAGAAAGCATCAAAGCACGAGAAAGAAAACATCAAACTAACTTGGCGACGGGGAGAGAGCGTAGCCCGGTGCTAATATGGGCAGGCTTCTCTAGCTCCGGGCCCAACTTGCGCAAGAGCCCCTTCTCAAAAATGCTTGCGGACCATGACACCACAGGCTTCTTTGACATCGAGCTCACGGCTGCAAGAACCTCTGGCCCGAGCGACACGGGCGCCCCCCTCCGACAGTAGGGACTTCGACCTTATATCTTCAGCACCCCTGGCTCCGGAGCCACCGAGGCAGTCGGCGCGATCATGGCGAGCAGAACCACCTGTTCCACCATCGCGTCCGCTGCCCCTGAGTCCTTAATCCGAGCGGTATCCTCTGGAATCTTGGTCGTAGCTTCACCCTCTTCATTGTCAGACTCCTGGTCCGATGATTTGAATGCCACCACCGACCGATACAGTGATGTCCGCTTCGTCGGTGGCTTCTTCGTGGGAAACTTCGGCTTCGACACGGGCTTCGCCGGTGTTTCCACATGCCGTGAGCTGTGCTCCTGCACCATACCCTCTTCACTATCGCGCTCTTCAAGGCTGCGACTTGCCTTGATCTCCTGTTGCTTTTGCCCACGCGTCTTGCGGTCCATGGGCACGGGCACGACGACCTCTGCTACCTCGTCCTCATCATCGGAGGACTCCACTGAACCTTCTTCAAGCTCAGAAGGAACCTCCTCATTAAGGGGAGGAAGCCAATTTTACCGCACCTGAAACAACTGATGAGAGATAGAAAGGTGATCAGAACAAGCGAAAACCGCGACTACAACGACTGCGACCATAAGGAAGAAAGCTTACTATGGAGGCCTGACGCTTCCCGGTCACGGTATATGGAGCGAGCCCAGCCTTCGGGTCGATGTACTCTGCGTCCATAATCTTCTTCAGCATGGCGATGTAATCGTTGGCCTCCCAGACCTCCTTGCTTGCCTTCGTGGCATCATCCTTGCCGGTGTACTGGTACATCCAGTGGGATCGGGTGGCCAGAGGGACCAACCGCCGCCTGAGCCAGCAATTGTACAGGTTGATGGTCTCAAGACCCTCCTTCTTCAGCTCCTTGATCCGTGTCAGCATTTCGTCGATGGCCATCCTTTGGTCTTTAGGAAGTGTGGTCGCCAACAGCCGACGTAGCTCACTCCTTTCGACAGTGTACATTAGGAGGGCCACCTCACCATCAGGAGTGGATTCTTTTACATAGAACTAGCTCTTCTTCCACTCGCTGGCCGCCTTCTTCGGAAGTAGAAGCTTCACGAAGGTGGCCTTGCGCTTTAGCTGAAACATGATGCCGCCCGCCGCCAGAATGGGACCGCCCGCTCCCTCACGGTCGACGCGGCCGTGGAGCAGCTCCAGCCACAAGTGAAAGTAGGTGCAGCACCCAAGGTAGCTTTGACAGAAGGCGACAAAGATCACGAGCCGCTCCACGCTGTGTGGCCCTAGGTCCAATGTCTTGATCGCATACTACGCACAGAAACGCCGGAAGAAGATAGAAGTGGGGAATCCCAAACCCTTCTCTAGGTGGCTCAGGAAGCAAATGAATTCCCCAGGGAGAGGCATGTACTCCGTCTCGCTGTATGCGGGATCCGCCAATTCCCCTTGCAAAGAATGTCTGCATCTTCGAAAGACATCAAGATGGCATTGGTGCACTTGGATCTACCCCAGAGATCTTTTGGAGGCGCCATGGGTGGAGGAAGGAAGTCGTTGTATATGGAGATGTTGGATCGGGAGTGGATCTGGAGACTGGCGGTGCACGAGGATGGAGAAATGCCAATCTCGGGCTAGTCGTTACTCCGCGGTAATTACGCTGAAGTTACTGTTGGATTACCCAATGGCTAGTTTGACCTACTTGACGGTCCAACTTCACTCACTCGACTCGCCGATAACCAGCCCTTCTGCTCAACTGGGTGTGGCGACTCAAGCATAATTCCGTTCGCCAAAGCTACGACTGAAGACATACTGAGGATACTTCTTCCTTCATTGAGAGAGTCCATCGCCGATTTGACTGGGCGTCCAAATTGGACTCGCCTACTCCGACCGCCAAATGAACACCTGCGCCGAACCAACATTGGCCTCGGGGACTACTGATGGGGATATGCCGAATGGGGTATGCCTAGAAGGACGTTTCGAGTGGGCCAAGGCCTCTATGAGTGGGCCTGCACGACGGCGACTGGAGACTGAGAAGGAGCCTGTCGACTAGAAGCTGGAGGCCCAGAAGCGTAGCAGAAGCCTAATCGGATTAGGTAAAATCCTCCGAGCGCCTAACTGACTCGGTTGTATATCTGTAAACCCTAGCGAGGTACCCCCTATATAAACCTCCCTAGGATACTCTCTGTACTTACTTTCCATCATACACCCCATCGACTCGCTTCCTAGCCGCCGAGCTCGCCACCATTGTACTCACTCGATAATACAATCTAGCAGGAGTAGGTCTTTACCCTCGGGGGGGGGGGGGGCGAACCCGGGTAAACCCTGTGTCTTCGCCCTTATCTCGCTCCGCAGATGGCTGCCCACTCTTGCCCCAAAACCTTCTAATCGCTACCCCTTGTTGCAATTGTCGTGGTCATTCCCACGACATCGCGTGAGGAAGAAGAAGATGGTGCGGGGCCCGCCTGGCAGAGAGACAGGGTAAGGGATGCGGGTCGGGCGCTGGCGGCTGTGCTTGGTGGGCTGGCGCTGGGCTTGCTGCTGCGCCGCGCGGAAGGGAGCGGGGTAGAGGAAACGGGCCAGCCTAGATGGCTAGGTCCGGTTAGATAGGTTATCCCTTTTTTCTTTTGATTTTATTCTTTTTCTCTTTCTCATTTCTTTCATATCTTTTGGAATCTAGCTCCAAATTGAGCCAAACCAATTTGTAAAATTCAAAATAAGATTTTGGACTACTAGGGAGTATATTCCTGTCTATTCAAAATACAAACATGTATTTTTCAAATAAAGCCTTAATAGGTTAAAATAGAGATTTTGAAATAGGTTTTTTACAAAAGGGTTTTAAAAATGAAATTTTGCAAGATGCTTTATGCTATGCATATGAATTCTATGAGACATTCCTATTCTAAAAATCTGGGATGTTACAGTATTTATATTTAGATGTTAGTATTATGTTTGGTGATTTATTTATAGCGAGTTCCATTGTTCTCTGAGATTATTAACTTTTGAAGTTAACAGTGTGATGCGTGTTCATCTCAGCAACTCAATTCGGGGAGCCGGTTAATGCACATCAGCAAGAATAAAGGAAATCATGTTGGCAGTCTGTTCACATGGCTGAGTATTTTTGAAGGTGCATATGTGAGGGTTTGTTTTAGACCAAACGAAACATACATTTAGGACAAAAATGAACTTATGGAGAATTAATGGATGTAAGATAGATTTTTTCCCTTTCTAGAACCATGCCTCATTTATGTTCTCAAGGTATGCATGTATTTCTTGTTCTTTTTATAGATTCGATTCAGCTAACTGACTAACTTAATGACTCTAGTGATGATGTGGGTGTGAAAAATCAGTGATGCTTCAACTGGCTTTGGGCATTGCTCTGATTGAACACACATTCGATATCTTATATGAGGTATGTAGTGTACATAAAATGAGTATCTCGAATATTGATTTCCGTTGTTCCGAGTTTATACGCCTGCTTTCTGATCATAGGGAAACACTAGGTGACATTATGTACCGCATATTTTTAGCCCTTTCTCACTAGAGGACAAACTTGTTCTAGAAGGAGCTGATACACGAATGGAATTTTACTTCGATATAATGGCTTGAGAATACTGTCTCTATTACTGAATTTCTAAACGTCTATATACATTCTAACAGATGTCAGACGGACTATCTCCATATTGGAGAAACTTTCACTGGTGGAAAAATGGCCTCTAGTCCCGGTTCATAAGGGCCATTGGTCCCGGTTCTAGAACCGGGACCAACCACTCGGGACTAATGCTAGTCGCGGTTCGCGCACGAACCGGGACGAATGGGTCTCCACGTGAGCGGGCGAGCGACGAGGGGGGGTGGGGGGTGGATCATTGGTCCCGGTTTATGGGAAAAACCGGGACCAATGGGTTCCCACGTGGCAGCGCCAGAGACGGGCGGGGGTGGATCATTGGTTCCGGTTCTTGCCACGAACCGGGATCGTTGGTCTCTGTGCCGCGGCAGGATTTTTGGGCTATTTTTCTGCCGCGGCAGGATTTTTTTTATAAATTGAATGCTAGTACATATATACAGCAATAATGAAACCACGATATATATATTACACATCATGCATGATCACAAATATATACACCGTCTCATCCGTCTTCTTGGTCGAAACATATTATAATTACAAACGATACTCTCACACGAATTTGATCAAATTTACATCTTCTTTTATACACTTCACCCTTCCAAATGAAGTGGGTAATAGTATTCTCCTTTCGAATCTATGACTTGTTCTAACAAGAATCCGGCAATTTTCTCTTGAATTGCTTGCACGCGTTCTTGTGATAGAAGACCGCCCCGCATCCGTTCGATCTAATATAAAGAAGGGGATCAATATATACGAACGAAACTAAACACAATTGGTGGTAATAAAATAAAGTTGTGATTATTGTTTATCGTGCTTCAATTTTTTTGATGTTCCGGTCTGCCCCCTTCTCTTTGGTCGTCTGGCGAATGAACTCGCAGACATAGTATCCACATAAGTTATTCCCGGCTTCCTGCCTCAAGCACTTTACGAAAACGGAGTTCAATCAAAATAATAATCAAGCATGATAATGGTGGTATTAAAACTAGAATCAAAGAAATGCGTGGATCTAGCAAGTAGTACTTACAGTCAATGGTTGAAATGTAAGCTCTGGCTTCCAAACACCCCTTTTTTTGGCGGTGAACCGTTTCCAAGCCTTCTGGAGGCATTCCTGCATGTCCGCCCACTTTTCTAATGGTGTGCGTTTCGAGTCCAGAACTTTTACTACTTCGGTGTCAACATAAATGATTAAGAGAATATAGTGGAAGCTTGACACACTAACAAAATATAACACGAGTCAATTATACGCTTAACATCGAGTAATCGAAAATAGAATGTATACAAGTATTTCCCTTCTGTTGCTGAAATACTTCAACGCTTAACACTCACGCAGCATTGTAAGGAAATAGTATTATACGCTTAACACTCACGCAGCATTGTAAGGAAATAGTATTTCCCTTCTGTTGCTGAAATACTTCAATGCTTGGAACAAGTTATTCTCTGTCTCTTTGAGAAATGTTTTTAGAGTAACTTCATGAACGAAATTACAGTCAACAAACCCAAGGTCATAGATTTGTCCTTTGTTGCATTCTTGAATCTTCATTCTACATATATAATTAGTATAGTGATTAATAAGATTATACAAGCAACGAATGAGCTGAGCTAGAAAGACTTAATTATAGAAATTAATAATACTTACAAACAATAGGCACTGATGATAGTTTTGTCGAGGGCGTCTTGTTGGTAAAACGGAAATAATTCTGGAAATTCGATCAGTAGGAAGCCATCTCCATGACCGTAATGGTGGTGTTTATATGCAGCATAGATCCAGTTTTTGGAATCAGCACATGCTTGGATGTACCAATTATGCAATCTTGGCATTTTTGTTGGTAGATCTTTGACTAACTCGGGTTTGACGAGAGGAGCCCCGTACTGGTACGCGTATGTTGTTTCTTGGTACCCCTCGAACTCATGCATACGGCTCATGTACTCAGTAATAGACAGTCCATATAATTGGGTTTTTCTCCGTACAGTCGAATAAACTTCGGATCAATGTTTGGATCATGCCGCTCCTGGATCATCCACTCATTGGTATCGTACACTTTGAGCGGTTCGATCGATTGATTTTTCTGTTGTCCGAGCTGGGCAACTTCTTTCTCGACTTTCCGCTCTTCTGCCTCAGCCGACTTGGTAATAGAGCGATTATAGTCTGATGTGAGCGCTATGGGTTGGTGAAGCTGAATCTTAAGCGCGGCTGCTTTGGCTTTATCTTCTGCGGTGACCGGGAAAAATGCCTCTATCGGCTTTTTCTTGTTAGCCATGTCAATCTTCCACTTTTCCTAATGGGCAGCTGCGGCCGCATCAGTTTCCTCATTTGACTTCTTGCAAGGTAGCTTCTTTATATTTTGATGAGGTACTCTTGGGAGGGACGATAGCTTACGTTTTGGTGATCGGAACATGCTCTTGCTGCTGCTCGTGGTGCTGCCCCCCTTAGTATACTTCCGCTTTTGTCTCTAAGGCTCAGGGGCGAGGCAGACGTGTGTGGCGTGGAGATGGCTGAGGCGGCGATGGAGATGGTTGCACTGAGTGGTGAGGCGGTGAAGGCGACAGTTGCGCTGGAGAATGGGGAGGTGGCAGCGAAAGTGGATTGCTGCTCTGAGGAGTGGGTGGCCTTGGTGGCACATAATGTGGAAGCATGATGCGCTCCTTTAGCCATAGAATAGTCCCCCTTTGGCTTCTCCTAGTTGAGTCAGCTCCATATCTTCCCCTGCAGGGTGGTCTAGCTTCAGCTCCTGAAAATCTTCCTTCACCTCATCCACTGTGATGACAGCGTACCCTTTCGAAACCGGTCTACAATGCCAAGTTGGGTTAGGCACAATTGGTACCGCCATGCTGACCGCCGCCGTCACCCTTAAGTTCATAACCCGCTCCTTTAGCTCACAAGCTGTTGTCTCCGTGATATCATCCACTTGGTAGCGTTTAGGAGGAGATGTCGTCGGTGCATCATCATCAACATCATGGAGCTGCGTGGAGGCGACGCTGCTCTTCTTATTCGATAGGGCGCCGGTACCCTCGAATGCAGCTTCTACCACGTGTCGCTGAGATTGGACGCTAGTACCTTGCTGGCTAATTCTGTCGAGTTGATCCTGGTGCCGCTTTAATGCTTCTTCTACATTACGCAGCCGGTCTGCAGCGGCCGCTTTCTCAGCTGCCTCCCTTTCCTTTCTCCTCTGATGGATTTTATCGGGATATCTCTTCATTTCCGGGGGGAAGGACACCTTCCACGGCTTGGAGCCTGGTGTGCCTCGTGCTCGTCCGTCGTGTTCAGGATTTTTAAGGGCCCGTGTGAGCTCGTTGTTCTTTCTATCGGGAACAAACCGTCCCACTGCAACATCATCTACTGCATTTCTAATATCATCGATGGGCAGTAGGGGATCATCTTTGTGTTTCTGATTATATATTGCCCTCTCTTCTTTGTCCAACGTGCCCCCATGGCCGTAAAACCAGTTTCTCGCCCGTGGTGTCCATGTTGCGGGCTCTGGTCTGATCCTGGTAGCTATGTAATTGACCTCAAGTGCATCCCACTTAGGCATGCAACCGGCGTAGCCAGCAGGCCCCATGTTATGATGGTACAGTTTCTTAGCAGCGTTCTCTGTATTTATTCTACACCTTTCCTTAGATTTCTCCGATGTCTTGTACTTCACAAAATCCTCCCACTAGTGTCTTAACTTAGCATAGCCGGCTTCATTGAAATTCGGAGTCTTCTCTACCTTGACAAAGTTATTGTACAGTTTCTTGAATGCATCGGCCATCTTGCTGAGAGCAAACTTCTTGACTCTTTGCACAAGCTCCCTTCTTGCTCTCTCCTCCTCATCTGGAGTCACCTCTGGTACCGGCAGGAGGAAATTAGTCATGATCTTGTCAAAAAGCTTATCTTTGGCGTTGTCGCCGACATACGGGACTCCACCGCCGCTTGGCCGATTCCATTCTTGAACGGTGATCGGGATGTAGTCCCTCACAAGAACTCTATATTGCTTGACAATTTTTCTTGCGACATCGACGGGAGCTTGCGGTTTGTCATCTACACCGACCACGTCGATCCTATACCTCACAGTGTCATCCAACTTTTTTGTTGGGCCTCGTTTCGTTCTTACGGAAGAAGTTCTCGATCCAGATGGCTAAAAGAAGAAAGAGTGTTAATATATGCATGTATATATATAGACAGCAGCATTTTAATTACAAAAATACATATATACACCTCGCTAGTGTTTGCGAGATTTAAGGTTCCGTCGGAGCCATCGTCTTCTTCCTTATCGGCTTCTCCCCTGTCCCAGGCTTCGGCTTCTACCTCACCGGAGCCGTCTCCTCGGTTGAGAGACTCATCTCCCTGACCGGAATCGTTCAGAAACTCACTAGTGACATCGATATCAATTTCTTCATTTTCGCAGATCATCCCTTGGAGGATGTTTTCCTGATGTGTTGGATCCATAGTATCTGCAAGTTAAACAATCAACACATGGCATCGATAATGATATAACACTATGCACTTATTTTCTAAATCGGTTTGGAATGCCCTAGGTGGACAAACAATCGAACCTATGGTACTTAGGGAGTGTCGGTGTTCCTCAAAGTAAAGTAAGGTTCAAAAGTTGTATGAATATGAATGCTTACATTTTTAAATGGTAGAGCTTATTTTTCTGAACATTTTGATATATTATACACATTTTTCAGATTTAAAATGAATTAGTTATGATCTTTCCCAATTTTAATCCTTTTTTAAATTATTTTTCAATAAATAAACATTTTTACAATTACTAAAACCTAACTAAAAACCTAATTAAAAACCTAACTAAAAACCAAACTAAAAACCTAATTAAAAACCTAACTAAAAACCTAACTAAAACCTAACTAAAAACATAATTAAAACCCTAACTAAAACCTAACTAAAAACCTAATTAAGAACCTATCTAAAAACCGAACTAATAATAAAACCTAATTAATATAAAATTAATTAGGTGGCTGGGGGAGGCTTACTGGCCGACGGTGGCCAGCGGCGTCTTGAGAGAGGATCGACGACGCTCGGGCTTGGGCGTGGTAATGGCTTGAGCCGGGCACGGGTAGGGGCTCGGTCGGCAGGTCTCGAGGCTCGGTGCGGTAGCCGGCTTGGTGGGGCAGCGCTGGCGTGGGCCTGGAGGCGGAGCGGCGTGGGCTCGGGCGGTGAAGAGGGCTCGGGTGGCGCGGTCGACAATGGCTCGAAAATCCGGCAGCCTGACGGTGTCGTTTTGCTCCGCGCGTAATTTTCCTTAGGTGTTTTGCGAGTGAAGTGAATGGGGAAGAAGAAGGAGGGGAACAGATATCTAGTACATGCCTTTGATCCCGATTGGTACCAACAACCGGGACAGTTGATCCTTTGATCCCGGTTGTTGGGACGAACCGGGACCAATGGTCTGCGCAGGAGCGTTGCTGCGCTGCCACGTCCCCAGACCATTGGTCCCGGTTCCTCCCAACAACCGGGACCAAAGGATCAACGGTCCCGGTTGTTGGTACCAACCGGGACCAAAGGCATGTTGATGGCAGCGCGCACACCCAGGATCATTGGTCCCGGTTGGTGGGACAAACCGGGATCGTTGACCCATTTTTCAGATTTTGGCAAACCTTTTGGTCTTCCCGCCATTTTCAAATTTGTTTTCTTCTTTAATTAATAAGATGTTTCAATTTAAGATGATTATTTATTTGGAATTTCAAAAAACTTTTAACAGGAAAAGTGCTTCAATTTAAATAACTAATCAAAAACCATTTTCTGTTGTCCAATATTTTTATTTGGACTATACAATTTTACTATTTTCAATTAAAATTGCATTAACAAAATATTTATTGCATAATTTGGAATTTCAAAAAACTTTTAACAGGAAAAGTGCTTCAATTTTAATAACTAATCAAAAAACTATTTTCTGTTTTCAAATATTTTTATTTGGACTATACAATTTTACTATTTTCAATTAAAATTGCATTAACAAAATATTTATTGCATAATTTGGAATTTTAAAAAACTTTTCAAGATTTGAACTACAAGTACATGATATAATGCTTGTGAATTTTTAAAAAAATCATTTATAGGTTCACAACATGCTATTTCATCAGAGATCCACTTCAAGTTCAGCGAGGCTCAGCCCCGGGCTAAGAAGCTTCATGCCCGCCGTTTTGAATATAGTTTGAAACGGGCATAAGGAATTCAAAAATTATAAAAACAATGTGAAACCTTCGCGTGGTGTCATATTATGTGTCACAGTTGCAAGGAAAAATATTGAACTTTAAAAACTACAAACATCATAAAAAATCCTTCACAAAATGACCTATCATGTTCGAGGTTTCATGGCATTTAGGTCAAACCACCAATGTAATGGCTAGAATCAGGGCATAGTTCGTGATAATCTGCCCATATTGTGCACACATGTGCATCTTGGGATGGCTTAGGATGTTGCAGGAGGAAGTATTCCCTTTCGACGCACGAAAAAGCCAATTTCCATTTTTGAGGTGCAGAAATCGGGGTGTTCTGTGAAGCAACCACCAAATTAAAGTTTGGCATTGGTACAAAACCATTTTTAGAAAATACTATACCACCTTATATGGACAATTTCCCAACCGGCATATTTGGAACCTTTCCGTCCATCCCTCATGAAAAAGACAAATTCCTGCCGAATCGGTAGGAGGTTGCCAAGATTTGAACTACAAGTACATGATATAATGCTTGTGAATTTATAAAAAAAATCATTTATAGGTTCACAACATGCTATTTCATCAGAGATCCACTTCAAGTTCAGCGAGGCTCAGCCCCGGGCTAAGAAGCTTCATGCCCGCCATTTTGAATATAGTTTGAAACGGGCATAAGAAATTCAAAAATGATCCAAACAATGTGAAACCTTCGCGTGGTGTCATATTATGTGTCAAAGTTGCAAGGAAAAATATTGAACTTGAAAAATTGCAAACATCATAAAAATCCTTCACAAAATGACCTATGATGTTCGAGGTTTCATGGCATTTAGGTCAAACTACCAATGTTATGGATAGAATCAGGGCATAGTTTGTGATAAGGTGCCCATATTGTGCACACATGTGCATCTTGGGATGGCTTACGATGTTGCAGGAGGAAGTTTTCCTTTTCGACGCACGAAAAAGCCAATTTCCATTTTTGAGGTGCCGAAATCGGGGTGTTCTGTGAAGAAACCACAAAATTAGAGTTTGGCATTGGTACCAAACCATTTTTCAAAAATACTATACCACCTTATATGGACAATTTCCCAACCGGTGTATTTGGAACCTTTCTGTCCATCCCTCATGAAAAAGACAAATTCCTGCCGAATCGGTAGGAGGTTGCCAAGATTTGAACTACAAGTACATGATATAATGCTTGTGAATTTTAAAAAAAATCATTTATAGGTTCAGAACATGCTATTTCATCAGAGACCCACTTCAAGTTCAGCGAGGCTCAGCCCCGGGCTAAGAAGCTTCATGCCCGCCGTTTTGAATATAGTTTGAAACGGGCATAAGAAATTCAAAAATGATCCAAACAATGTGAAACCTTCGCGTGGTGTCATATTATGTGTCACAGTTGCAAGGAAAAATATTGAACTTGAAAAATTGCAAACATCATAAAAAATCCTTCACAAAATGACCTATCATGTTCGAGGTTTCATGGCATTTAGGTCAAACCACCAATGTTATGGCTAGAATCAGGGCATAGTTTGTGATAATGTGCCCATATTGTGCACACATGTGCATCTTGGGATGACTTACGATGTTGCAGGAGGAAGTTTTCCCTTTTGACGCACGGAAAAGCCAATTTCCATTTTTGAGGTGCCGAAATCGGGGTGTTCTGTGAAGCAACCACGAAATTAAAGTTTGGCATTGGTACCAAACCATTTTTCAAAAATACTATACCACCTTATATGAACAATTTCCCAACCGGTGTATCTGGAACCTTTCTGTCCATCCCTCATGAAAAATACAAATTCCTCCCGAATCGGCAGGAGGTTGCCAAGATTTGAACTACAAGTACATGATATAATGCTTGTGAATTTGAAAAAAAATCATTTATAGGTTCACAACATGCTATTTCATCAGAGGTCCACTTCAAGTTCAGCGAGGCTCAGCCCCGGGCTAAGAAGCTTCATGCCCGCCGTTTTGAATATAGTTTGAAACGGGCATAAGAAATTCAAATATGATCCAAACAATGTGAAACCTTCACGTGGTGTCATATTATGTGTCATAGTTGCAAGGAAAAATATTGAACTTGAAAAATCGCAAACAACATAAAAAATCCTTCACAAAATGACCTATCATGTTCGAGGTTTCATGGCATTTAGGTCAAACCACCAATGTTATGGCTAGAATCAGGGCATAGTTTGTGATAATGTGCCCATATTGTGCACACATGTGCATCTTGGGATGGCTTACGATGTTGCTAGAGGAAGTTTTCCCTTTCGCCACACGAAAAAGCCAATTTCCATTTTAGAGGTGCAGAAATCGTGGTGTTCTGTGAAGCATGGAACCTTTCTGTTCATCCCTCATGAAAAAGACAAATTCCTGCAGAGTCGGCAGGAGGTTGCCAAGATTTGAACTACAAGTACATGATATAATGCTTGTGAATTTTAAAAAAATCATTTATAGGTTCACAACATGCTATTTCATCAGAGATCCATATCAAGTTCAGCGAGGCTCAGCCCCGGGCTATGAAGCTTCATGCCTTCTGTTTTGAATATAGTTTGAAACGGGCATAAGAAATTTAAAAATGATCCAAACAATGTGAAACCTTCGCGTGGTGTCATATTATGTGTCATAGTTGCAAGGAAAAATATTGAACTTGAAAAATTGCAAAAATCATAAAAACTCCTTCACAAAATGACCTATGATGTTCGAGGTTTCATGGCATATAGGTCAAACCACCAATGTTATGGCTAGAATCAGGGCATAGTTTGTGATAATGTGGGCATATTGTGCACACATGTGCATCTTGGGATGGATTACGATGTTGCAAAAGGAAGTTTTCCCTTTCGACGCACGAAAAAGCCAATTTCCATTTTTGAGGTGCCGAAATCGGGGTGTTTTGTGAAGCAACCACCAGATTAAAGTTTGGCATTGGTACCAAACCATTTTTCAAAAATACTATACCACCTTATATGAACAATTTCCCAACCGGTGTATCTAGAACCTTTCTGTCCATCCCTCACAAAAAGACAAATTCCTGCCGAATCGGTAGGAGGTTGCCAAGATTTGAACTACAAGTACATGATATAATGCTTGTGAATTTAAAAAAAAATCATTTATAGGTTCACAACATGCTATTTCATCAGAGATCCACTTCAAGTTCAGCGAGGCTCAGCCCCGGGCTAAGAAGCTTCATGCCCACCGTTTTGAATATAGTTTGAAACGGGCATAAGAAATTCAAAAATGATCCAAACAATGTGTAACCTTCGCGTGGTGTCATATTATGTGTCACAGTTGCAAGGAAAAATATTGAACTTGAAAAATTGCAAACATCATAAAAAATCCTTCACAAAATGACCTATGATGTTCGAGGTTTCATGGCATTTAGGTCAAACCACCAATGTTATGGCTAGAATCAGGGCATAGTTTGTGATAATGTGCCCATATTGTGCACACATGTGCATCTTGGGATGGCTTATGATGTTGCAGGAGGAAGTTTTCCATTTCGACGCACGAAAAAGCCAATTTCCATTTTTTGAGGTGCCTAAATCGGGGTGTTCTGTGAAGCACCACCAAATTAAAGTTTGGCATTGGTACCAAACCATTTTTCAAAAATACTATACCACCTTATATGGACAATTTCCCAACCGGTGTATCTGGAACCTTTCTGTCCATCCCTCATGAAAAAGACAAATTCCTGCCGAACCGGTAGGAGGTTGCCAAGATTTGAACTACAAGTACATGATATAATGCTTGTGAATTTTTACAAAAATCTTTTATATGTTCACAACATGATATTTCATCAGAGATCCACTTCAAGTTCAGCGAGGCTCAGCCCCGGGCTAAGAAGCTTCATGCTCGCCATTTTGAATATAGTTTGAAACGGGCATAAGAAATTAAAAAATGATCTAAAGAATGTGAAACCTTCGCGTGGTGTCATATTATGTGTCACAATTGCAAGGAAAAATATTGAACTTGAAAAATTGCAAACATCATAAAAAATCCTTCACAAAATGACCTATCATGTTCGAGGTTTCATGGCATTTAGGTCAAACCACCAATGTTATGGCTAAAATCAGGGCATAGTTTGTGATAATGTGCGCATATTGTGCACACATGTGCATCTTGGGATGGCTTACAATGTTGCAGGAGGAAGTTTTCCCTTTTGACGCACGAAAAAGCCAATTTCCATTTTTGAGGTGCCGAAATCGGGGTGTTCTGTGAAGCAACCACCAAATTAAAGTTTGACATTGGTACCAACCCATTTTTCAAAAATACTATACCACCTTATATGGACAATTTCCCAACCGGTGTATCTAGAACCTTTCTATCCATCCCTCATGAAAAATACAAATTCCTGCCGAATTGGTAGGAGGTTGCCAAGATTTGAACTACAAGTACATGATATAATGCTTGTGAATTTTTAAAAAAATCATTTATAGGTTCACAACATGCTATTTCATCAGAGATCCACTTCAAGTTCAGCGAGGCTCAGCCCCGGGCTAAGAAGCTTCATGCCCGCCATTTTGAATATAGTTTGAAATGGGCATAAGAAATTCAAAAATGATCCAAACAATATGAAACCTTCGCGTGGTGTCATATTATGTGTCACAGTTGCAAGGAAAAATATTGAACTTGAAAAATTGCAAACATCATAAAAAATCCTTCACAAAATGACATATCATGTTCGAGGTTTCATGGCATTTAGGTAAAACCACCAATGTTATGGCTAGAATCAGGGCATAGTTTGTGATAATGTGCCCATATTGTGCACACATGTGCATCTTGGGATGGTTTACGATGTTGCAGGTGGGATAAGGACGTGGGTAACCTTTAGTCCCGGCTGGTGGGTGCAATTGAGACTAAAGATGTCGGTGGGATAAGGATGCGTGGGTAACCTTTAGTCCTGGCTGGTGGGTGCAACCGAGACTAAAGTTGTCGGTGGGATAAGGACGCGTGGGTAACCTTTAGTCCCGGCTGGTGGGTGCAACCGAAACTAAAGTTGTCGGCGGGATAAGGACGTGTGGGTGGACGCACTGCTCGATGAGATAAAGAATGTAGCGCACGACGCCCTGTCGGAGGAACAAGACAAAGTAGAAGCGGCGCCGTGCCTATAAAAGGACCATCGATACGCCATGGCAAGCTGCTCAACAAGCCAACATAGGTAGAGAGATTTTCATCCCCATGGATGGAGGGTTGGAAAATCTCCCGTGGCGGAGCTTCTCAAAGATGTCGTTGGTGCACACGCCCTACGGCATCTTCGGAAGCTCCGCCTCGGAAAAATTTCCCTGCAATCCGTGAAAGAGTCCATCTCCTCTAATAGTGTTGGGGAAAGGGTTGAGAAATCTCCCGTGACGGAGCTTCTC
This sequence comes from Avena insularis, assembly GCA_023614405.1. Lineage (NCBI taxonomy): Eukaryota > Viridiplantae > Streptophyta > Magnoliopsida > Poales > Poaceae > Avena > Avena insularis. Next base: position 424,615,117 of record CM042696.1, read on the forward strand.
GAAGATGTCGTTGGTGCGCACGCCCTACGGCATCTTCGGAAGCTCCGCCTCGGAAAAATTTCCCTGCAAGCCCGTGAAAGACTCCATCTCCTCTAACAGTGTTGGGGAAAGGGTTGAGAAATATCCCGTGGCAGAGCTTCTCGAAGATGTCGTTGGTACACACGCCCTACGGCATCTTCTAAGCTCGCTGAAAAATTTCCCTGCAAGCCCGTGAAAGACTCCATTACATAAAGTTTCGATACATCACATAAAGTTTCCATATATCACATAAAGTTTCCATACATTACATAGATTTACATAGGGTTTAGGGTTTAGGATATGAATCCTTCGTCGCGTATGTCAATCCCTTGCCTATGATCGCTTCTTAGGCCGTAACCATGGAGCATCTTCTTTGCTTAACGGGATGCTTGGGTCAGTTTTCATGGTGAAGGGCGGAATTTCATCAAACTTATCATAATCTGCTGACATGTCTGTCTTGTCCTTGACTCCCACGATGTTTCTTTTCCCCAAAAGAACTATGTGACGCCTGGGCTCATCGTCTGATGTATTCGTTTCCTTAGTTTTTCTTTTTTCAGTCTAGAGGACATGTCCTTCACATAAAAAACTGAGCCACATCATTGGCTAGGATGAATGGTTCGTCTCTGTAACCAAGATTCTTGAGATCCACTGTTGTCATTCCGTACAGCTGGTCTACCTTTACCCCTTCTCCATTCATGTTGACCCAACTACACCAAAACAATGGGACCTTAAAAGTAGGTCCATAGTCAAGTTCCCATATCTCCTCTATGTAACCATAGTATGTGTCCTTTTTCCCATTCTCGCATGTTGCATCAAAGCGGACACCACTGTTTTGGTTGGTGCTCTTTTTATCTTGGGCAATCGTGTAAAATGTATTCCCATTTATCTGCACTTTGGAAAGTCAATACAATGCAGATGGTGTCATGCCAACAAGTAGAGCTCATCTCCAATAGTGGTGTCATTTATGAGATGTAATTGCAACCAAGTGCCGAAAGTCTCCATGTGATTTTTTTTAATCCAGTAGTTATCCTTCCCCGGGAACTTGGAGCGTACAACATTCATGTGTTCCTCGATATACGGAGCCACAAAGGTAGAACTTTGGAGAACTATGTAGTGTGCTTGATTCAAAGAATGGCTGTCCCTAAATATCATTGCTTTCTTTCCTAGCGTGCCTTTTCCACTCAGTCTCCCCTCATACCGTGATTCAGGAACACCAATCGGCTTAAGGTCAGGAAGAAAGTCTACACAGAACCCAATGACCTCCTCTGTTCCATAGCCTTGGAGATGCTTCCTTCTGGCCTAGCATGGTTACGAACATATTTTTTTAAGACTCCCATGAACCTCTCAAAGGGGAACATGTTGTGCAGAAATACAGGACCGAGAATGTAAATCTCTTCGACTAGGTGAACTAAGAGATGCGTCATAATATTGAAGAAGGACGGGGGGAACACCAACTCAAAACTGACAAGACATTGGACCATATCCTTCTATAGCCTTTCCAGACTTTCTCGATCGATTACCTTCTCAGATATTGCATTGAGGAATGCACATAGCTTCACAATGGCTAATCGAACATTTTCTGGTAGAAGCCCTCTCAATGCAACCAGAAGCAACTGTGTCATAATCACGTGGCAATCATGAGACTTCAGGTTCTGAATTTTTTCTCTGCCATATTTACTATTCCCTTTATATTTGACGAGATGCCAGCCGGGACCTTGATACTGTAAATGACTTCAAAAAAGATTTCCTTCTCTGCTTTGGTAAGAGCGTAACTACTTAAGTATTTACGTCCTTTATCAGTATGCTTGTTGTGTGGGTATTTTATACGTTGCTGGTCCTCCCATGCTTCTGGTGTATCTTTTATCTTCCCATACACGCCCAGGAAGCCTAGCAGGTTCACGCAAAGATTCTTCGTCACGTGCATCACGTCGATTGAAGAACGGACCTCTAGGTCTTTCCAATACTCAAACTTCCAAAATATAGATTTCTTTTTCCACATGGCCGTGTGTCCGGTTATGGGGTCTTTCGGAACAGATTGACCGCCAGGACCCTTTCCAAAGATTACTTCTAGGTCCTTCACCATACCAAATACATCAGCACCTTTAGGGAGCTTAGGCTTCTTCCGGTAATCTGCCTCACCGTTGAAATTCTTGCCTTTCTTTCTTACTTGATGATTGGTCGGAAGAAATTTACGACACCCCAGGTACACAACCTTCTTACATTTATCTAAATATGTACCTTTAGTATTATCTAAACAGTGTGTGCATGCATTGTATCCCTTGTTTGACTGTCCTGAAATGTTACTAAGAGCAGGCCAATCATTGATGGTTACGAACAACAACGCTCGTAGGTCAAATGGCTCCTGTTTGTGCTCATCCCACACCTTTACACCTGGTTCGCCACAACCGCAAAAAGTTCATCGACTAATGGCCTTAGGTACACATCAATGTTGTTGCCGGGTTGCTTCGGTCCTTGGATGAGCACTGGCATCATAATGAACTTCCGCTTCATGCACAACCAAGGAGGAAGGTTGTAGATACATAGAGTCATCGTCTGTGTGACTACAGTTCTGCTCCCCAAAAGGATTCATGCCGTCTGTACTTAGACCAAACCATAAGTTCCTCATGTCACCTGCAAAGTTCGAGTACTTTCTCTCGATGTTTCTCCACTGCGACCCATCAGCGGCGTGTCTCAGTTTCCCGTCTTTCTTACGCTCTTCTTTGTGCCATCACAACAACCTGGCATGCTCTTTATTTCTGAACAGACGTTTCAACCGTGGTATTATAGGAGCATACCACATAACCTTAGCAGGAACCCTCTTCCTGGAGGGCTCGTCGTCGCCCTCAACATCACCAGGGTCATCTTGTCTGATCTTGTATCGACATGCATTGCATACCAGGCATTTATCCATATTCTCATACTTCTCACATGATGCAGATGCAGTCATTAATGCATGCATGTATCTTCTCCACATCTAATCCTAGAGGGCAGATAGTCTTCTTTGCTTCGTACGTTGTCTCGGGCAGCTCATTATCCTTTGGAAGCTTTGGCTTCATTATTTTCAGTAACTTCTCAAATCCCTTGTCAGATAAGCCAGTCTCTGCCTTCTATTTCAGCAGTTCAAGTGTGGTGCCGAGCTTTGTGCAGCCATCTTCGCAATTTGGGTACAACAACTTTTTGTGATCCTTTTGCATGGCCTCCAACTTAAGCTTCTCCCTTTCTATATCACATTATTGCTTTGCATCAGAAATGACCCGACCAAGACCATCGGCGGACTCATCCGATGCCCATTGTTCTTCTTCATTGCCGCCTCCCTATTCTTCATTGTCTTCCATTGCAGTATCACCGTATTCTTCAGGGGACATAGGATAGCTGTCATCATCCTCCTCTTCTTCATTTTCTTCTAGCCTAACCCCTCTTTCTCCGTGCATGGCCCAACAATAATATCCGGGCATGAAACCTCTCCGAAGCAGATGGCTTTGAAGGATTCTCGGGGCAGAGTGCTCTGCCACGTTCCGACAGTCGACGCAGGGACAAGGAATAAAATTATCCACTTTGTTTGCCTTAGCCAAATCAATAAATTTATGGAGGTCTACAATAAAATCGGAATGGCGTTAGTCGCCATATATCCATCGCATCCGTGCATCGATCTGTGTCATAATAATTAACCATTACAATAAGATCGTGAATAGTAAAATGACCACCCTACATGGACAGATGCAATATTTTTGTATCAGTTACAGATAAAGAAGATAAGGTTGCTACTTCAGCCGAGGATACCGTGTTGTGCAAACTAAAGTGTGGCTCGGACATTTCTTCGAACACCTTGTGTGCAATCAAAGAAAAGAAAAAGCTAGCATCCACACCTCACACACAATCCAGCAAAATTTGGTGGGCAAAGGGCTGGGCTTATATATGACCAGGGAGGTTTTGGTCCCAAGGTACCATGAATCGGGACCAAAGCCCTCCTCACATGGGAGTGCCCAGCAGTCGCACTACCCAGTCATTGGTCCCGGTTAAGGGCACGCCCCGGGACCAATGACCTTTCGGGGCCTGGGCCGCCACGTGTCGCGCTGGGAGGGGCTTTGGTCCTGTTCGGAAATAACCGACCAATGCCCTGCCGCTTCGTCCCCGTGCATAAATATGAGGCCACAACGCTCGCTTTCGCCATCGCCTCTGCCTCTCTGCAGTCCCTCTCCACCCCACCACTTTAGCAATCACCACTCCACCGCACCGTCGTCTCGCCTCCCCTCCCTCTCCAATCTCCACCGCGCCGTCATGGAGGTGCCCACGCTCAACCACTACGAGGCGGCGCAGTTTGTGATCTACAGCATCCTCGTGCCGCCGCGTGCGACCGTGCCCGCCGGATTTCGCATCAGCGAGGGGGGTATGCCGGTGGCTCCGCTCCTCAACCCCCACGGATACGAGATGGAGTACGTCATCATGGAGCGTCGCCGCCAACTGCCCGCGTGCATGAGGGCGTTGCCCCGGTACGCGGCGGCCAGCGAGTATTGGCCCCGGCTGTTCAAGAAGGAGCGGAAGGCCAAGCTTGGCAACCGTTTCGTGGACGGGCGCCTGGTGCACCCGGATCACCGCGACCAAGAAGGGCGGGAGTTGTTTTGGTCCGTCCCTAGACGGACCATCTACATCGCCATCGACGCCGCTAGGCGCGCAGACGAGCTCCGTCTCCCGAACAACGCCGAAATCGTGGAGATTTCGTCCGACGACGACGAGGAAGCCGGCGGCTCGGAGGACAACGGCTCGGAGGACAGCGACAGCGGAAGTGTTGTCGACTAGGAATTTATAAAGTCGCATCTTTGAATGGAAAAATTTGTGGTCGAATAATGAAATGTCTCAATTTAGACCTTTGTCTCGATTAATTCGTGAAAGATTTGTTCAAAAATAGTGATCAATTCAATTTCTACCTCGAATTAATTTCTGCCCCGAATTAATTTACATTAATTGTCCTGGACTGTTGACCGTCGTGGGGTTTTTTGTCCCGGTTGGTGGCATGAACCGGGACCAATGCCCCGCAGAGCACCACGTGTGTGTCGCGAGGGCATTGGTCCCGGTTCGTGCCACCAACCGGAACCAATGCTTACAGATGAACCGGGACCAATGCCCTGACGGCATGAACCGGGACCGATGTCTGGCATTGGTCCCGATTATGGAAACGAACCAGGACCAATGGAATTTGGGCGCTGGACCAAAGGCCCTCTTTCTACTAGTGTTTGTAGGTGTAACATGGAATATTGAGTGCGGAACCAGTGTATGAGGACCTTAGCTAAAAGGTATAGTTCCTGCTTCGTTACCAAGGTATAGGTCCTACTCCATTACCTTTTTATTTAATCATTACCGCACCTAACTACTGATAACTTCTATTCTTTGTGTTTTATGTATGACAATTACCTAACTAAAAGAGATGTGATCTTCCTTTGATGTTTTTATTTAGGTATATGTTAGGGAATTCACCCATAAGCACGCAGTCTAATAATACAAGAGTTTCACCAACTTAGGACATTGATCAGCCTGACATGCCACAGTGGGGTCTCTTAACTGTAGCACATACCTTCTTGCTTTCAAAGAAAGATCAGCAATACATTGGTTCTCCTACCCCAATGAAATGAAATGCTGATACATTAATCAACCTGACATGCCACAGTGGGATCTCTTAACAGTAGCACATATCTAAATTGAAATGTTGCAGTTCCCTTCAGTTCAGTTTTCAGTTAACAGACGGATTATGCTTTTTTATGAAACGTAGATATCACAATTCGGTTCTCAAGGATCCCGATCCAATCCTTGATGCTTGACCAAACTCTTTTAGTGAACCGGCATTCGATGAAGAGATGGTCGACCCTCTCCATTGTTTGCTTGCAAAGCGGGCAATGCCCACAATTTTGCGATCCCCTATTGGCCAAGCGGTCCGCGGTCCAAAACCTGTTTTGAGTGAGAAGCCAAGCGAAGAACTTCACTTTCGGCGGCGGCCAAGCTTTCCAACCCAGTTTGTGCATCCTTGAGACGGTGGAACCCAAGAATTGTATCTCGCAAGCCTATTTAGTCGTGTACTCACAATTATCCGTAAGCTTCCATAGAATGTCGTTCTCAACGTCCTCGTTTTGTTGCACATCTTGGAGGAGCGACCAAAGCTCAACGCACTACGTAAGGTGCTCGATAGAGAAGTCGTTTCCCAGGTTTATCATGCGGATCCACGCATTGTCGTGCATGGCTTGGTGCACCTTCCAGTTCCTTCTGAGGGAAATTCTGAAGATGAGGGGCGCAATATCCATGGGTTTCCTCCCATGTAGCCATGGCACATGCCAAAAAGGAGTTTTATGGCCATTCCCAATGGTAATAGTCGTGGTGGCATAGAAGATGGACATATCCTCGCGAGAGCAGGGATTGCCAGATCCAACCCAAATTTTGTCGGGTTCTTCCATTCAAACCAAGACCACCTCAAGCGTAGAGTCGTCACAAATTTGTCCAAGTTTTTGATCCCCATCCCATCAAGCTTCTTAGGCCTACACACCGTCTCCTAATTGACCTTGCGCTTCGCCCCGGTGGTCTTATCCTTAGCCTCCTATAGAAAAGCCCTTTCAACTTTGTTTATAAACTTTAAGGTTTCGGGGGGGGGGGGGGGACAACAAGAGACGTAAGGTAGTAGGTTGATTGTGAAGTTAGCACCCACTTCACGAGATTATTGCGCCTGGCCATAGTGATGAACTTTCATTTCAAGTCGGGAGATTCCCGGCGCATTTATGCTCGAGGTGTTTGAAATTCCACCCTTTTAAACTTCCAAACTGAAAGAGGTAGGCCAAGGTACTTCAAGGGGAAGTGGGCTCTATTCATCGGCAGCCCACCAAGGATGTCGTCTATGTTGATATTTGCACATCAAATGATGACGAAATTGCTCTTATGGAAGTTGGTGCAAAGCCCCGTATTCCTATTGGTGCTTAATCAATTTTCACTATGATTGTTCATGTAATCAGTTTTCTATGTGTAAAATGACACTTGTATTCCTATAGGTGCTTAATCAAATATATTACCTACTGTTAGCAGCTAACATTATTGTAGATTGTCCATCGTTCAATAAACCAATCCCATGATGTATGCAAGACATTAGTTGAAAGATGTAAATCAACTTCTGGAAAACCACATTCCCGTCCAGGGGCCCGTGCGAGCTGGACGACTGCACAGGGCCCCAAAAATCTTGGGGCCCATCCCAGTGCATATCCCAGCCCAGCACACCTTCCTTTTGATTTTCTGTCAAGCTGAAAGTCCATGGTCGAGGCCTGCTCTTTTTTTCTGAAAAGAGTATATATTAATATCATATGGATACTAATTACACCCAGCCTCTGCAACAACGCATGCCCTAGCGGCTCTACGGATGCACACAGCCAGAAAAAAGAAAGAAGAATTACAAAAAAAAAGTCCCGCTACAGAGAACTAATCCTCAAACCAGCGACACTGACACCATCAGAACAACACTAATAGTCCACCACTCCAATAACAACGCCTTCAAGAAGGAAACAGTGCCCATGCGTCGTCGTTTCCCGATCAAAGATCATAGGTTTTCACCCTGGAGAAAGTCGTCGCTCACAAAACAATGCCTTCAACAAGGTCATTGCCAGGCACAACCAGTTAAGGCCAGACCTTGGATTTTCACCCTGCAAGGTAAGACTGGGAACTCCCCCTGGATTGTCTTCCTGCACCAGCAGTCGCTGCAAAGAGTCCCAGATCACGCAGTCAGTTCTCCGTCGCCACAAGAACTAAAATCACCATCACTACCCTCATATTTCCGTTTTCCTGACATTCTCCGCATTTGACTTCATCATGGCTCAAAGAATGGCACTTGCTGGGAACAAACAACAGAGCTTCGCAACGCTCCCGCTGAAACCAAACGGCTAGAAAAACAAGGTGCGCACGACCGAATACCTTCCGATCCAGCAATCTCCAAGCATGATACGCTCATGGGAGTTCGCCGGCGGAGCCTTCCGGAACCCGCCTCTCTAGACCTGATAAACGAGGGCAGACATCAAGCAGATCTTCGTCTTCATGCGAAAGAAACCAAAGGACCACCACCTTTATTAGATCTGACACAACGATCCCCACACCGCCGGCCAGTTCCCGGAGAACGGAACGAGCAGGCAATTAGGAATAGAGAGGAGATCTAGGTCTTCCAACGGAATCCCATCGCCGGCACCTCCTCCACCAGATGGCCACCGGCCCCATGCCGGTAGAGGTCGCCGCCTCCAGATCCGAGCTCCCAAGAAGCCATCGTCGGCCGGAGCCGCGAAGACATCGATGGCGAGGGGGCCCCGTCCAACACCGACATTCTCCTCCCTACCGCCGCGCTGGGGCCAGGAGGCCAGATCCCCGCCGCCCCCATCACCGGCGCCACGCACTTAGGCCGGCAGCCCTCCGGGGGCGACGAGGAGGGAGAAGGATGGAGGGGGAGGAGGTGGCGGTGGGTTAGGGTTTGCCCCCCTCGGTCACCAGGAGGGGGTGACGTGAGGGGGGCAGTGTTGCTGTCCAGCGGCAACACGTCTCCAGACTAAAACTACTCCCGTCCGTGTACCGGATCAGCCGATCCAAAGCAGTTTTGGTCGATGATCGATAGATCGATCAGTCCGAACTCCCGCCACACGCCACACTCGTTTTAGCCTCAAACACAAAGGTCGATGGAGTTTTTTTCTAACAAAAGGTCGATGGAGATTTGGAGAATCTTCTCCGTTATTTTTTATGGACATGTCATTAAAAAATACTCGCAGTGATACTTCCTCCGGCGTCTATAGATTTTCTTATATACTCGCAGCGTCAATCAAATGGGACTAGAAAGACTATTATATTTCAGTGGAATTGACGTTTGATATATTTCCCTATAGTATAAAAAATACCACCTATTTATAATTTTTATTAGAACGGTGGAATTTTGCAAAACAAATGTATAATAAAGTGAAGTGCCTTCTCGTTAGTATTACTATGTTATTTTTTCAAAGCTTAGGGGCTCACCTTGCGTTTCGCACAGAAGCCGTGGATTTCTGCAGACGGCCCTGGAAAAACAGACATGCTCCTCTAACAACCCAATTACAAACCTGCTGTAAATACAAACTTTGATCAACATGGAGATGATCAAATAATTTAAGGACTGTTTCTGGCCTTTTTGTCAGGGTCATCTTCATACTCAAATAATTTTAGGCCACATTGCCACAGGTGCCTTTCAACCTGTGCATCAAGGAAACACAAGTCAAGAAGTAAATATAGGTGGTACATATGTAGATATGGTCAAAATAATAACATCGTAAATTTATTACCGTTGGAATAAAAAAATCATGAAAATGCTCCTTGGACACTCCACCATCGAATATTAGCGGTTCTTGATTTGCTGATTATCTCATCGTGCCTCTGATGACTCTCCGTGGCAACTTTGAGTAGGCGCTTAGCCGCATTCAGCCTGATCTATTTGCTCATGCTGTCAGCTACATTTTCTATTCTGCAAATAAAGGATCATAACTATGTTTAATTAGGGAGTGAGCCTAGCTCAACTGGTTGAAGGAGTGGATGAACAATCCTAACACTTAAGTTCAAATCCACACGGATGCAAAATTAGGTTCCTATTTATACTTGAGGACCAGGCTCTCCTGGTGTTCAGGCAATTTGACCTGAGGACCATGCTTGGTATTTTAGCGAGAATAAAAATCATGGTACTCACGCTTAATGGCTGTGTGTATCTCTAGTTGGTGCAGAGGATTGGGAAGTGAAATTCTCCCCCCATTTTAGAACCCTCTCCCGAGCTGCCCTCTCATGAGCCACCACCAGGCGACTCCGGCGGCTCAAGGGGGCTCCTCTCCGCCCTACCCTAGAACCCCCCAACCCTCACCGCGTCGGCGGCTGCTGCTGCCGACTCCGGTGGCGGTGGCGGCGCACCGTCCATCAAAGATGGGGGAAGTAGAGGGGTTCATGGCGGCGTTCACATGGGGGAGGTGCGGCGCTGGCTATGGGCTTGGTGCGGCGCGGCCGCATTGGCCGGGACCTGAGGATCTCCGGCGGCCGACGAGGGGATGGAGGCAAGCCGCCACTCTACCGGCTTCGGCAGGTTGGGCCGATGGCCATACGCCACTTGGGGTGAGGCTGTGGCCTAACCACACTGATCTCCTGCGGTTGGGGTTGCCCTCTCCTCCTCTGTTGGCGCTACACGGAGATGACGGGAGGCGTGGGGACTTGCTCGTCTGCTGGAAATAATAGCGGCGGTCCTAGGATTCCTCTCGCGCCAAGACGAGGATCTACTTGTTGCTTGCCCTCTTTGATCTGGTTGGAGTGATGAGTTTCGGAAGGCTTCGTCGGCGAACTCCTATGGGCGAATAATGCCTGAAGATTGCCGGATTGGAGGGATTCGGTCGCGTGCAACCGTGTTTTTCTGACCGTTTGGTTTCAGAGAAAGTGAGACGAAGCTATGTAGGCTGTTGCCATCGTGGAACATGTATTTAGTTCCATGCTGAAGTTAGTATGCGGTGAATGCCATGGAAGCCGAGATCAGAAGAATACCAATGGTAGTTCGAGTCCTAGTCGCGATGTGAAATTGACTTGATGATTCGTGACTTGTAGTAGCGACAAAGTGGGGGCAGCAAGATAGGAGAAGTTCACAGTCTTATCTTGCAGGGTGAAAACCCAAGGCCTGACCTTAATTGATTGTGTCTGGCAATGGCCTTGTTGAAGGCATTGTTTTGTGAGTGATGACTTTCTACAGAGTGAGATCCTATGATCTTGGATCGGGCGACGACGGCGCTTGGGCACTGTTTTCTTCTTAAAGACGTTGCTATTGGAGATGGTGGACTTCTGGTGTTGTTCTGGTGATGTTAGTGTCGCTGCTGCAAGAAATTGATCGCTAATTCATCTTTTTTTTCTAGGCTATGTGCATCCGTAAGGCCGCTAGAGCAGGTGTCGTTACAGAGACTTGGTGTAATTGGTATCTCCACGACATACACTCCTTAAAAAAAAACTATGTTTAGTTTTATACGTGCGGTCAACCCAATCTGACATGAGTGTGCCAGAAACCAATCGCAGCTCCCCTGCCCGTATCACCACATTCTGACATTTCCTTTTGAGCTTCTCATAGTAAAGATGCTTATGTCATCCAACTTCTTGTTGAAAGAAATGAATGCAAATTGCTGCAATGACACAGCAGCTGCTTCGCTCTCCGCTTCACATAGCGAAGACCATTTGTTCCCAGCTACACTCACTTCCTCGTAATTTTCCCCAGAAATGTACAGTGAAAACATGAAGCTAACACGCAGCTAGAACATGTTTTCCAAATGGAACATAACAAGGTGCCAGGTCCTGATGGCTTTTCAGCATAATTTTATCAACATTTCTGAGAAGTTATTAGAGATGATCTGATGCTTCTTTTCTCTTTTCTGCACTTTGATCAGCTAGAACTTTTTAGACTAAATTTTGGCAGCATCATTTTATTACCTAAGGTTAATAACGCAGAACGTATACAACAGTATCGATCAATCTGCCTTCTTAACATTAGTTTTAAAATAATTACAAAAGTTGCTATTATTAGATTAAATTCTGTAGCTGATCATGTTGTACGCCCATCTCAAACTGCTTTCATGCAAGGACGAAATATCCTAGATAGTGTAGTAATACTTCATGAGACAATCCATAAACTACACTCAAAAAACTGAATGATATATTGTTCAAGATTGACTTTGAGAAGCTTATGACAAGGTTAATTGGTCTTTTCTCTAGCAAACACTCCGTATGAAAGATTTTTCAGAGAAGTGGTGCAATCTCGTACAATCTTTTGTGACTGGAGGTAGTGTAGCCATCAATATCAGTGATGACACTAGCAAATACTTCCAGACCAAAAAAGGGCTAAGACAAGGGGATCCGCTATCGCCTATACTATTTAACATAGTGGTTGATATGCTGGCTATCCTGATCGAGAGAGCTAAAGCTGCCGGCCAAATTGAAGGACTAGTTCCCCATCTTATTGATGGTGGTATCTCTATTCTTCAATATGCCGATGATACTATTCTGTTTATGGAACACGATCTAGAGAAAGCTAAGAATCTGAAATTAATACTATCAGCATTTGAGCTTCTCTCTGGATTGAAAATCAATTTCCATAAGAGTGATTTGTATTATTTTGGTGAGGCTGAGAATGAGGTCCATCTATATGCTGAACTATTCGGCTGTAGTTTGGGGCAATTTCCAATAAATAATCTGGGAATCCCGATTCATTATCGACGGCTCACGATTGCTGAATGGAAACTCGTTGACGAAAGACTGCAAAAACGCCTTGATAGATGGAAAGGTAAATTACTATCACTTGGTGGAAGACTTGTCCTCATAAATTCAGTACTTGCAAACATGGTACTGTATATGACCTCGTTCTTTCAACTACCAAAAGGTGTCTTGAAGAAAATGGATTATTTCTGATCAAGATTCTTTTGGCAAGGTGATGGTTAAAAAAAGAAATATCGACTTGCCAGATGGAATGTGGTTTGCAGACAGAAAGAATATGGTGGACTGGGTATACATGATTTGCAAGTCAAACACACCACACTTCTGGGTAAATGGCTGTTCAAACTACTAACTGAAGATGGTATCTGGCAAACCATTCTTTGGAGGAAGTATATAGGCTCTAAGGCGTTGTCTCAGGTGGTTTGGAAACCCGGAGATTCACACTCTTGGGCAGGACTTATGGCGTCCAAAAAACATTTCTTTCAGTTTGGTGTGTTTAATATTAAGGATGGATCGCAGATTAGATTCTGGTAAGATAAATGGCTTGGCCAAACTTCCCTCCGCCATCAATATCCTGCTCTCTACTCAATTGTTAGACACAAAGGAGATACACTATCTAAAGTATTGGAAGCTAATCCTCCTAATGTGTTGTTTAGACGAAGCCTCATTGGACTTAGGATTGCATGATGGAACAATCTTTTATTAAGACTATCCACGGTACAGCTGTCTGAGGGGGTGGATGAGTTCAAATGGAATTTACTTCAGAGCGGTAAATTTCTGGTTGAATCAATGTATAGAGCTTTGATCCAACCTGATATTCCTGTTGATAACAATTTTAAAATTTGGAAAATGAAGTTACCGCTTAAGACAAAGATATTTGCTTGGTACCTTTGTAAAGGTGTAATTCTTACTAAAGACTATCTTGTTAAGAGAAATTGGCATGGAAGTACGCAATGTGTATTTTTTCATCAAAATGAGACAATACGACACTTATTCTTCCAATGTAAATTTGCTCGTGTTATATGGTCAATCATCCAAGTAGCCTTTGGGTTATCTCCTCCAAGATCGGTTGCCAATGTATTCGGCAATTGGTTAAATGGGATTAGAGATAAATATGAGACTTTATTTAGGGCGGGAGCGCTTGCCATTATTTTGTTGCTTTGGCTATGTAGAAATGACAAGATCTTCAATAACATAGTTTCTTCTTCTTTGCACGTGGTTTATCGTGCGACGGCTATCCTACAATCATGGATCCTGCTACAGCGTATGGAGTTCCGCGACTTGTTTGCGGTGGGGTGTACGCGATTGGAGGATGTGGCAAGGGATATTTTCTCCCGACATGGATGGCAGCGTGATTTGCGGATTGAACTGTCATAGTCGCAGACTGTCTCTTTTATTTTATGGAGTGTAATACTTGTTCTTTAGTTTCGTTTTTGTTTTGTGGTTGATTGGCTGTGTGCATCTTAGTTATGCAGAGGCCGGGTGCAATTGATATTGAGTAATAAGGCGCCCATTTCCAAAAAAAAGAACATGACGTCTCTTGTATCATCCCTCCTACACCGGCTCTGTTCCGCCTAAATCAGCAACTAGAGCATGCACAATTAATTTCCATCAGACCCTGCACTTCATACCAATAAGCCTACACAACACAAAGGAAATATAGCAAGCTGTTTATATTATTTTCTGAAACAAGTCAAAATACTAGTCATTTTCATTGATTAAGGGGAAGGTTTTTAGATAGTGCTTACAAACCACATCTTGGCCAAAGCCAAGACCAACAACAAAACAATTACTCATGCGAGATTAAACTACTAAGAGCATTTGCCCCCGCAAAGCACCATAAGCGTGCTTTCTCCTTGATTTTTGTTACCATCATATCAATGGTGACGGCGTGGCCTCGAAAAACTCTTGCGTTCCTTTTCTTCTTTATTTCACATGAGACCAACATTGCGAGTGAAACCAAAGCCTTCCTTCATGGTCCTTTCTTGTGGATCGCCTTCTTTCACAATTCTTTGACGGAGTAGAATTGGTGCCAAGTACCGTATTGATTTGGTGGAGACCGAGCCAAGTCTTTAACTTGTTCCAAATCCTCATGGAGAAGCGGCACTTGAAAAGGAGGTGGGAGGCCGACTCTTGTCTTTGATTACATAGCTTACATAACCCACAATTTGGCCATCCTCTTCGGGCAAGCCTATCCGCTGTCCACACTCTATTTTGTATAATCAACCAAGGAAAGACCTTGCATTTAGGAGTTACCCAAGACTTCCAAACAAGGGGGCATCGATGAGGTGGTTAAGCCCAAATATGCCGATTAAGCCGATTAGTCTCTATCATTTGTGAGCTTCCAAGAGATAGCGTCCGGTCTTTGAGGGTGTAGAGTTACATGGGCAAGCTTCTCCCAAAGCTTGTAGAATTGGTCGATATGCTCCAAGGATAAGCCATTTTGGGTGTTGATTTGGGAGACCCAAAACTCATTGTGCAAAGCATTTTGCACCAAACATTTCTTCTTCCTAGATATCTCAAAAATTAGAGGGGCGACGTCCTTGTGTCTCATTCCATCTAGCCAACTCGTCTTGATGTCTATGCACTTCTATTCTTGTAGACAGTTGTTGGGCCTCCAAGTGTAGAGGTTTTTGGAACAGTAGCAAGTTTCCCTTAAGTGGATTACCCAAGGTTTATCGAACTCATGGAGGAAGTGGTCAAAGGTATCCCTCTCAAGCAACCCTGCAATCAAGATACAAGAAGTCTCTTGTGTCCCCAACACACCCAATACACTTGTCAGGTGTATAGGTGCACTAGTTCGGCGAAGAGATAGTGAAATACAAGTGGTATAGATATAAGAGAACGGTGCCAGAAAATAGCTTGATGGCGTGGAAGAGACTAAAGGAAAACTGAAATAAAGATGGAAGCAAGCAAACATGTAACATATCTAGTTGCAAACGATGTTTCAATGCTTAGAAACAAGGCCTAGGGATCATACTTTCGCTAGTGAACACTCTCATATAAATATCTTCTCTTTATGATACTACTCTGAACTACTCTCCTGTTGGACACTCTAATCCATGGTAGGGCTATAATAGCACTCCTCAAATTCCACTTTCCCCATCTAGATAATCCCACACTGTCACCTTGAGCACTAGATGGTTCCAACAAACACCACAATTTCATGTAGACATCCAACTCCAAATACAAATCATAACAAGTATTTGTAATCTCTAGCCTACATGGTGTGCACGCTGTCACTTTCACACACATGGGGAGAGTAGAGATCTATTAAAGCACTTGAGTAGCAAGGTAGATCTACTTGATTACAAAGCTCATGATCACAATATGATCACGCATAGAGAGAGAGATGAACACATAGCTAACGGTAGAACCCTTAGCCTCGAGAGAGAACTACTCCCTCATCATCATGGGAATCAGCAACGGCGATGGAGATGGTGGTGGAGATCGATGGAGATGGCTTCGGGGGCACTTCCCCATCCCAGCAGGGTGCCGGAACAGAGACTTTCTGTCCCCCGAATCTCCCCTTCGGTAGCGGCGGCGCTGCGGAACTTTTCGTGGCTAGAGGCTATTCCACTTAGGGTTTTCTCATCGGAGGCTTCTTATAGGCGAGAGGGGAGACCGAGGGGGTGTTGGAGGGGCCCACACCACCCCCTTGCGTGTCCTGGCATGTCCCGTGCCACCAGGTGGTGTGGCTAGCCCCTGGCCCCTCTCCGTCTCGTCTTCTGGCTCCGTGAGTCTTCCGGTAAAATACTGACTTTGGCTTTTGTCCCGTCCAATTCCGAGAATATTCATTTTCTGACTTTTCTGGAACCAAAAACAGCAGAAAACAGGCAACTGGCACTGTGGCATCTTGTTAATAGGTTAGTCCCAGAAAATGCATAAAAGTATCTGCAAATGTAGACGAAACATAAGAAAGTAGATACTAAAAAAGCATGGAACATAAAAAATTATAGATACGTTTGCAACATATCAACATCCCCAAGCTCAACTCCTGCTCTTCCTCGAGTAGGTCAGTGATAAAAAAAAGAATAATTTTTGAGGTGACATGCACCATCATAGACTTGATCAAGGAATTTATAAAACATTGATAGCTGGGATCATAGTACTTTAACATAGCATGAAAGATATAGTTCTAACAATAAGACATAGCAACTATGTTGTAGCATGAAAAGATACAAACAAAAGATTCTTGAATAATAATGCATTGAAAGACGTTTGTTTGTTTCTACATAAAGAAAACATAACATAGTGGCATTCAGCTTGTCCCTCATGGAGTAGCAAAACATAAATGCATAGGACACCTTGAAAGTT
Organism: Avena insularis; assembly: GCA_023614405.1. Classification (NCBI taxonomy): domain Eukaryota; kingdom Viridiplantae; phylum Streptophyta; class Magnoliopsida; order Poales; family Poaceae; genus Avena; species Avena insularis. The sequence goes on from CM042696.1 coordinate 424,631,704, forward strand.
CATAAGGGTGACTAGATACGAATAGTTCAAGAGCAAGCAATATCAACATTATGAATCAATCAACAAGTTTTGGGACAATGCACATAGAAATAAGAATGGTCACTATGCTCTCTTAATAGGTTCATAAAGATAGAAAATGGAGACTCAACATAAAAGTAAAAGAAAGGCCTTCATAGAAGGAAGTGATACATTGCAAATGTATCTATAATTTTTGATGTTCCATGCTTGGTTTTATCTACTTTCTTGTGTTTTGTCCACACTTCGGAGTACTTTTCATATGATTTCTTGGACTAACCTATTAACAAGAGCCACAATGCCAGCTGCCTGTTTTCTACTGTTTTTGGTTTCAGGAAGTCAGAAAATGAATATTCTCGGAATCGGATGGGACAAAATCCAAAGTCACTATTTTACCGGGGCCACTTGGAGCCAGAATACAAGACGGAGAGGGGTTGGGGCCTGGCCACACCACTGGCCATGACCAGGCTCTGGACCCGCCCTGGGTGGTCTAGCCGCCCTAGGCACCCTCGGCCTCTCCTTCCGTGATATATATTGCCTCGACACGGAAACCCTAAGTACCGATCAAAATTCCACGAAAGAGTCTCAGAGCCGTCATCTCCATCCCTAGATCGGGAGGGATCAAGCTCTTCCGGCACCTATTGGAGAGGGGAATTCACCCTAGAGGCCTTCTTCATCATCATGCAAGCATCCGGTGTGATGCGTGAGTAGTTCATCTCTGGACTACGGGTCCATGTAGTAGCTAGATGGCTGGTTCTCCTCCTTTGTGCTTTCATGTCTAGATCTTGTGAGCTCCGTTCATGATCAAGATCATCTATTTGTAATTCTGCATGTTGTGTTTGCGAGGATCCGATGGATATTGAGATGCTATTTCAGATTGATTATTGATTATATCATGTCTTTGTTATTTGTGATCATGCATGGTTTCTGTTGTTAGTAGCTATCTTGGCCAAGTAGATGCTAGCAACTCCAAGAGTTAGTATTTATGCTCGATAGTAGGTTCATGCCTCTGGTAATCTGGGGAAGTGACAGAAATCTCTAAGGCACTAGATGTGCTGTTGCTACTAGGGAGAAAACAACAATCCTTTGTTCATAGAACAATCGTATTGTTTACTTTACACGCAATTCATAATGCAATAATCTGTTGCTTGCAACTTAATACTGGAGGGGGTTCGGATGATAACCTGAAGGTGGATTATTGGTCATAGATGTAGTTGGATGACGGTCTATTTATAATGTTGTAATGCCCAATCCAATCTCAAAGGAGTCAAGATGATTAGTATATGCTTGTATGCTTTCTCGATGTTTGTCAATTGCCCCGCTGTAATTTGTTCACCCAGCATGTTATCTATCTTAAGGAGAGCCACCTCTAGTGAACTATGGACCCCGGTCCTTTCTTTTACATTCAATCTACAAACTGTTTACTGCTTTGTGTTTACTTTCTACAAACTATTACTTCCTTCCATTCGATACGTTTAATTCTTTGTTTTCAGCAAAACCGGTGAGATTGACAACCTCATCGCAAGTTGGGGCGGAGTTCTGTGGTTGTGTTGTGCCGGTCTCCAAGTTGCTGCTAGCACCGATAGTGCCCCCTACCAAGGCTTAGCTAGCAATACCTTTGGGGTGTTTCCTTGCTCCTACTGGATTGATAACCTTGGTTTCGTACTGAGGGAAAACTTACTTTTGTGCTCATCATACCTTTCTCTTGGGGTTCCCCAACGAGCTCGATATATTTTGGGCCAGCAAGACTTTTTCTGGCGCCGTTGCCGGGGAACTGATACATTGCAAATGTATCTATAATTTTTTATGTTCCATGCTTGGTTTTATCTACCTTCTTGTGTTTTGTCCACACGTTGGAGTACTTTTCATATGATTTCTTGGACTAACCTATTAACAAGAGCCATAGTGCCAGCTACCTGTTTTCTGTTGTTTTTGGTTTCAGGAAGTCAGAAAATGAATGTTCTCAGAATTGGACGGGACAAAAGCCAAAGTCATTATTTTACCAGGAGACATCTAGAGACAGAATACGAGACGGAGATGGGCTGGGGCCTGGTCACACCACCTGGCCGCGCGGCCAGGCCTGGCCCGTGCCAGGGGTGGTCTGGCCGCCCAGGCACCCCCTCCGCCTCTCCTTTCGCCTATATATTCCCTCTAATACAGAAACCCTAAGTACCCAATCAAAATTCCACGAAAGAGTCTGTAGCCACTGTCATCTCCATCCCTAGATCGGGAGGGATCTGAAGCTCTTCTCGGCACCCTGCCGGAGTGGGGAATTCACCCTGGAGGCCTTCTTCATCATCATGCAAGCCCCCAGTGTGATGCGTGAGTAATTCATCTTTAGACTACGGGTCCATGTAGTAGCTAGATGGCTGGTTCTCCTCCTTTGAGCTTTCATGTCTAGATCTTGTGAGCTCCGTTCATGATCAAGATCATCTATTTGTAATTCCGCATGTTGTGTTTGCGGGGATCCGATGGATATTGAGATGCTATTTCAGATTGATTATTCATTCTATCATGTCTTTGTTATTTGTGATCTTGCATGCTTTCCGTTGTTAGTAGCTGTCTTGGCCAAGTAGATGCTAGCAACTCCAAGAGTTAATATTTATGCTCGATAGTGGGTTCATGCCTCTGGTAATCTGGGGAAGTGACAGAAATCTCTAAGGTACTAGATGTGTTGTTGCTACTAGGGAGAAAACAACAATCCTTTGTTCATAGAACAATCGTATTATTTACTTTACACGCAATTCGTAATGTAACAATCTGTTGCTTGCAACTTAATACTGGAGGTGGTTCGGATGATAACCTGAAGGTGGATTATTAGTCATAGATGCAGTTGGATGGCGGTCTATGTATAATGTTGTAATGCCCAATCGAATCTCAAAGGAGTCAAGATGATTAGTATATGCTTGTGCTTTCTCGATGTTTGTCAATTGCCCCACCATAATTTGTTCACCCAGCATGTTATCTATCTTAAGGAGAGCCACCTCTAGTGAACTATGGACCCCGGTCCTTTCTTTTACATTCAATCTACAGACTGTTTACTGCTTTGTTTTTACTTTTTGCAAACTATTACTTCTTTCCATTCGATATGTTTAGTCCTTTGTTTTCAGCAAAACCGGTGAGATTGACAACCTCATCGCAAGTTGGGGACAGAGTTCTGTGGTTGTGTTGTGCAGGTCTCCACGTTGCTAGTAGCACCGGTAGTGTGCCCTACCAAGGCTCGGCTAGCAACACCTTTGGGGTGTTTACTTTCTCCTACTGGATTGATAACCTTGGTTTCGTACTGAGGGAAAACTTACTTCTTTGCTCATCATACCTTCCTCTTGGGGTTCCCCAACGAGCTCGATATATTTTGGGCCAGCAAGACTTTTTCTGGCGCCGTTGCCGGGGAGTCAAGGACATCTTCACAAGGGGAGTCCCTCATAACCAATCTCTTTACTTTTTTATTTTTGTTTTGCTTAGTTTACTTTTGTTTTGTTTTCTTGTTTCTTTATCAAAAACACAAAAAATTAGTTTTACAAGTTTGCTTTCCTTATTACAAAACACAAAAAATTTAAGTCTTTCTATAGTTGTTACCCTTTCCTTAGCACAACATGTTGATCCCTAAATTCACCCTGAAAGACCTTTCAATAGGGAGTGGTTCTATAATTGGAAAAGATAATATTGAAGAATTCTTTAATCATATTAGTAAACATGAGGATATTGAGGATAGATCCCTTGCAGAACTTGCTCCAAACTATGAGATTGCTGCAGCTTCTTTAGTTCACATGTTGGAAGCTAGGTTTGTTAAACTCAACCCCTTAATGCAAGTAATGTTTCTTAAACTTAAAGAAATTGAAGACCATGAAAAGAGGGATTTTATTCTTGAAACTTTGCTTAAGGAATTCTATGATGTTGCCAAGGAAGCTAGAAAAGTCTTTGAATGTTTCAATATGCTAGGCTCATGTGTATATGTAGTTGGTACACGAGAAAAGATGAACAAAACTGAACCTAATAGGGAGGAAACTAAGATACCAATACCCTTTAAACTGGTAGCAATACATGAAGACATAGAAAAGAATCTTGATTGGATTGTTCCTGAAAACCCTTTTGATGAAAATAGTGAACCTAAGAGCATTGAGATAGGATCCTCTAGAACTTATTTGGATGATATACCTTGCCTTGTTGAAGATATTTCTGGTATTGATCTTAATGCTTCTTCATATGAGAACAATTGATTCTTTTTCCTTTTTATGCCTAACTTAAAGGCGTTAAAGAAAAGTACTTATTGGGAGATAACCCAAAAGTTTTAGATGAGTCTTGGAAGTAATAACTGCTCCTTATCCTTTTTATTTGCTTTTTGTGCCAAGAGTAACCTCTAATGAGAGAGAAGTAATGATTAGGAAAGTTCTTGTCCCGAAACAGATTTCTGTGCTTCACCGTAAAAATTCGTGTAAAATCTCTGTACGTCCTTTTGAGGCATGAATTTTCATGCTTCTGCCCCAGGTTGTTATCTAACTTCCTTAGTTCAACACTTTTTGATTTGAGCAACAGAAGGTCTTCGAAAAAATTCTTCTTCACCTGCTGGTCTGTTTTGACAGATTTCTGCCATTTTCTGCATTTGCTTCTTGTTGGTTCCTTTTTGAGTTATTTTGGGGAATTTAGCTATTTGAGGGAAGTGCCACAGTAGCTTGTGTTTTAATGGAAGTTTTATTGGTGTTAGAACTGGACCTAAATACCTATTATCTTGAGTGCACTAATGTTTCTACTAAAGATTGTGTGAAGTTTTGTATGAAGGAAAAGTTTCAAGTGTATGGAAGGAATGAGTAATGAGACCAAGGATGGACTAAAGCTCAATCTTGGAGATGCCATGCGTGTCACCCCAAGAAATATCCAAGAAGTACAAGCGTCAAAGCTTGGGGATGCCCAAGGCATCCCCCTCTTCATCAATTAAAATCCCAGGTTTCTTCCAAACGCTTCATTTTTATTGTTTCATGCACAGTTGTGTTGTTCTTGGAGTGTCTTCTTTTTCGTTTTTGTTTTGGTTTTTCATTTGCTTTGTTTTCTTAGTTTTCTAAATAAATTGGTTGGACCCCCTCTTTCATGCATTGATTTCAAATAGTTTGGTTTGGATTGGAAAAGAGTAGGAAAGCTCATGCTTAAGTGGTAAAGAGAGCTTGTTTTTCACTGTGGCCTATGCTTTGTCATGCCATGCTTGATATTGTTTTGGATTTATGCTTAGTATTCTTTGCTGTAGCATGACTTGTTAAAAACAATTGAGATTGCTTAATGTGCCTTGGATGAATCATGCGTTGTTTTAGCATATTAAAAGCATAGTATTGTGGTATTCTCCTTTGATGCTTTATTTGGGTTGACTTGGCACATGCTCACACCATGTTATGACTATCCCAAGTCACCATAGCCTTTATGATCCTTTAGTTTTCAACTTGTAGTATCACTTTATGCTTTGATCAATGATGTTTTGTTGCTCTGCATGATTATGGCCATTATTGCTCTCTTAGTTGGTCGCTCCCAGTCTTTTGCTAGCCTCCGTAACCAAGTATGAGTTCCACTCATGCATCCAACTCCTAAAACCAAGGTATTCCAAAGAGTCCACCATACCTACCTACTAGCTTATGCTATTCCAAGTATATTCATGTTGTTGTTTACCTTCCAAATTAAACTTGTTATGAGAAAACTAGTGATTAAAGCTCTCACGAACTTGATGGCACACTTTACTTTTCTTGCCCTTAATAAACTTGAACGATTGTGTCGTCTATGTTGTATATGCTTGCACTTATTGGTTGAGGATTAGCAGAACCATGCTGTCATGGGGAACACTTTCAACATTGCACTAGTACTTTGTACCTAGTTGATATCATGCTCTTTTGTCTATGGATGTCGTTAGTGTAAAATGAAAGGGGAGCTTGTAAGTCCATGGAGTTATGTATCTGTGTTAGAGAAATGCTTGGGCCGTTGGTCTAATCCATGCTGACATGGTGGAAACCTGCAGCGTAACCATAATGAGCTGTCTATGAAACATTCTTCTTATAAAAAAGAGTCGTATATTGAGAAAAAAAAGAGAAAAAGAAAAAAAAGATATTATGAACAGAGGAAAGAGAGAAAAAAGCACCATATTCCCATGGTAAATAAGAAGATTGCTGAGATGCTCATTGTCTGCTTGCCTTGTCATTTTGATATGGGGATTCTTCCGTATCATCGGGCAAGGGGTACCCCGTTGGCGGTTCTCTATGATACACATGTACTTACGATGACAAGAACATGCCGGTGACTAAACTTGAGTAGCATGAGGAGCGGCCCTCGTATTCAAGGGACATGAGATTCCTAACTTATACTTCGTCAAGCACGTACACCATAGTTTGTTCACTTTAACCTTAATCACTTCAAGATGCTTATGATAGGGGCAATGAGAGCTGAAAACTATAAGTACCATAATTTTTGGAAGCTCTTTATGAAACTTGAATCTCTGCTTCCTTCTATGAAGGCCTTTCTTCCACCATTATATTGAGTGTCCACCTTCTACATTTATGCACCTACTTTGAGAGCATAGTGGCCATTCTTAGTTCTATGTGCATTGCCCCAAGACTAGTTGATTGATGCATACCTTGATATTGCTTGTTTTAAACTATTTGTATCTAGTCACTCTTATGAACTTTGAAGGTGTCATATGCATTTATACTTGCTACTCTATGAGGGACAAGCTGAATACCACTATGCTATGTTTTCTTTATGTGAAACAAACAAAAATCTTGCAAAGCATTGTTATTCATGAATCTTTTGTTTGTGCCTTTTCATGTTGCATCATAGTTTCTTTGTCTTATTGCTAGAACTTTGTCTTTCACGTTATGATTGAAGTACTATCAACCTAGCTTCGAATTTTTTACAAATACTTTGATCAAGTTTATGATGGTGCATGTCACCTCAAAAATTATTCTTTCTTTTTATCACTTACCTACTCGAGGACGAGCAGGAGTTAAGCGTGGGGATGTTGATACATTGCAAATGTATCTATAATTTTTGATGTTCCATGCTTGGTTTTATCTACTTTCTTGTGTTTTGTCCACACTTTGGAGTACTTTTCATATGATTTCTTGGACTAACCTATTAACAAGAGCCACAATGCCAGCTGCCTATTTTCTGCTGTTTTTGGTTCTAGGAAAATCAGAAAATGAATATTCTCGGAATTGGACGGGACAAAAGCCAATGTCACTATTTTACCAGGAGACACTTGGAGCCAGAATACGAGACGGAGAGGGGCTGGGGCCTAGCCACACCACCTGGCCACACGGCCAGGCCTGACCCGTGCCAGGGGGTGGTCTGGCCGCCCCAGGCACCCCCTCGGCCTCTCCTTTCGCCTATATATTGCCTCTGATACGGAAACCGTAAGTACCTGATCAAAATTCCACGAAAGAGTTTGTAGCCGCCATCATCTCCATCCCTAGATCGGGAGGGATCTGAAGCTCTTCCAGGCACCCTGCCAGAGAGGGGAATTCACCCTGGAGGCCTTCTTCATCATCATGCAACCCTCCGGTGTGATGCGTGAGTAGTTCATCTTTAGACTACGGGTCCATGTAGTAGCTAGATGGCTGGTTCTCCTCCTTTGTGCTTTCATGTCTAGATCTTGTGAGCTCCGTTCATGATCAAGATCATCTATTTGTAATTCTGCATGTTGTGTTTGCGGGGATCCGATGGATATTGAGATGCTATTTCAGATTTATTATTGATTCTATCATGTCTTTGTTATTTGTGATCTTGCATGCTTTCTGTTGTTAGTAGCTATCTTGGCCAAGTAGATGCTAGCAACTCCAAGAGTTAGTATTTATGCTCGATAGTGGGTTCATTCCTCTGGTAATCTGGGGAAGTGACAGAAATCTCTAAGGTACTAGATGTACTGTTGCTACTAGGGATAAAACAACAATCCTTTGTTCATAGAACAATCGTATTGTTTACTTTACATGCAATTCGTAATGCAATAATCTGTTGCTTGCAACTTAATACTGGAGGGGGTTCAGATGATAACCTGAAGGTGGATTATTAGTCATAGATGCAGTTGGATGGCGGTCTATGTATAATGTTGTAATGCCCAATCGAATCTCAAAGGAGTCAAGATGATTAGTATATGCTTGTGCTTTCTCAATGTTTGTCAATTTCCCCGCTGTAATTTCTTCACCCAACATGTTACCTATCGTAAGGAGAGCCACCTCTAGTGAACTATGGACCCCGGTCCTTTCTTTTACATTCAATCTACTAACTATTACTTCTTTCCATTCGATACGTTTAATCCTTTGTTTTCAGCAAAACCGGTGAGATTGACAACCTCATCGCAAGTTGGGGACAGAGTTCTGCGGTTTTATTGTGTAGGTTGATACGTCCATTTTGCATCACTATTCTATGTCATAATTCACTGTTACTCATTGATATTTTTCATATTGAGAGGTGATACTTATGTTATTTCATCTGTTTTTGCATAGTTGATGACTTTTGGAGCATGGACCACTGCAGTCAGGATTCTGATGGAAAAGGTGCTGTTTGAGGCAAAATTCGCGAAGATCAGAAAATCCGGGAAAATATACGGAAAATCCTATTTTCCAGAAGACGAAGGAAGCCAGAAGGGGGCTGGAGATGGGCCACAGGGGGCCCACACCACCCTTGGTCGCGCCACCAGGTAGTGTGGCCGCCCAGGTCCACCCCTGGCTCTCCCCTCTGGCGTATATAATCCTCCCTAAACCCTAAGACTCGGAGAGCGGCCACAGAAAGATTCCGCCGCCTCTGTGGGGCGGAAAACACCGAGAGAGAAAGATCTCTCCGGCAGACAGATTTCTGCCGGGGGAATTCCTTCCCGGAGAGGGGAGTTCGTCGCCATCAACACCACCATCAAGATGGACTTCATCGGTGTCATCATCATCATCACCACCATCATCACCATCAGCACCCTCATCAACATCTCCATATTGCTGTAACAATTGGGTTGAATCTTGCATAGTTCATAGGGGAAACTTTCCTCGTGTTGATTACTCTTTGTAGTTGATTCTATTGAGTGAACCATTGAATTATTGTTTATGTTCAGATTTTTATACATCATTATTCCATCTCTGATCATGATCCATATGATGTCTTGTGAGTAGTTCGTTTTGTTCTTAAGGACATGGGAGAAGTCATGTTGTTAGTAGTGGAGTTGTGTTGAGAAAGATTCAATAGTTTGATATTTAAGTTGTGGTGTACTTCTTCTAGTGGTGTCATGTGAACGTCGACTACATGACACTTCACCTATATGGACCTAGGGGAATGCATTGTGTATTTGGCTACTAATCGTAGGGGTTGCCGGAGTGACAGAAACCTGAACCCCCGTTAGGAAACCATTGCACAAGGGACGTAAGGGTCTTAGAGTTTAAAGCTGTGGTTAGGTTTCTACCTTAATTACTTTCTTGTACTTACAGATGTTTGCAAGGGGTATAACCACAAGTATGTATTAGTCCTAGGAAGGTCGGTTCATTAGCACAGGTTCACCTACACAACACTTAGCAAGCTAAAGAAGATTAATCAACTATATGAAGCGAAAGCACTTGACAGTCTTCCCATGTGTCCTCGAGAACGTTTGGTCATCTTAAGTAATACAACTGGCTTGTCCTTTGCTGCATAAAGGATTGGGCCACTTGCTGCATTTATTCCTACCGTCTTTTATTTACTCGTACTTCGTTTATTTTCTTTACTGAAAACCCCTAAAAATCCGTTTGCTAAGTATTTGCAGAGAATTCCGGATCCATACCACTAGCCAGCACCTTCTGCTCCTCATTGGGATCGACACTCTTACTTATCGAAAATACTGCGATACACCCCCTATACTTGTGGGTCATCAAGACTATTTTCTGGCGCAGTTGCCGGGGAGTGAAGCGCTATTGGAGAGTGGAACTGGTAAAGGAAACTTCTACTATGAGTATTGTTTACTTTTGTTAGTTGCTCTATTTTTGTTATGGATAATTCGCTGAGTTTCTTATTTGGTAATGCTACTACCACTTCTAAGGTAGTAGATGAACCACCACCTATTTAGAATGATTCTTTCAAAATACCTACAAGAATTATTGATCGTGTTATGGATAACTACTATGTTGGGGATGGAACTGTCCATCCCGGTGATCATTTACTCTTTATACACGAATTATGCGGGTTGTTTAAGTGTGCAGGTATTACTACATATCAAGTTAAGAAGAAGTTATTCTCATTATCGCTGAAAGGAAGAGCTGAGGAATGGTATAAGCTGCTGAAGAATGGTCAAGCTCTGGAATGGGAGGAAATAGTGCCTCTCTTTTATTCAAAATTTTATCCTCCTAGTGAGATTCATAAAGATCGGAATCAAATATACAACTTTTGGACTCTTGATGGAGAGAGTACAGCTCAAGCTTGGGGGAGATTGAAGTTACTAATGCTCAAATGTCCCATTCATGAGCTCCCCAACAATATTATTATCAATAACTTTTATGCAAGGCTCCCTCTACATGATAAATGGATGCTTCTTGTGCTGGATCATTCACTTGCATGGAAGAAGAAGCTAAATGGGATGTTCTGGACCGTATTCAAGACAATGCTGAAGCTTGAGAGAATGCAAAAGGTAGAAAGTCAGGTATAAATTATGATTATGAATGCATTGAATCTTTTATGGGAACTGATGACTTTCAAGATATTAAAAATGCTTATGGTCTAGACTCTCAAGTTATTGCTTCTTATTTTAAGGCTTTTGCTTCCTACATTGAAGTGCCTAAAAAGAAGTGGAATAAGTATCATGAAACTTATAAAGATATTGCTAAGTGTGTTCCTATAAGGAATACTGAAGTTTATACTGGTAATCATGTTTTACGTGAACCTTACATTGGGAAAATGCCTCTCCCAGTTAAGATAAAGGAACACTCTATGATAGCTAGTATGGTTAATGAAAGTGCGAATGAAGCTGTTGAACCTGATAAACAAAGGGTTGATGAACCTATTATAGCAAATGTGAAAGACTTTGTTACTAAATATGAAGAAGAGGGACACACTATCCTTTGTAAGGATACCTCTAATATTGTTTCACAAAGTAGTGTTATGAGAGCTAGTATTCCTGTGTTTTCTGTTAGAATAAGTGATCATTGTTACGATGGTCCTTGTGATAGTTATATTGTTAATTTTATGCATGATACTGAAGGTTACTATGAAAGAGTTAAAGTGTTCTTATGCATCTCAATAATATCAAGTTTCCTTGTTTTATGCTGAAAGTTTTTATGTTGCACTTCTTTTGCCTTCTTATGCTAGTAGCCTCTAGCTTCAACAACTTGTTTGTTTACAAAATTCCCTTGCATAGGAAGTGGGTTAGACTTAAATGTGTGTATTTTTGCTTCTTAATGCTCTCTTTCACTTCAATTCATATTCCTATGTGAGCATCTTCAAAATTATCATGCCCATCTTAATGGCTATAAAGGAAGAGCTTTTTGGGAGACAACCCAATTTGTTTTTGCTTTAAGTTTGTTTTTGTTTCTTTGAGTCTTGGAAGTTATTACTTCGGTAATAACCTTTCCTTATCCTTTTTGTTTGGTTTTTGTGTCAAGATCAACCTCTAATGAGAGAGAAGTAAGGTTTGGGGAGGTTGCTGTCCCGAAACAGATTTTTGTGCTTCACCGTAAAAATTCGTGAGAGATCTCTGTATGTCGGATTGAGCTGTATTGTTTTGTGCTTCTTCCCTAGGTTGTTATTTAACTTTCGTTAGTTTTGCACTTTTTGATTTGAGCAACAGAAGATTTTCGAAAAAATTGATCTTTACCTGCTGGTCTGTTTTGACAGAATTTGCCACTTTTGGATTTGCTTCTTTATTCGATTTCCTTTTTGAATTTTTTTGGGTTTTCGGAAGGAGTTGCTTCAGTAGCTTATGTTTTGATGGTTTTCAGTTGAAAGTGGACTCAAAAGGTTTTATCACTTCACTTATACTAATGTTGCTAATGAGAACTGTGTGAAGTTTTGTGTGAAAGAAATTTCTAGGTAATGGAGATAATGGTGTAATAAGGAAGAGAAGGGTTTTATGACTCAAGTAATAAGTGTATGAAGATGAAGATACTTATGATTATTCAAGTGGTGACTCCGGAAGAATCTACTAGATACCAAATTTAGAGACATGCAGAGACCGCTTTCAAATAGGTAACAGTTCTGGTAAGAAAAGTTCCACGAAAATACTATCCAACTATATTTTTGCAGTTTTTAGTCAATAAGGAAAGCTACGAAGCGAAAAGGGGACAGAAATGGAGCCAAGGTGGCTCACACCGCCCTGTGGCGCAGGCCCACCCCTGGCCACGCCACCAGGTGGTGAGTCCACCCCAGACTCCGCCTCCGACTCGTTTTCTCCCAGTACCTTCCTTTTGATATGAAACTTTGTAATATATAATCCCCCGGATCCCCCGAGGTTCGTATATCATGTTTTCGTCGTGTTTTTGTTTCGATCTGTTTCTGCCAGGAACTATTTTTGAAGCTTAAGAAGCACAATGGTGTCCGCCAAGGATAAGGGAAAGGAGCCTATGGAGGAGGATCTCCAAGACCCCGGGAAGGAGAAGGAGATCAAGAGTGAAGGTGAAGAGGTGGCAAAGCACACCGGCACTACCGTTGCAAGCGTTGGAGTGGTGGCGAACCCTGCCAGGATCAGAAGGACTGCACGGATGTCAACTAGAGGGAAGCTTCCGCGTCACTGATTGGCACCACGGACACCTTCTCCAAGCACCAAGAGTCCCTTCCATACCTTTATCCATAACCATGTAGGAAAAGACGACCGTCAGGAAGAAGAGCGGAAAAAGAATCACAAGAGCTGGGATCCACAATCTGACATGATCATGCACCGCATCGAGCACAACTCGGAGTTGATTCGTACCCTCACCTTCAAGATTGAGGACTTGGGGAAATTGGTCAAGAAGCTCATCGAGAGGATAACACCACCACCGAAGGAGTAATTCGTCATCAGGTTTGGCATCCCCTTGCTTTGTTCCAAGCTTGGGGGAGTGTCGCGGTATCACATCACTATCTTCTATCTTTTTACCTTTTTAGTAGAGTCATATCATGAATAGAGAAGTTATTATGTAGGATGGTTTGCATTACGGAAGTGTCCCCTCTCTCGTTAGATATGTACCCCTTGGTGTGAGTTGCCGTTATGGAATATCAATGAGAAGTTCTATCATTTACTCTTTTGCATAGCTTATATTAGTTTTCAATTCGTGGTTATATGATTGATCTTGTTGTTAGTATTGGTATCACTTTGGGATCATTGAGTTAATTTAGTTGGTTTTGGCAAACCTGGATCGGTCAGTAGCAACACTATTTTTGAGAGTTGAATGAAAAAGATAAAAGTACTCTAAAGAAATATAATTTCATCATCTTTCTTTCTTGATTTGCTCATAAGTCTAGTATTCTCTAGTTAAGATCTTTTGTGCTTCCAAGGAAGATTGCATGTTTGTCTTTATCACTTGTATGTTTGTTTGTTTCCTTCAACTCTTATACTTGCTACCCAGCCTTGCTAGCCAAAAAACCTATACTGAGAGGGAATTCTTCTCGTGCATCCATCCCTTAAACCAAAACCTGTGCCATTTGTGTCCACCATACCTACCTATTAGCATTATTGCTACTCCAAGTAAATTCTTATTTTATCTACCTCCCAAATTAAACTTGTTATGTGAAAAGTAGTGATTAAAGCTCTCACGAACTTGATGGCACACTTTACTCTCTTGCACTTAATAAACTTTAACCATTGTGCTCACCTATGTTGCGTATATGCTTGCGCTTTGTAAGTTGTGAATTAGCAGAACCATGTTGTCATGGGGAACGCTTTCAACATTGGACTGGTACTTTGTACCTAGTTGATATCATGTTCTTTTGTCTATGGATGTCGTCGGTGTGAAATGAAAGGGGAGCTTGTAAGTCCATGGAGTTATGCATGTGTGTTAGAGAAACGCTCGTCATTGGTCTAATCCATGCTGACATGGTGGAAACCTGCAGCGTAACCATAACGAGCATCTATGAAGCATTCTTCTTATAAAAAAAGAGTCCGATATTGAGAAAAAAAGAAAAAGAAAAAAGAGATTATGAAAAGGGGAAAGAGAGAAAAAGCACCATATTCCCATGGAAAATAAGAAGAATGCTGAGATGCTTGTTGTCTGCTTGCCTTGTCATTTTGATATGGGGATTCTTCCGTATCACCGGGCAAGGGGTACCCCGTTGGCGGTTCTCTATGATACACATATGCTTACAATGACAAGAACTTACCGATGACTAAACTAGAGTAGCATGAGGAGCGGCCCTCTTATTCAAGGGACATGAGATTCTCAATTTATAACTTGTCAATGCATATCCTCATATTTGATCACTTTAACCTTAATCACCTAAAGATTCCTATGATAGGGGCAATGAGAGCTGAAAGCTAGTAATATCATAATTTTTGGGAGCTCGTTATGAGACTTGCAATCCCTGCTTCCCTCTGCGAAGGGCCTTTCTTTTACTTTTTAGTAGAGTCAGTAAACCTATTCCCTTCTATCTCAGCAAGTATTTTGAGTTGTTGTGTTTCATTCATTCATATGTTGATTTATTCAATCATGTTTCTTATGTTCCTTGTTTTGCACATTGCTCTTATCTTGGTGATTACTACTTTGAAAGCTATCATTGAAAACCAGTTAATTGTGAACTCCAGCAAATTATCAACTATTCTTCGACCAAGAGCTAAGTTTGCCATTACCAATTATGATTTACTTTATGTATCTTTATTGTGTTTCCTTTACTCATTGCAAGTTGAGTTATATAATAGTGAGTTGTCTTCTATTATGATCTATGTATTGTTGAATGTGACGCTTCTTGTCTGTATTCTTTTATCGACTCTTCACTCCATAAACCCGAGGTCATGTTTATTGAGCTCAGTTTCGCTTAGGGACAAGCGAAGTCTAAGCTTGGGGGGAGTTGATACGTCCATTTTGCATCACTATTCTATGTCATAATTCACTGTTATTCATTGATATATTTCGTATTGAGAGGTGATACTTATGTTATTTCATCTTTTTTTGCATGGTTGATGACTTTTGGAGCATGGACCACTGCAGCCAGGATTCTGATGGAAAAGGTGCTGTTTGAGGTAAAATTCACGAAGATCAGAAAATCCGGGAAAATATACGGAAAATCCTATTTTCCAGAAGACGAAGGAAGCCAGAAGGGGGGCTGGAGATGGGCCACAGGGGGCCCACACCACCCCCTGGCGCGAGCCACCCTGGGTCACGCCACCAGGTAGTGTGGCCGCCCAGGTCCACCCCTGGGTCTCCCCTCTGGCGTATATAATCCTCCCTAAACCCTAAGACTCGGAGAGCGACCACAGAAAGATTCCGCCGCCTCTGCGGGGCGGAAAACACCGAGAGAGAAAGATCTCTCTGACAAACAGATTTCTACCGGGGGAATTCCTTCCCGGAGAGGGGAGATCGTCGCCATCAACACCACCATCAAGTTGGACTTCATCGGGATCATCATCATCATCATCACCACCATCATCACCATCAGCACCCTCATCACCATCTCCATATTGCTGTAACAATTGGGTTGAATCCTGCATAGTTCATAGGGGAAACTTTCCCGGTGTTGATTACTCTTTGTAGTTGATGCTATTGAGTGAACCATTGAATTATTGTTTATGTTCAGATTGTTATACATCATTATTCCACCTCTGATCATGATCCATATGATGTCTTGTGAGTAGTTTGTTTTGTTCTTGAGGACATGGGAGAAGTCATGTTGTTAGTAGTGGAGTTGTGTTGAGAAAGATTCAATAGTTTGATATTTAAGTTGTGGTGTACTTCTTCTAGTGGTGTCATGTGAACGTCGACTACATGACACTTCACCTATATGGGCCTAGGGGAATGCATTGTGTATTTGGCTACTAATCGTAGGGGTTGCCGGAGTGACAGAAACCTGAACCCCCGTTAGGAAACCATTGCATAAGGGACGTAAGGGTCTTAGAGTTTAAAGCTGTTGTTAGGTTTCTACCTTAATTACTTTATTGTACTTGCGGATGTTTGCAAGGGGTATAATCACAAGTATGTATTAGTCCTAGGAAGGTCGGTACATTAGCACAGGTTCACCCACACAACACTTAGCAAGCTAAAGAAGATTAATCAACTATATGAAGCGAAAGCACTTGACAGTCTTCCCATGTGTCCTCGAGAACGTTTGGTCATCTTAAGTAATACAACCGGCTTTTCCTTTGCTGCATAAAGGATTGGGCCACTTGCTGCGTTTATTCCTATCGTCTTTTATTTACTCGTACTTCGTTTATTTGCTTTATCGAAAACCCCTAAAAATCCGTTTGCTAAGTATTTGCAGAGAATTCCTGATCCATACCACTAGCCAGCACCTTCTTCTCCTCGTTGGGTTCGACACTCTTACTTATCAAAAATACTGCGGTACACACCCTATACTTGTGGGTCATCACAGGTCTCCACGTTGCTACTAGCACCGGTAGTGCGCCCTGCCAAGGCTCAGCTAGCAACACCTTGGGGTGTTTCCTTGCTCCTACTGGATTGATAACCTTGGTTTCGTACTGAGGGAAAACTTACTGATGTGCTCATCATACCTTCCTCTTGGGGTTCCCCAACGAGCTCGATATATTTTGGGCCAGCAGGAACGAAGAAGAAGAAGCTCCCACGTCAACCACGCGCCATCAAAAGTCTTTTTCTGGCACAGTTGCTGGGGAGTCAAGGACATCTTCACAAGGGGAGTCCGTCATAACCAATCTCTTTACTTTGTTATTTTTTTTGTTTAGTTTACTTTTGCTTTGTTTGCTTGTTTCTTTATCAAAAACACAACAAACTAGTTCTACAAGTTTGCTTTGTTTATTGAAAACACACAAAAAATTAGTTTCTATCTTAAGTTGCCATTATGTCTAGCCTTGATCCAATCACTATGTCACCTGAGGAAATGATTTTCACTTTTAAACAAGGAATTGAGGAGAGCTTCAAGGAAGCTTGGTCTAGAATATCTGATCTGCATGAAAAAACTGAGCCTAAAATGACTCAAAGCTTGTTCCTTAGCAGTTTTTACCTTGGAATTGCTCTTTGCTATAGATATGCTTTAGATGCTATTGTGGGAGGAGATTTCCTCCAATGCAATGAGGATGATGCTGTTAATGCTATAAAGAAATTGGTCTTTACTTACAACTTCCCTAGCAAAACTGATATTTCTTTCATAAACATATTTGCTAGGTTGAACACTCTTGAGACCAGCACTGCTAGTTTGAAAGATTGCTATAATATGCTTAGGGAGCATCATAATTATGTTCTAATAAATTCTGAACCATCAAAGTGGCTCCCCACAGTAAAGGTTGATAAATGAAAATTTTCAAGCTCACTGTGATATCATGTCTGAATTTTGTCTTATGCCCAAAGATATTTATGAATCTTTGAATCTTTGGGGACTTTCTGAAGGAGGAAAAGAAATATCTCTTGCTAATAATGCTACAATATTACCTATTGGAATAGCTAAAGGAGTGTTTGCAAAGATCCTTGGGAAAATGATTTCTACTAATTATCTTGTTATTGAATGTGCAGGAAAAGGGCAAATTACGCTTGGAAGGTCCTTATTAGAACTCCTTGGAGCAATAATAGATGTGGGAAAGGGGACCATGCACCTTGCTTCTCCACCAAACAATCATATTTTCCCCAAGGTTAAGAATAAAAGTAAGAGAGGTAAGGGCAAGAAATTTGGTTTTAATGCTTCTTCATTTGAGAACACTTGATTCTTTTTCTTGCTTCTTATGCCTAACTTAAAGGCGTTAAAGAAAAGTACTTATTGGCAGATAACCCAAAAGTTTTAGATGAGTCTTGTAAGTTATTACTTTAGTAATAACCTCTCCTTATCCTTTTTATTTGTTTTTTGTGCCAAGAGTAAACCTCTAATGAGAGAGAAGTAATGATTGGGAAAGTTGCTGTCCCGAAACAGATTTCTGTGCTTCACCGTAAAAATTCGTGTAAAATCTCTATTAGTCCTTTTGAGGCGTGAAGTTTTGTGCTTCTGCCCCAGGTTCTTATCTAACTTTCGTTATTTCAAAAAATTCTGATTTTAGCAACATAAGGTCTTCGAAAAAATTCGTCTTTACCTACTGGTCTGTTTTGACAGATTTCTGCCATTTTCTGCATTTGCTTCTTGTTGTATCTTTTTTGAGTTATTTTGGGGAATTGAGATTTTTGAGGGAAGTGCCACAGTAGCTTGTGTTTTAATGGAAGTTTTATTGGTGTTGGAACTGAACCTAAAGACCTATTATCTTGAGTGCACTAATGTTGCTAATAAAGATTGTGTGAAGTTTTGTATGAAGGAAAAATTTCAGGTGTATGGAAGGAATGAGTAATGAGATGAAGGATGGACTAAAGCTCAAGCTTGGGGATGCCACGTGTGTCACACAAATAAATATCCAAGAAGTACAAACATCAAAGCGTGGGGATGCCCAAGGCATCCCCCTCTTCATCAATAAAAATTCTAGGTTTCTTCCAAACGCTTCATTTTTATTGTTTCATGCACAGTTGTGTTGTTCTTGGAGCGTCTTCTTTTTCGTTTTTGTTTTGGTTTTAAGTTTCCTTTTTTTGTTTAGTTTGCTGAATAAATTTGTTGGACCCCCTCTTTCATGCATTGTTTTCAAATAGTTTGGTTTGCTTTGGAAAAGAGTAGGAAAGTTCATGCTTAAGTGTTAAAGGGAGCTTGTTTTTGACTATGGCCTATGCTTTGTCATGCCATGCTTGATATTGTTTTGGCTTTATGCTTAGTATTCTTTGTTGTAGCATAACTTGATATAAACAATTGAGATTGCTTAATGTGCCTTGAATGAATCATGCGTTGTTTTAGCATATTAAAGCATAGTATAGTGGTATTCTCCTTTGATGCTTTATTTGGGTTGACTTGGCGCATGCTCACACCATGTTATGACTATCCAAAGTCACCATAGCGTTTATGTTCCTTTAGTTTTCCACTTGTAATATGGTCAATGATGTTTTGTCGCTCTACATGATTATTGTCATTATTGCTCTCCGCTCCCAGTCTTTTGCTAGCCTTCGTAACCAAGTATGAGTTCCACTCATGCATCCAACTCCCTAAACCAAGTTATTCCAAAGAGTCCACCATACCTACCTATTAGCATAAGCTATTCCAAATATATTCATGTTTTTGTTTACCTTCCAAATAAAACTTGATATGAGAAAACTAGTGATTAAAGCTCTCACGAACTTGATGGCACACTTTACTTTTCTTGCCCTTAATAAACTTGAACCATTGTGTCGTCTATGTTGTATATGCTTGCACTTATTTGTTGGGGATTAGCAGAACCATGCTGTCATGGGGAACGCTTTCAACATTGCACTGGTACTTTGTACCTAGTTTATATCATGCTCTTTTGTCTATGGATGTCGTCGATGTGAAATGAAAGGGGAGCTTGTAAGTCCATGGAGTTATGTATATGTGTTAGAGAAACGCCTAGGCCGCTGGCCTAATCCATGCTGACATGGTGGAAACCTGCAGCGTAACCATAATGAGCTGTCTATGAAGCATTCTTTTTATATAAAAAAGAGTCCTATATTGAGAAAAAAGAGAAAAAGAAAAAAAAATATTATGAAAAGAGGAAAGAGAGAAAAAAGCACCATATTCCCATGGAAAATAAGAAGATTGCTGAGATGCTCATTGTCTGCTTACCTTGTCATTTTGATATGGGGATTCTTCCGTATCATCGGGCAAGGGGTACCCCGTTGGCGGTTCTTTGTGATACACATGTACTTACGATGACAAGAACTTACCGGTGACGAAACTTGAGTAGCATGAGGAGCGGCCCTCGTATTCAAGGGACATGAGATTCCTAACTTATACTTTGTCAAGCATGTACACCATAGTTTGTTCACTTTAACCTTAATCACTTCAAGATGCTTATGATAGGGGCAATCAGAGCTCAAAGCTATAAGTACCATAATTTTTGGAAGGTCTTTATGAAACTTGAATCTCTACTTCCTTCTATGAAGACCTTTCTTCCACCATTATATTGAGGCTGCACCTTCTACCTTTATGCACCTACTTTGAGAGCATAGTGGCCATTCTTAGTTCTATGTTCATTGTCCCAAGACTAGTTGATTGATGCATACCTTGATATTGCTTGTTTTAAACTATTTGTATCTAGTCACTCTTATGAACTTTCAAGGTGTCCTATGCATTTATGTTTTCTACTCTATGAGGGATAAGCTGAATACTATTATGCTATGTTTTCTTTATGTGAAACAAACAAACGTCTTGCAAAGAATTGTTATTCATTAATCTTTTGTTTGTGCCTTTTCATGTTGCATCATAGTTTCTTTGTCTTATTGCTAGAACTTTGTCTTTCACGTTATGATTGAAGTACTATCAACCTAGCTTCGAATTTTTACAAATACTTTGATCAAGTTTATGATGGTGCATGTCACCTAAAAAATTATTCTTTCTTTTTATCACTTACCTACTCGAGGACGAGCAGGAGTTAAGCTTGGGGATGTTGATCCATTGCAAATGTATCTATAATTTTTGATGTTCCATGCTTGGTTTTATCTACTTTCTTGTGTTTTGTCCACACTTTGGAGTACTTTTCATATGATTTCTTGGACTATCCTATTAACAAGAGCCATAGTGCCAGCTGCCTGTTTTCTGCTCTTTTTTGTTTCAGGAAGTCAGAAAATGAATATTCTCGGAATTGGACGGGACAAAAGCCAAAGTCACTATTTTACCGGGGGACACTTGGAGCCAGAATACGAGACGGAGAGGGGCTGGGGCCTGGCCACACCACCTGGCCGCGCGGCCAAGCCTGGCCCGCACCAGGGGGTGGTATGGCCGCTCCAGGCACCCCTCGGCGTCTCCTTCCGCCTATATATTGCCTCTGATACGGAAACCCTAAGTACCCGATCAAAATTCCATGAAAGAGTCTGTAGCCGCCGTCATCTCCATCCCTAGATCGGGAGGGATCTGAATCTCTTCCCGGCACCCTGCCGGAGAGGGGAATGCACCCTGGAGGGCTTCTTCATCATCATGCAAGCCTCTGGTGTGATGCGTGAGTAGTTCATCTCTGGACTACGGGTCCATGTAGTAGCTAGACGGCTGGTTCTCCTCCTTTGTGCTTTCATGTCTAGATCTTGTGAGCTCCATTCATGATCAAGATCATCTATTTGTAATTCTGCATGTTGTGTTTGCGGGGATCCGATGGATATTGAGATGCTATTTTAGATTGATTATTGATTTTATCATGTCTTTGTTATTTGTGATCTTGCATGCTTTCCGTTGTTAGTAGCTATCTTGGCCAAGTAGATGCTAGCAACTCTAAGAGTTAGTATTTATGCTCGATAATGGGTTCATGCCTCTGGTAATCTGGGGAAGTGACATAAATCTCTAAGGTACTAGATGTGTTGTTGCTACTAGGGAGAAAACAACAATCCTTTGTTCATAGGACAATCGTATTGTTTACTTTACACGCAATCCGTAATGCAATAATCTGTTCCTTGCAACTTAATACTGGAGGGGGTTCGGATGATAACCTGAAGGTGGATTATTAGTCATAGATGCAGTTGTATGACAGTCTATGTATAATGTTGTAATGCCCAATCGAATCTCAAAGGAGTCAAGATGATTAATATATGCTTGTATGCTTTCTCGATGTTTGAAAATTGCCCCGCTGTAATTTGTTCACCTAGCATGTTATCTATCTTAAGGAGAGCCACCTCTAGTGAACTATGGACCCCAGTCCTTTCTTTTACATTCAATCTACAAACTATTTACTGCTTTGTGTTTACTTTCTGCAAACTATTACTTCCTTCCATTCGATACGTTTAATACTTTGTTTTCAGCAAAACCGGTGAGATTGATAACCTCATCGCAAGTTGGGGCGGAGTTCTGTGGTTGTGTTGTGCAGGTCTTCAAGTTACTGCTAGCACTGATAGTGCGCCCTACCAAGGCTCAGCTAGCAACACCTTTGGGGTGTTTCCTTGCTCCTACTGGATTGATAACCTTGGTTTCGTACTGAGGGAAAACTTACTGTTGTGCTCATCATACCTTCCTCTTGGGGTTCCCCAACAAGCTCGATATATTTTGGGCCAGCAGGAAGCAGGGATTCAAGTTTCATAAAGAGCTTCCAAAAATTATGGTACTTATTAGCTTTTAGCTGTCATTGCCCCTATCATAAGCATCTTTAGGTGATTAAGGTTAAAGTGACACAACTAAGAGGATATGCTTGACAAGTTATAAGTTGAAATCTCATGCCCCTTGCTTGCGAGTACCGAACCTCATGCTACTCAACTTCAATCACAAGTAAGATCTTGTCATGGTAAGTACATATGTATCATAGAGAACCGCCAACGGGGTACCCCTTACCCCATGACACAGGAGCTATCCCATATCAAAATGACAAGGCAACAGACAATGAGCGTCTCAGCGATCTTTTTATTTGCTATTTGCATAGGTTTTTATTGAGGATTCTTCATAGAATGCTCATTATGGTTATGCTGCAAGTTTCCACCATGATTAGGCATGGCTTAGGCTAGCGGCCCAGGCATTTCTCTAACACACATACAAACTCCATGATCTCACAAGTTCCCCTTTTATTTCACACCGTCGGGATCCATAAGCAAAAGAACATGATATCAACGGGGTACAATGTATAAGTGCAATGTTGAAAGTGTTCCCCATGATACATGGTTCTGCTAATTTCAACTTATAAAGCGCAAGCATATACGCAACAAAGATGTACACAATGGTTCAAGTTTATTAATTGCAAGAAAATTAAAGTGTGCCATCAAGTTCATGAGAGCTTTAATCACTAATTTTCACATAACAAGTTTAATTCGGAAGGTAGATAAAACATGAATATACTTGGAATAGCAAATGCTAATAGGTAGGTATGGTGGACTCTTTGGAATAACTTGGTTTTATTTGGAGTTGGATGCATGAGTGGAACTCATACGTAGTTATGGAGGCTAGCAAAAGACTGGGAGCGACCAACTAAGAGAGCAATAATGGCCATAATCATGCAAAGCGACAAAACATCATTAATTAAAGCATAATGTAACATCCCAATTTCAGCAACCCTGATTTGTTGTCCAGAGTGCAAAAATCAGGGGGAACCAAAAACTTTTTCTTGTGCAATGGTTCAATGCTTGCTTATTGTTTGTCTACCCTTGTGCTTATGAGAATGTATCTTATGATACTCCTTACCTCACCCTTAGTTGACAAAAGCTATTTACCCAAAACTATCCTGGCTCATTTTACATATTCTCAAACGTTCTGGCATTTCAAAACATGAGCCAAGATGCCTATGTAACCAAAACTATTTTGGTAGATTCTATTGACAAAACTATGGAAGAGATATAAAATACAATCTCCTTATGTTTTCAAGAGAGAACACTCAACTAATCTTATCTCTAGTTTCCCCAAAACACCTTCTCCAAGCATTTGAATTCTACTCTTGGTAGAGATACCAAGGACTCTGACCTTATTCCAAACTCAACCTCTTGAAAATGCCCCAACCCTACCTCAAGCTAATCTTGATTGTAACCCTAGAGTAGTTGATTTGTTTATAAGATGAGTTGCCTTGATCTACTGTCTGATGAGTTGTTTTGATCTTCTGTTTGACTTGTTTGCTTAGGAAGTAGTATGAGCCACCCTAGGAGCTCATCACTAGGATCCAGATGCTTCCAAATCATCAACCCCTAAGCAAGAATACAAACCTAGATATGATCCCTAGCCACTAGGTGATCATCTAAAGCCCTTAACCAGATCCCTTCTGAAGGTTTCCATTCCAGAAGTTTCCAAGCCCTTGAAGACAAATATTCAGCTTGGAACCCTTCCACTCAATCTACTCCCCCATATCATCCACTTGCTAATGCTCTAATACCTTGCTAATCCTCCAAGAACATTCCCTCTCACACTCTAGTCAAAATCCTCAAAACTGCCAAATTTGACCAAGTCCGGCAACAGTTTCAACATCACCTTTTTGCATGCATCCTTTTCTCAAACCTTGTGCATTTTTGGAAATGTACCTGAACCATATTGCTAACCATCCTAAGGACTACCAAGGACCACATTTACCTCTGGTTAGATCCTCCTCAAGCCCACTTGTCCTTGATGGTTTTGCAGACAAGAAAATAATATTTCCTGCAAAACTAGTCATCATGCCTACTTTGGTAGAAGCTCACACCCTCATACAACATCCTATGGACCAACTCTCTGCATGGATGTGAGCTACTCATTGAGGCCTATCAGAACCTACTTTAGTTACTCCAAGTGGATCTCAGTGCTGCTCAAACCCACTTGGTTTATAAGGCATCATGACTCATTTTCCATGACAGTCTTATTTTCAACAAAGTTTGCCATCATTCCTTGACCTCCTCACATGCATTTAATTTAAATTACTCCTGCCATGATCATATATATGACTTGGTCTAACCATCCCTCCAACCCTTGCATCAAGGTGAACTTTGAGCTCCAAGATGTAAGCATGTTTTGGTGGTATAAAAATAACACCACCCAAGATCACCAACTCCTTGTTTTCCACCTTATTCAAGTTGGAATTCCATCCCCCAAGGTTGCAGCTGCTTGCTACACCTTGTCTATCTCATCTACATTGATCCTCAAGATTTATCAATATTTATTCATAACTTTTATGGCCCTAAAACTATTTAATTCCTTAAATAGTCAAAATCTCCAAAACTCCCTCCATAAAGGAAAGTTTGGTTTTTGCCAAAACACTTCCCTAACTTTTGGCTCATGTGAGTTCCATGTACCATACTCTATCTTCCCCTCTCAACAATAAATATTTTTGGGAAGCTTTATTATTTCTCTTTGTCCATTTTCTTAAATGGCTGAAATGGAATAATAATTGTTTTAAATACTTCTATGCCTCAATAAATCTTGGGAAAATTCCCCTAAGTGTGTATTCACCTCTGGGACCCTCGCACATCAAAAACCAACCTTGTCCAATGTAAACTTATCAAATGATCTTCTAGAAATCACTTCTGTCCTTTTTGAGTAAATGGATTTAAGAGGAGTAAAACCCCACATAAAAATCTCAATTAAATCCTAGGAGTCTACCTTGACCTCATCTCTCTATGAGCACCATTTCCTCCTCTGGTCCAATGCAAGTTTCTTGACTTCCTTCATAACCATCAATTGGATAAAAATGGCCAACTAAGCAAATCCATTACTGAAACCACTTTCAAATCGCATTAGCCGAGGAAACTTGTACCATGCTTATAGGGAGAGATCCCTGGAATTCCGGGCAGGCGCTACCAGATCTCGGATCTGAAGCCTGTTGCTTGTTTCGGCAAGAGGGAGCCTGAACTGGCAGGAGGCCGGTGCAACAATTGGGTCCCCCGCAGACGGTATGACTTAGAGTACGGAAGGAAGTGGAGTCACCAGATTTAAGGTATACGCCAAGTTGTGGCTTGGGTATGCGCGTGTACGGAAGGTAGGACTATGGCTGGGAGCCACATACTCGTTTCCAGGGAGAACAAACCCAAAAGGAAGAGCATTCGTTTGCTAGGGTTGACAAGCGAAAGGTTAGGTTTGATTATCCGGACCCCCATCTACAGTGGTAGTGGGACGTGGTTGTATCCCGGCGGATGTATTGATTCTTGTGGGGAAAGTGCACAAACTCTGCAGAGTATAACCTATTTGAATAGCCGTGTCCATGGTCAAGGACGGTTGTAAAGGTGTTGGCTAGGAGTACCCAAACTGTGCTTGTTTGGGAAACAAGGACGAAGAGAACGAAGGTTCCGGGGGAACCCGAGTTCGAAAGTTTTGTTTTGACCCGAGGTGGTCGAAGAGGTTTACAAAGGGTTTTTACTACAAAACTGTTCTCAAAACTCTTTTTCAACAAAGATATGGAGATGTCTTGATTTATAAAACAGAGGCATGTTTTCACACTCTTCTTCAACAAGAGGTAGTCTAGGCTTTTCAAATACAACCCCAGATAAAGCTATCTCGCCACAGCCAGACTTGCATTTCCTTATGCCATCTATCCTGGTGGTTTGCGAGTACATTCAATAGTACTCACAGCTTTGTCCCTGGCTATTTACTTGGCCAGACTTTCAGGGGTTCGACATCGGAAGATTAAGGTGACGTCCATCGAGCTAGGTCGTCCCCCCAGTCAGCTGCCTGTAGTTTGAGGCACGATTGGGCTCTGCGCATGATGATATTCCGCTGCTAAGGATGTTGTAGCCAGAATGGCATTTATGTAAGCCTTGTAACTCGTTATTTTTCGGATGATGTAATGATACCTCTCGGTTATGTTCCACGGCTCACTGATCATGGGAACGTGGATATATGCATAACAAGGATTCTCGGATGAATAATCCGAAGGAGCCCACACATAAAGTGATATTACAAGTCGAAAACTAAAGGATCATAAAGGCTATGGTGACTTGGGATAGTCATAACATGGTGTGAGCATGTGCCAAGTCAACCCAAATAAAACATCAAAGGAGAATACCACAATACTATGCTTTAATATGCTAAAACAACACATGATTCTTCAAAGGCACATTAAGCAATCTCAATTGTTTATAACATGTCATGCTACAGCAAAGATCACTAAGTATAAAGCCAAAACAATATCAAGCATGACATGACAAAGCATAGGCCACTGTCAAAAACAAGCTCCTTTTACCACTTAAGTATGAACTTTTCCTACTCTTTTCCAATCCAACCAAACTTATTTTAAAACTAATGTATGAAAGAGGGGGTCCAACCAATTTATTAAAGCAAACTAAGAAAACTAAGCAAACGAAAACCAAAAACAAAAAACAAAGACACTCCAAGAACAACACAACTGTGCATGAAACAATAAAAATGGAGTGTTTCGAAGGAACCTGAGATTTTTATTGATGAAGAAGGGGATGCCTTGGGCATCCCCAAGCTTTGACGCTTGTACTTCTTGGATATTTTGTGGGGTGACACGCGTGGCATCCCCAAGCTTGAGCTTTAGTCCATTCTTCATCTCATTACATCACTCTTTCCATACACCTGAAATTTTTCCTTCATACAAAACTTCACACAAACTTTATTAGCAACATTAGTGCTCTCAAGATAATAATTCTTTGGGTTCAGTTTCAACACCAATAAAACATCCATTAAAACACCAACTACTGTAGCACTTCCCTCAAAAAACTCAATTCCCCAAAGAGAACCCAAAAAGGAACCAACAAGAAGCAAATGCAAATAATGGCAGAAACCTGTCAAAACAGACCAGCAGGTAACAACCAATTTTTCGAAGACCTTCTGTTGTTCAAATCGACAAGTGTTGAACTAACGACAGTTAGATAACAATCTGGGGAAGAAGCACAAAAATTCACGTCTCAAAATGACGTATAGAGGTTTTACACGATTTTTTACAGTTAAGCACAAAAATCTGTTTCGGGACAGCAACTTCCCAATCATTACTTCTCTCTCATTAGAGGTTACTCTTGGCATAAAAAGCAAATAAAAAGGATAAGGAGCGGTTATTACAGAGATAATAACTTCCAAGACTCATCTAAAACTTTTGGGTTAACTCCCAATAAGTACTTTTCTTTAACGCCTTTAAGTTAGGCATGATAGTTTGAGAAGATGCTCACATAAGAAATATGAATTGAAGTAAAAGAGAGCATCAAGAAGCATTTAAGTCAAACCCACTTCCTATGCATAGGAGTCTTGTAAAGAAACAAGTCATGAAAGCACAAAGCAACAATCATAGTAAAGCAAAACAAGTGCAACTTCAAGACTTTCAACATAAAGAGGGGAAACTTAATATTATTGAGATGCATAAAACCATGTTTCCCTCTCTCCTAATAACTTTCAGTAGCATCATGAATAAAATTAACAATATAACTATCACATAAAACATTCTTATCATCAGACACATGCATAAAAGAATTAATACTCTCCACATAAAAATAGTCATTCTTATTCATTGTAGTGGGAGAAAAATCAACAAAATAGCTATCATTATTATTATCATCACCATAATCATCAAATATAGGAGGCATATTGTAGTCATAATTAATTTTGTCCTTAATGGTAGGTGGACTGAAAATATCATATTCATTATTGTAATCATCATATATTGGAGGTATAGTATCATCAAAGTAATTTTTCTCCTCCGTGCTTGGGGGACTAAAAATATCATGCTCATCACAACCAGCTTCCCCAAGCTTAGACTTTTCCATAGCATTAGCAATAATGGTGTCCAAAGAATTCATACTAACAACATTGCTATTAGCATGCAAATAAAGTTCCATAGGTTTTTTAATTTTCTCTTCAAACACTTCATGTCCTAACTCAAGATAAATACTATAAAGCTCTCTAATTTTTTTGTTGTTTTCGATTAAGCCTAACTAGTGAAAAAAAAACAAAAAACAAAAAGACAAAATTGCAGAATCTAAAGGAAATAACTTCGAGCACTCATACCGGAGGATGTGAGTACCTTTTACCTTACCTGCCCGGCAACGGCGCTAGAAAAATAGTTTGATGTCTACGCACTTCTATTCTTGTAGACAGTTGTTGGGCCTCCAAGTGCAGAGATTTGTATAACAACAACAAGTTTCCCTTAAGTGGATTACCCAAGGTTTATCGAACTCAGGGAGGAAGTGGTAAAAGGTATCCCTCTCAAGCAACCCTGCAATCAAGATACAAGAAGTCTCTTGTGTCCCCAACACACCCAATACACTTGTCAGGTGTATAGGTGCACTAGTTCGGTGAAGAGATAGTCAAATACAAGTGGTATAGATATAAGACAACGGTGCCAGAAAATAGCTTGATGGCGTGGAAGAGACTAAAGGAAAACTGAAATAAAGATGGAAGCAAGCAAACATGTAACAGATCTAGTTGCAAACGGTGTTTCAATTCTTAGAAACAAGGCCTAGGGATCATACTTTCGCTAGTGAACACTCTCATATAAATATCTTCTCTTTATGATACTACTCTGAACTACTCTCCGGTTGGACACTCTAATCCATGGTAGGGCTATAACAACACTCCTCAAAGTCCGCTTTCTCCATCTAGATAACCCCACACTGTCATCTTGAGCACTAGATGGTTCAACCAAACACCACAATTTCATAGAGACATCCAACTTCAAATACAACTCATAACAAGTATTTGTAATCTCTAGCCTAAGTGCCACCATGGCGTGCACGCTGTCACTTTCACACACATGGGGATAGCAGAGATCTATTAAAGCACTTGAGTAGCAAGGTAGATCTACTCGATTACAAAGCTCATGATCACAATATGATCATGCATAGAGAGAGATGAACACATATCTACCAGTAGAACCCTTAGCCTCGAGAGAGAACTACTCCCTCATCATCATGGGAATCTGCAACGGCGATGGAGATGGTGGTGGAGATCGATGAAGATGGCTCCAGGGGCACTTCCACGTCTCGGCAGGGTGCCGGAACAGAGACTTTCTATCCTCTGAATCTCCCCTTCGGTGGCGGCGGTGCTACGGAACTTTTCATGGCTCGAGTCTGTTCCACTTAGGGTTTTCTCATCGGAGGCTTCTTATAGGAGAGAGGGGAGACCGAGGGGGTGCCGGAGGGGCCCACACCATCCCCTGGCATGGCCTGGCATGGCCCACGCCACCAGGTGGTGTGGCCAGCCCCTCTCCGTATCGTCTTGTGGCTCCGTGAGTCTTCCGGTAAAATATCGACTTTGGCTTTTGTCCCGTCCGATTCCGAGAATATTCATTTTCTGACTTTTCTGGAACCAAAAACAACAGAAAACAGGCAACTAGCACTGTGGCATCTTGTTAATAGGTTAGTCCCAGAAAATGCATAAAAGTATCTCCAAATGTAGACAAAACATAAGAAAGTAGATACTAAATAAGCACGGAACATCAAAAATTATAGATACGTTTGTAACGTATCACACCTCCAAAAAAAGAGCCTTTTTCCCATCTCCAATGATGACCGTTGTCGCCGCCGCAAAAAGGTCATGATCCTTTGTAGTGCAAGGGTTTCCTTCACCGACCCATTGCTTACTCTCATCTTTCCATTCTTGCCAAAGCCACCTTAATCTTAGGGCTGCCGCAAACTTTTTAAGGTTGAGGATTCCAAGGCCTCCTTTATCCTTAGGCTTGCAAACAGGGTCCCAATTAACTTTGCATTTGCCACAGGTAACCTTATCACAGGCCGCCCATAGGTATGGTCTTCTCAAGCTATCAATCTTCTTTAGCACCTCAATAGGTACATCAATGACGGTGGTGAAGTAGACGACCACACTTGTAAGCACCGACTTCACAAGGATAGATCTCCTGGCAATAGTAACGTGCTTTCCAATCCATGGCACACGCTTTGTTGCCACCTTCTCTTCCAAAGGTTGGAAATGCATTCTTTTGAGACGAGTCACCGATAAGGGGAGCCCAAGATACTTCATTGGGAAGGAGGTATGCATGGCTAGGAAAGCTTGTAGGATGTCCTCAAGATTGATGTTCTCACAACGGATAAGCACCACTTGTCTTTTTGTGCAATTTGTGACAAGTCCGATGACCTCACCAAAAAGCTCAAGCATGGAAGCCAAAAAGGTGATATCTATTTGATGGGCTTCACAAAGATGGCGGCATCATCAGCATATAGAGAAGTCCTAACCGTGGGGGCACGGACACGAATCTTGTGTAGACGTCCTTTATCGGTGGCTTTGCAAAGAATATGATGTAGAGGGTCTATTGCGAACACGAAAAGGAGTGGTGAGAGGGGATCTCCTTGCCTACGACCCCTCCCATGCTTTATTGGGTTACCGGCCACGCCATTATGGAGCACTCTCGAGGTTGAGGTGGATAGGAGCACCGTAATCCACTCTCGAAATTTGCTTGGGAAGCCAAGGCGTTGAAGCATGTCCATCAAGTAGTCCCATATAACCGAATCAAACACTTTCTTGATATCGAGCTTGAAGAGGAGTGTGGATCGTCCACAAGCATTTCAGTTTAGGTCGTGTTGGAGTTCGGCAGTACAAACTTTTATTACTACTCCCTCCGTTTAGAAATATAAGACACTTTACCTTTGTGAAATGGATGTATCTAGCCGCTTTTTAGTGTATAGGTTCACTCCAAATCTCTACGAAACTATACACTAAAAGACATCTAGATACGTTCAATTCACAAAGCTAAAACGTCTTATGTCCATTCCCAAACATACAAATAGCTCACAACAAGATATTGGTGCTATCCGGCGAGGCCCGGTCGCTGTTCATGCTAAGCGAGATACGGGTAAAATTGCGAAATACATCGCACTAACCTCACCTGATCCAACACAGGCTTCAGATACTGCTGGAACATACGTGGAGAACTAGGATCCAACGGCCTCGGACCTTGCTGTGGCCCGAAGTTTCATCACCGTGGAAGACATGGCTGACCACGGCCCTGCCAAAGACCTGTCTTCGTGCGCCTGGCTATGCACGAGATGGGGATTAGAACACCCCTTCATGATACAGCAGCAGGGTCCAAAATGACTCAGCCCATCAGCCACACAAATAAGGCCTTAGGAAGGAGTTTGGACCGAGCTTTTATGTTCAGCAGCAAAGTAACGTCTTTTTTCTCTTTCAGCCCAGCCGTCCAGACCACTCCTTTTCCAATATACTACACCGCACAACCATCTCTTCCTCCAAATAGGCTTTACGCCCGCCCGCTATTAATATATAGCAACCACCCGATAGAACGTAGCGAACAATGGTAGGACAGAACAGCACAACCCAAGCAGCAATATATTTTGTCTCCGTTGTTGATCTCGCCACCACAGGTTGTTTGGAGCTCCTCGAACTAACTGTTCCTCCATTCTTGAGAAATACATATCCGGATTGAGACTTAGAATCATCCGGATCGGTGTCAAGGTAGCGTCGACATAACACTTAGCGACCAACTCTTCTTCACCTCCATATACAAGAAATATTTCCTTAGTTCTTCTTAAGTATTAAGGATATTCTTGACCGCTATCCAGTGTTCTGAACCTGGATTAGATTGGTACCTACTAGTTAAACTAATAGCATGTGCCACATCCGGTTTTGTACATAGCATGACGTATATTATAGAGCCTATGACTGAAGCATAAGGGATCTTATCCATTATCTCTCTTTTTTCTGTCGTAGCCGGACTTTGAGTCTTACTCAATGTCTTGCCTTGCAACATAGGTAAGAACCCCTTATTACTTCCGTCCATTTTAAACTTTTTTAAAATTTTATCAAGTTATTTACTTTCTGATAGTCCAATTAGACAGCTTGATCTATCTCTATAGATCTTAATGCCTAATATATATGATGCTTCACCAAGGTCCTTGATCGAAAATTTGTTGTTTAGATAACTTTTAACACTGTTTAAAAGATCTATATCATTTCCAATCAGTAATATGTCATCCACATATAATATCAGAAATGTCACATTGCTCCCACTCACTTTCTTGTAAATACAAGCCTCTTCATAAGTTTGGACAAATCCAAACTCTTTCATCACCTCATCAAAACGAAGATTCTAACTCCAAGATGCTTGCTTCAATCCATCACTACTAGGGAAACCCTTATTTGTGGCGCACGTAAATTGGTTTCTGTGACGCATGCCGCCAGGCGCCACAGAATTTAGGCTTTCTGTGGCGCATGTGGTCCCGTGCGCCACAAAAGTGTGCTTTCTGTGGCGCATATGCACACATGCGCCACAGAAACGTTACAAGATGCGTCACAGAATGTTTTTTCGTATTTTTTTTTAATTTCTAACACAGCCCAAAATACAGTGCATATACAGGTTTTATACAGGATTTATACATAGATAGTAAATAATAATCTGGACAAACAGTAGATGCAAACATATACATTACTATGTCATCAAATATTAGATCCCAACATACATGCATACATATAGTCATAAGTGCCACATTTTTACACAAGTATAAATTAGTTTACCATCTAAAGTTACAAATGAAGTGGTCACTGCCGCCTACACTATGATGAAATATAGTAGAGCCGCGACGATGGTGAGCAAGAGCATGAGCACGACCGCGGTCTTCATCTTGTTCTTGTTCTTCCTCGACCGGTAGTTCCTCCACTTGGCCTCCGCCTTCTCTCTAGTCGCGTATCCTTTGTAGTAGTTGCTGCTGAACTTGTGCACCTGTTTCTTACAGTCCTCCCACTCCTCGTAGATTCCTGGAACCCGACCCTCGAACACCACGTAGTACCTCATCTCTATAGATACAAGCCATATATTAGTGCATAATGCAACATATAAGACATATTGCATCGATATCACAGAAGCAAGCTCAACGATAAAATACGACAAAACACACACACATCCGTCGATACAAATTATTACAAAGCAATTATAGTTCACGACACCTGGGAACACGACACAATACACACATGTGTCCATGATCAATGAGCCTACTTGCCGGACGGCGCCGGGAACGGTTTGTAGCAGTCTTTCGTCGTCCACGTCCTTCGATCACCCTGCGCATCTAGGAGTTTTTCGATCGCCCTCTTAGACGGCTTCCGGCGTATGTTTAAGCACCCCCCCATGGTTTCGACATCTTCCTTGATTATCTTCGATAACTTCCTTTGGATGCGATGGAAGTGTTCTCTAAGATCAGCATCGCTGATTTCCCCTATATATCTTGCAGACCACTCTCGGACAGTGTCTGGGCACTTGATCTGCTCTGCATCCCGGACCAACCCGTGAAGGTGATGGAGGGCGTAGAAGCTATCCCTCACGCTGCCAGCCGGCTGCTTGATGCAGGGGAACTCGGTCACGTGCTTGAACCCGTGTCTTTTATCCGTCTTGACAAATTCCCCTTTCTTTACGAAGGTGCCTCCCTTTTGGAAGTATCCCTCCATAGCATCATCGAGAACAGCTTTTATTCTGGCCCAGTTTTTCTTGTACATGGTATTCGACGAGTCGAAATACTGGGCTACTGAATACGTCGGGTAAATGGCGATGGTTACAGAGTAGTAGTCCCTGCTCAACACAATTGAAACGAATGTTGGAAAGGATAAGCAATGGAAGAAATCTACAAGAAAGCATTAGTTACGACGGCGACGAACGGATGTGTGTGCTTACTCGGGAAAGACGGACAGAAGAATGGTGTTCTCTTTGTATCTGAGCATGAAATTCTGAAGGTACTCCACCGCCCGGGTCCGTGTCGCTGATCCTTCCACCAGCTGGCTGTCGCGCATGTAGTAGGGATCCGCTACCGCGACTTGCGGGAGTAACTCTCTCTTGATCTTCAACTGTTGATTGATCGAGAATAGGCGGACCAAGTTATAGTCTAGCCGTCTGAGGTGGAACAGTTTGAAGATGTCCTCGTACGCTATGAAGAACAAACTTGCGGGTTCCTCATGGACAAAGTCTTGGTCCTCTGGCACGTTGACGACACACACCGGGTAAGTTGGATCTTTCTCCTTGAGAAGGGTTTGCTCAACATATAAGATATGACTATGCAAAGAGTGCATTGATCCACTTGCCAAGCGTAGCAGATCAGGAGGTAGTATCGGTTTCCCAGCTTCATGAACTCGCGTCATGCCATCCGGACGGGGTGGTATCACGTTGTCATGCCGTATCTTCTGAGCTGGCTGGCTCATAGAGGCACCCGGGGCAGTTTTAGGTTTCCTCTTCCTGGCCTTCTTCTTCTTGTCATCTTGTTCTGGGGGTGCTACCCCTACCTCGTTGACCGTCTTTTTCAGCATGGTAGGGCTGAAAATGGTAGCCGGTTTCTGTATAGTTGCATCGCCGGCCTCCGGAGGCGTGTCTTCTTCCTGAGATAAACCCTTGAAGACTAGCTGGCGCTGCAAGGGTACTGCATTGGGATGCCTAGGTTCATCGTCGTGACCATGGAAGGCTTCTTCATCAACCTCAATAGGAGGCATATACACATCCTTGCTGCAGGCGCCAGTGTTGATGTAGGCATCGACGTCGACATCCTCATCCTGATCATTGTCATAGTTGTGGTCATCATTGTCATGGTAGTGGCCGTCATCATGATCAAGTGGTGCCATGTCAACGTCCTTAGTTACTGGCAGCGGTTGCGATGCCGGCGGTTGAGGTGCAACGGCCTTGGTTTTGGATGGTCGGCGCGGTAATGGTTTTTGTCCCAACAGTTCTTGGTGGCGGTTCGTGTTGGCGATGAGAACCGGTTCCTCCCGGGTGACGACGATCGGCGGTACCTTAAGGTTCTTCTGGGTGGTGGTAGCGGCGGCGACCGCCGGTTCCTTCGGGGCGCGCTTCGCCGAGGGCGGATGGGCATGGGCCGGCGGACCGAGGTGCCGCCTGCGGGAAGCTTTGGCCCCACAAGATCCCTGGAATCTCCAGCTGCTCAAGGCGGTGCTCATCTTCGTGATGGCATTAGCTTCCGCCCTTTTTTTGGAGTCCTCGTCCGGGAACTTGTATCTTTGGTGAAGCTTATCGAGCATGGTTTGGAGTATAGCCGTATTCTCCGGGATTCTGATGTCCTTAGTGTTGATTGAAACACTCTCCCGGACGATGCACCCTATTTGCATGCTGAACCCGAAGGCCGCCTTCTTCGGCTCTAATGGTAGGCCAGATTCCGAGACAGAAGTGAACTCGTCTGTGACGCTGGCGAGCACTTGCGCCTTCCGGGGCCTCCTTGGCCTCGCCGCCTTCTTCCCGGCGGTCGGATTGGTGCCGCTACCACTTGCGTCGTGGTCGCCGCCATCGGTGGTGTCGTTGTCCTCCCGGCCATCGGTGGTGCCGTAATCATCGGTGGTTTCCTCCCGGCCACCCTCATAATCATCGGCAGCTTCCTCCCAGCCACCTTCATAACCAGCAGCTCCGGCGGCGGCCTCCGCCTCCTCCATCTCCTTGTTCCAGAATGACTTCTTGTGCTCTCTCGCTTGTTCTTCAATGCTCATGTGCTTAGAAGTGTCGGCCTCATCCGCGTTTCCCGACATGTTTATTTGCGCTTTATATAATGAGGCAAAAAGTTAGCACAAAAGGCAAAAAAATATAGTACAGTCCCATTTCTCCTAGAATGTTGATTAACCATTTGGTTGAGAAATGGGCACTCCTAGGTAGTAGAATAATTAGCAAAGGTCATGCCAAAAAATTCAAAATTTTGGCATGACCTTTGCTAATTTTTCTACTACATAGGAGTGCCCATTTCTCAACCAAAACGGAAGTTAATCAACATTCCGGGAGAAATGGGACTCAATGAAATCCTTGCAAAAACATATCCCCCCAACATATATATATCACCCCATATGGTGCTTAGTAGCACCCCAGGTCATGAATAGATACAATTCTGCTTAGCATCCAAATAACCAGGAAATCATTCTGCTTAGCATCCAAATAACTAGGAAATCACCAGGAATCATTCTGCTTAACATCAAATCACCAGGAATCATTATGCTTAGCATCCAAATAACCATATATATCGATCCACGCAAATCACCAACACTCTGGTTGCTTGAGGAGGCCATCTAGAAGCTAGGTCATGGGGATGATCAAGATCAAGCCTGGACCAGTTCTAGGAGGAGAAGGCTAACAAGCTCAAGACCAGATCACTAGGTTGAGCTAACCAAGATAAACAAGCAACCTCATGCATCAAGGTAGAAACTCACTAGATCACTAGCTAGATCTAGTAGCATAGATGTTCTTATCATATAAGAAAATTAAGATTTTGGTGGGGAATACTCTCAGGTTAGCATAAAGGCTATGCTAGTCATCATAGAGCAGAGAGGCAACAAATAGGATCTGTTCTTGTTTAAAGTCTAGTTTTAGCTTTCAGTTTTTAGTCTCTGGATTAAATTCCATGTAGAAAGAACAGAGTAGCAGACCATGCTGACTGGCTACTGCTATGCACACACAGAGAAATGGAGGCACCATAGTAGCAGCTCAGTACATCAGATGCTACTTGAGTCAAACATATGAACAATAAATACCAACACCATAGATTCAATCATATTCCTAATCTAGTAGACTAGAAATTATTTGTAAGATCATCTAATCTTTCATAAGCCAACATTCACTTCTAAACCGTCAGTCTATGCATCATTGGCTAGGGCATAGAAGTAGATCATGCTACATAGGCTATTACTATGCACACTACAAGAAGGAGGTAGCACAGTAGCAGCCCATGGCAGCAGAAGCCAATCGTTGATGCAGGCGTGGTATCTCTTGTGAGGTAGGTCAAGAGGGCACACGACTTTCTTGGACTCCTCGATACTACGTGGCAATGTGTTCCCCTCCGGAAGACGGTCGTGCCAGAATTCCATGTTCTCGCTGAAGCTAGTGTCGGTCCATTTGTTATTCGACTTCAGCTCCAGAGCATCAAGCGTTACTTGCAAGCGTGTATCCTGGGGCCGGCATCCAGGAAACAACAAATTCATCCCGTCTTTCTTCATTTGCGCCAGCTTGGCTTTCTCCCTTTCAGCAGCCCTGGCGTTGCTCGTCTGCTTGTGGAGCAGTTCTTGAACATGAATGTCCTGAAAGGCCGATCGAGGGATCTCCGTGTCCGCGGATCCATCTTCTTCGTCATGATGATCTTCTCCGTTGGCATCTCCTTCATCATTATTATGGTCTTGTCCGGGAGACTCTTCGTCTTCTCGCCGCCCTCCCTCGTCTTCACCCAAACCATTTGCTGTCGGCTCGAAGAAACCGCGTCTGAGCAGGTGCTGCTCCAGTATTCCGGAATCAGGGTCGATCCACCTATCGAGTTTGCATGATCGACAGGGGCATCTTATCTGGCGCATGTTCCGCCGAATCATGTCTGCCTTCGCGTCTTTCTTGTATCTAGCAATTCGACCGGAGTCCATCGCGAGAACCATGGTTAATTATTGCCTGCGAGAAAGTATGTTTATTAATACTGCAACATGCGTGTGCACACACACCCATAGAACGACACACACACACGCATGCATATGCATGGTCGCCGGAAATATTTTGCATGAACTCCCCTAAAACTAGGACATATGGGTGGTGCAAAAATTTGCCGAAATAGAAATGAATCAACATTTCGGCAAACATCCATGCACCACCCTGGCACAAGCAACAACAAAAAGAATATTCGCACGTATCCAAATATGCATGCGCCACGCCAAAAAGCTTCTTGCATAGCATAAGCATCGTATCACCATACGAATCCGGTCACAAAAACGCCACATGACAAGCTCTTCCCCTACAACAAACATACATACACACCGCCACACCAAAACATGCATATGCATGTCTCTCCAAGCTATACTCACCTAGTAGATCCCGGACGAGAACGCGGTCGGTGAGATGTGGGAGAGGAGGAGATTATGGAGAGGCTCACCCTCACCAAATATATACCAACAAATCTAGGTTAAACATACAAAATAAAGCAAAATATGAGCAAAATAGCCTAGGAGAGAGAAGGGGGTCGAGCTACCTAGAGGTATGTAGGAGAAGGGGATGGAGTGGGTGCGAGAAGGTGGGAGATGCCACAGATATTGGGCCATGTGCGCAACTTCTGTGGCGCATCTGGGCCAGTGCGCCACAGAAGTGCACTTTTCTGTGGCGCACGTGGTGTTATGCGCCACAGAAAAGCCACATTTTTGTGGCGCGCCTGATGCGCCACGTGGTTGGCTCGGCCAGCGGCAATGATTGGAGTGGGGCCGCGGTAATTCTATGGCGCACGGGCACGGATGCGCCACAGAAGTGGCTCTTTCTGTGGCACATCCGTGCCCGTGCGCCACATAATTTGCTACTTTCTGTGGCGCACTGGCACTCGTGCGCCACAAAAATTAGTTTTTGTGGCACATGGCCTTCCGTGCGCCACAGAATAGGGGTTCACCTATAGCATGTTTCCTAGTAGTGCATAGATGGATCGCT
Source organism: Avena insularis (assembly GCA_023614405.1). NCBI lineage: Eukaryota > Viridiplantae > Streptophyta > Magnoliopsida > Poales > Poaceae > Avena > Avena insularis. Next base: position 424,670,552 of record CM042696.1, read on the forward strand.
GAAGCTTGCATACCTTGTCAGCATCCTTAGGATCGACAAAACCCTTTGGTTGTATCATATATAACTTTTCTTCAATATTACCATTGAGGAACACAGTTTTGATATCCATATGCCATATTTCATAATCGAAATGCAGCAATTGCTAATAAAATCCTAACCGACTTTAGCATCACTACGGGAGAATATGTCTTATCGTAGTCAACTCCTTGAATTTGTCGAAACCCCCTTTGTGACAAGTCAAGCTTTATAGATGGTCACATTATCATCGCATTAGTTTTTCTTTTGAAAATCCATTTATTCTCAATGGCCTTTTGGCCGTGAGGTAAGTCCACCAAGGTCCAAACCTGGTTTTCATACATGGATTCCATCTCGGATTTCATGGCTTCTAGCCATTTGTTGGAATCCGGTCCCATCATCGCTTCTTCATACGTCGCAGGTCATCAATTCCATCTACCATGAAATTCATGACAGGATTTCCGTACAGTTCAGGAGCTACACGTGTCCTGCTTGACCTGCGAGGTTCGGTAGTGTCCTCTTTCGGAGTTTCATGATCTTTATCATTAGTTCCTTCTTCATTCGATGAAGTCAACTCTGGAACAATTTCCAGCGCTGCGCCACTCGCCGTTTCATGAAGAGTAGGTTCAATAACCTCTTCGAGTTATACATTCCGACTACTCACACCTTTCGTGAGAAACTCTTTCTCTAGAAAGGATCCATTCTTGTCAACGAAAACCTTCTGTGATAGAAGGAATACCCAATTGTTTATTTAGGGTATCCTATGAAGACGCATTTTTCCGCTTTGGGTTTGAGTTTATCAGGCTGAAGTTTCTTCACATAAACATCGCATCCCAAAACTTTAAGAAATGACAACTTAGGTTTGTTTCCAAACCACAACTCATACGGTGTCTTTTCAACGGATTTACATGGTGACCAATTTAAAGTGAATAAAGCGGTTTCTAGTGCATAACCCCAAAATGATAGTGGCAAGTCAGTTAGAGACATCATAGATCGAACCATATCCAATAAAGTACGATTACGACGCTCCGACACACCATTACGTTGTGGTGTTCCGGCAGGCGTGAGTTGTGAAACTATTCCACACCCTCTTATATGTGCGCTAAACTCGTAACTTAGATACTCACCTCCATGGTCAGACCGCATAAATTTGATCTTTCTATTATGATGATTTTCCACTTCACTCTGAAATTTCTTAATTTTTTTAAAGGTTTCAGACTTGTGTTTCATCAAATAGATATACCAGTATCTACTTAAATCATCCGTGAAAGTAACAAAATAACGATATCCACCTTGCATCGACACACTCATTGGACCACATACATCAGTATGTATGATTTCCAACAAATCTGTCGCCTGCTCCATTGTACCGGCAAACAGGGTTCTAGTCATCTTGCCCATAAGGCACGGCTCATCATGCGTTTTACGCCAATATGACCTAGACGGCAGTGCCACATATATATAGATATATCATTATCAAGTTTAATCCTTTTAGCATCAACATTATGAATATGTGTATCACTACTATTGAGATTTAACATAAATGAACCATTCATCATAGGTGCATGACCATAAAAGATATTATCCATATAAATCGAACAACCATTGTTTTCAGATTTAAATGAATAACCACTTCGCAATAAACATGATCCGGATACAATGTTCATGCTTAGTGCAGGCACCGAATAACAGTTATTTAGATTTATAACTAATCCTGACGGCATATGGAGAGGCAGCATTCCAACGGCGATCACATCAACTCTTGATCCATTGCCGACACACATCATGATCTCATCCCTTGCTAGTTGCCGCTTGTTCCGTAACCCTTGATTCGAGTTACATATATTAACAACCGATCTAGTATAAAATACCTAGGTGCTACTACGAGTACTAGTCAAGTACACATCAATAACATGAATATCACATATTCCTTTATTTGCCTTGCTGGCCTTCTTGTTTGCCAAATGCTTGGGGTAGTTGCGCTTCCAATGGCCAACCCCTTGCAATAATAGCACTTGGTATCAGACTTAGGGCTAGCTCGGGATTTTTTTTCCAGGCGGAACAATAGAGTTGCCGCCCTTCTTTCCCTTGTGTTTACCCCTCTTGTATTTATTGAAACTAGTTGTCTTATTGATCATCAACACTTGATGCTCTTTCCCGATCTCCACTTCTGCAATCTTAAGAAATGACAAAAGATCAGGGAGATACTTCTTCATGCCCTGCATGTTATAGTGCATCACGAAGCTCTTGTAGCAAGGCGACAAAGATTAGAGAACATGATGTATGCCTAAGTCAATGGGAATCGTTATTCCCAAGGACACAAGCTTATCAGCGTACCTAGACATTTTGAGTATGTGCTCACTAATGGAGTTGTTCTCTTCCATCATCCAGCTAAAGAACTTTTCAGAAATGTCATAACTCTCTATGGCGGCATGGGTATCAAAAATCATTTTCAATTCACCCATGGTATCGAAGGCATTGCCATTTTCGAAACGCTTTCGAAGTTCTGGCTCTAGCCCATATAGTATGCCGCAATGAACTAAGTTGTGGTCTCCTGATGAGTCAAATAAACATTATTTTCCTCATTAGGAGCATCAGGAACATTCACATAAAACCCCCTTCAACATTTCAATATCACATGCAGAACCAATTTCACTCGAAACAATTTCGGTGTCCATTGAAATAATTCTCGCGCTTTGTAAATCTTTTCTCTGGAACACATTTGCTCCAAATGGTGTCGGTATCCCTTAAGTGTGTCACCCTATGGTTCGCGAATAATGCAGACATGGTCGAGACCCTTCTCCGATCAATAATTAGTAGCGGGACCTGGAGATCCATACTGAGTCCCACATATTTAGCGATGACTTCTATGATCGTGAGAACCTTTAACGCTAGTAACTAAATCCCTTTGGCTCGCGATATATTACATGTCTGGGATTCGATCATCGGTATCCCAATACCTAGCTTGATCTCGTTACCGACATGCACTCTTTTCTTGTTCCCGTGATATAACATTCTAGTGATCACATCACTTGCTTGCAAGCTATCTCAATGTGATATCACTGAGAGGGCCCAGATTACAGCTATCTATCATCAGGATGGACAAATCCCACTCTTGATCCATGAGCCTCTACATAAAACCTTCGGAGTATCTGAACCCACCTTCTAGTGTTAGTGATTGACATGATCTCATGGTCTAAGGACTAAGATTACTTTGTATGATGTTATAGAAATTTAAACACAATGACTTTGATCGTAATGCTATCCTTCGGATGAATGTTCATCACATCATTCCACTAATGCTATGATCTCGTTATTAACAACATCCAATGTCGATGATCAGGAAACCTTGATCGTCTTGTTAATCAACGAGCTAGTTTATAAGAGAGGCATAACTAGGAACCCTTTATTTGTTTATTAAACACGCATGTATTAACATTTCCAATCAATAGAATTATAGCATGCAAAATAAACATCTATCATATACTTGGAATACGATAATAACAACTTTATTATTGCCTCTCAGGACATATTTCCTTCAGTCTCCCACTTGCACTAGAGACAATATTGTAGTTTACATAGTGATAAATCTAACACCCATGGAGTTCTGGTCTTGATCATTTTTTCCCTACAGAGAAATTTAGTCAACGGATCTGCTACATTCAGATCCGTATGTACTTTCCAAATCTTTATATCTCCATCCTTGACATGCTCGTGGATGGAGTGAAACCGGCACTTAATATGCATGGAATTCTTGTGAGACCTTGGTTCCTTCGCATTGGCTATGGATCCATTGTTGTCATAATAGATCACCATTAGGTCCAACGCAATAGGAACCACACCTAGTTCAGTTATGAACTCCTTCATCCAAACCGCTTCATGCGCCGCTTCTGAAGCAACAACATATTTCGCACCATTGTTGATCTCGCCACCACAGGTTGTTTGGATCTCCTCCAACTAACTATTGCTCCATTCATGAGAAATACGTATCCAGATTGAGTCTTAGAGTCATCCAGATTGGTGTCAAAGCTAGCATCGACATAACACTTAGCGACCAGCTCTTCTTCACCTCCGTATACAAGAAACATTTCCTTAGTTCTTCTTAAGTACTTAAGGATATTCTTGATCGCTATCCAGTGTTTTCAACCCTGATCAGATTGGTACCTACTTGTTAAACTAGTAACATGTTATATTTCTGGTCTTGTACATAACATGGCGTACATTATAGATCCTATGGCTGAATAATAGGGGATCTTATCCATTATCTCTCTTTCTTCCGCCGTAGCCGGACTTTGAGTCTTACTCAATGTCTTACCTTGCAACATAGGTAAGAACCCCTTCTTACTTCCGTCCATTTTAAACTTCTTTAAAATCTTATCAAGGTATGTACTTTGTGATAGCCTAATTAGGTGCCTTGATCTATCTCTATAGATCTTAATGCCTAGTATATATGATGCTTCACCAAGGTCCTTCATCGAAAATTTGCTATTTAGATAAAATTTAACATTGTTTAAAAGATCTATATCATTTCCAATCAATAATATGTCATACACATATAATATCAGAAATGCCACATAGGTCCCACTCACTTTCTTGTAAATACAAGCCTCTCCATAAGTTTGGACAAATCCAAACTCTTTGATCACCTCATCAAAACGCAGATTCCAACTCCGGGATGCTTGCTTCAGTCCATAGATTGATCGTTGAAGCTTGCATACCTTGTCAGCATCCTTAGGATCGACAAAAACCTTTGGTTGTATCATATACAACTCTTCTTCAATATTACAATTGAGGAACACAGTTTTTACATCCATCCTCCATATTTCATAATCGAAATATGCATCAATTGCTAACAAAATCCTAACCGAATTTAGCATCGCTATGCGAGAGAATGTCTCATCGTAGTCAGTTCCTTGAATTTTTCGAAACCCCTTTGTCACAAGTCGAGCTTTATAGATGGTCACATTACCATCGGCATCAATTTTTCTTTTGAAAATCCATTTATTCTCAATGGACTTTTGGCCATGAGGTAAGTCCACCAAGGTCCAAACCTGGTTTTCATACATGGATTCCATCTCGGATTTCATGGCTTCTAGCCATTTTTTGGAATCCGGACTCATCATCGCTTCTTCATATGTCGCAGGGTCATCAATTCCATCTACCATGAAATTCATGACAAGATTTCCGTAGAGTTTAGGAGCTGCACATGTCCTGCTTGACCTGCGACTTTTCGTAGTGTCCTCTTTTGGAGTTTCATGATCTTTATCATTAGTTCCTTCTTCATTCGGTGAAGTCAACTCCGGAACAATTTCCGGTGCTGCGCCACTCGCCGTTTCATGAAGAGAAGGTTCAATACCCTCTTTGAGTTCTACCTTTTGTAACATCCCAAAACCTCAATCCAAGCGTATCAAGATCAAATCATACAAAAATAGGGTTAACAAAAACTTTTCCAAATTTAAAATGAAAGCATTCATATGTGTATGCATTTAAAATAGGAGATGTTTGAATTGCCATGGTTGATGGATCCAATGCTTGTAAAATGTTTCTTAGGTGATTTAAACATCATCTACATCATTCCCAAACTTTTCCTAAAGAAAATCAAATCAAAAAGAATTAAAAAGAAGGAATGGTCATTTTGGCAAATTTAACTCCCATGCCTACTTTGGCTATTCCTAGTACTCAATTCTTAACAGAAACAATTCTTGATCTTTGCACCCCTGGATAGTACACATAATGAGGTACCAAGGCCCACCTTTTGATCTGCTAAAAACATTCTGTTAACTATTTTAAATGACAGTATAAATTGAATCTAATGCATATGCATAGATCACCCCTATTTCAAAAACCATCTGTTTGAGCTCCACTTTCAAAACCCTTGCAACCAGAGACTACCTATCACTAGTGGAGATCACTCAAAAATTTTGAAACCAAAATTCAAAACTTTCTTTCATGCGGCCATTTCATCAAACACTTGGCATGCATAATATCACCTCTAATCCTAGCTCACTGTTTACTACAGGGTTTTGCCCCCAAATGACCTTCATTTATCTCCTCTGTCCGCTCTTGATCTAACCAAACCCCTAACACCCCTCTCCCTTGTCCCTAACCCTCTTGCCATGTCAACCCGAGGGCATGGTCGCCGGCCAAACTTTGCCCCGCCACAGCAGACCATCTCCCCCTCTCTCGCCATGTCTAGGAGGTAGCCAGGAGCTCACCGCCACCCCCTGTCCCTTGCCTGAGCCCAGAGTAGTAGTGGACCACCGAGCACAAACCGCGCCCAGTGCCACCGCACCATTCCAGTGCCGCCCCCACAGCGCGCCCTGTCCCCGCTCGCACAGACCATCCCTTGGCACCAACCCGCGCCCGCCGCTCCACCTCGACCTGGAGAACACCCTAGACATCTCCGTTCACCGCCTAAAGCCTCATAGCCACCGCTCGCCGTGGACACCGCCGCTTCGGCCGCGCAGAGCGCCACCTCGCCCAGACCGCGTGCCACCGCCCCTACGGCCGCATTCAATTCCTAGAGCACCGCCAGGGAACCGCCCATAGATCGCCACCCCCAGCCATGCCTCTACCCCGCCGTAGCCTTGTCGCCTGAGTAGCCTGCCCATCCCGCTCGGTCTCACCGTCGGGCCTATAAAAGGAGCCCTCCCCAGCCTCTTCTCTCCACACCATTCCACTCCCCTCACCTCTCTGAACCTCACCCACCTCTAGCCGGAGCAAGTGGAGCAGCAGCTCGTCGGAGCAGCCGCGGCAGGAGGAGAAGGGCGCCGTTGATTGCGACCACCCCAAGATCTGCCGCAATCGCGCCTCGCCTTGCCGTCGTCTTCCATGTTGTTTGCCTGCTTCGCTGACCCCGCTGGAGCCCTAACGCTAGTACCGGCCAAGCTTTCAAGGAGGAGGAGTTCTACCAAGAAGAAGAAGAAGAAAACTTCAACCACTTCACCAACCAAAGCAAGCTATTGTTAGAAAGCTAGAATTAAGCTAGATGAATGAGCAAGGATGCTTTAGGCATGCTTTGATCACACCCCTTTGACTATTAGTACCCCAAGTCTTACCTACAAGTTTTACCCTCTTAGGTTATACCAAGTTCTTTACTTGTTTTGAAGGTAGCATAAAAAGTATAAAACTTGGCTTACTTAGAAACCTTTAGATGTCATTCTATGGCATGAGATTGATCCCATCCTTCCACCTTAGTGAACACTCTTAACTTAGTCTTTTGGAATAGATCAAAAACTTGAGTCACTTTGGATGGGAACACGTTGTGAAAATGAATTGTGAAAACCTTGGAATGATGAGTTATTCTATTGAGATGTTTTGACATGTGTTGAGAAACACAACTGGTTTATGATGATGAGGCATGAGCCTTGACCCTTTTATAAAACTGATGGTTGGATTCAGATGCGATACCATTCCAAATTTACCATACAAGCACATTACCTGAATTGGGTAAGGCTTAGCTGGAAATTTATATGCATTAGTATTAATTCCCTCACGGGAGAGTTTAGAGCTAAGGCTACCTCTCAATGTTGTCCACCTATGTAGTGCCCAAGATGACTGATGGTCATGGTTGGGAGGCCATGCTCATAGGAGAGGTGCTGGTACTAGGGTGTGTAAAGGGAAGGTTATGTTTGATTATCTACATACTAAGTATGATGATTCTGGGTTATCCCTGACAGATGTATCGAATCTTGTGGTGAAAGTGTACCACCTCTGCAGAGTGTCAAACTATTAAAATAGCCGCGTCCGCGGTTATGGACAGTTGGAATGGCCATACTGTTTCGTTGGCAGGTGTTTTCTAAATAACTTGAAATGAATGATGAACTTTGACTTGACCACAACAGGGTTGTGTTGATGATAATAGCTTCCCAACTTAAGTGATTCTAGAACTTTACTTTATCTTTCTTTGCTTCTGAACTCAGCTTAGGTTTCAAACTTAACTTGATAGTTAAATTAGATTCAGCACTTTAACTTAGAATTATAGTACCTGTTAATAGTAGTTTGCGAGTACTTGAAGAGTAGTCATGGCTTTTGTCCCTGGCTATTATCATGGCCAGACTATGAAGGAGATTATCAAGATGATGGTCACGGGACTATGATAACTAGGACTATCTCCTTCATCAAGATTACTGTGCCTCGAAGATGGACCCCACCGCTACGCTTATCTTTTATTTCCGCTGCTTGTTGTATTAAAGACTGGATCATGATCTCCTTATTTGTGTAAAACCTTATGTATGGTTTGTAATGGATGATGTACCGTGATATCCAATCCGTTATGTCTCGCAAAAATGGTAATCCTAGGATTGCGAGGTATGGCATAACAGGCATCTGGGATTAAAAATCCGGGTGTTGACAAGTTGGTATTAGAGCCATCCTAACCATAGGAGACCCTAGTTAGAATGGACGTCCAAACCAAAAACTTAGCTTCAAAACCAAAGTGAGTATTTATGAAAAACTATTTCCCCTCTTACCCTTGTGAACTCATTCTTTCTCAAAAATACATGTTCCTCAAAATTCTTACATTACTACTTAAAATTTGACACACTTGATCACTTCACTAACGTCCTCATCCTTAATTCTTTAGATGGAGACTCAATTCAGCAAGTTTTACCAGCTGGGAAATGGAGGTCAGCTGATCTTCGAGAGGGATCTGGATTCACTGTCGGAGTTACTGGGACGCCCACATCTGGAGTTTCTTGGATCTCAACTTCCAGGACCCCCAGGAGGAGAACTATAGTGGCTAGTCACCGCGGATATACGGGGAAGCATCGAAGCACCAACTTCCGGGAGAATTCAGTTCTCCGTAAGAGAGAACAACTGGCTAGATGGATTAGCCAGGGCAATGCATGAAGCTCTTGCATGTCTATGTGCCCTCAACGTCAACAAGATCCAAGGAACCCGTTTTGCCCACTATGCAAGACGTGACTTCATGGGAATGCCGATGGATATGCCAAGTCACCCAGAGTTGAGGCGTCAAGTGGAGAATCTTGACTTCTTGCTTCATGATAGACAGCAGGAACTGGACAATGCTAGAGAGTTAGCTAACCAGAACCGTGCCATTGCCGACCAGAAGGCCCAGACTTTCGCACTGCTCGTCCAAGATCGGCAGTCTCTTTGTTGCCAGCGTGCAAAGAAGTATCGCACCATCGCCCGTCTTCGCAAGAAGGTGGCCGACCTCGAGAAGACCGTCAAGGAGCAGGAAGCTCAACTTGCCGCCAAGGAAGAAGAAGATGAGGGTGATGACATCCAGGGAGATATGGATTCTTACCTCAGCAACGATGATGACTTTCTGGAGGAGGATGTTGTGGACTTCTACACTGATGATGAAGACTCTGACTTCATCGATGATGAGTAGAGGCACTAGAGCATTGTCATAGCATGAGATGTATCATCTCATTGTATCGTAGCTTGCAGAATGGTTCTTCAAACCATCTGGTTTCCCCTTTGCTTGTTATGGTGTGTGTTGTATCGGGTGCTTGCTTGCATGAATGAAAAACAAGTTAGTTGAAAAAAAAACCTGAGTCTAACTCAATGTTTTATCTTTGAAAACCCAAAACCATGAACCTTAGAATTTCCCTCTTACCCCTATATCTATCTCAATCTTCAGATGACTCGTAGAAACCAAGGAGGGAGCAGCTCATCGCAGGACCCAATGCTGCAGATCTTGCAGAATCTCATCGCGAACCGTGAAGCAAGCAGGGCCGAGCGTCAAGCCAACTTAGCAACATTGCAGCAGATCGCCCAGATGGCTCTCAACAACCAAGGACATGGAAATCAGGATCACCAAGGATCCAAACTCAAAACCTTTCAGAACACAAATCCCCAATCTTTAACCAAACTGAAAACCCATTAGATGCTGATGACTGGTTACAGACCATGTAAAACAACTTAGAGGTTGCCAGAGTTGATGAGAATGAGAAAGTTCTCTTCGCCACCAACTATCTGGCGGGGGATGCAAGAGCTTGGTGGAATAGCAGCCGCAATATGAACCATGGCTAGGTGATGACCTAGGAAGCATTCAAGGTCAAGTTCAGTCGCACCCACGTGTCGCAAGGTCTTGTCAACAAGATGAGAGATGAATTCCGCGAATTGAAGCAAGGAAGAATGACTGTGGTGGAGTACCGTGGCAGATTCTTGTCACTTGCCAGATATGCACCGGATGAGATCAACACGGAAGCCAAGAAGAAGGAGAGATTCTTAAACGGACTGCATGATGAGATGCAGACTGTCCTCGTCAACATCCATTTTGATGATCTCGAAGAGCTAGTCGACTCTGCCATTCAGATGGAACGGAAGATTAACCAGGCAAACGACAACCGCAAGCACCGTATGATGCAGCAGTCTGGATCCAGTAGTCACCAGAAGTACCATCCCAACCACTCACCAGGATATGCACCAAGGAACAACCGACCCCCAAATTCTTGCCCAAGTTACCCCAACCGTAGCGGAGGTAATGTGAAGTCCGGAGGAAACAATCACAACTCCGGTAATGCCAACAATTTCAACCGTGCCCCTCCCAAGAGCAACAACAACAACAACAACACTGCACCTAGAACTGGCAGCAATGCTGTGCCTGTCGCAGTCAAGGACAAGTCCCAGATCACTTGTTTCGAGTGTGGAGTGAAGGGTCACTACTCCAATGAGTGTCCCAAGAAGGCTGCCGCCAATGCCCGTGTGAATGCCCCAGCTCAGCAGCAACGTCGTGTTCCACCAGGAAGAAGATTTGCCCCACGGAACCCGCACAACCGCAACGGTCGTCTCTTCCACATGGACACAGAAGAAGCCAAGGAAGCGCCAAATGTAGTGCTGGGTATGTTTTCTGTCAACTCAGTTTTAGCAAGAGTATTGTTTGATTCTGGAGCATCACATTCATTTGTCACCAAAGAATTTGTATGCACTAGTAAGATTTGCCCAACCAACCTTAAGGATTTCATGATAGTTCAAATCCCCGGTTCAACAACAAAAGCTAGAAAAATTTGCAAGGCTGTACCTATCAGAATACATGGGATAGATTTTTATGCCAACCTAATTTTACTTGGAACCAAAGGATTGGAAGTAGTACTAGGTATGGACTGGATGTCAAGGCATAAAGGACTGATAGACTGCGCTAAGAAAGCCATCACCATGACCAGTAGTTCTGGAGTAACAGTAGAGCATATCTATGAAACCTTACCCCGACAATTCAAGTGCAACAAGAGTGTAGCCCTGCCCACCATTGACCAAGTCAGAGTAGTCTGTTAATACCCCGACGTATTCCCAGATGAATTGCCAGGTATTCCCCCGGATAGGGATATTGAGTTAATTATCGAACTAATCCCCGGAACCGGACCTATAGCCCAGAGACCCTATACCATGAACCCCTCAGAGTTAGTAGAACTGAAGAAGCAGTTGGATGCCATGTTAGCAACAGGCTTGATTTAGCCAAGCGCATCGCCATGGAGATCACTAGTGTTATTCGTTGACAAGAAAGATGGAGGCAATCGTCTGTGTACAGATTACGGAAAGTTGAATGACGTCACCATGAAGAACAAGTACCCTTTGCCAAAGATAGACGATCTATTTGATCAGTTGACTGGAGCTCAGGTATTCTCAAATATTGATCTTAGGACTGGTTATCACCAACTTAAGATTCGTGCAACAGATATTCCGAAGACCGCCTTTACTACTCGCTATGGTTTATACGAGTATACGGTTATGTATTTTGGATTAACCAATGCCCCTGCTTATTTCATGAATCTCATGAATAATATCTTTATGAATTTCCTAGATAAGTTTGTAGTTGTGTTTATCGACGACATCCTTATCTACTCCAAGTCAGAAGGAGAGCATGAGCAACATCTTAGAATCATCCTAGAAACCCCGAGAGAGCATCAGTTATATGCCAAGTTCAGCAAGTGTGAGTTTTGGCTGAAAGAAGTAGGATTCCTAGGACATATTGTTTCTGCCGGAGGAGTCTCTCTTGATCCCACCAAGATCAAAGATGTCGAGGAATGGGAAGAACCAACCAATCAAACCCAAGTTCGTTCGTTTCTCAGAATAGCGGGATATTACCGCAAGTTCGTAGAAGGATTCTCGAGCATAGCCCGACCAATGACCCAATTGTTGAAGAAGGACAAGAAGTTTGAATGGACAGACAAGTGTGAAGCCAGTTTCCAAGAGCTGAAGAAGAGATCGATATCCGCCCTAATTTTGATCATGCCAGACATCAAGAAGCCGTTTGATGTGTATTGTGATGCATCCAAGATTGGCCTAGGATGTGTATTGATGCAAGAAGGCAAAGTCATCGCATATCTGTCTCCACAATTGAAACAACATGAGCAGAACTATTCGACCCATGATCTTGAGCGAGCAGCCATGGTTCTAGCGTTGAAGACAGGGCGTCATTATTTGAAGGATAATCGCTGTGAGATTTACTCAGATCATAAGAGCTTGAAGTATATCTTCACTCAGAAGGAGCTGAATATGAGGCAAAGAAGATGGATAGAGTTAATCAAGGATTATGACCTTGACATTCACTATCACCCCGACAAAGCCAATGTGGTAGCGGATGCTTTTAGCAGATTGCCGTGTAGGCTTAACACCATGATCAAAGAGAAGCAACCAAGTTTGTATGAGGAGTTGGAGCAGTTCAGGACTGAGTTAGTTAGCAAAGGATTCCTAGCTAGCATTGAACTTCAACCCACTTTGATTAGCCAAATCAAGGAAGCCTAGAAGGGAAATGAAAGTATCGATGGAATCAAACGTCGTATTGGTACAGGAAAGGTACCTGGATTCACTGAAGACGAAGAAGGTGTACTGTGGTGCAAAGGACGTATCTGTGTGCCAGCAGATTCGGAGCTGAATGAAATTATCATGAAGGAAGCTCATGATACTCTTTATTCTATCCACCCTGGAGGAACAAAGATGTATTAGGATTTGAAAGAGCAATTTTGGTGGCACAAGATGAAGAGAGAGATCGGAAGATACATCGCCAAATGTGACATCTGTCAAAGAGTCAAAGCAGAGCATCAGAGACCTGCGGAACTATTGCAACCATTGCAGATTCTGGAATGGAAATGGGATTCCATCGGAATGGACTTTATCACCGGTTTACCTACTTCTAGTAGGGGAAATGACTCAATATGGGTCATAGTTGATAGACTGTCCAAGGTACCCCACTTCATACCTGTCAAGACAACCTACCAGAGTGCAAAACTAGCAGAGTTGTACATTGCTAGGATTGTTAGTCTGCATGGAACCCCCAAGACCATCGTCTCAGATCGAGGAACCCAGTCTACCTCGAGACTTTGGCAGAATGTTCAGGAAGGTTTAGGAACGAAGTTGAACTTCAGTACCGCTTATCACCTGCAAATAGATGGACAGACTGAGAGAGTCAACCAGATCCTAGAGGATATGCTTAGAGCTTGTGTGTTGGAATACGGATCAAAATGGGAAGACTACCTGCCTTTCACAGAATTCTCATATAACAACAGCTATCAAGCTAGTTTATAGATGGCACCATTTGAATTCCTATACAAAAGAAAGTGTCGTACCCCTTCCAATTGGTCGCAAGTAGGAGAGAGTCAGATCTTTGGACCCGACATTCTCCGAGAAGCAGAAGAGAAAGTTCACAAAGTCCATGAGCACCTCAAGACCGCCCATACAGACAGAAGAGTTATGCTGACAAAAGAAGGAGAGACCTGACTTTCAATGTCGGAGATTTCGTATATCTCAAGGTTTCACCATTGAAGGGAACTCAACGCTTTAGTCTAAAGGGAAAGTTAGCTCCCAGATATATCGGACCTTTTAAGATTCGGAACCGCCGAGGATAAGTATCGTATCAACTGGAACTGCCTAAAGAGATGTCAGCCATCCACAATGTGTTCCATATCTCGTTACTTCGCAAATGCTTGGAAGTGCCTGAGAAGACTGAAGTTTTCAAGAATATTTCCACAGAGCTGTGGAAATCAACAAAGACCTGACCTATCGGGAAATACCCATCTGTATCTTAGAAGAAACCTACAGAACCACCAGGACCAGGAGTATCAAGTTTCTCAAGATTCAGTGGAGCAACCATATCGAGGAGGAAGCTACTTGGGAGCGCGAAGATTACATTAGAACAGAGTTCCCAGATCTCTTTAGTTCCTAGATTTCTTTGTAAATCTCGGGGCGAGATTTTGTTTAAGGGGGGAAGGTTTGTAACATCCCAAAACCTCAATCCAAGCTTATCAAGATCAAATCATCCAAAAATAGGGTTAACAAAAACTTTTCCAAATTTAAAATGAAAGCATTCATATGTGTATGCATTTAAAATAGGAGTTGTTTGAATTGCCATGGTTGATGGATCCAATGCTTGTAAAATGTTTCTTAGGTGATTTAAACATCATCTACATCATTCCCAAACTTTTCCTAAAGACAATCAAATCAAAAAGAATTAAAAATAAGGAATGGTCATTTTGGCAAATTTAACTCCCATGCCCACTTTGGCTATTCCTAGTACTCAATTCTTAACAGAAACAATTCTTGATCTTTGCACCCCTTGCTAGTACACATAATGAGGTACCAAGGCCCACCTTTTGATCTGCTAAAAACATTCTATGAACTATTTTAAATGACAGTTTAAAATTGAATCTAATGCATATGCATAGATCACACCTATTTCAAAAACCATCTATTTGAGCTCCACTTTCAAAACCCTTGCAACCAGAGACTACCTATTACTAGTGGAGATCACTCAAAAATTTTGAAACCAAAATTCAAAACTTTGTTTCATGCCGGCCATTTCATCAAACACTTGGCATGCATAATATCACCTCTAATCCTAGCTCACTGTTTACTATAGGGTTTTGCCCCCAAATGACCTTGATTTATCTCCTTTGTCCCCTCTTGATCTAACCAAACCCCTAACACCCGTCTCCCTTGTCCCTAACCCTCTTGCCATGTAAACCCGAGGGCATGGTCGCCGGCCAAACTTTGCCCCGCCGCAGCAGATCATCTCCCCCTCTCTCGCCATGTCTAGGAGGTAGCCAGGAGCTCACCACCACCCCATGTCCCTTGCCCGAGCCTAGAGCAGCAGTGGACCACCAAGCACAAACCGCTCCCAGTGCCACCGCAGCATGCCAGTGCCGCCCCCAGAGCGCGCCCTGTCCCCGCTCGCACAGACCATCCCTTGGCACCAGCCCGCGCCCGCTGCTCCACCTCGACCCGGAGAACACCCCAGACATCCCTGTTAGCCGCCCAAAGATTCACAGCCACCGCCGGTGGACACACCGCTGCCGGCCTTGTGAGCCGCCTGCGCACATGCCACCGCCCCTACGGCCGCATTCAATTCCTAGAGCACCGCCAGGGGACCGCCCATCGATTGCCACCCCTAGCCATGCCTCTACCCCGCCGTAGCCTTGTCGCTGGAGTGGCCTACCCATCCCGCTTGGTCTCACCATCGGGCCTATAAAAGGAGCCCTCCCTAGCCTCTTATCTCCAAACCATTCCACTCTCCTCACCTCTCTGAACCTCACCCACCTCTAGGCGGAGCAAGTGGAGCAGCAGCTCGCCAGAATTGGAGCCGGAGCAGCCGTGGCAGGAGGAGAAGGGCGCCATTGATTGCGACCACCCCAAGCTCTGCCGCAACCACTCCTCGCCTCTCCGTCATCTTACATGTCGTTTGCCCGCCTCGCTGACCCCACTGGAGCCCTGACGCTAGTACCGACCAAGCTTTCAAGGAGGAGGAGTTCTACCAAGAAGAAGAAGAGGAAGAAAACTTCAACCACTGCACCAACCAAAGCAAGCTATTGTTAGCAAGCTAGAATTAAGCTAGATGAATGAGCAAGGATGCTGTAGGCAAGCTATGATCACACCCCTTTGACTATTAGTACCCCAAGTCTTACCTACAAGTTTTACCCTCTTAGGTTATACCAAGTTCTTTACTTGTTTTGAAGGTAGCATAAAAAGTATAAAACTTGGCCTACTTAGAAACCTTTAGATGTCATGCTATGGCATGAGATTGATCCCATCCTTCCACCTTAGTGAACAATCTTAACTTAGTATTTTGGAATAGATCAAAAACTTGAGTCACTTTGGATGGGAACACGTGGTGAAAATGAATTGTGAAAACCTTGGAATGATGAGTCATTCTATTGAGATGTTTTGACATGTGTTGAGAAACACAACTGGTTTATGATGAGGCATGAGCCTTAACCCTTTTATAAAACTGATGGTTGGATTCGGATGCGATACCATTCCAAATTTACCGTACAACCACATTACCTGAATTGGGTAAGGCTTAGCTGGAAATTTATATGCATTAGTATTAGTTCCCTCACGGGAGAGGTTTGAGCTGAGGCTACCTCTCAATGTTGTCCACCTATGCAGTGCCCAAGATGAGCATGGTCATTGTTGGGAGGCCATTCTCATAGGAGAGGTGTTGGTACTAGGGTGTGTAAAGGGAAGGTTATGTTTGATTATCTGCATACTAAGTATGATGATTCAGGGTTATCCCTGACAGATGTATCGAATCTTGTGGTGAAAGTGTACCACCTCTGCAAAGTGTCAAACTATTCGAATAGCCACGTCCGCGGTTATGGACAGTTGGAATGGCCATACTGTTTTGTTGTCAGGTGTTCTCTAAATAACTTGAAATGAATGATGAACTTTGACTTGACCACAACAGGGTTGTGTTGATGATAATAGCTTCCCAACTTAAGTGATTCTAGAACTTTACTTTATCTTTCTTTGCTTCTGAACTCAGCTTAGGTTTCAAACTTAACTTGATAGTTAAATTAGATTCAGCACTTTAACTTGGAATTATAGTACCTATTAATAGCAGTTTGCGAGTACTTGAAGAGTACTCATGGCTTTTGTCCCTGGCTATTATCATGGCCAGACTATGAAGTAGATTATCAAGATGATGGTCAGCAGGACGGCTATGATAACTAGGACTATCTGCCTTCGTCAGCATTGTCTGTGCACCTGAAGATGGACCCCACCGCTACGCTTATCTTTTATTTCCGCTGCTTGTTGTACTAAAGACTGGATCATGAGATCCTTATTTGTTTAAAACCTTATGTATGGTTTGTAATGGATGATGTAGTGTGATATCCAATCCGTTATGTCTCGCAAAAATGGTAATCCTAGGATTGCGAGGTATGGCATAACGGGCATCTAGGATTAAAAATCCGGGTGTTGACACCTTTCGACTACTCACACCTTTCATGAGAAACTCTTTCCTAGAAAGGATCCATTCTTGGCAACAAAAACCTTGCCCTCGGATCTGTGATAGAAGGAATACCCAATTGTTTCTTTAGGGTATCCTATGAAGACGCATTTTTCTGCTTTGGGTTCGAGTTTATCAGGCTAAAGTTTCTTCACATAAACATCGCATCCCAAAACTTTAAGAAATGACATCTTAGGTTTGTTTCCAAACCATAACTCATACGGTGTCTTTTCAATGGATTTAGATGGTGCCCGATTTAAAGTGAATGCAACGGTTTCTAGTGCATAACCCCAAAATGACAGTGGCAAGTCAGTTAGAGACATCATAGATCAAACCATATCCAATAAAGTACGATTACGACGCTCTGACACACCATTACGTTGTGGTGTTCCGGCAGGCGTGAGTTGTGAAACTATTCCACACCCTCTTATATGTGCGCTAAACTCGTAACTTATGTACTCACCTCCATGGTCAGACCGCACAAATTTGATCTTTCTATTATGATGATTTTCCACTTCACTCTGAAATTCCTTCAATTTTTCAAAGGTTTCAGACTTGTGTTTCATCAAATAGATATACCAGTATCTACTTAAATCATCCATGAAAGTAACAAAATAACGATATCCACCTCGCATCGACACACTCATTGGACCACATACATCAGTATGTATGATTTCCAACATATCTGTCGCCCGCTCCATTGTGCCGGCAAACGGGGTTCTAGTCATCTTGCCCATAAGGCACAACTCACATGCATACAATGATTCAATATCAAGCGATTCCAAGAGTCCATCATAATATAGCTTCTTCATGCGTTTTACGCCAATATGACCTAGACGGCAGTGCCACATATATGTAGATATATCATTATCAAGTTTAATCCTTTTACATCAACATTATGAATATGTGTATCACTACTATTGAGATTTAACATAAATTAACCATTCATCATAGGTGCATGACCATAAATTATATTATCCATATAAATCGAACATCCATTGTTTTCAGATTTCAATGAATAACCACATCGCAATAAACATGATCTAGATACAATGTTCATGCTTAGTGCACGCACCAAATAACAATTATTTTGATTTATAACTAATCCTGACGGCATATGGAGAGGCAGCATTCCAATAACGATCACATCAACTCTTGATCCATTGCTAGTTGTCGCTTGTTCCGCAGCCCCTGATTCGAGTTACATATATTAAAAACCGATCCAGTATAAAATACCTAGGTTCTACTACGAGTACTAGTCAAGTACACATCAATAACATGAATATCACATATACCTTTGTTTGCCTTGACGGCCTTCTTGTTTGCCAAATGCTTGGGGCAGTTGTGCTTCCAATGGCCAGTCCCCTTGCAATAATAGCACTCATATCATAATTAGGGCTAACTCAGGATTTCTTTCCAGGCGCAGCAATATTTCCGCCATTCTTTCCCTTCTATTTATCCCTCTTGTATTTCTTGAAACCAGTTGTCCTATTGATCATCAACACTTGATGCTCTTTCCTGATCTCCACTTCTGTAGTCTTAAGCAATGACAGAAGCTCGGGGAGAGACTTCTTCATGCCCTACATGTTATAGTTCATCACGAAGCTCTTGTAGGTAGGCGACAGAGATTGGAGAACACGATGTATGCCTAAGTCAATGGGAATCGTTATTCGCAAGGACACAAGCTTATCAGCGTACCCAGACATTTTGAGTACGTGCTCACTAACAGAGCTGTTCTCTTCCATCATGCAGCTAAGGAACTTTTCAGAAGCATCATAACTCTCTATGGCAGCATGGGTATCGAAAATCATTTTCAATTCACCCATGGTATCAAAGGCATTGCTATTTTCGAAACGCTTTCGAAGTTCTGGCTCTAGCCCATATAGTATGCCGCAATGAACTCAGTTGTGGTCCTCCTGATGAGTCAAATAGACATTATTTTTCTCGTTAGGGGCATCAGGAGCTTATGGGGGAGAATATAATTTTGCGCCCTGAAAGTTGAGGCGCCAAGGCAAAGCGGTACCGAAGTTGCTTGTAATCTGCCACGTTGCCCACAATTGGTGTGCCAAATACTCAGGGGGTCTTTTTCGGCATGAATTCAACTTAATGTTTGAATACAAAATATTAGGCTAACGCCTGTCAAGTTGGGCCCCCCTGTCAATTTTCACTGTTATGTCGCTATCGTCGTGGCTACCATGTAGGCTTGCAGCATTGGCGCCTGCATCCATTACGCGTTGTCCTCTTTGCCGGAGCGGCGATCTGTGATCGGGGCCATGGCATGAAGCTGGGACGCCATTTCGTTCGATCATAAGATCCCGGACATGGACGAACCTGCTCGGCCTCACTCTCCTCCCCATCCCAAATCGGAGTTCGCCCTCACCATGGACGTACCCATGGTATGACATGGGGACGAGAATTCATTCCCGGGTGAGATCTGTCACCATGCCGACCATGCTCGGTCTTGTTGTCCTCCTCCAGAATCCAAGCTCAACTTCGCCATGGTCGCACCCGCACTAGCCATGGTGCCTTCCTCGCCAAATCCCAAGGCCACATCCACTTTGTTCGGCACAACGCCAACAAGGTGAAATTCCATCCAGTTTTCTTATTGTGATTGTGGTAGAAGAACATGTACAAATATGTTGTTTACTAGATTTTCATTTGAAATTAGTAGCTCAGTGATGAAGAAACAGAGAGAACCTAAATGGAATGATGATGAAGACCATGGTATGTACTTTGCATTGCATCAACAAGGGCTCGATGATGAAGCATGTTACCAAGAGAGTGGAGTTCAGCCATTGCCAAACATATGGGAACAAATCCATGAGCGATTCAATGCAAATATGTGCAGAGAAGCTAGATCCATGTCATCAATCATAAATAGGTGGCACATTCTAGTGATGCGATCAAATGCGTACACCATGTATCATTCATGACAATAACACTATCAGCAGTGTTGCTAGCTGTTTGTATGAGCTATTCATTTTATATGATCATGGCACCTTACATTCCTGGTTAGTAATCTTGAAACTGCAATTAACTTGAATTGGTTTTTATCCTGAGCAAAATGTCTAGTATGCACATTACCTTTGTCTATTCTATGCTTCAATTTTGTTGTTATGGGCATGGAAAGAAAAGCTGGGCTTCACTGAATATTACGGAGTTAGGCCTAACTTAGTCTTACACAAATAAGCAAAGCCTAGTCTTACACAAATAAGCATATGTTGGGGATATGCTATATCGGTATCCTCATAGCATGTCACCAATACGCCTAACCCGAGTGGCCATTATTTGGTAGCAAGGCCTATGGCCTGCTGAGCAGCCTAGTTAGACAGATCCTGAAGGGAGGCCCATGCCGATTAAGGAAAGCTACACAGGAGTCACCGACATACATGGAGCATTGGAGTACAAGACACGGAAGACCAGTTCATATTAGTGTAGGACTCTTTACCTTGTCCGACAAGGACCTTTCCGTGTAAACCCTAGGTCTTGGCGCCTTTATAAGCCGGCCCGTGGGAGCCTTTAGGGCACAACCTCTCAGATTGCTGCGTACAACACGCAACACATCGCACAACGAACCTATCACTATAACTCGGCGTATTGCCATTATAGTGATTTATAGAAGGAGTAGAGTTTCGCCACCATTGTGGGACTTGAACCTGGGTAAGTTGTATTACCTCGTACCCACCAACCCTCCGCCTTACCCGACGTCTCTAAACACGCACTGTGAGGACCCCTCCATGGCGTACTCGTTGGCAATACCACGACAGTTGGCGCCCACCGTGGGGCAAGAGGCGCTTCGAGCTCTACACTGGGGAGGTCCAATCTCTTCACAGGAATCAGCGACACCGTAGCCATCGGTCGCATTCTCTTCTCTGGAAACGTCTTGATCATCCCTCCTGATGAGTTCTGGGTGCCGGCGAAGACAAACCCCACGCGCTGCTCCGTCATCCCCTTCGGAGACATGCACATATTCATCGGCGAAACTGCTCCGTCCCTAGCTCCCAGGAAGTCGGAAACTCGTCAAGCCCCACACGGACCGCCTATGAGCAGGATACGATCGCGGAAGGATCTGGGCCATACCTCTCCTTGGAGTATGGTGGCTCAGATCAGGAAATTTCAAGGCCCACCCAAACCGCCCCTATGTAGGATATCAAGGCGGAAGGACCTCGTAAATCCGCTTGGCTTCCTCGAGACATAGAGATGCACAAGTCACACTTTGTCGGTGTCGTCACCATCTTCGATCTAGCTAGATGCGTTCAAAGGGATGAAGAACCTCCACGCGAATACCTCGCTAGATGGATGAGGGTGAGGGAAACCCTAGAGGGTGACCGCGCCGACGAGCTTGTATACCACTTCGTGGAAGGGCTCACGCCTGGAACACTCCTCCGGCATACCCTCCGAAGACGGCAGGCCGCAAGCCCTCTCACCCTTGGTGAGATGGTTGCCATCGTCAACTAATACGCGGATCCCAATGAAGAGGCCATGGAGGCAACCGCCATCGTAGCCGGAGGAGGAAACAAAAACAACGACCCGCCTCCATCACCCTCCACATCCGCCCTCGCCAACACCGAAGCCAACTCCGACTCCGTCCTCGACGCACTTTACGCTGACATCAGTATGGATCCCGGTAGCTCAGATGGCAACTCGGAGGAATACGACGCTGTTATGAGGGAGATCGAGCAGGAGATCGAGAAGGAGGAGCACACCAAGAAGACCAACACCTCCCACCAGGTGCTAGTCGCCATTGGAAGTGTGATGGAAGAAGAAGGACAGGAACCGGAACATGAGAGAGCTCTGCCCATGCTAGCGGTCACCAGAGCAGCAACTAAGAGGACCGCCGAGCCTCTGGCTCCGGCCAAAGCTATGCCCCCTCCGGTTATACGCCCGCTACCGGCGCAGGAACTTACCACAGCCCCCAGTACGGCCCAACAATCAAATCAGCCGCCAATGCCACCATCAACGTCTGCAGCCGGCAACCTACTAGCCACTCCCACCGACAAAGAAATCTACGGTGCACTTCTTGTTGAGGTAATCACCGCCACCCATATCCGGAGCATTACGGAACTTGATGAGAAGAGTGCGGAAATCTTAGCGGAGGCCAAGTGCATCACAGACAAGGGAGCTAAGCTGGACGAAGACATGGCCAAGGCGCAACAATCCATCAAGGCGGCAAGAGCTATGGAGGCTGAATACAAGCAATTGCTGTTAAAGCAAAAGACAAATAAGGTACCAGCTCACGTCGTCGAAGATCCCAGCGTTCGACGAAGGTTGGGATATAATAGGTCTAAGTTGACAAAAGCCACCCCTTACATATATTTAGAGGGGAGATAGGTCATGCCAACTCCCACTCTCAACATTTCCATCGCTAATACCCTCCTAGAGCAGGACAGGTCGCCAGAAGCAGTTGCTCAGGTGTACAAACTTGTCGCGCCACCGTACAAGCATGCCACCTCCAAGGCGGTCCCAGCCCAGCGTCCTTATACGTGATCAGGACGAGCAGCCTCGGCATGCCGGAGAGTGCAGCAGCAATGACGGACACAGAAGTAGGTCCCACAAGGAACCGCCACGTCCGACAAGCAACCGCGACAGGCGTGAGGAATCGCAGGAGGGGCACAACAAGAGAGCTAACCCACCGCCTCCACTGCCGCCATCGCCACCGAGTAGCCATTATGACAGAGGACACAGTGGATCTCATAGATCACGCCACAATTCCCCTCCCCATGACGGCAAAGGGAAGCAGCCAGAGCCATACGATTCATGTACACGGCTGGACAAGATCCAAGAGGCTCGGGAGCTCCCATACCTTGATCCACATTGTTTTGGACCAGTGATACGCGCCACAACCTACCCCAAGGGCCTCCGCATAGACAAGACCATTAAGCCATACAAAGGCACTGCTAGGCCAACAACGTGGTTGCATGACTACATCGAAGCGATCCACATTGCAGGGGGAAACCCCAATGTCGCCATCAAGTACCTCCCACTCATGTTGATCGGCACCGCCTGGCAATGGATCGACGACTTACCGGAGAAATCAATATGCAATTGGTTGGACATGCATGAAGCGTTCACCAAGAATTTTGAGGGTACGTACAAACATCCCTGCACTATCGGAGACCTACAGTGGTGTGTGCAAGAAAAGGATAAAACCTCTCGTGCCTACCTCTCTCGCTGGCTAGATATGAAAAATTCCTGCATAGGGGTGCACGAGCAGACCGCTATGGCCGCCTTCATTGATGGTCTGGAAAAGGGAACTTTGCTCCAGCATACGTTGAAGCGCAAGCAAGACAACAATGATCTCAACATCAACGCAATGATCACCATGGCTAGCAAGTTTGTCGCTGCTGACGACGACGTGCGTGGATCATTGCCGGTGATAGCAATCCCTATCTAGGCTAGGAAGAACAACAATAACAAGCGGAAGAATCCACTCGAAGAGAAGCAAGGAGTCGACATGGTCGCCGCAACATTCACTGGCAAAGGCAATGGCGGACAGCCTGGATGTGGTCAGGGGGCTAGTAGTGGCCAGCAGAGGAGTGACGCTACACCATCAACGCCCTGTGTTGCCCAAACATACGAAGAGTACCGTGATATGCCATGTTTCGTCCATCTCGACGCCAACGGCAAATCCACCCACACCAACCGCCAGTGCAAGTTTGTCAATTATCTCAAGGAGGACCTTGAGTCCGGCTACAAGCAAAGTCAGAAAAACAGACCCCGCGGAAAGGGAAAAGGGAACAAGAAGGAGGAAGCGCCCAAGGAATCAAGTGATATGGACGAGGACATGGACCCAAAATCTTCCGACAAGGGAGAGGATAAAGGGAAAAATCCCTTCGAAAAGAAGGCTCCATGTTACCACACTTTCCTTGGCACTCCCACCGTCCGGCCTAGAAAACCTCTCTAAGGATACTAATGGCTACCCTCCCTCCGGTTCCCCAGTACGTCAGGTGGTCGGAAGTTCCAATTACTTGGGATAGGAAAGATCACCCAGAACTTATCCCAACAGAGAACCAGTATGCTATGGTCATCAACCCTCTGATTGACGGCATGGAGTTCACCAAGTGCCTCGTGGACAGTGGAAGCAACATCAACATCATGTACCTGGATACACTACACAAGGTGAACTTGACGGAGACCCGGCTAAGGAAGAGAAACACCGTGTTCCATGGGGTTGTCCCTGGACGACAAGTAAATTCCCTAGGCTGCATCACCATTCCGGTCGCTTTTGGCGATGTTAACAATTACCGCCAAGAACGCATGACCTTTGAAGTGGTGCATTTCAAGAGCATGAACCACGTCATCTTTGGACGCGACATCTTCCACTCCTTCCTCACAAGGCCATGCTTCATTTACAACAAGCTCAAGATTCCCGGACCAAATGGCATCATCACCATTGATGGAAGCTTCACCAAGGCACGGGAGTGCGAGCTTAGTGAAGCCGCCTTCGCCGAAGCAGTCCTCTATGGTGAGGAGTTCAAGGAGATCCTGTCAGGGGGATGGTCCCCAGTTACCCTAACCGGATAAGAAACAAGACAGTCGGATAGTGTTCGGCTGGCCAGATGCAGCCGGACAGGGTAAGACAGGTCGGCTATCACCCGGTAGCCGAATCAGGAAGAGACAGCCGGATACGGTGATGTAGCCGGACCCAATCAGCGAGACAGGACGACATGCGTATCAGTGCATGGTACGCCTATACGATGACAAGACTGGCAACCACCCAGCCATACCGAAGACTTTGCGAGGGTGACACAGGAACAATGGCCTGTGCTGATGACGGGCTCGCACAGCGTCCACTGTGCATACGACAGCCATACCGCTCGTACTCCGATAAGACATGCCATACTGGATACTGTAGATGACTAGCCGGCTGGGACGCGCCTATGGGGCCCACCAGTCGGACTAGCCAGTGAGACCTTTGCCTCTCTGCCTATATAAGGGGAGGCAAGGCCTCAGTAGAAAAGGGTTGGTCATACAGCATTTAAGGCAGTAGCTAGCACATACAGCTCGCGGAGCACTTGTAGTTCGTGTATTCCACGTAGTCAGATCTGGCAGGAGTAGGGGCTTTACCTCACCACGAGGGCCCCGAACCTGGGTACTTCTTGCGTCCCGCTACGCTCGCTCGTACCCAATCTCGCCTGTGGATGCCGTCGATAGCTTCCCTGCTAGTCCCCACACCTCTATCTAACCTCTTCAGGTACTGCCGTTCCCAATACAACGACAGTTGGCGCCCACCATGGGGCAGATTGCTTCGACCGGAGTCACGTTCCGCATGGGTCCCCGCACTTCAGCCGGTCAGCGCGTGGCCTCCGGCCTGGTGCTCACGCTTGGCAAGTTCGACTGCGTCATCAACAACGCCTCCTGCTTCACCGGAACCTCCTTCCCAGCGAACGGCACCGTCCTACCATTCGGCGATCTCCCCGTCTATGTCGCCACCATCCTAGAGCGTTTCCCTAGGGAAATCGTCTCTGTCGCGAAGCTGCCGTGCTCAGGCGGCAGCACCTCCACCGCACCCCGCGGCGTGGAGGTCATGATGGCCAGTTCCAGCTCACATCCCCGCCAGCCGCGGGAACGAGGCGCAGACGAGGTCGGAACTTCCGCTCCCCCGCAGCCCTGGAACCCGGTGGAGGATGCCATCGATCGACTCCTAACGCCGGTTAACCTCGGGGATAACCCGGAGGAAGCGGAGGCCAACTTCACCATGGAGATAGATCCTCCTCCAGGAGGGCATGGAGCTGGCAGCAGCCCGCAAGCAACTCGAGATCACTCGGCGCGAGTACGACCGCGCACACGGCCTCACTCCGGCTACCGTGGAGCCAAGACGGCGCGGCCAGGTACGGTGTCGGGGCGGTGAGCTAGGCGTTAGGATGGAAAAGGACGGGGAGCCGGATCCCGCGCCTGCCCTCACACGGCCAATCTACAGCACGCCCATCAAGAACCTGCGCACGGCGCGAGCCGCGGCGGAAGAACTACCCAGCCTGGAGGGAGAGGAGCGAGCCCGCCAGCACGCTCGTGTGCAGGAGCTCCTCTGCGTCGTGGACGAGCAGGCCGGTGCCAACCGGCAGATACAGTAAGACCTTAGCTACTCCAGGGGGAGCAAGCTACCTGCCAACAGCAGGGGCGCGCCGCGCGACACCCAGCAGGCGTCCTCCCCTCAGCCACCTAGGGCCCGTAGCAGGCGTCACAGCTCGGGCAACAGGGGCCAGCCGCGCCAGGAGCAGACGGTGAACAGCAACCCGCCACCTCCCCCACCGCCAGCCGGAGCGCTCAGACCAGCCGGTTCCCGCCTGTCGGGCCAGGTGGGAGCGCCCAACCCGGATTGTCTGGATGCCCGCGACCGCATCGAGCTCCTCGCTCAAGCATGCGTCAGGGAGGAGGAGGATTCGATAGGCCCATTTGTTTCGGACCCCGCATCCGGAACGAGCCATTTTCCGGATAAATTCTCCCTTCCCAGGGATAACCCCAAGTACGACAACAGCATGAAGCCGGAAGACTGATTGACCGACTATGCTACGGCAGTCGGCATCGCCCACGGGAACAAGCGCACAGCCGTGTGCTACGTCCCCCTCATGCTAACCGGGTCGGCAAGGACATGGCTCAATAGCCTTGCGCCCAACAGCATCAACGCCTGGCCTGACTTCGAGAAGGTGTTCGTCCGCAACTTCAACGGCACGTACAAACGTCCAGGGCGCCCGTGCGACCTGACCTTGTGCGTCCAGGGCGACCGCGAGACCGACCGCGAGTACCTCGCCAAGTGGACGGAACTACGCAATATTTGCAAGGGCATCCTGGAGAGCCAAGCCATCAGCTTCTTCATCGAAAGTTGCCGAGAGGGCACCATGCTTCGCCACCGGCTACTATGTGACGAGCCGAAAACCATGGCGGAGCTCATGACGGTTGCGGACCATTATGCCACGGCGGATGCCGCCATGAAGAAGCCCCTCCGAGTAAACGCGGACGGCCGTCCGACTCCCACGGAGCCGGCCCGCGACCGACCAAGCAACCCGGCAGGAGAAGCCGGATCCTCCAGACGCCACGGCAACGACAACCGGTTCCATGGGGAACGCCAGGCCGGACAGCAGAAGCCTCGCTACCACGCGCGGCAGGTCAACGCTGTGGAGGGCGCGCGAAGCCACGGCTCACCTTTGACCAGATGTTTGATGGCCCGTGCAAGTGGCATAGCAGTCCCTTCAAACTGGCTACGCACACCACCCGGAACTGCAGCTGGACCCGCCAGCTAAAGGACCAGGGCAACCAGCCTCGTCTCCCGCCTCCCCCATCGGGTGGACCTCCACCACCGGCTAGGGCAGCCGGTAATGATGGTAATGGCGGCAACAGCGGCAACAACAATAACGGCTACCCCCAGCCGCACGCCGCCTACCACATCTTCGAGACGGAGAAGGACGACAAGAACAACCGTAGGCGACGCTCCAAGGAGGTCAACGCCATCGTCGCTCCGGTCCCCCAGTACCTGAACTGGTCGGAAACCCCCATCACCTGGAGCCGGGCGGATCAGACTGAGCATCTGCCGACTCCTGGGGGATACGCCATGGTGCTCGACCCTCTCATCGTCTCCAACACGCGCACCTGCCGATTCTCGCGCGTCCTCATCGACGGGGGCAGCAGCCTCAACCTCCTCTACCAGTCCTCGCTGGAGAAGCTGGGCATTCGTGAAAGCGACCTGCGCCCGACTACCACGACGTTCCACGGTGTACTGCCGGGGCCAGCCTGCGCCCCGCTGGGGAAAATCCAGCTGGACGTCATCTTCGGGACCGAGGAGAACTTCCGCCGCGAACCAATCTGGTTCGAGGTGGTAAATCTGACGAGCTCCTACCATGCTCTCCTCGGGCGCCCCGCCCTCGCAAGGTTCATGGCCATCCCCCACTACGCATACCTCAAGACGAAGATGCCGGGACCCCACGGCGTGATCACCGTCGCCGGCTGCTTCAGGCGGTCGATGGAGTGTGCCTCAGCCGGTTCCAAACTGGCAGAGGCCCTCATCATAGCTGAAGAAAAACGCGTGATCATGCGCAATGTGGCCATGGCCCAGCAGGACATTCCGGCTAGCAGGAAACCGGCTGGAGAAGGAGCTTTCCAGCCGGCAAAGGAGACGAAGAGGATCCCGCTCGACCCCTCCGATCTGACTAAGTGTTTCACCATTGGTGCCGGCTTGGACAGCAAATAGGAAGGCGCGCTCGTCGACTTCCTCTGTGAGAATCGGGACATCTTCGCATGGTCCCCCAAGGACATGCCTGGTGTGCCGAGGGAGTTCGCCGAGCACTCACTTCATGTGCGTTCGGATGCCAAGCCGGTCAAGCAACCTCTGCGCCGGTTCGCAGAGGAGAAGAGAAAGATAATCGGTGACGAGATCACACAGCTCCTTGCAGCCGGGTTCATCATGGAAGTGTACCACCAGGACTGGTTGGCGAACCCAGTCTTGGTGCTGAAGAAGAACAAGACCTGGCGTATGTGTATCGACTACACCAGCCTGAACAAGGCATGCCCGAAAGACCCCTTCGCCCTGCCCCGTATCGATCAAGTCATCGATTCCACGGCTGGCTGTGATTTGTTGTCTTTTCTAGATTGTTATTCCGGGTACAATCAGATCCGGCTAAACCCGGCTGATCAGATTAAGACATCGTTTATCACCCCCTACGGGTTTTTCTGCTATGTAACCATGCCTTTCGGCCTAAAGAACGCAGGCGCCACCTATCAGCGATGTATGCATAAATGCTTGCACTCGTAGATAGGCCGAAACATGCACGCTTACGTGGATGACGTGGTCATCAAGACCAAGGAAAAGTGCACCCTCCTCGAGGATCTAGGAGAAACATTTGGCAACCTCCGCCAGTACCAGATGAAGCTGAACCCAGAGAAGTGCGTCTTCGGAGTACCGTCCGGCCAGCTACTCGGTTTCCTCGTATCACAATGAGGTATCGAGGCGAATTCGGAGAAGATGACGGACATCGAGAGGATGCAGCCGCCCAGGAACCTGCTTGGGGTCCAGAAGTTCACCGGATGCCTGGCTTCCCTCGTCACCGTCGGCCGGTGGGGAGAAGGCACTCCCGTTGTACCAGCTGATGAAGAAGACAGACAAGTTCTCTTGGACTTCGCAAGCTGACGCCGCGTTTCATGACCTCAAGCGCATGCTATCTACATCACCGGTTCTAGCCACGCCAGCTAGCAAGGAGCCGATGTTGCTCTATATAGCAGCCATCAGCCGGGTCGTCAGCGTCGTCGTGGTGGTGGAGCGCCCCGAGGAAGGCAAGGCTCAGCCGGTTCAGAGACCCGTCTACTACCTCAGCGACGTTCTCTCCCTCTCCAAGCAGAACTACCCCCACTACCAAAAGATGTGCTACGGTGTGTACCTGGCATGCAAGAAGCTCAAGCACTACTTCCAGGAGCACCCGATTAAGGTCGTGTGCACTGCACCCCTTTCGGAAATCATCGGCAACAAGGACGCCACCGGCCGAGTGGCCAAGTCTACCCACGCGTGCCAATCCTTGTTCTGCAGCCGTAGAGTGGAGTTGGACCTGCTCAGCCGATCGTTCGCTTTCTTCAAGCGATCGATCTCGTGCTGAGCGCACACGAGGATGGCTGCAACAAAACCGGCTGTCAGAAAAAAAAGAGCGAGCTGGGTGAAGCGAACTTACTCTGGGAAGTCCTGTTGGCGGCAACAAGCTTCTGCTCCAACGTCCGGTTCCCGCCGGCTGCAGCCTCCAACAGCCGGATCTCCTTCACCGCCAGCTCGAGCGTGGCAGCAAGGTCCGACAGCGAGGCGGCAGAGGAAGCGTCGTCGTCCACGGCGTTGACGGCCAAGGACTCCTTCGCTGCCACCACCGCCGTTCTCCATTCCTCCCCGAGCTCCTCGTCGGAGTTGTCATCGCCAACAACGACGAGCTCCTTGCCGGCAGCCCCCCACGCGCCCGCGGAAGAGCCTTCCGGCTGGGAGGGGTCTGCTTCTGGCTGGGGACCTTCCGGCTGGGCGGAGGCAGCCGGCTCAGCTCGAGGGGGAGGCGGAGGCTGCGCCTCAGAAGAAGGAGAGGCGCCGGTTGGCACAGTCGGGGCACGGGGCGGCGACCCGGTCGGTGCCAGTGCCGGGCTCGCAGCTCCGAAAGAGACCAACAAACTTAAGAGAAGGAGGAGAAGGCAAAAGCAAAATAAACCAAAGTCAGAAAAACAAGAAAGAGGGCAAGCAGACAGAAAGCACCGAAAGATAGAGGGGGAGAGAAAAAACGTACCCCGGCACAACCGGGGGCGGCCCCTTCTTCCAGCCAAGGCGGCTTGGCGGCAGGACGCCGGACCGGCTCCTCTTGGGAGCCGGCTCCTCCGTCGCAGGCCAACGGGAGCCGGAACGACTGGAGCCGCTCCCGCCTGCCTCGCCGTCCGTCGCGGAGCGCGTCGCCGGGTCCATGGTCGGCGCGGCCTCCTCCTCCTCATGCACCTCCGCGTGCGGGTCGGCAGCCGGCTCATCATTCCGGCTGGGGAAGGCATCGCCGTCCCCGTCGATTCTCGCCCGGACTGAGCCGCTGCTCCGCAAATCAGGCGTGAATACCTCGAGGGGAGCCTCGCCCTCCTTGCGAAGGATGCAGGCGAAGATCTGCCGAATACAAGAAGCCAGTCAGACCGAACAAGGAAACAACACAGAAAGAGCAAATAAAGTTTCCGGCTATAAGAACTTACCCAGGGAGCGCGGTTCTCCCAGCTGTAGGGCGCTAGACTGAACATCGAGTTCTCTGGCAGCCGCTCCTTGCTGATCGTCCACAACCACTCCTTCAAGTTGTGGTAGCAGGGATCACGGCGCGACAGCTGGGTCCGGTCCAGCCGGCCGGAGTAATAGCACGTTAGCTGGCAGGTGACGAGGGACCGCATGCGCTGCAGCATCACGTCTGTCTCCGCCCTGTCGCCAGGGAACTTCAAGTCCGAGTTCTGCCGGCTGGACTCAACATCCTGGAAGGCCGGAAGATTTATCCGGTCGACATTGGTGACGTTCTTGTCTTAGAAGTACGACTGCTGCCACAGCCGTACCGTGTCCTGGAGCAAGAACTTGGGGTAGCTGGATTGGGAGCGGGAGTAGATGGAGGCGCCGCCGCAGGCGACTAGCGGCCCCTTCATGTACTGCACCTGCGGCCGAACTCGAAAGAGCTGGCAGAAGAGCCCGAGATCCGGCTGGATCCCGAGATAGCTCTCGCAGAATGCCATGAAGTGCGCCAGCGTCCCAATGGCGTTGGCGCCGAGGTGGTGAAGACGAAGGTCGAAGAAGGCGAGGAACATCAAGAAGAAGGGGTTCACCGTAGGGCGAACCCGCGCACCAGATGGGAGAGGAAGACGACACGCTCCCCCTCCGCCGGGTGCGGCGACACCTCTCCCGCCGGCACCAACCGCACAGCAACCTCCTCCTCCGACGGGAGCACACGGGTGGCGCGGTACTTCTGAATCTGGTCCTCGGTGACGGAGGAGCCACACCAAGCCTCACGGTCGGCGGCCATTTCTGGCTGGTGGAGAGGAGCGGCGACGGAAGAGTGGCGGTGGCCCGTAGCGTCGACGACGGCGAGCGGACGGCGCAGCGGGCTGCGGTGCAGAGGGCAAGAGCGCAGAAGCAGGAGCGCGCGGGGGAGAAGAAGACTGCAGCGGGGGAGCGAAGGAAAGGAACTGCCTCCCCCGCGGCGTCCCTTTAAAGGACCGGAAGGGCAAGCGGCGCGCCGCAACCCACACCCCAACCGCCGCCTAGATACCGTGTGCCAGGGCAGGAGGTGCAGAAGATCCCGGAGCAAGAACCAAAGCGCCGGATAGCGGTTTCCCAAGGCGACGTGCGACGGGACGTAACGCTGCCCGCCGCAGTGCAATGATGGCGCGTGCGCGCGTGGCCGGTGCCAGCACTGACGTCACGATTAGCGCAACCTCCAGGCGCAGCCGGATAAAATTCAAAATCGGGAGGGAGCGCACGCACATTTCGCCTAAAGGCGGAATCCACACGCGCTCGGGGGCTAGTGTCAGGGGGATGGTCCCCAGGTACCCCAACCGGATAAGAAACAAGACAGCCGTACAGGGTAAGACAGGCCGGCTATCACCCGGTAGCCGGATCAGGAAGAGACAGCCAGATACGGTGACGTAGCCGGACCCAATCAGCGAGACAGGACGACGTGCGTATCAGTGCACGGTACGCCCTGTACGATGACAAGACTGGCAACCACCTAGCCATATCGAAGACTTTGCGAGGGTGACGCAGGAACAGTGGCATGTGCTGACGACGGGCTACGCGTGCCCAAAGGTGATACGATACCACTCGTACTCCGATAAGACATGCCATACTGGATACTGTAGATGACTAGCCGGCTGGGACCTGCCTGTGGGGCCTGCCAGTCGGACTAGCCAGTGAGACCTTTGCCTCTCTGCCTATATAAGGGGAGGCAAGGCCTTAGTAGAAAGGGTTGGTCATACAGCATTTAAGGCAGTAGCTAGCACATACAGCTCGAGGAGCACTTGTAGTTCGTGTATTCCACGTAGTCAGATCCGGCAGGAGTAGGGGCTTTACCTCACCACGAGGGCCCCGAACCTAGGTACTTCTTGCGTACCGCTACACTCGCTCGTACCCAATCTCTCCTACGGACGCCGCCGATAGCTTCCCTGCTAGTCCCCACACCACTATCTAACCTCTTCAGGTACTGTCGTTCCCAATACAACGACAGATCCAGAACTAGGTCAATGCCTCAGAGATGCTGGCTTCAAAGAAGTAGGTCATTGCTGCCGAACCCGCCTTGAAGGCTGCCATCAAGACCAAGCAGGTGGAGCTTGTCGAAGGTTATTCCTCCAAGTCCACCGCCATTGGCATGGACCTGGATCCCAAATAGGAAAGCGTGCTCGTCGAGTTCTTCCGTGAGAATAGGGACATCTTCGCCTGGCAACCGGCCAACATGAAAGGTGTACCTAGGGAACTTGCCGAGCACAGCTTGAATATTGACCCTAATGCCAAATCGGTGAAACAACCTCTACGACGCTTTGGTGATGAAAGACAAAGAGCTATAGGCAAAGAAATAGTTAGGTTACTTAAGGGTGGCTTTATCCGAGAAGTTATTCACACCCGATAGGTGGCAAATCCTGTACTTGTCCCCAAAAAGGGAACCAATGAATTAAGAATGTGTGTTGATTACACCGGCTTGAACAAAGCCTGTCCGAAGGATCCGTTTGCTTTGCCTCACATTGACCAAGTCATTGATTCGATGGATGGCTTGGAACTTCTGTGTTTTCTCGATGCCTATTCAGGATACCGCCAGATCCGGATGCGAAAGTCGTACCAACTGGCCACTTTGTTCACGACACCCTACTGTAGGTATTGCTATGTCACGATGCCCTTTGGGTTAAAAAACGCAGGTGCTACATACCAGCGGACGATGCAACATTGCCTGCACGACCAAATAGGTCGCAACATACATGCTTACGTGGATGACATCGCGGTAATGTCAAAAAAATCAAATGACCTTATCGCTGACTTGCAGGAAACCTTCGACAATCTCCAGAAATACAACATGATGTTGAACCCAAAGAAGTGCGTCTTTGGGGTACCATCTGGCAAACTGTTGGGTTTCATCATTTCGCATCGCGGAATCGAGGTGAACCTGGGGAAAATCAAGGACATCCTCGACATAAAATGCCCGACATGCCTGAAAGACATACAAAAGCTCACAAGCTGCGTTACAGTAGTAAGCCAGTTCATCAGCCAACTTGGTGAGAAGGCTATGTTGCTCTACAAGTTGCTCAAGAAGGCGGACAAATTCACATAGACAGACGAGGCTAACGTAGCACTTCAGGAGTTGAAGAGAATACTCTCCTTCCCACCTATACTTGCAGCACCGGTGCCAAGGGAGCCTATGTTAGTTTACATGGCGGTAACCAACAAAGTAATCAGCATCGTCATTGTGGTGGAGCACAAGGAACCAACGCACGAATATGAAGTTCGATGGTCCATTTACTATGTAAGCAAGGTCTTGACGGAATCCAAGCAGTGTTACCCACACTACCAGAAGATAGCTTATGGAGTTTTCCTTGCTTCACGTAAGCTAAGGCATTATTTCCAGGAGCACCCCATCACACTAGTGAGCGAAGATCCACTGTCTGACATAATCAACAATAGCGATGTTACAGGGAGAGTGGCAAAGTGGGGCATTGAACTTGCCGCCTTCAACATCACCTACAAGCGACGCGACGCTATCAAGTCACAAGCATTGGCGGATTTTCTTGTAGATTAGATAGAACTTCCAGAAGACACTCCTGTACCAGAACCAGAGTATTGGGTCATGCACTTTGACGGATCGAAGTTACTCAATGGCTCGGGGGCTGGTGTATTATTACAATCACCAACAGGAGAGAAGTTGCAATACGTCCTGCAGATCCACTTCAACGCTACCAATAACATGGCGGAATATGAGGCCCTCATTCACGAACTTCACGTAGCCAAAGATATTGGCATCATGCGCATAGTTTGCTGTGGAGATTCTGACTTGGTTGCCCAGCAAGCAGCTAGCACCTGGAACGCGTGGAACCCTATGATGGCGGCATATCGAGACGAAGTAGACGAAATAGCCAAGTGCTTTGACGGTAACGAAGTCAAGTACATCAAAAGGGAAGATAATGAGGCGGCAGATCTGCTGTCAAAGCTTGGATCAGCTCGTCGACCAATTCCGCCAGGCGTTTTCCTAGAGCATTTACGGACTCCATCCATGAAGGGAGCGGACCCCGACAACCTGGATAGAGTGGATTCATTTGTTAACAAAGTAAAAATGACCTCTCCGGCTTGGACGAAGCCGTTCATGGATTATCTACAAGATGGTACTTTGCCCATCGACGAAGTCGAAAGCCGACAAATAGTACGCAGAGCAAAAGGCTATGTCACCATTAACGGCCAGGGATGACCCAAAATATATCGAGCACGTTGGGGAACCCCAAGAGGATGGTATGATGAGCACATCAGCAAGTTTTCCCTCAGTTATGAAACCAAGGTTATCGAACTAGTAGGAGCAAGGAAACTCCTCCAAGGTGTTGTTTCCAACTTGGAATCCTACACAACACAACCACAGAACTTTGCCCCCAACTTACAGTGAGGTTGTCAATCTCACCGGTTTTGCTGAAAACAAAGGATTAAACGTATTGTGTGGAAGATAGTAATTGCTTGCAGAAATTAAACAGAAAACAGTAAACAGTTGTAGATTGATGGTAAAAGAAAGGACTGGGGTCCATAGTTCACTAGTGGTGATTCTCCTTAAGATAGATGACATGTTGGGTGAACAAATTACAGCGGGGCAATTAACAAACATCGAGAAAGCATACATTCATATACTAATCATCTTGACTCCTATGAGATTTGATTGGGCATTACAACATTATACATAGACCGTAATCCAACTGGATCTATGACTAATAATCCACCTTCAGGTTATCATCCGAACCCCCTCCAGTATTAAGTTGCAACCAACCGATAATTGCATTAAGCGTTGCGTGTAAATTAAACAATACCATTGTTCTATTAACAAAGGATTGTTGTTTTCTCCCTAGTAGCAACATCACATCTAGTACCTTAGAGATTTCTGTCACTTCCCTATATTACTAGAGGCATGAACCCACTATCGAGCATAAATACTCTCTCTTGGAGTTGCTAGCATCTACTCGGCCAAGATATCTACTAACAACGGAGAGCATGCAAGATCACAAATAACAAAGACATGATAGAATCAATAATCAATCTGAAATAGCATATCAATATCCATCGGATCCTCGCAAACACAACATGTAGGATTACAAATAGATGATCTTGATAATGAACGGAGCTCACAAGATCTAAACATGGTAGCACAAAGGAGGAGAACCAACCATCTAGCTACTACATGGACCCGTAGTCCAAGGATGAACTACTCACGCATCACACCGGAGGCTTGCATGGTGATGAACAAGGCCTCCACGGTGAATTCTCCCCTCCGGCAGGGTGCTGAGAAGAGCTTCTTATCCCTCCCGATCTAGGGATGGAGATGACGACGGCTATAGACTCTTTTATGGAATTTTGATCGGGTACTTAGGGTTTCTGTATTGGAGGCAATATATAGGCGAAAGGGGAGGCTGAGGGGGTGCCCTAGGCGGCCACAACACCCCATGGCGCGGGTTAGGCCTAGCTGCACGGCCAGGTGGTGTGGCCGGCCTCTAGCCCCTCTCCGTCTCGTATTCTGGCTCAGTGTCCCCCTCGGTTAAATATTGACTTTGGCTTTTGTCCCGTCCAATTCCGAGAATATTCATTTTCTGACTTTCCTGGAACCAAAAACAGTAGAAAACAGGCAGCTGGCACTGTGGCATCTTGTTAATAGGTTAGTCCAAGAAAGTGTATAAAAATACTCCAAAGTGTGGACAAAACATAAGAAAGTAGATATAAAACAAGAATGGAACATCAAAAATTATAGATACGTTAGCAACGTATCAACATCCCCAAGCTTAACTCCTGCTCGTCCTCGAGTAGGTAAGTGATAAATAGAAAGAATAATTTTTGAGGTGACATGCACCATAATAAACTTGATCAATGTATTTGTAAAACATTGATACCTGGGATCATAGTACTTCAATCATAACATGAAAGATAAAGTTCTAGCAATAAGACAAAGAAACTATGTTGCAAAATGAAAAGGCACAAACAAAAGATTCATGAATAATAATGCTTTGCAAGACCTTTGTTTGTTTCACATAAAGAAAACATAGCATAATGGCATTCATCTTGTCCCTCATAGAGTAGCAAACATAAATGCATAGGACACCTTCAAAGTTCATAAGAGTGACTAGATACAAATAGTTCAAGAACAAGCAATATCAACATTATGAATCAATCAATAAGTTTTGGGACAATGCACATAGAACTAAGAATGTCCACTATGCTCTCTCAATAGGTGCATAAAGATAGAAGATGGAGACTCAACATAAAAGTAAAAGAAAGTCCTTAATATAAGGAAGCAGGGATTCAAGTCCCATAAAGAGCTTCCAAAAATTATGGTACTTATTAGCTTTCAGCTCTCATTGCCCCTATCATAAGCATCTTTAGGTGATTATGGTTAAAGTGACACAACTAAGAGGATATTCTTGACAAGTTATAAGTTGAAATCTCATGCCCCTTACTACGAGTACCAAACCTCATGCTACTCAACTTCAGTCACAAGTAAGCTCTTGTCATTGTAAGTACATATGTATCATAGAGAACCGCCATGGGTACCCCTTCCACATGATATAGGAGCTATCCCATAATGAAAATGACAAGGCAAGCAGACAATAAACATCTTAGTGATCTTTTTATTTGCTATTTGCATTGGTTTTTATAGATGATGCTTCATAGAGTGCTCATTATGGTTATGCTGCAAGTTTCCACCATGATTAGGCATGGCTTAGGCTAGCGGCCTGGGCGTTTCTCTAACACACATACAAACTCCATGATCTTACAAGTTCCCCTTTTATTTCACACCGCCGGGATCCATAAGCAAAATAATCATGATATCAACGGAATATAAGTATAATGTTGAAAGCGTTCCCCATGATACATGGTTCTTCTAACTTCAACTTATAAAGCGCAAGCACATACGCAACAGAGATGGACACAATGGTTCAAGTTTATTAAGTGCAAGAAAATAAAATGTGTCGACAAGTTCGTGAGAGATTTAACCACTAATTTTCACATAACAAGTTTAATTTGGAAGGTAGATAAAAACATGAATATACTTGGAATAGCGAATGCTAATAGGTAGGTATGGTGGACTCTTTGGAATAACTTGGTTTTATTTGGAGTTGGATGCATGAGTGGAACTCATACTTGGTTATGGAGGCTAGCAAAAGACTGGGAGCAACCAACTAAGAGAGCAATAATGGCCATAATCATGCAAAGCGACAAAACATCATTAATTAAAGCATAAAGTGATATTACAAGTCGAAAACTAAAGGATCATAAAGGCTATGGTGACTTGGGATAGTCATAACATGGTGTGAGCATACGCCAAGTCAACCCAAATAAAGCATCAAAGGAGAATACCACAATACTATGCTTTAATATGCTAAAACAACGCATGATTCTTTCAAGGCACATTAAGCAATCTCAATTGTTTATAACATGTCATGCTACAGCAAAAATCACTAAGCATAAAGCCAAAACAATATCAAGCAGGACATGACAAAGCATAGGCTACAGTCAAAAACAAGCTCCTTTTTATCACTTAAGCATGAGCTTTCCTACTCTCTTCCAATCCAAACCAAACTTATTTGAAACCTAATGTATGAAAGAGGGGGTCCAACCAATTTATTCAAGCAAACTAAGAAAACAAAGCAAACGAAAAGCAAAAACAAAAAACGAAGACACTCCAAGAACAACACAACTGTGCATGAAACAATAAAAATGAATTGTTTGGAAGAAACCTAAGATTTTCATTGATGAAGAAGGGGATGCCTTGGGCATCCCCAAGCTTTGACGCTTGTACTTCTTGGATATTTCTTGGGGTGACACATGTGGCATCCCCAAGCTTGAGCTTTAGTCCATTCTTCCTCGTATTACATCACTCTTTCCTTACACCTTTTCCTTCATACAAAACTTCACACAATCTTTATTAGCAACATTTATGTACTCAAGATAATAAGTCTTTGGGTTCAGTTTCAACACCAATAAAACTTTCATTAAAACATAAGATACTTTATCACTTCCCTCAAAAAGCTCAATTCCCGAAAAAAGAACTCAAAAAGGAATCAACAAGAAGCAAATACAAATAATGGCAGAAATCTGTCAAAACAGACCAGCAGGTAAAAACCAATTTCTTCGAAGACCTTATGTTGCTCAAATCGAAAAGTCTTGAACTAACGAAAGTGGGATAACAACATGGGGCAGAAGCACAAAAAATAGAAGCTCAAACCGATGTACAGAGATTTTACACGAATTTTTACAGCAAAGCACAAAAATCTGTTTCGGGAAAACAACTTTCCCAAGTCTTACTTCTCTCTCATTAGAGGTTACTCTTGGCACAAAAAGCAAATAAAAAGGATAAGGAGCGGTTATTACAGAGGTAATAACTTCCAAGACTCATCTAAAACTTTTTGGTTATCTCCCAATAAGTACTTTTCTTTAACGCCTTTAAGTTAGGCATAAAAAAGCAAGAATGGAATCAAATATTCTCAAATGAAGAAGCATTAAGATTGATACCAGAAATATCTTCAACAAGGCAAGGTACCTCATCCAAATAAGTTCCTCTCTCAATGATCTTGGGTTCAATATTTTCATCAAACGGGTTTTCAGGAACAATCCAATCAAGATTCTTTTCTATGGCTTCATGCATTGCTACAAGTTTAAAAGGTATTGGTATCTTAATTTCCTCCCCAATAGGTTCGGTTTTGTCCATCTTTTCTCGCATACCAATAACATCTACACATGAGCCTAGCATATTAAAACGTTCAAATACTTTCCTAGCGTCCTTGGCAACATCATAGAATTCTTTAAGCAAAGTTTCTAGAATAAAATCTCTCTTTTCAGGCTCCTCAATTTCTTTAAGTTTAAGAAACATTACCTGCATTAAAGGATTAAGGTTCACAATCCTAGCTTCCAACATGTGTACTAAAGATGCTGTAGCAATTTCATAATTCGAAGCAAGTTCTCCAAGGGATCTATCCTCAATATCCTCATGCTTACTAACATGATTAAAGAATTCTTCAATATTATCTTTTCCAATTATAGAGCCACTACCTATTGAAAGGTCTTTCAGGGTGATCTTAGGGATCAACATGGTGAACTAAGAAAGAGGTAACAACTATAGAAATACTTAATTTTTTGTGTGTTTTTAATAAAGAAAGCAAACTAGTACAACTAATTTTTTTGTGTTTTTGATAAAGAAACAAGCAAAAAAAGCAAAAATAAACTAAGCAAAACAAATAAAACAAAGTAAAGAGATTGGTTATGAGGGACTCCCCTTGTGAAGATGTCCTTAACTCCCCAGCAACGGCCCCAAAAAAATATCTTGATGGCCCAAAATATATCGAGATCGTTGCGGAACCCCAAGAGGAAGGTGTGATGAGCACAGCAGCAAGTTTTCCCTCAGTTATGAAACCAAGGTTATCGAACTAGTAGGAGCAAGGAAACACCTCCAAGGTGTTGTTTCCAACATGGAATCCTGCACAACACAACCACAAAACTTTGCCCCCAACTTTCAGTGAGGTTATCAATCTCACCGGTTTTGCTGAAAACAAAGGATTAAACGTATTGTGTGGAAGATAGTAATTGCTTGCGGAAAGTAAATAGAAAACAGTAAACAGTTGTAGATTGATGGTAAAAGAAAGGACCGGGGTCCATAGTTCACTAGTGGTGATTCTCCTTAAGATAGATGACATGTTGGGTGAACAAATTATAGCGGGGCAATTGACAAACATCAAGAAAGCATAGATGCATATACTAATCATCTTGACTCCTATGAGATTTGTTACAACATTATACATAGACCGTAATCCAACTATATCTATCAATAATAATCCACCTTCAGGTTATCATCCGAACCCCCTCCAGTATTAAGTTGCAAGATACAGATAATTGCATTAAGCATTGCGTGTAAAGTAAACAATATGATTGTTCTATGAACAAAGGATTGCTGTTTTCTCCCTAGTAGCAACAGCACATCTAGTACCTTAGAGATTTCTGACACTTCCCCAGATTACTAGAGGCATGAACCCACTATCGGGCATAGATACTCCCTCTTGGAATTGCTAGCATCTACTCGGCCAAGATATCTACTAACAACGGAGAGCATGCAAGATCACAAATAACAAAGACATGATAGAATCAATAATCAATCTGAAATAGCATCTCAATATCCATCGGATCCCTTCAAACACAACATGTAGGAATACAAATAGATGATCTTGATCATGAACGGAG
The DNA here is from genome assembly GCA_023614405.1 of Avena insularis. Lineage (NCBI taxonomy): Eukaryota > Viridiplantae > Streptophyta > Magnoliopsida > Poales > Poaceae > Avena > Avena insularis. The sequence goes on from CM042696.1 coordinate 424,711,672, forward strand.
CTCACAAGATCTAAACATCGTAGCACAAAGGAGGAGAACCAACCATCTAGCTACTACATTGTGACACCCCCGGGATCAGGGATAGACAAATCCAGACCTTAGCCTGACATAAGCTTAACCTAGAGCTCGAGGATATCCAGTGAGAAATCGCTAACACAACAGTAACCGTGCGACACAAAATTATAGCAGCAAGCTCATAACTGAGCAAAGAACCAAAATATTACAAGCAGAGGTCACTGACCACAAACATCAAACAATGGAAGGCAAATTTGGCTATTAAGTATAGCAAACTTAACAAATGGCCTAAGAGGCCTGAAGCATAATGATGGCATCCCAGCCCATAGATTCCAGACTGCCGGCCGGGAACCCCAAGCTACTCGTCGGTGTCGATGTCGTACGGAACACGTCTTCAAGGGAGCACTTACTCTTCTACAAAAGTACCAACAAAGCAAGGGTGAGTATAGGGTGTACTCCGCAAGACATATGGATGGTGGGGTTATTTTGCATAAATCCATCTTTGTTTATAAAACAAGAGGGAGAAGAAGCTCGTCTAATCAGAATATTTTAAAATGGGATAAGAGAGCGCATCTCCGAAAAACTGATCATCATATTGATATCCACCAAAGTAATCCTCATCTCACACTAGGATCACCCCCTCGTACCCATGAGGAAGCATCCTTAAGCACACATTGAACTACCAAGTTTTACGATTAGGTTATAGTTCTCTATGATCTTAGAATTTGGTCACCAAGCATTCATAACCGTGAACACGGCTTTTTGAAAAGATTTAACCCTGCAGGGGTGTACAACTTTACCCACACGTACCAACCGACTCTTAATGCCACATGATTATCCCTCTTCCTTGGAAGGCTGGCAGAGGGTGGTTGGACACGACCTTTACCTTGCTTTCGCCGAGACCATAAGTCACGCCCTAAGGATGATTCTGCTGTAATGGTTCAAATACCGAAGCCAGTCCCTAGAGATGTGAGTTGAGGTTGGTTTACTAGGGGCTCCAGCCACCCCAAGCAACCCCAGACACGCTTACCTACCTGTATGAATGCACCTCCTTCCTTGCCTTCGAGAACAACCAGAATGCATATGTCGAATGGAACGCCCGAACTATGTGACTCATGGAATCTAATAGGCAAGTTAGTTACTCGTGATGTTTTCCAGGCCCCGTGTGGCTATACGCTCGTCTCGGTTCCAAAGGCAAGAACTAGGTTCCTAGTAGTGGCGAGCATGGGACTGCAAAAAACACATCCCACCATGGCCTCCCATACAAGCATTAGAATGTTTAACCTTTACCACTGATCTTACCTCATCAGTATACCTCGTTCTCCTGTCATACTAGATTCTCTGCATCTGATACATCATCTGGATGAACCAGCACTGACAGCTAAGCATGGCCAAGCAAGACACAGATTATAGCTCTAGCTGTGCACACAAGCCAAACCTAGTTATGCTAGGAGAAGTGGATCAGGTTATATAAGCTCAACGGGAGTAATGCAATAGATAGGATACTCTATCTATCGATAAAAGACCACAGTAGAATCGTATACAACAAGGGAAGAATAAAATACTTTGAAAGCATAGGATTCTTTTATGTGTGGGGCTATGCTTGACTTGTTTGTTGATACCAAGATATAGATCTTCGAAGCCTTGTAGTTGACTTGATTACAGTTGGTGAAGTATTGTTCGTCGATCTTCGATGGTGTTGATCTCGGTCTTCGATCTAGATATCGATATCGTATTCTACCGGGAAGACGGAAACACCGGAAAGATAGGAAAACAATCAACACATGGCATTGATGCAATGCTCAAGCAAGGATGATGATATGACAAGTTAAATTGTATTGAAATTGAAACCCTAGAACATGCTTGACAATTTAAGCGGGATCCGAGGGGTCCAAACCCTAATACAGGAGAGACCCCGGAATCACCTGCGAGGGGTTGACTTGTTCTTCTAGTTAAACTTGTAGTTAAAGTTTTTGATAAATGCATTATATTGATGCTAAAGTGTAGATCTCATTTTTCTGAACATTTTGATATATTATACATATTTTTCTGACTTATAAATAATTACTTATTAATTTTATAAGATTTATCCTTTTTCTAAAATTAGTAAACCAATTTAAAAACCTTTTATTGCGTCATTATGACGCGGGGATGACGTCACAGATGGGGAGGGGCTGTTTTCCACAGAGGTAGAGGCTACCCGATGTAGCTGACCTGTGGGCCAGGGGCCATGTCAGACCCACGCGACAGCCACACGGGCGCCACATGAGATCCACGTAGGCTCGCCGGGGAGGTTGTTGGGCGGTGGTCACCGGCGGTGATCTACTACGAGAGGGGATGCGGGACTGGTCGGGCTTGAACCAGCGGAACAAGGGGAGCAGGATAGAGGCGGCGCCGCCCGGATTGGGTCACCGGAGCGACGGCGAGACCGACTACTGCGGCGACGCACGGTGGAGCAACGGTGAGAGCGCGGTACAGAAAGGGAGGGAGATGGTGGAGTGGTCCTTCAGGACCGTTAGCTCACCACGGTTGCAGAGAAGCGGTCGGAGAGGAAGCTTGAGGGCGGAGGTGGCCGGAATCATCGATGAACACGACGGCCGGACTTCGTGGAGACGAGCTCGACAAGGTCGATTGGTGATGTGCGGCCTCGATTTCTTTGGTAGGGTGACATTGTGCAGCACAATGGAGCTCTGGGTGTGCTCGGTTGGGCGAGGGGAGGCCATAGACAGTGGCGGTACACGGTGGCCGAAGCTAGGGTTCCGAGGGATCACGGAGAAACGAGAGACCGAGGTCTTTGGGAAGAGGAGAAGTTGATGAGGGCGAAGGAGACGTCGTCGTGGCAGCCATATCCACCCCCGGAGCTCGGCGGACGGCCAGAACAAGGCGGCGGGGATCGACGGCGACGCCGGCGACACCCAGCTGCTTCCTCTCCGCGAGGAAGACGACAACGAAGGGGTATTTGGGCTGGGCCTCTACTAGGCTTCGTCTGGGCGACGGGCTGCTGTGCTGTGCGGCAGAAAAGCAGAGGGTGAAGGAGAAATGGACTTGGCCGGCCTAGGGAGCTCGCTGGCTTTTTTTTAGGAAACCTTTTTCTTTTATGTTTTTCTCTTTTCCCTTTTGTATATTCATTTCAAATCTGTTTTTGATACCAGAGGGTTTACAAAATATGGCAAATATTGTAGGGGCCCTTGAAACCATTTGGGCTCCAACATTTTTGTAGCTTTCAAAATATTCAAAACATTTTGAATTGATTTGAGAGGAAGATTGAAACTAGGGTTTTGCTTTATTTTTGTTTGCATGCATTTTTAAATATGATGCTCGTGAATGCACAAACAACCCTAATTAAGATTAGCTAAAACTGGGGCGTTACAACTCTATCCCCCTTACGAGAATCTCGACCCGAGATTCCAAAGGTGGGAAGAAGGAAGAGAAACATGGTCCCTTCTAAGGATAAGTGGGAAACACACTAACACACAGAGTATGTCATGGTCAACTCATGAAGGAGTGTTCAAAACAACTCTGAGATGACAAACATGAAACACATCAAGGTAAAGGAGGAAACAAGAGGAGATAGGTTTTCAAGTTGACAGATAACTGGTCTTCATAAGGATTGAGACCATGGAACTTCAGAAGAGTTTGAGCTTCTGAAAGCAAATCTTACAACAGAAAGAGCAAAACCACAGACTTCGAGAAATGAACCTCTACTAAATGGCTTAAGTAGAGCTTTTGGGGGTACAAAGATACGTATAACCAAGCTATTGAATTACTTTTCATACATAAGGATCACTCTTTGTTCAACAGAAGGTCAAGAAGGAAAGGTGTTTTGCTGTGAGGACTCATCAGAGTCACAAGGAACATGTAACAAGATGAATTTCTGATTACCAAAATCATAGTCACTCTTCGAACATGATTGAAAAACGAAGGAAAATCTGTATTCATCCAGGTTTATCAAAATCTTTGCCAAAGATCGTGATATCACTTTACTCCACCAGGATGAAGAGGTAAGAAGATTCATGATGACACGAGGAAAAGAAACTTCATTCTCAGACTTCAATTACTTGGCATAACAAACACTTGCCAACATAAGAGGGTCTGGAGGATCGACCGAGAGACATTTAGCAACACTACTTTAAATGTTCTCCTTGATGTTTGAAATACTAATATCAGACTTCTAACGAGCCTTCAATTAGTCATCAAGTATAGGTCGGACTTTGGATACAAAGAAAACCATAAGCACAACTCCGATAATAAATTATAGAAGAAGCCTCATGAAGAGTGGTTGCTATTGCTGATTCAAGAGATTATGACAATAGGGATTCCGACTAGTTGTGTCAACCGTTACAACAATCTTGCCAGATTTCAAAGAAACCTATGTCAATTCCTTGAGGAACACCAACCATATATCTGCTTGAGATTCAGATTTGGTTAGGTGGAATGATACTTCAGACTTAGCATGCCCGAATAGATAGCTTGCAACATTTATCGTAAAGGTAAAGTCACTAGATTCTCAAGACATGGACTACAATGTTAAGCTCCAATAGACTGAGCTAGATTGCTAGATCCATGTAATAACAACTTGTCAAAGCACAACTGCACATACATCGAATACTTGCAACAAAATACAACTATGTTTATAAAGGGAACCAAGATAACTCTACTCAAACCCACGTCGACATATTTCAACATTTGCACGTGAACCGTAGAAGGTTACTTCCAACATCCAGAACACATACTTCGAGATAACACGAAGAAGGTTCTCGAAAAGTTTCCAACATTAGTGCCAAAGGTTCCATATTAATCTATTCTAGCATGGAGAAGATAAGGATATTGTCGATGGGCTCAACAACAAACTTATCGAGATACTCCAAGAAGATGGACTCATATGTTGTATGAACAAGGCAGAGTATTGGTCAAACCAACGGACATGAAGATGTACTCAATTGAAACATCACGAGTAACAACATCATCAAGATAGTCCTTGGAACTAGGTTTGATTTGACGATAACCCAAATCAAATCAAAGGCGGGGAGGATAACATATCCATGAAGGAAATAATATCTTTCTTCAGTGCAAACAAAACTACACATCCCTTTGAGATGAACTAAGTCAGATAGAACTTTTGTCTTACAACTCTCCAAGTTGTTGTTTAAGCTCAACCAACTAGTTCAGGGGTATCCAGTATGGAACCTTAGAGAAAGAAGTAGTTCAGAGAACTGACTTGCTCAAGAACTTGACAACACGGTCTTGTAACGACATGGTGATACTTCTAGAAAGATGTCCAGAATATCACAGACCACCGATATGTCACTTAGTTCGAGAGGAAACTTGCTTGGTAATGCAAGAAGACATAATCTCAGAGCTTCAGCACAAGCCTAACTCTTAGACCGAAGGGAGTGTACTTGAGTAACGGACTTGTCGGCATGATCATCCTTTGCTTGGTGATAAGGTTAACCATCACAATAAGAATGACATAAATCTCCTTGGAGTTCAAAGTAATAAGAATTGCTAAGAATCTCAGATAGCCATACTACTACGCACACGCATAGGAGCACGAGAGCTTAGAGGAAGGGTGGGTAATTATGTGTAAGAGCATCACTTCATTAAGAAGGTCATGAAACTCAACACAACCTATTAGTGTAAAAGGGCGTGATACTCTAAGGTAGTACAAATAGAAGCTAATCAATTCCTCTTGATCTACGGATTACAACACTTTGACCTGGTCCTAGATATGACGAGGTACTGGAGTTTGTTTCTCCTGACATCCCGAAATGGTTTGTCATGATGGACCACAAGAGTATCTTGCATCGGAATACATCTATACACACTTACTACTTGGCTACCAACTGGTAGGCAAAAGGTCAGAAACAACAAGGGAAAAAAGAACATGCTCAGGATAGAGTCCCAAGATGTTGATGCATAGATTATCAATCTCCTGAAAACCGATGCAGAAGAGGGGAAGGTGTGGAAGAGTCACAAATATAGATATGAGACTCTCGAGGAGTACTCTTGTCGTGACTTATTTGGTTCCATTAAAGAACATCTGCCATAACTAGTGGTAGGGGAAGTCCTTAATTATCGAAATTTAATCGCGACAATAACCACAAGCTTGAAGGCTAGAATTGTAATACCAGCCATCCTGAGGTAATGTTTAAATATAAGCAACATGGGTCAATGGAATGGATGTTGGGTTAAATATCAGCTTCATGTATAAGATTCACAACACTAGAATCCAGCATAATCCAGGATCTTCGGTTCAAGTCCAAGGGTTAAAACCCAAGGAAAGAATAACTACTACTTGAGTAATACATCGTATACTGCAAGGTAGCAATCACAAGGTAGCTTCCAAGAGAAGAAATGACTTCTGGAGTACCTGAAAAAATAAAAAGGAGGCACATGAGGCAAAAGGAAACCCCGAGACCTAGAACAGAATATTGCGGAACCATCAACATGATGTTGTGGACCCATAAGATAGAGAGATCACGATAGAAAGGAGTCTCTCGAACGAAGCAGACCAAAAGGGAACAAGGAACACACAACACACAACTCTAGAGAACTCAACACTAGGTCAACTGGTTGAGAAACATCATGCCAACAAGGCACCTAAGTTTTGAGAGACTAGAAGAAATATCAAAACTTTTTTCCAAATTAACACAAGATAAGATGACCCAAAGTTAGAGATACACCAGATAAGGAGAAAAATAAGCATACTAGAGTTTTTGCAAATACTTTTCAGCTTTAAAATAGTTTTCACAAACACTAGACTCAACATCCACCAATAGCAAGGTTTTCCTATGGTCGGTACTTCTCTGATACCAAGAACTGTGACACTCCCGGGATCAGGGCTAAACAAATCCAGACCTTAGCCTGACATAAGCTTAACCTAGAGCTCGAGGATATCTAGTGAGAAATCGGTAACAAAACAGTAACCCTGTGACTCAAAAATAATTACAGCAAGCTCATAACTAAGCGAAGAACCAAAATATTACAAGCAGAGGTTACTAACCACAAACATCAAACAATGGAAGGCAAATTATGCTATTAAGTATAGCAAACTTAACAAATGGCATAACAGACCTGAAGCATAATGATGACGTCCCAGCCCATAGATTCTAGGCTGTCGGCTGGGAAACCCAAGCTACTTGTCGGTGTCGACGTCGAATGGAACACGTCTTCACGGAAGCAATTACTCTTCTACAAAAGTATCAACAAAGCAACGGTGAGTACAGGGTGTACTCCACAAGACTTATGGCTGGTGGGGTTATTTTGCATAAAGCCATCTTAGTTTATAAAACAAGAGGGAGAAGAAGCTCGTCTAATCAGAATATTTTAAAATGGGATAAGAGAGTGCATCTTCGAAGAACTGATCATCATCTTGATATCCACCAAAGTAAACCTCATCTCACACTAGGATCACCCCCTCGTACCCATGAGGAAGCATCCTTAAGCACACGTTGAACTACCAAGTTTTATGATTAGGTTATAGTTCTCTATGATCTTAGAATTTGATCACCAAGCATTCATAACCATGAACACGGCTTTTCGAAAAGATTTAACCCTGCAGGGGTGTACAACTTTACCCACACGTACCAACCAACTCTTAATGCCACATGATTATCCCTCTTCCTTGGAAGGCTGGCAGAGGGTGGTTGGACACGACCTTTACCTTGCTTTCACCGAGACCATGAGTCATGCCCTAAGGATGGTTCCGCCATAACGGGTCAAATCCCGAAGCCAGTCCCTAGAGATGTGAGTCGAGGTTGGTTTACCAGGGGCTCCATCCACCCCAAGCAACCCCGACCAGGCTTACCTACCTGTATGAATGCACCTCCTTCCCTGCCTTCGAGAACAACCATAATGCATATGTCGAATGGAATGCCCGAACTATGTGACTCATGGAATCTACTAGGCAAGTTAGTTACTCGTGAGGTTTTCGAGGCCCCGTGTGGTTGTACACTCGTCTCGGTTCCAAAGGAAAGAACTCGGTTCCCAGTAGTGGTGAGCATGGGACTCTAAAAACACATCCCACCGTGGCCTCCCATACAAGCCTTAGCATGTTTAACCCGCACCACTAATCTTACCTCATCAGTATACCTTCTTCTCCTGTCATACTAGATTCTCTGCATTTGATACATCATCTGGATGAACCAGCACTGACAGCTAAGCATGGCCAAGCAGCACACAAATGATAGCTCTAGCAGTGCACACAAGCCAAACCTAGTTATGCTAGGAGCAGTGGACCAGGTAATATAAGCTCAAAGGGCGTAATGCAATAGATAGGATACTCTATCTATCGATAAAAGACCATAGTAGAATCGTATGCAACATGGCAAGAATAAAATACTTTGAAAGCATAGGATTCTTTTATGTGTGGGGCCATGCTTGCCTTGTTTGTTGATACCCAAATATAGATCTTTGGAAGCCTTGTACTTGACTTGATTACGGTTGGTCAAGTATTGTTCGTCGATCTTTGATGGTGTTGATCTCGGTATTCGATCTCGATCTCGATATCATATTCTACCGAGAAGAAGCAAACACCAGAAAGAAAGGAAAACAATCAACACATAGCATCGATGCAATGCTTAAGCAAGGATGATAATATGACAAGTTAAATTGTATTGAAACCCTAGAACAAGCTTGACAATTTAAGCTGGATCCGAGGGGTCTAAACCCTAATACAGGAGAGACCTGGAATCACTTACGAGTGGTTGACTTGTTCTTCTAATTAAACTTGTAGTTAAAGTTGTTGAACAATGCATTATATTGATGCTAAAGTGTAGATCTCGTTTTTCTGAACATTTTGATAAATTATACATATTTTTCTGACTTATAAATAATTACTTATTAATTTTATAAGATTTATCCTTTTTCTGAAATTAGTAAACCAATTTAAAAACCTTTTATTGCGTCATTGTGATGCGGGGCTGACGTCACAGATGGGGAGGGTCTGTTTTCCATAGAGCCAGAGGTCGCTCACAGTGACACAGGCTGTGGGCCACGTCAGACCCACGCGGCAGCCACACGGGCGCCACATGAGATCCACGTAAGCTCGCCGGCGAGGTTGTCGGGCGGTGGTCACCGGCGGTGATCTACTGCGAGAGGGGATGCAGGACTGGTCGGGATCGAACCAGCGGAACGAGGGGAGCAGGATAGAGGCGGCGCCGCCCGGATTGGGTCACCGGAGCAACGGCGAGACCGACTACTGCGACGGCGCATGGCGGAGCAATAGCGGGAGCGTGGTACAGAAAGGGAGGTAGACGGTGGAGTGGTCCTTCAGGACCGTTAGCTCACCACGGTTGCAGAGAAGCGGCCGAAGAGGAAGCTTGAGGGCGGAGCTGGCCAGAATCATCGATGAACACGGCGGCCGGACTTCGGGGAGACGAGCTCGACAAGGTCGATTGGTGATGTGCGGCCTCGATTGCTTTGGCAGGGTGACATTGTGCAGGACGACGGAGCTCTGGGTGTGCTCGGTTGGGCAAGGGGAGGCCAGAGACAGCGGCGGTACGCGGTGGACGAAGCTAGGGTTCCGAGGGATCGCGGAGAAACAAGAGAGGGAGGTCTCTAGGGAGAGGAGAAGTGGATGAGGACGAGGAGACGTTGTGGTGGTGGCCTTATCCATCCTCAGAGCTCGGCGGACGGCCCGAAGAAGGCGGCGGGGATCGATGGTGACGCCGACAACACCCAACTGCTTCCTCTCCAGAGGAAGTCGACAGCGAAGGGTTATCTGGGCTGGGCCCCTACTGGGCTTCGGCTAGGCGACGGGCTGCTGCGCTGTGTGGTAGAGAGGCAGAGGGAGAAGGAGAGATGGACTGGGCCGGCCTAGGGAGCTCACTGGCTTTTTTTTTAGAAAACCTTTTTCTTTTATGTTTTTCTCTTTTCCCTTTTGTATATTCATTTCAAATCTGTTTTTGATAATTTCAAAAATACCAGATGGTTTACAAAATATGGAAAATATTGTAGGGGCCCTTGAAGCCATTTGGGCTCCATCATTTTTGTAACTTTCAAAATATTCAAAACATTTTGAATTGAGTTGAGAGGAAGATTGAAACTAGGGTTTTTCTTTATTTTTGTTTGCATGCATTTTTAAATATGATGCTCATGAATGCACAAACAACCCTAATTAAGATTAGCTAAAACTGGGGCGTTACATACATGGACCCGTAGTCCAAGGATGAACTACTCACGCATCACACCGGAGGCTTGCATGGTGATGAAGAAGGCCTCTAGGGTGAATTCTCCCCTCCTGTAGGGTGCCGGAAAGAGCTTCAGATCCCTCCCGATCTAGGGATGGAGATGACGACGGCTACAGACTCTTTCGTGGAATTTTGATCGGGTACTTAGGGTTTTTGTATTGGAGGCAATATATAGGAAAAAGGGGAGGCCGAGGGGGTACCCTAGGCGGCCACACCACCCCGGCGCAGGTTAGGCCTAGCCGCGCAGCTAGGTGATGTGGCCAGCCTCTGGCCCCTCTCTGTCTCGTATTCTGGCTCCGTGTCCCCCTCGGTGAAATATTGACTTTGGCTTTTGTCTCATACAATTCCGAGAATATTCATTTTCTGACTTTCCTGGAACCAAAAACAGCAATGACAGGCGGTAGCCTTGTGGCATCTTGTTAATAGGTTAGTCCAAGAAGTGTATAAAAATACTCAAAAGTGTGTACAAAACATAAGAAAGTAGATATAAAACAAGCATGGAACATCAAAAATTATAGAGATCCGCCATCCTCCACGATGCACCAAGAGTTTCCGCCAGCAAGGAGGATGGCACTGAAGAATTCAGACGACTATTTGTGGACCTACTTGAAGAAGAGCACGTACTGGCATGCTAGAGATCCGCCATCTACCAGCAGAAGCTGCATGGCTGCCATAGTCACCGTGTAAAGCATCGCTTGTTTAAAGAGGGAGATCTGGTGCTATGACTCAAGCAGGAGAAATCACACAAACTATCCCCGCCTTGGGAAGGACCGTTCATCATAAGCAAAGCATTGCTCAATGGTTCCTATTACCTCGTCGATATTCGTGAGTTGAAAGATAGGCCAAAAAATCGCAAGCGCGGGCAACATGACTACGATGATGATTACCCGGAGACATATCGGGCATGGAACATAGCACAACTATGTCCCTTTTATACTTAGCATGTTTATATTATGTAATAAGTTTCTTATATGATCAATGATACCTAGCAAATGTATCTATAATTTTTGATGTTCCATGCTTGGTTTTATCAACTTTCTTGTGTTTTGTTCCAACTTTGGAGTACTTCTCATATGATTTCTTGGACTAACCTATTAACAAGAGCCACGTGCGTACTTGTTTTTCTGCTGTTTTTGGTTCGAGGAAAGTTAGAAAATGAATATTCTCGGAATTGGAAGGGACAAAAGCCAAAGTGCCTATTTTTCTGGAAGTCATCAAGTGCCAGAATACGAGACGGAGAGGGGCCAGGGGGGCACCACACAACCAGGCTGCATGGCCAGGCCTGGCCCACGCCAGGGGGTGGTGTGGCTGCTCCCGACGCCCCCTCGGCCTCCCCTTCCGACTATAAGATTCCCCCGGGACGTAAACCCTAAGTACCCGATCAAAAATCATGAAAGAGTCTATAGCCGCCGTCATCTCCATCCCTAGATCGGGAGGGATCTGAAGCTCTTCCCGGCACCTTGCCGGAGAGGGGAATTCACCCTGGAGGCCTTCTTCATCACCATGCAAGCCTCCGGTGTGATGCGTGAGTAGTTCATCCTTGGACTACGGATCCATGTAGTAGCTAGATGGTTGGTTCTCCTCCTTTGTGCTATCATGTTTAGATCTTGTGAGCTCCATTCATGATCAAGATCATCTATTTGTAATTCTGCATGTTGTGTTTGCGGGGATCCTATGGATATTGAGATACTATTTCAGATTGATTATTGATTCTATTATGTCTTTGTTATTTGTGATCTTGCATGCTTTCCGTTGTTAGTAGCTATCTTGGCCAAGTAGATGCTAGTAACTCCAAGAGTTAGTATTTATGCTCGATAGTGGGTTCATGCCTCCGTAACTGGGAAGTGATGAAATCTCTAAGGTACTAGATGTCTGTTGCTACTAGGAGAAAACAACAATCCTTTATTCATAGAACAATCATATTGTTTACTTTTACATGATTCGTAAGAACTAATCTGTTGCTTGCAACTTAATCTTTGGAGGGTTCGGATGATAACTTTGAAGGTGGATTATTAGTCATAGATGCAGTTGGATGGCGGTCTATGTATTATGTTGTAATGCCCAATCAAGTCTCAAAGGAGTCAAGATGATTAGTATATGCATGTATTGCTTTCTCGGTGTTTGGCAATTGCCCCGCTGTAATTTGTTCACCCAACATGTTATCTATCTAAGGAGAGCCACCTCTAGTGAACTATGGATCCCGGTCCTTTTCTTTTACATACAATCTATAAACTGTTTCTGCTTTGTGTTTACTTTCTGCAAACTATTACTTCTTTCCATTCGATACGTTTAATCCTTTGTTTTCAGCAAAACACGGTGAGATTGACAACCTCATCGCAAGTTGGGGACAGAGTTCTGTGGTTGTGTTGTGCAGGTCTCCACGTTGCTACTAGCACCGGTAGTGCGCCCTGCCAAAGCTCAGCTAGTAACACCTTTGGGGTGTTTCCTTGCTCCTACTGGTTCGATTAAACCTTGGTTTCATAACTGAGGGAAACTTGCTGTTGTGCTCATCATACCTTCCTCTTGGGGTTCCCAACGAGCTCTACATCAACCATGCACCAGCACTTTTCTGGGCGCCGTGCATTGAGCCATCAAGCATTTTTCTGGCGCCGTTGCCGGGGAGTCAAGGACATCTTCACAAGGGGAGTCCCTCATAACCAATCTCTTTACTTTGTTATTTTTGTTTTGCTTAGTTTCTTTTTGCTTAGTTTGCTTTCTTTATTCAAAAATACAAAAAAAATTAGTTCCTACTATAGTTGTTATTTTCGTTGGTCTGTTATTGTCTTGCTTTATCATGCTTTCTATCAATGTTTGGTTTCTTTGAAACTGAATCTTATTGGCAAGATGGGTTCACGGAAGAACAAAAGTATTATTATAAGGAATACCGCTTGTCACAAAAAGGGAAACACTTATGGGAATAAATTGATAAATTGTATACCATTGCTAGAAACGTGTGCGCTACTTATAATGTTACTTATTGCTTTGATAAATCTTGTTGCTGTAGGAGGTATAAAGACCTCCCTTTTCAATGTGAGTATAATGATAATGTTACCATATCTTCTTATGTTAAAGGGAATTATGACTTTTATGATGGGGAACAAATTGAAGAATTTATTGCTTGGAAGGGTGCATTTGAACTTGCTAGTTTGCTTGAAAATACTGATGATTCACCTTATAAATATGAGGTTTATGATATACTTAAATTTTTCTTTGATAATTACAAGTTACAAAATGGCTATATTCTTGAATATCTTAATAGATGCTCTCCACCAATGGAAGAGACTAATGCCTTGCAGGAGCCTATGGAAGAATAAATTGCTGAAACTGGAAGCTCATTGGATGAAAAAGAGGAGGAGAGGGATGATCAAGAGGAGGAAGAATGGATCTACCCATCCCTACCTTCTAATGAGAGTAACTCTTTACCCCTTACATTATTTGATTGTCCCCCATGCTTACCAAAGGAGGACGAATGTCATGTTCCTGCGGATTCTTTTGAAAATGTTTATAATAAAGCTCTAGTGTTTATAGATCATGAAAAAATGATTTATGTGATATTTATGTTATTGAGTTTATTCATGAGGCTACTGAAAATTATTATGAGAGAGGAAAATATGGTTGTAGAAGTTTTCATGGTAATGAAACACCTCTCTATATGCTGAAAGTTTTGAAGTTGCTCTTATTTTATCTACCCATTCTTGTTACTATGTGCTTCTTTGATTTATTTCTTACAATATTCCTATGCATAGGAAGTTGGTTAGACTTAAATGTGTTTTGAATTTGCTTCTTGATGCTCTCTTTTACTTCAATTCATATTTCTTATGTGAGCATCTTCTCAAACTATCATGCCTAACTTAAAGGCGTTAAAGAAAAGTACTTATTGGGAGATAACCCAAAAGTTTTAGATGAGTCTTGAAAGTTATTACCTCTGTAATAACCTCTCCTTATACTTTTTATTTGCTTTTTGTGCCAAAAGTAACCTCTAATGAGAGAGAAGTAATGATTGGGAAAGTTGTTGTCCCGAAACAGATTTCTGTGCTTCACCGTAAAAATTCGTGTAAAATATCTGAACGTCTTTTTGATGCGTGAATTTTTGTGCTTCTGCCACAGGTTCTTATCTAAATTTCGTTAGTTCAACACTTTTTTATTTAAGCAACAGAAGGTCTTCGAAAAAATTCGTCTTTACCTGCTGGTCTATTTTGACAGATTTCTGCCATTTTTTGTATTTGCTTCTTGTTGGTTCCTTCTTGAGTTCTTTTGGGAAATTGAGCTTTTTGAGGGAAGTGCTACAGTATCTAGTGTTCTAATGGAAGTTTATTGGTGTTATAACTGAACCTAAGACTTATTATATTGAGTGCACTAATGTTGCTAATAAAGATTGTGTGAAGTTTTGTATGAAGGAAAAATTTCAGGTGTATGGAAGGAATGAGTAATGAGATGAAGAATGGACTAAAGCTCAAGCTTGGGGATGCCACGCGTGTCACCCCAAGAAATATCCAAGAAGTACAAGCGTCAAAGCTTGGGGATGCCCAAGGAATCCCCTTCTTCATCAATAAAAATCCTAGGTTCCTTCCAAACGCTGCATTTTTATTGTTTCATGCACAATTGTGTTGTTCTTGGAGCATCTTCTTTTTCGTTTTCATTTTGGTTTTTCATTTGATTGGTTTTCTTAGTTTTCTAAATAAATTGGTTGGACCCCCTCTTTCATACATTGGTTTGCAAATAGTTTGGTTTGGTTTGGAAAAGAGTAGGAAAGTTCATGCTTATGTGGTAAAAAGAGCTCGTTTTTTACCGTGGCCTATGCTTTGTCATGCCATGCTTGATATTTTTTTGGCTTTATGCTTAGTATTCTTTGTTGTAGCATGACTTGTTATAAACAATTGAGATTGCTTAATGTGCCTTGGATGAATCATGCGTTGTTTTAGCATATTAAAGCATAGTATAGTGGTATTCTCCTTTGATGCTTTATTTGGGTTGACTTGGCGCATGCTCACACCATGTTATGACTATCTCAAGTCACCATAGCCTTTATGATCCTTTAGTTTTCAACTTTTAGTATCACTTTATGCTTTGATCAATGATGTTTTGTCGCTCTGCATGATTATGGCCATTATTACTCTCTTAGTTTGTCACTCCCAGTCTTTTGCTAGCCTCCACAACCAAGTATGAGTTCTACTCATGCTTCCAACTCCCTAAACCAAGTTATTCCAAAGAGTCCACCATACCTACCTACTAGCTTATGCTATTCCAAGTATATTCATGCTTTTGTTTACCTTCCAAATTAAACTTGTTATAAGAAAACTAGTGATTAAAGCTCTCACGAACTTGATGACACACTTTACTTTTTTGCATCTAATAAACTTGAACCATTGGGTCCTTCTTTGTTGCGTATATGCTTGCGCTTTATAAGTTGAAATTAGCAGAACCATGTTTCATGGGGAATGCTTTCAACATTGCACTTGTACTTTGTACCCCGTTGATATCATGTTCTTTTGCTACGGATCCCGGCGGTGTGAAATAAAAGTGGAACTTGTAAGATCATGGAGTTTGTATGTGTGTTAGATAAATGCCTGGGCCACTAGCCTAAGTCATGCCTAATCATGGTGGAAACTTGCAGCATCACCATAATGAGCACTCTATGAAGCATCCTCAATAAAAACCTATGCAAATAGCAAATAAAAAGATTGCTGAGATGCTCATTGTCTGCTTGCCTTGTCATTTTAATTATGGGAAAGCTCCCGTATCATGTGCAAGGGGTACCCCTTTGGCGGTTCTTAATGATACACATATACTTACAATGACCAGAGCTTACTCGTGACTGAAGTTGAGTAGCATGAGGATCGGTCTTCGTAAGTAAGGGGCATGAGATTTCGGTTTATAACTTGTCAAGCATATCCTCTTGGTTTTGTCACATTAACCTTAATCACCTTAAAGATGCTTGTGATAGGGGCAATGAGAGTTGAAAGCTATAAGTACCATAATTTTCGGAAGCTCTTTATGAGACTTGAATCCCTACTTCCTTTTACAAAAGGCCTTTCTTCCACCATTATATTGAGTCTCCACCTTCTATCTTTATCCACCTACTTTGAGAGCATAGTGGCCATTCTTAGTTCTATGTGCATTGTCCCAAGACTAGTTGATTGATGCATACTTTGATATTGCTTGTTTTAAACTATTGTATCTAGTCACTCTTATGAACTTTGAAGGTGTCCTATGCATTTATATTTGCTACTCTATTGAGGGACAAGCTGAATACTATTATGCTATGTTTTCTTTATGTGAAACAAACAAACATCTTGAAAAGCATTGTTATTCATGAATCTTTTGTTTGTGTCTTTTCATGTTGCATCATAGTTTCTTTGTCTCATTGCTAGAACTTTGTCTTTCATGTTATGATTGAAGTATTATGATCCCATCTTTGAATGTTTTACAAATACTTTGATCAAATCTTTGATGGTGCATGTCACCTGAAAAATTATTCTTTCTTTTTATCACTTACCTACTCGAGGACGAGCAGGAGTTAATCTTGGGGATGTTGATACATTGCAAATGTATCTATAATTTTTGATGTTCCATGCTCGATTTTATCCACATTCTTGTGTTTTGTTCCAACTTTGGAGTACTTTTCATATGATTTCTTGGACTAACCTATTAACAAGAGCCACGGTGCCAGCTGCCTGTTTTCTGCTGTTTTTGGTTCTAGGAAAGTCAGAAAATGAATATTCTTGGAATTGGACGGGACAAAAGCCAAAGTGCCTATTTTTTCGGAAGTCATCAAGTGCCAGAATACGAGACGGAGAGGGGCCATGGGGCCACCACACCACCTAGCCGCGCGGCCAGGCCTGGCCCACGCCAGGGGGTGGTGTGGCCGCTCCGGGCACCCCCTCGGCCTCCCCTTCCGACTATAAGATTCCCTCGAGACGTAAACCCTAAGTACCCGATAAAAAAACCACGAAAGAGTTTGTAGCCGCCGTCATCTCCATCCCTAGATCGGGAGCGATCTGAAGCTCTTCCCGGCACCCTGCCAGAGAGGGGAATTCACCCTGGAGGCCTTCTTCATCACCAAGCAAGCCTCCAGTGTGATGCGTGAGTAGTTCATCCTTGGACTACGGATCCATGTAGTAGCTGGATGGATGGTTCTCCCCCTTTGTGCTATCATGTTTAGATCTTGTGAGCTCCGTTCATGATCAAGATCATCTATTTGTAATTCTGCATGTTGTGTTTGCGGGGATCCGATGTATATTGAGATACTATTTCAGATTGATTATTGATTCTACCATGTCTTTGTTATTTGTGATCTTGCATGCTTTCCATTGTTAGTAGCTATCTTGGCCAAGTAGATGCTAGCAACTCCAAGAGTTAGTATTTATGCTCGATAGTGGGTTCATGCCTCTGGTAATCTGGGGAAGTGACAGAAACTCTAAGGTACTAGATGTGCTGTTGCTACTAGGGAGAAAACAACAATCCTTTATTCATAGAACAATCATATTGTTTACTTTACACGCAGTTCGTAAAGAACTAATCTGTTGCTTGCAACTTAATACTGGAGGGGGTTCGGATGATAACCTGAAGGTGGATTATTAGTCATAGATGCAGTTGGATGGCGGTCTATGTATTATGTTGTAATGCCCAATCAAGTCTCAAAGGAGTCAAGATAATTAGTATATGCATGTATTGCTTTCTCGGTGTTTGGCAATTGCCCCGCTGTAATTTGTTCACCCAACATGTTATCTATCTAAGGAGAGCCACCTCTAGTGAACTATGGATCCCGGTCCTTTTCTTTTACATACAATCTATAAACTGTTTCTGCTTTGTGTTTACTTTCGGCAAACTATTACTTCTTTCCATTCGATACGTTTAATCCTTTGTTTTCAGCAAAACACGGTGAGATTGACAACCTCATGAAGTTGGGGATGAGTTACGTGGTTGTGTTGTGCAGGTCTCCACGTTGCTACTAGCACCGGTAGTGCATACCAAAGCTCATTAGTAACACCTTTGGGGTGTTTCCTTGCTCCTACTGGTTCGATTAAACCTTGGTTTCATAACTGAGGGAAACTTGCTGTTGTGCTCATCATACCTTCCTCTTGGGGTTCCCAACGAGCTCTACATCAACCACGCACTAGCACTCTTCTGGGCGCCGTGCATTGAGCCATCAATCAATGAAATAAAGCATTTGGTTCACTCATATTCTCTGAGTCTTTTACCTCCTTTAGTTGTTCATTTTTGGATCATATAAACCCTTTATGCGCAAGGTTGCATTTGCCCTTGTGATAATTCCACCTACGGGTGTTAGCTTAAGTTTACTGGTCTACACGTTTTCTGAAGTTTTTATGTGGATTCCGGAGTAGTGACTTTTCGGCACTCAAAGACGGCGATTTTGTTCTTGGGTTCTTGATGGTGCTATTAAGCATCATCACCTGAGAGCATAGTTCTGTGTTACAAGTCTTCCGTCTCATGAAAGGTCAAGCATATGAACTAGAATAATGGATAAGACAACACTTGCTTAAAAATATATACACAGGCTGGAAACAAATAAGTTGCAGGAAGCTTGAGTACAAGTTTTTCCGCTTTAGCCAAAACATAAGTTTTTTCCGCATACACATTATAGAGATACATTTAATACAGAATTTTTTTTTCATGGCTCTGCTACAGGGGGCTTCATGGTGGCATCATCAGGAAAGCCAAGCCGAGAGAGCTCGTCAAACTCTAAAGGAGAGGGGCTAGACTCAAACAAGGCCATATCGTCATCCAGGATCTCGGCAGGCACGAATACATCAGCCTTGACAATCTTGGCAACTCTGGTATCGAAGCTGGCAAGAGAGTTCCAAATAGCATCGATATCGATCTTTTGTCCTTCCTCATCGATCTTGGGCATCCCGGAAGTCACCGAGTCGATGTTAGCATTGTCGTAGTGAGCCTTGACCAAGGACAGGGTCATCCTGGCACTATCCCGGACGCAAGAGGCTTTCTAGTCCTTGACTTTCTCAGGGGCTTGACGCAGGATTTCCGCATACTTGGCCGCTGAGTCTTACGCCTTGATATTGATGCCCAGAGGTTGAGCTATCTCCTTGGCTTGAGCAATGGTGGTGCTGACGAAGTTGCCGGCAAGAATCATGCGTTCCTTGAGGTCTAGAGGACCTTCTCCGAAATTGGCTAAGCCAATAGGTGCTATGGTTTTCAAAAGAAACAAGGGCCATGATCCCAAACCAATCAAAGAATAATCTACAATACAGAAACGACCAAGATGGAGGAAGGTTACCGAAGATGCTCGTCTATGCTTGAGAGCATGACTCCGCCAATGCATCCCGCTCCTTCTGGACGGTCTTGTACACATCAAGGTTCCTAGTGTTATGCTCTTTGGTAGCTTGGTGCTGTTCCTTGAGCTAGGCAATCTCGCCTTTTTGGCGTTGCATCTCGGAGTTAGTATTTTCTTGCAGCACCTTCATCGCTACCTCATGGACTTTGACGGCCTCAGCCATGTCCTTCTTCAGAATTTTTTTCATCATCGAGCTCCTAGATATGCTTGGATTGCTCGACGATGCTCTTGGCCTTGGCAATGGCTTCTGTAAGACAGAAATCAAAAAGTGCTATCAGAAGACCGAAGAAATAATTCAATGTGAAAATCAAGGAGTTGTTGTAGGAAACAGACTGTAGCTATTTTTGATCTATTCCTTCAGGAATTTGGTTTTACCCTGTTCAAGGTCTAGTTCCTTCCAAAGAGCAGCAAACCTCTCATTGGCGGCTATCCTCCATTTATTCTCATTCTGCACAAGATGTTAACATGCTTAGTTCCTCTAGAGCATCTAGTCGGAACTATCGAAAGTTTCAACTAAATGCTCGGGGGCTATAGTACATGATTTTAAAGTAAACTAGTTTCTCTAGAGCATCTAGTCGGAAGTCTCCAGTTTCAACTAAACGCTCGGGGGCCACACAGACAAGTTCTACACTTAGTTCTTTGGAGCAGTCATGCCAATAACTATTGGATTATCCGCCTAAGAGCTCGGGGGCTATAGTGGGATATGATACGCAAAGTAAAATAAGTGATGTTCAAGAAACTTACGATGGTAATGATCTTGAGATTGTTGGCCAGATGAGCATAGGAATCATGGAAGGTCCGGTCATTCTTATAGATTGCATCGGCCTACTTAATGAGGTCATCTAGGCTCAACATCGAAGGAGTCACAGCAAATGGAGAGGTTGAAGCTGGAGGCATGGATGAAGCCCTAGCTGCCTCCTGCACCTTCAAAGAAGATGATGGCTCGAAGGCTCCCGCCTCGATCGTTGCTTCTACGTCCACCTCTTCCACCACTTCCTTCCCTTTCTCGGTGCATCCTTAGCCGGAGGTTCGGCCACTTTAGAGGAAGTACTCTCCTGTGTTGCTTGGCCGCTGGGAGCAATGTCTGCCTCGATAGAGCCTAAGGCATCAAGAATTGTATTGATATCTGTCTCCATGGCGGAGGTCTCAGGGATCACGGGGGATGATGGCCCAACAGGGCCAGCAGAAGGCTTGGCAGCAGGAGTAGGGGGAGCGGTGGTGGGAGAGGACTTGGCGGACAGATCCTTGGTCAGCATATCACGATTTTTTTGACCCTCCAACATCTTTGGAGGATCACTTCAAACTAACACCGGCTTTCCTCCTGAAACGTACAAAGTATAAGTACAAGAGTTGAAAAAAGGTGTGAGCTGAAAAATACAAGCCGGAGAATGAAAGTACTTACTCCACGGCAGGAGCCTTGGTGAGGGGAATGCCGGTGGACTTCTTATTCTTCTTCTCCTCTAAGGCGGGAGTGGAATGTTTGGAGACTCCACTCTCCGATTTCTTCTTCTTAGCCTCGACAACAGCGTTAGACGTGGAGCTCTTCCGCTTTCGCGCTGCCGGAGCTGGTTGGTCCTTGGTGGCATCATTGTTGGACACCCCCTGGATATCCTTCAGCTTAGGATCATAGACCTGGGAGGCCATTTGATCCGCTGCCAAGGTCGCTAGCTGGGATACAGAGAAGATTTAGATGGACAACTTCAAGTCAGAAAAACCTTAGACATATAATGAGCAACAAAGGAAACAAAAGCTACCTCTGGGCACTTGTCGCACTCGAACATGTCGTAGGTGATTTTGAAGCCCCGCTTCTTGTCCTTCACCTTGACGATGTCCTTCAGCCCGAGCTTGATGGAGTCAGTAGAGAAGTTATCCCGCAAAATTCGCATGGGATCCCTCCTGTCTTGAGTATACTTATGCATCAACTCGGCGCGGTGCTGCAGAGGCTGGATCCACCTAGTGAACCAGCACATGGCATGGTCCAAGCCCGTCAGACCTTCACCTACGAGCCATTCGCTCCGCCTTACGGCACAATTGGCTTCTTCATCGGAGGGAAGAGAGGCTGGGGTCCGCCATGTGGGCACTTCAGTGGCATCTCCATCGATGAAGTCGGGGTAGGTCTCAAGGTGGTCAGGAAGAGGGATATCTGGCCCGTAGAAATACGTGCGCTGCCAGTTCTTGCAAGACTCATGCCCTACGATGTCAGGGAAGCGCTGGCTAGGCCGAATTTTGAAGCTAATGGTTCCACAGATCCGCAGTTCATCCTTGGACTCTATGGACTCTCTCTTGACGGTGAAAAAAATATACAAACAAATCTAATCTAGGCTTGATCCCTAGATATCCTTCACATAGATCTACAAAGTTGCTAAGGACTAGAATACTGTTGGGAGAGAGATTGTGGGGAAGTACCCGGAAGTGCCGGAGGACATCCAAGAAGAAGTCGGAGACTGGCAGGATTACGCCACATACTAGCTGAGATTTGAGGTACACCTTCTCTCTGGGTTGGGAGAACGGACCACCTCGCCGACCGGCACCGCCCGCCAGACTAACTTCTCCGCCGCGGGGAGATACCCCTCGACGACCAGCTCCTGTAGGTCTTTGGTGGAGAGATCAGAGCCTCTCCACACCCCCTTGTGGGAGTCGTTTTCCTCTTTAGTGGCTTCAGGCATCGCTCGTTCCTGGTCATCGCCGGTGGATTCCGTCACAGCGGAGACAAGAATGACCACCCCCTCAGGTGGGACGATCACTCCCTGGGAGGGCTCCAGTATATCCTTTGGAATCACCACCGTGGAAGGAGGAGAGTTGCTGGAGGCCATTACGACAAGGAGAAGGTGGAGGAAGAACGGCTCTGGTTAGGGTTTTCACAGAAGACCTCGAACTGTTGTGCGGCTGGAGGAAGATGAAGGCTGGGAAGCGAATGTGGGTAAAAAGAAATAAATTGACCGTGGTGGAAATATATAAGCCTCTCGTCAAGATTCGTGCAAAGAGATATGACGGAAGGAACGTTACCGACGTGGAAGTGAACGTGCACGGTAATTTCACCATGTCCTCCGTCTTTTGCCGCTCCACCGTTTCGTATTTCGCGCGCGTGAAAATAACTGATGATTAATTCTCTATTTCTGTGAGTTTCGAGGTAACGTAGGCTGTACCCTACGTCATCCTCCTGACAGTTGAAGTGAAGGGTCATATCTAAAGATTCCATCGAAGACGGAGACTGTCCGACTCTGGAAACAAAGACTTAAGGAATTTCTGGATTCATTGCGAAGCCGGGTAGGATTGCAGGGTTCTTTGGGAGACCTTTGAGATATTGCTTGATGGATTGCCGGCATCACTTAGACGGGATATTCAGAGATCAACGAGCAAGACGGTGCAAGATTTCAAAGTCCTCCGGGGGCTACTGTTGGGGATATGCTATATGGGTATCCTCATAGCATGTCACCAATCCGCCAAACCCGGGTGGCCCATAGTTAGTAGCAAGGCCTATTGCCTGCTGAGCGGCCTAGTTAGACGGATCCTGAAGGGAGGCCCATGCTGGATTAAGGAAGGCTACGCAGGAGTCACCGACATATGCGGAGCCTTGGAGTACAAGACACGAAAGACTAGTTCGTATTAGCGTAGGACTCTTTACCTTGTCCGGCAAGGACCTTTCCATGTAAACCCTAAATCTTGGCGCCTTTCTAAGCCAACCTATGGGAGCCTTTAGGGCACAACCTCTTAGATTGATGCGTACAACGCGGAACACCTCGCACAATGAACCTATCTCTGTAACTCGGCGTATTGCCATTATAGTGATTTATAGCAGGAGTAGAGTTTTGCCACCGTTGTGGGACTTGAACCTGGGTTAGCTGTGTTACCTCGTACCCGCCAACTCTCTGCCTTACCCCACGTCTCTAAACACGCATTGTGAGGAACCCTCCATGGTGTCCTCGTCGCAATACCACGATAGCATAACTAAGTCTTGACCAAAGAAGCATTTACTTCATAGAACTAGGGAGCAAACTAAAGATAAAGATAAATGGTTCATTGTATCTGCTAGTTGAGCACTAGATCCCTGGAGCTAGTGCTATCATAGGAACGAACCAGAATACTATGTTTGGTTGTGTCTCATTCTCTATCAAATTGTACGACCCCACTGATGAGCCAATGGTAGGCCCTCTCCCCCTGACATGGATTCAGATCCAGGTCAGATCTGGATTGTCAACATAATAGGCGCGTGAGTGTGTAGAAAACACACTGTCTACTATCAATACTAGTAGTGTCGGCACCTTAGCAACAACACCAGCATGTTCTTCCTGGACTCCAGCAACAACCTCAACAAGTATTTCGTCAGCTTCACCAGCAGCAGGATTAGCAAGTATTTCGTCAGCTTCACCAGCAGCAGCATCACCAAGTATTTTGTCGGCTTCACCAAGAGCAGCAGCAGCTAGTTCTTTTCCAGCTCCACTACCACGACCAGCAGCAGCATCAAGAGCCGGGGCTGCCTGAGCAATTACAGGTACAACATCTCCAGGGGCTCCGACAAAGAAAGGGTAGTTGATCCCAATAAACAAAGATTGTCCCTTCAGATTGTCGACTCTGCTCCAGACCTATTCTACTAGATCTTTGGATGGACATGCGGACCTCAAGAAAACATGACACCATAGCGAGGGGTATGAAGAAAGTTGTCTCCCCAAATGTTCTATTGTATCACCAACATTGTTTAGTGCTCCCTTGATATGAATCCACATGAGTTCAACATCCTGTTTCGTGTCGCCTCCAAGAGGTGCCAGGAACCAGCGTCGTGATCCAAGATCAGCATCTACTACTGCATCTTCGATCACTGGAGCTAGAATGACGCGCGGGGTTGCGTGTGTACCTATCATGTTACTTATAGTCAGTAACATGAAACCTTGACTCACCCTAGGTGAACAGCTCCCAAACACGCACATCACCGCTAGGTTCAGTGACCGCATAAATGTGTTGCAGTGTCTTGGAAAAGTAGCTAGAGGTGAAGACGACGTCGACATACTTCTCCGGCCACAGGAAGTCGTCATGCATGACTGTCCATTCCTTTTCATCTTGGCAGCTAATGAATTGTTTACCTTAAGGAGCTCAAGTTCTGCCATGTTGAACTTGTAAGCGAATTTGGAGTTGGGCGGCGGCAACCCATTGTTGAATACAGTAATGCCGACACCCTCCAATGATGGCAGTGTAAATCTCAACAATTTGTAGGCATTGTTGAGAGACCAAGTAGTCCCGCCCTAGGTTAAAAGGACTAGCCACTTGCCGTTGCCACCCACCTAGTTCTAGTAATCTCCTAATTCCATCTTGCCTTCCTCCCTGATATTCACCACTACTGATTGCGACCACTAATCCAACAACATCAATTTTGTATGAATATTCTGCAAAGTGTTGTGAGTTGGTAGAATCTCCTAGCATGGATTCCATTGCAAATACAATTTGATAATTAGATCTTCAGATTAAAGTAATATTTACAACTTTATCCTCATCTCTCGCCTAAATTGTGCCTATGTCACTATGAAAATACCCATAATATTAAGTATGAGCAGGGATTCCCCCGAACAAACTCCTAACGGTGATCATAAACAATTAGCGACATAATAGTCTTAAATTGTCTAATTTGTTTATTTTAGAAAAAAAAAGATTGAGCCGAGTTTAATTGCAATCAATTAGACGAATAAAGAAGAATTACTGCATTTCGTAACTTATTTTTTCTCTTTTTATTTCGTTTATTTTTTATTTATACCTTCTTTATATTTAGTTTTATTTTAGAAAACAGAATATCATGTATCAGGCATTCCATTGCAAATCCAAATTGACAACTCATCTCTCACCTAAATTAACACTATATCTACGAAAATACTAGAATATCAATTACGAGCAGAGCTTCCGTTGTACACAATAGTCTTAAATGGTTCAATTTGTTTAGAACGTGCATGCACACAACACGTTCGATGGAAGGAACATAGGATTCTGATGAAAGTTCAGCACATATGAATCAATGATATGACTGAATCAATAAGCAAGATACAGGAACTTATGTGGCCATCGCGATCGTTTGCCCATTCACTAGTATCAGGGTAAAGCAGGCCTGGCGTGCCGAACGGGACTTCGTCCATTTCTTAGATCGAGACCCGGTAGCCAGGGATGCAGCGAGCGATGCGACCGGTATAGATGATGTCCAACCCCGTGGCGACCCTATACATGTTCGCAGCACTGTGGTTCTGCCATCCCCAATCCTCGTGGTGGCGATCTCCATGGCCAGCCCCGTCGTCATCGCCTGCCTTACCCTTTAGCCTGCTGCTACCCCAAGCTCTACCCATAGCGGCAATGGAGTCTAGAATCCGACAGATTAAAGGAGGCGGTGTGATTAGGAGGCGGATGGATTCGAGAGGGGATGGAATCTGGGAGGGGCAGTTGTTCGAGTAGGGAGTGAGCCAGTGAGGAACCATCGTAGCCTGTTCTCGTCCACGTGGAAGAAAAGGAAGGGGGCGTAATTGTTGAGGGCGCGCACGGGAACCGTCTAGAGGAAGTGAAAAAATTAATCGTAAGAGAGAAAAATGTAGGGTCCCACCTATGAGTGAGTGAAGGTAAGCACATGCAAACGTGACTACGTTTGACTTGGATCATGCATGGTAGACCTCGATTCCACTTCGTGCAAGTGGTGCAGAACCAATTTTAGGTAGCGCTAGCGTCGATGTGTAAAAACACCGTTTTTCTCCACCTCCACCCTACTACAAACGGGCATGCACCATTCCAGATATTAGGAAGGGCGGTTCCAATCTTGCAGTAAGTCGTTTCACTTCTCCGTCTCCTTTCCTCCTCCACGGCCTCATCCATTTCCTCCACCATGGCATCACCCTCTTCCTCTATGTCCTTTCCCTCTTGCCTGTAGTCATGGACTTGTCGGATGTCCGAAACAATGTCATGCAAGCGACTGCGTACTTCGACATAGATGTCCTTGGCGGGAAGAAGATCAATGTCGTCTACACCACCGACCCTCAAACGGTGATGTGCACTCTAACCAATTACGAGAATTGGTTGCGGTTCGAAGAA
Organism: Avena insularis; assembly: GCA_023614405.1. NCBI lineage: Eukaryota > Viridiplantae > Streptophyta > Magnoliopsida > Poales > Poaceae > Avena > Avena insularis. The sequence continues at coordinate 424,738,243 of CM042696.1, forward strand.
AGTAGGTTCGTCGGTCTCGACCTCGAGTACATCCGCGATCAACGCATAATTGTCGTGGTGCAACTCTCCATGAAGAGGCACCTCCTCGTATACCAGCCTTTTCGCGAGAAGGGGGCTGATGGGAACAAGTAGACATTGTTGTCTTTTTTTCCTGAACCGTCTGTTTGCAAAAGTTCTTGCTATATTATTTGTCTGAGTTCATTTTCATGCAGGTGGAGTGATACATTGCAAATGTATCTATAATTTTTGATGTTCCATGCTTGGTTTTATCTACTTTCTTGTGTTTTGTCCACACTTTGGAGTACTTTTCATATGATTTCTTGGACTAACCTATTAACAAGAGCCACAGTGCCAGCTGCCTGTTTTTTGCTGTTTTTGGTTCTAGGAAAGTCAGAAAATGAATATTCTCAGAATTAGATAGGACAAAATCCAAAGTCACTATTTTACTAGGAGACACTTGGAGCCAGAATACGAGACAGAGAGGGGCTAGGGCCTGGCCACACCACCTAGCCATGTGGCCAGGCCTGGCCTGCGCCAGGGGGTGGTCTGGCCGCCCCAGGCACCCCCTCAGCCTCTCCTTTCGCCTATATATTGCCCCTGATACGGAAACCCTAAGTACCCGATCAAAATTCCACGAAAGAGTCTGTAGCCGCCGTCATCTCCATCCCTAGATCGGGAGGGATCTGAAGCTCTTCCCGGCACTGCGTCGAGAGGGAATTCACCACAGGTCCTTCTTCATCATCATGCAAGCCTCCGGTGTGATGCGTGAGTAGTTCATCTCCGTACTACGGGTCCATGTAGTAGCTAGATGGCTGGTTCTCCTCCTTTGTGCTTTCATGTCTAGATCTTGTGAGCTCCATTCATGATCAAGATCATCTATTTGTAATTCTGCATGTTGTGTTTGCGGGGATATTGAGATGCTATTTCATATTGATTATTGATTCTATCATGTCTTTGTTATTTGTTATCTTGCATGCTTTTCGTTGTTAGTAGCTATCTTGGGCAAGTAGATGCTAGCAACTCCAAGAGTTAGTATTTATGCTCGATAGTGGGTTCATGCCTCTAGTAATCTGGGGAAGTGACAGAAATCTCTAAGGTACTAGATGTGTTGTTGCTACTAGGGAGAAAACAACAATCCTTTGTTCATAGAACAATCATATTATTTACTTTACATGCAATTCATAATGCAATAATCTGTTGCTTGTAACTTAATACTGGAGGGGGTTCGGATGATAACCTGAAGGTGGATTATTAGTCATAGATGCATTTCTATGACGGTATATGTATAATGTTGTAATGCCCAATCAAGTCTCAAAGGAGTCAAGATGATTAGTATATGATTGTATGCTTTCTTGATGTTCGTCAATTGCCCCGCTGTAATTTGTTCACCCAGCATGTTATCTATCTTAAGGAGAGCCACCTCTAGTGAACTATGGACCCCGGTCCTTTCTTTTATATTCAATCTACGTACTGTTTACTGCTTTGTGTTTACTTTATGCAAACTATTACTTCCTTCCATTCGATACGTTTGATCCTTTGTGTTCAGCAAAACCAGTGAGATTGACAACCTCATCGCAATTTGGGGATAGAGTTCTGTGGTTGTGTTGTGCAGGTCTCCACGTTGCTACTAGCACCGGTAGTGCGCCCTGCCAAGGCTCAGCTAGCAACACCTTTGGGGTGTTTCCTTGCTCCTACTGGATTGATAACGTTGGTTTCGTATTGAGGGAAAACTTACTGATGTGCTCATCATACCTTCCTCTTGGGGTTCCCCAACGAGCTCGATATGTTTTGGGCCAGCATGGAGCGAAAGGATTAGGTCGCTCTTTCATGTCTTTCTTGTGAACCACCAGATAACATTTACTAGTGTTAACATCAGGAATGAAACTCGCCTCCTTGAATTCCCGATTGTCAACATTATCATCCCAAAGGAGTACAGAGTGGACATCCAGAAAATTTACTGGATCCTAGGGACAAGGGGCAGCAAGATTGGGATGGCCAATCTTGCTGCTGAACTCATCGACTCATGGTACACTGACATAAAGGACAAATTACCAAAATGTTGGTGGAGGCGTTAAGGGAATGATTACTAGGAGGATAATCCTCTTTCTGAACCTAACCTGAAGTACACTACAATTGACGGTTATGTCAGCCACGAGCTGTACCGCCAGATCATATTGTTTTGTTCCAGGCATCACACCATTTAACCACCACCAAGACAAGTGGTTTGCCCTAGATGCTAGAGTGTAGAAGAATTTACAAGCCGAGGCAAGCGACCGAAGACATCCTGAGATCAGTCGCCTTCTCCGCCAATCATTCCATCAGGCTGGGATGTCCTGTTTTAGTGCATGATTGTTGTGTTTGTATGAGGCTTGTTATGTTTATGAAAACATGTTATTTCACAAGTACTATATGTGACAGCTATGTGTATGAGGCTTGTTATGTTTTAGTACATGATTGTTGTGTTTCGAACTATAATCTGGGTTTGTTTATGACTGTATCCTTCGCTATAACAGAAATTATTTCTGTACCACTATATCCAAGCATGATGTGTTGAGATTGCTAGCATCTTATATTATGAATGTGTCCTTAGATTGTGCCCTTTTGTGGACAACAACATCTGATCTTATCGATCCCACCACAATCTCAGGTAGCTATATTCAGTAGTAACCCACAGGAAATATCTAGTGATACCACACCTCACATGATACCATGATACCATTTATCAAAAATCAAATTTACATGTGTCAAAAAATTGAAATAAATTTCTAGGTGTTCACAATATGTGTGTTTACATTTCCTAAAAATTTCAGAACCAAATTCACAATATGCATAGAGAAATAAAAAAGATAAATTGCTATCTGAATAGTGTCATTTTGTATTTCTGTCTTTTTGCGACATATTCATGTTTGATTTGTCTTTTTAGGTTCTCTGCATCTATCTCCAATTGGGTTCTACAAACTCTAGGTATTGTAAACATACTTCTTGTCAACATTCACAAATTTATTTTGAATTTTTTTGAACATGAAATTTTGAATTATAAACAATGGTATCATGGTATCATGTGAGGTGTGATATCACTAGATAATTCCTAACCCAGGCGCTGCATGGCAGTTCTGGATTCTGACGCATGTAAAGGGCACCGACAGAATTTGTAAGTATGAATGTTGAGCATAAAAAGGAGATATGTAGTTCATACAGGTTAACTACCTAATAGCATAGGGATCATACGAGCTCCCTTCTGACACACAGAATGCTTAGAAAATATAGGTGAGATAAACTACAAGTGAGATAAACTAGGAAAGGAATGCAAAACTAGTAGTGGTAAACAGCACACTCACTCATCTACCAGATCATGTTGAGCATCTTGTAGCACACATACATGTCCCTAGCTGAGTATTGGATCACATTGTAATTCAGGTACCTCCACTCCCATCACTCGTGCAGGTGCTTCGGGAACTCGACCTTCATGTCGGCGTACTTGTGGTCGATGATGTCGGCAGAGAGTCTAGCCATGCCGGATTTCCCCGTATCATCATCCGAGTACCTACACACACGCTGGAGATCGATGTGATTGACGACATGAACGAGGAGATCCTGCTCTAGCTTCGGAGTGTCGTTCTTGATGTCGACACTGGCGAAGTAGATCTCCCTCCCGCGCAGGAAGTCGCAAAGCTCCGGGCCTACCCATTTGGCCCTGTATACGTGGTATAGGAGGCAGTGGTTGCGTATGGGTAGCTGCAAAAGCACCGCCCTCTTCCTACCGCCGGTATACTCTAGGTCTAGGTTGACGATCTTGTACTTGTCCATCGGCTCCTGTAGCCACCGCTCGTACATTGCGATGACCTTGGCCACCTCCACTAACATGTTGGTATGGATGAGTGTCAACTCGGTGGTGCCATGGGCGGTGACAATGTACTCATCGGTGATGTTTCTCCCATCGCCGAACACGTCATACTCTACATCCATGGCAGCAGCTAATGTGGCGGTAGTGGCCTAGCATCGATAGCGGTGGCTAGGACTGGGGGTGGCGGTGGAGAGATATGTTGTGGTGGTATGGTGTGGTGGTGGAGGTGGTTGCGGCAACGTCAATGGTTCTTGCGGTGGTTGTGGCAGCGACAGAAGGAGTTGGGGATTTTTGCACGGTATTGTGCAGCGGGGACGGCAGGTGATGCGTAAAAGGGGGGTGCGCGTCATAAATTGCATTTACCATTATTTCGGTCATACCACTTGGAAGTATGTTTGACCGGGCGAGCACAGTTTGTTTCCAATCCTAGCGCTTAAATTGGGCAGCCGTGCCCGGTAGGCGATGGGACGGGCGAGCAATGTGGCGGAGTCCGGTCACGGAGACCACCGTCCCATTACCGTTCTGTAGTGGGTGGGCGGTGTTGACACGACATAACATGACAGGACAGAACAAAGTGGACATCTATTTGTGATCACTATGCCCAAGAAATTTAAGGGACGTGTAAGCATAGACAGACCTAGCATCCCTACACCCCAGTCAGCCTCCCAGGCCTGTCGATTGGATAATGCTTGCAATTTTTTAATTACTTTTTTGTGATTTTGTCCAGATTTTGGCAACTTAAACTTATTTTCCCAGGCTTATAGAAGTTTATGGGTCCACCACTTGTGTAAGCATGCACGATCAAGCAACTTTGCAACTCACGTGTCGGTAGCATAGCATCAGGTTTCAACAAACCACATAGTTTCAGGGTATAGAAATAGTAGGAGAATTAAACATTATTAGTGGCCGTGGCAGCACAGTCACGGGTTCGTCGGCTAGAGGTTGACGATTCCTAGGTAAGGGGACACCATGCCGGTTTTGACATACTCCCTCGGGAATTTGCCATAAGCAGCGTGCTTAGACTTGGTCGCTGGCTTGTTGTTGGGGATATGCTAAATGGGTATCACCATAGCACGTCCTTATTCCGGCTAACCCGGGTGGCCCATAGTTTGTAGCAAGGCCTAAGGTCTGTTGGGCGGCCCAGTTAGACGAATCCAGAAGGGAGGCCCATGCCGGATAAAGGAAGGCTACGCAGGAGTCACCGACATACTCGGAGCCTTGGAGTGCAAGACACGCAAGACTAGTTTTTATTAGTGTAGGAGCCTTTAGGGCTCAACCTAGATTGATACGTACAATGTGCAACACCTTCCACAACGAACCTATCTCTTTAACTCGGTGTAGTGCCATTATAGTGATTTATAGCAGGAGTAGAGTTCCGCCACCGTTGTGGGACTTGAACCTGGGTAAGCTATGTTACCTCGTACCCGCCAACTCTCTGCCTTACCCAACGTCTCTAAACACGCACTGTGAGACCCCTCCATGGCGTACTCACCGGCAATACCACGACAGTTGGTGCCCATCGTGGGGCAAGAGGCGCTTCGAGCTCTACACCAGGAGAGGTCCAATCTCTTCGCGGAAATCGGTGACACCATAACCATCGGACGCGTTCTCTTCTCCGTCAACGTCCCAATCATCCCTCTAGATGATTTCTCGGTGCCGGCAAAGACGAACCCTACATGCTGCTCCATCATCCCCTTCGGAGACATCCACATCTTCATCAGCGAAACCGACTCAGGTCTTAGCTCCCAGGAACTCGAAAACTCGTCAAGCCCCGCACGGACCGCCTACGGGAAGGACAAGTTCATGGAACAATCTGGGCCGTACCTCTATGTGGAGTATGGTGGCTCAGATCAAGAAAATTCAAGGCCCACCCAAACCTCCCATGTGCAGGATATAAAGGTGGAAGGACCCTGCAAATCCACTTGGCTTCCCCGAGCATTAGAGATGCGCAGGTCACACTTTGTCGGTGTCGTCACCATCTTTGATCTGGCCAGATGCGTTCAAAGGGATGGAGAGCCTCCCCGCGAATACCTTGCCAGATGGATGAGGGTGAGGGAAACCCTAGATGGCGACCGCGCCGATGAGCTCATGTACCACTTCGTGGAAGGGCTTACACCCGGAACACTCCTCCGACATACCCTCCGAAGGCGGCAAGCCATAGGCCCTCTCACCCTTGGTGAGATGGTCGTAATTGTCAATGAATACGCATATGCCGAGGAGAACACCATAGCTATGCCAGAGCATGAAGCCGGAGGAAACAACAACAACAGCCCACCTCCATCACCCTCCACATCCACCGTCGACAACACCGAAGCCAACTCTGACTCCATCCTCGATGCGCTATATGTTGACATCAATATGGATGGCAGCAGCTCGGATGCCAACTCGGAGGAATACGATGCTGTTATGAGGGAGATCGAGCAGGAGATCGAGAAGGAGGAGCGCGCCGAGAAGGCCAACACGTCCCACCAGGTGCTAGTCGCCATTGGGATTGTGATGGAAGAAGACGAACAAGAACTAGGTCGTGAGAGAGCTCCGCCCATGCCAGCGGTCACTAGAGCAGCAGTAGCCAAGAAAGCCGCTGAGCCTCTTGCTCCGTCCAAGGCCTTGCCCCTCCAGTTCTCCGCCTGCAACCGGTGTAGGAACTCACCATGGCCCCCAGGACTGCCAGGCAGTCAAACCAGCCGCCAATGCCACCATCAACTTCTGCAGCTGGCAATCCATTAGTTACTCCCGCCGACAAGGCAATTTATAGTGCACACCTTGTTGAGCCCATTACCGTCGTCCATATCCGGAGCATTACGAAGCTTGATGAGAAGCATGCGGCAATTCTAGCAGAGGCCAAGTGCATTGCATAATAGGGAGCTAAGCTAGACGAATATATGGCAAAGGCACAACAATTTATCAAGCCGTCAAGAGCTATGGAGGATGAATACAAGGAGTTGCTATTGAAGCACAAGTCAAAGAAAGTGCCAGCTCAGGTCGTCGAAGACCCTGGTGTTCGGCGCAAGTTGGGGTATGACGGTTCTAAGATGACAAAACCCCCCATAAATTGATTTAGAGGGGAGGCAAGTCATGCCAACTCCCGACCTCAACATTGCCGTCGCCAAGACCCTCCTGGAGCAGGACAAGTCTCCAGAATCAGTTGCTCAGGTGTATGACCTCGTTGCCAAGGCATGCAAGCAACAGGAGAAGGCCACCTCACAAAGGCTTGAGTCCAATCCGGAGCTTTGCTAGTGAACCCTGAATAGCCGCAGAAGGCCAAGATCTCCATGTGACGAAGGATCTAACACAGGCTCTACAGAGCAAATATGGAGGGAGGCGTGAAACAGGGCTAACGCCATATCGATATCCACTGATCATGGAGAAAAGGCTCGTCCTTGTCGGTCACCACCTCCACCACCATCCTGGCATCACGAGGAACCACATCCGCGCCACCGTACAAGCATGCCACTGCCTAGGCGTCCCTAGGTTGGCATTGTTATACGCAACCAGGGAGAGCAGCCCCGGCATGCCAGAGAGCGCAGTGGCATTGAAGGACATAGGAGCAGGTCCCACAAGGAACCGCCATGTCCGACAAGCAACCTCGACAGGCGTGAGGAGTCGCAGGAGGGTAATAGCAAGAAAGCTAACCCACCGCCTCCACCGCCACCGTCACTACCTAACAGCCATCATGGCGGAGGACACAGTGCATCCCGTAGATCGCACTGCAATTCCCCTCCTCATGACGGAAAAGGGAAGCAACCAGAGCCGTACGATGCATGCTCGTGGCTGGACAAGATCCAAGAAGCTCGGAAGCTCCCATACCTTGGGCCACATTGTTTTGGACCAGTAATACGGGTAACAACCTACCCCAGGGCCTCCAGATAGACAAGACTATCAAGCCCTATGATGACACCGCCAGACCAATTACATGGTTTCAGGACAACAGCGAAGCGATTCACATCGCAGGGGGGAACCCTAATGTCGTCGTCAAGTACCTCCCACTTATGCTCACTGGCACTGCCTGACAATGGATTGACGACTTGCCGGAGAAATCAATATGCAATTGGTTGGACATGCATGAAGCGTACCTCAAGAACTTTGAGGGTATGTACAAGCGTCCCTGCATTGTCGGAGACCTACAGGGGTACATGAACAAACCGCTATGGCCACCTTTATCAACGGTCTGGAAAAGGGAACTTTTCTCTAGCATACGTTGAAGCACAAACAAGACAACAATGAGCTCAACCTCAATGCAATGATCGCCATGGCTAGCGAGTTCGCCGCGGCCAATGATGACGCATGCAGATCATTGATGGCAATAGAAATTCCTACCTAGGCTAGGAAGAACAATAATAACAAGTGAAAGACTCTGCCTAAAGAAAAGCAAACAGCCGACATGGTTTCCACTATGTTCATTGGCAGAGGCGGACGCGAACAGCGTGGACATGGCCGGGGGGCTAGCAATGGCCCTCAGCACCCTGCGTTCCCCAAACATACAAAGAGTACCGTGATATTCCATGTTTCGTCCACCTTGACGCAAACGACAAAGCCACCCACACCAACCACCAATGCAAGTTTGTCAACAACCTCAAGGAAGACCCTGAATCCGGTTACAAGTGAAGTCGGAAGAATAGACCCCGCGGAAAGGGTAAAGAGAAGAAGGAGGAGGAATCCAAGGAATCAAGCGTTATGGATGAAGACGTGGAACCCAAATCCTCTGACAAAGGAGAGGGTAAAGGGAAAAACCCCTTCGAGAAGAAGGCTCTAGTCTACCACATGTTCCTTGGTACACCCACCCTCCGGGCCCAGAAAACCTCTCTAAGGATACTGATGGCTACCCTCCCTATGGTTCCCCAGTACGTCAGGTGGTCGAAGATTCCAATTACTTGGGATAGGAAGGATCACCCAGATCTTATCCCAACAGACAACCAATATGCCATGGTCATCAACCCTTTGATTGACGACACATAGTTCACCAAGTGACTCGTGGACAGTGGAAGACGCATCAACATCATGTACCTGGATACACTGCAAAAGATGAACTTGACGGAGACCTAGCTAAGGAAGAGCAACACCGTGTTCCATGGGGTTGTTCCCGGCCGACAAGCAAATCCCTGGGCTACATCACCCTTCTGGTCACTTTTGCTGATGTTAACAATTACCGCCAAGAACGCATGACCTTTGAAGTTGTGTCGTTCAAGACCGTGTACCACGTCATCTTTGGACGCGACATCTTTCACTCCTTCCTCGCAAGGCTATGCTTTGTATACAACAAGCTCAAGATACCCGGACCAAACGACATCATCACTATTGACGGAAGCTTCACCAAGGCATGGGAGTGCGAGCTCAGTGAAGTCGCCTTTGCCGAAGCAGTTCTCTACAGTGAGGAGTTCAAGGAGATCCAGAACCAGGTCGATGCCGCGGAGATGCTGGCTTTGAAGAAGCAGATTACTACTGCTGAACCCGCCTTCAATGCCCCATCAAGACCAAGCAGGTGGAGCTTGTTGAAGGAGATTCCTCCAAGACCACCGCCATTGGCACAGACCTGGATCCCAAATAGGAAAGCGCACTCATCAAGTTCCTCTGTGAGAATAGGGACATCTTTGCCTGGCAACCTGCCGACATGAAAAGCGTACCTAGGGAACTTGCTGAGCACAGCTTGAATATTGATCCTAATGCCAAACCGGTGAAACAACCTCTACTACGCTTTGGTGATGAAATACGAAGGGCTATAGGCAAAGAAATAGCTAGGCTAATTAAGGATGGCTTTATCCGAGAAGTTATTCACACCCGATGGGTGGCAAATCCTGTACTTGTCCCCAAAAAGGGAACCAATGAATTAAGAATGTGCGTTGATTACAATGGCTTGAACAAAGCATACCTAAAGGATCCGTTTGCTTTGCCTCGCATTGACCAAGTCATTAACTCGACGGTTGGCTCAAAACTTCTGTGTTTTCTTGATGCTTATTCAGGTTACCACCAAATCCGGATGCGAAAAGTCGGACCAATTGGCCACTTTGTTCACCACACCCTACGGCACATATTGCCATGTCACGATGCCCTTTGGGCTGAAAAATGCTGGTGCTACCTACCAGCGGACAATGCAATGTTGCCTACTTGACCAAATAGGTCGCAATGTACACGTTTATATGGATGATATCATGGTAATGTCAAAGAAATCAAACGATCTTATCGATGACTTGCAGGAAACCTTCGACAATCTCCGAAAATACAACATGTTGCTGGACCCCAAGAAGTGCGTATTCGGCGTACCCTCCGGCAAGCTGTTGTGGTTTATCATTTCACATCACGGAATTGAGGTGAACCCGGAGAAAATCAAGGCCATCCTCAACATCAAGCGTCCGACATGCCTAAAGGATATAAAGGCTCACCGGCTGCATAGTAGCAGTAGGCCAGTTCATCAGCCGTCTTGGGGAGAAGGCTATGCCGCTCTACAAGTTGCTCAAAAAGGCAGAAAAATTCATACGGACAGACGAAGCTGACGTAGCACTTCAGGAGTTAAAGAGAATACTCTCCTCCCCACCAATACTTGACACACTGGTGTCAAGGGAGCCTATGTTAGTCTACATGGTGGCAACCAACTGAGTCACCCGCATCATCATCGTGGTGGAGCTCAAGGATCCAACGCACGAATATGGAGTTCAGCGACCCTCTTACTATGTAAGCGAGGTCTTGATGGAATCCAAACAATGTTACCCACACTACCAAAAGATAGCTTATGGCATTTTCCTTGCTTCACGCAAGCTAAGGCACTATTTCTAGGAACACCCTATCAGAGTGGTGAGCAAAGTTCCACTATTTGACATCATCTACAATAGTGACGCTACAGGAAGAGTGGCAAAGTGGGGCATTGAACTTGCCGCCTTTGAAATCACTTAGAAGAGACGCGACGCTATCAAATCACAAGCATTGGCGGATTTTATTGTAGATTGGGCAGAACTACCAGAAGACACTCCTGTACTAGAGCCAGAATATTGGGTTATGCACTTTGACGGATCAAAGCTACTCAATGGCTCGGGGATGGTGTATTATTGCAATCACCAACATGAGATAAGTTGCAATACGTCCTGCATATCCACTTCAACGCTACCAACAACATGGCGGAGTATGCGGCCCTCATTCATGGACTTCGTGTGGCCAAGGATATTGGCATCAAGCGCATAGTTTGCTGTGGAGATTCCGACTTGGTTGGCCAGCAAGTAGATGGCACCTAGAACGCATGGAACCCTATGATGGCAGCATATCGAGACGAAGTAGACAAAATAGCCAAGTGCTTCGACGGCTACAAAGTCAAGTAAGTCAAAAGGGAGGAGAATGAGGCGGCAGATCTGCTGTCAAACCTTGGATCAGCTTGCTGGCCAATTCCACCAGGTGTTTTCCTGGAGCATTTACGGACCCCATACGTGAAAGGAGCGGACCCCAGCAACCCGGATAGAGTGGACTCATTTGTTAACATAGTAAGAGTGACCTCTCCGTCTTGGACGACACCGTTCATGGACTATCTACAAGACGAAACTTTGCCCACCAACAAAGTTGGAAGTCGATAAATAGTACGCATAGCAAAAGGCTACATCATCATTGATGGCCAGCTATACAAAAGAAGTACCATAGGAGTTTTCCTTCGATCTATCTCCCAGCAGCAAGGTATTGAAATCCCTAGAGAGATGCATCTTGGAGATTGTGGGCATCACGCAGCTGTCCGATCATTGGTGGATAAGGCCTTCCGACAAGGATTCTACTGGCTAACTGCCAAGGCGGACGCCGACATGTTGGTACAAACTTGCCTTGGGTGTCAGTTCTATGCAAGACAACCAAGTGTTCCAGCTGAAGAACTGCGAACAATACCAATAACTTGGCCGTTTGCAGTCTAGGGGCTGGACATGGTGGGACCTTTGCAGACAACACCCTATGGATTTACACACTTGCTAGTAGTAGTGGCTATGTTCACAAAATGGATTGAAGCTAAACCCAATAGAAAGCTTGATGGGGTGATGGCTCAGTGCACGGTGCCTAGAAAAGTGCTGGTGCGTGGTTGATGTAGAGCTCGTTGGGAACCCCAAGAGGAAGGTATGATGAGCACAGCAGCAAGTTTCCCTCAGTTATGAAACCAAGGTTTAATCGAACCAGTAGGAGCAAGGAAACACCCCAAAGGTGTTACTAGCTGAGCTTTGGCAGGGCGCACTACCAGTGCTAGTAGCAACGTGGAGACCTGCACAACACAACCACAAAACTTTGTCCCCAACTTGTGATGAGGTTGTCAATCTCACCGTGTTTTGCGGAAAACAAAGGATTAAACGTATCGAATGGAAAGAAGTAAAAGTTTGCAGAAAGTAAACACAAAGCAGTAAAAGATTGTAGATTGTATGTAAAGAAAAGGACCGGGATCCATAGTTCACTAGAGGTGGCTCTCCTTAGATAGATAACATGCTAGGTGAACAAATTACAGCGGGGCAATTGACAAACACCGAGAAAGCAATACATGCATATACTAATCATCTTGACTCCTTTGAGACTTGACTGGGCATTACAACATTATACATAGACCGCCATCCAACTGCATCTATGACTAATAATCCACCTTCAGGTTATCATCCCAACCCCCTCTAGTATTAAGTTGCAAGCAATAGATTATTGCTTTACAAACTGCGTGTAAAGTAAACAATACGATTGTTCTATGAACAAAGGATTGTTGTTTTCTCCCTAGTAGCAACAGCACATCTAGTACCTTAGAGATTTCTGTCACTTCCCCAGATTACTAGAGGCATGAACCCACTATCGAGCATAAATACTAACTCTTGGAGTTGCTAGCATCTACTTGGCCAAGATAGCTACTAACAACGGAAAGCATGCAAGATCACAAATAACAAAGACATGATAGAATTAATAATCAATCTGAAATAGCATCTCAATATCCATCGGATCCCCGCAAACACAACATGTAGAATTACAAATAGATGATCTTGATCATGAACGGAGCTCACAAGATCTAGACATGAAAGCACAAAGGAGGAGAACCAACCATCTAGCTACTACATGGACCCGTAGTCCAGAGATGAACTACTCAGGCGTCACACCGGAGGCTTGCATGATGATGAAGTAGGCCTCCAGGGTGAATTCCCCTCTCCGGCAGGGTGCCGGGAAGAGCTTCAGATCCCTCCCGATCTAGAGATGGAGATGAAAGTGGCTACAAACTCTTTCATGGATTTTTGATCGGGCACTTAAGTTTTTCGTTCCCAGGGCAATATATAGGCGGAAGGAGAGGCCGAAGGGGTGAGCGGCCACACCACCCACTGGAGCAGGCCAGGCCTAGCCACGCGGCCAGGTGGTGTGGTGCCCCCCTGGCCCCTCTCCGTCTCGTATTCTTGCACTTGATGACATCCGGAAAAATAGGCACTTTGGCTTTTGTCCCGTCCAATTCCGAGAATATTCATTTTCTGACTTTCCTGGAACCAAAAACAGCAGAAAACAGCAGGCGCACTCGTGGCTCTTGTTAATAGGTTAGTCCAAGAAATCATATGAAAAGTACTCCAAAGTTGGAACAAAACACAAGAATGTGGATAAAACCAAGCATGGAACATCAAAAATTATAGATACATTTGCAATGTATCAACATCCCCAAGCTTAACTGCTGCTCGTCCTCGAGTAGGTAAGTGATAAAAAGAAAGAATAATTTTGAGGTGACATGCACCATCAAAGACTTGATCAAAGTATTTGTAAAACATTCAAAGCTGGGATCATAGTACTTCAATCATAACATGGAAGACAAAGTTCTAGCAATAAGCAAAGAAACTATGATGCAACATGAAAAGGCACAAACAAAAGATGCCTGAATAACAATGCTTTGCAAGACGTTTGTTTGTTTCACATAAAGAAAACATAGCATAATAGTATTCAGCTTGTCCCTCAATATAGTAGCAAATATAAATGCATAGGACACCTTCAAAGTTCATAAGAGTGACTAGATACAATCGTTTAAAAAAAGCAATAACAAGTTATGCATCAATCAACTAGTCTTGGGATAATGCACATAGAACTAAGAATGGACACTATGCTCTCAAAGTAGGAGCATAAAGATAGAAGGTGGAGACTCAATATAATGGTGGAAGAAAGACCTTTAAAAGGAAGTAGGGATTCAAGTCTCATATAGAGCTTCCAAAAATTATGGTACTTATAGCTTTCAGCTCTCATTGCCCCTATCATAAGCATCTTTAAGGTGATTAAGGTTAAAGTGACACAACTAAGAGGATATGCTTGATAAGTTATAAACCGAAATCTCATGCCCCTTACTTACGAAGACGGATCCTCATGCTACTCAACTTCAGTCACGAGAAACGCTCTTGTCATTGTAAGTATATGTATCTTTAAGAACCGCCAACGGGGTACCCCTTGCACATGATACGGGAGCTTTCCCATAATCAAAATGACAAGCCAAGCAGACAATGAGCATCTCAGTGATCTTTTTATTTGCTATTTGCATAGTTTTTTATTGAGGATGCTTCATAGAGTGCTCATTATGGTGATGCTGCAAGTTTCCACCATGATTAGGCATGGCTTAGGCTAGCGGCCCAGGCGTTTCTCTAACACACATACAAACTCCATGATCTTACAAGTTCCACTTTTATTTCACACCGCCGGGATCTGAAAGAAAAAGAACATGATATCAACGGGGTACATACAAGTGCAATGTTGAAAGCATTCCCCATGAAACATGGTTCTGCTCATTTCAACATACAAAGCGCAAGCATATACGCAACAAAGAAGGAACCAATGTTTCAAGTTTATTAGATGCAAAAAGTAAAGTGTGCCATCAAGTTCGTGAGAGCTTTAATCACTAGTTTTCTCATAACAAGTTTAATTTGGAAGGTAAACAAAATCATAAATATACTTGGAATAGAATAAGCTAGTAGGTAGGTACGGTGGACTCTTTGGAATAACTTGGTTTAGGGAGTTGGATGCATGAGTGGAACTCATACTTTGTAGTGGAGGCTAGCAAAAGACTGGGAGTGACAAACTAAGAGAGCAATAATGGCCATAATCATGCAGAGCGACAAAACATCATAGATCAAAGCATAAAGTGATACTAAAAGTTGAAAGCTAAAGGATCATAAAGGCTATGGTGACTTGAGATAGTCATAACATGGTGTGAGCATGCGCCAAGTCAACCCAAATAAAGCATCAAAGGAGAATACCACTATACTATGCTTTAATATGCTAAAACAATGCATGATTCATCCAAGGCACATTAAGTAATCTCAATTGTTTATAACAAGTCATTCTACAACAAAGAATACTAAGAATAAAGCCAAAACAATATCAAGCATGTCATGACAAAGCATAGGCCACAGTCAAAAACAAGCTCTCTTTAGCACATAAGCATGAACTTTCCTACTCTTTTCCAAACCAAACCAAACTATTTGCAAACCAATGTATGAAAGAGGGGGTCCAACAAATTTATTCAGAAAACTAAGCAAAAAAAGCAAATGAAAAAGCAAAACGAAAACGAAAAAGACGACGCTCCAAGAACAATACAACTGTGCATGAAACAAAAAAATGAAGCGTTTGGAAGAAACCTGGAATTTTTATTGATGAAGAAGGGGATGCCTTGGGTATCCCCAAGCTTTGACGCTTGTACTTCTTGGATATTTCTTGGGGTGACACGCGTGGCATCCCCAAGCTTGAGCTTTAGTCCATTATTCATCTCATTACTCATTCCTTCCATACACCTGAAAGTTTTCCTTTATACAAAACTTCACACAATCTTTATTAGCAACATTAGTGCACTCAAGATAAATAAGTCTTAAGGTACAGTTCTAACACCAAATAAACTTCCATTAGAACACTAGATACTGTAGCACTTCCCTCAAAAAGCTCAATTCCCCAAAAGAACTCAAAAAGGAACCAACAAGAAGCAAATGCAGAAAATGCCAGAAATATGTCAAAACAGACCAGCAGGTAAAGACGATTTTTTTAGGAGACCTTATGTTGCTCAAATCAAAAAGTGTTGAACTAACTAAAGTTAGATAACAACCTGGGGCAGAAGCACAAAACCTTACAGCTCAATCCGATATACAGAGCTCTCTCACGAATTTTTACGGTGAAGCACAAAAATCTGTTTCGGGACAGCAACTTTCCCAATCATTACTTCTCTCTCATTAGAAGTTACTCTTGGAACAAAAAGCAAATAAAAAGGATAAGGAGAGGTTATTATAGAGGTAATAACTTCCAAGACTTATCGAAAACTTTTGGGTTATATCCCAATAAGTAATTTTCTTTAACGCCTTTAAGTTAGGCATAAGAAGCAAAGAAAGAATCAAGTGTTCTCAAATGAAGAAGCATTAAGACCAAATTTCTTGCCCTTACCTCTCTTACTTTTATTCTTAACCTTAGGGAAAATATGATTTTTTGGTGGAGAAGAAAGGTACATGGTCCCATTTCCCACATCTATTATTGCTCCAAGGAGTTCTAATAGGGACCTTCCAAGTGTAATTTGTCCTTTTCCTGCACATTCAATAACAAGATAATTAATAGAAATCGTTTTCCCAAGGATCTTTGTAGACACTCCTTCAGCTATTCCAAGTGGTAATATGGTAGTATTATTAGCAAGAGATATTTCTTTTCCTCCTTCAGTGAGCCCCCAAGTATTCAGAGATTTATAAATATCTTTGGGCATAAGACAAAATTCAGACATGATATCACAGCGAGCTTGAAAAGTTTCGGTGTTCATATCAATCTTTACTGTAGGGAACCACTTTGATGGTTCAGAGTTTATTGGAACATAATTGTGATGCTCCCTAAGCGTGTTATAGCAATTTTCTAAGCTAGTAGTGCTAGCCTCAAGAGTGTTCAACCGAGCAAATATTTTTGCGAAAGAAATATCAGTTTAGCTAGGCATGCTGTAAGTGAGGATCAATTTATTTATAGCATTAATAGCATCATCCTCATTACATTGGAGGAAATCTCCTCCCACAACAACATCTAAAGCATATCTATAGCAAAGAGCAATCCCAAGGTAAAAACTACTGAGGAACAAGCTTTGAGTCATTTTAGGCTCAGTTTTTTCATGTAGATCGGAGATTCTAGACCAAGCATCTTTAAAACTTTCCTCAATTCCTTGTTTAAAAGTGAAAATCATTTCCTCGGATGACATAGTTATTGGAGCAAGGCTAGACATAGTGGCACTCAAGATAGGAACTACTTTTTTTTGTGTTTTTCCAATAAGAAAGCAAACCAGTAAAACTAATTTTTTTGTATTTTTGATAAAGAAAAAAGAAAACAAAGCAAAAAGAAAACTAAGCAAAACAAAAACAACAAAGTAAAGAGATTGGTTATGAGGGACTCCCCTTGTGAAGATGTCCTTGACTCCCCGGCAATGGCGCCAGAAAAATGTCCTTTTGATGGCGTGTAGTTGATGTGGGAGTTTCTTCTTCTTCATTCCCCTGCAACAGCGCCAAAAAAATGCTTGATGGCTTAGTGCACGACGCCCAGAAAAGTGCTGGTGCGTGGTTGATGTAGAGCTTGTTGGGAACCCCAAGAGGAAGGTATGATGAGCACAGCAGCAAGTTTCCCTCGGTTATGAAACCAAGGTTTAATCGAACCAGTAGGAGCAAGGAAACACCCTAAAGGTGTTACTAGCTGAGCTTTGGCAGGCGCACTACCAGTGCTAGTAGCAACGTGGAGACCTGCACAACACAACCACGTAACTTAAAACACAACTTGCGATGAGGTTGTCAATCTCACCGTGTTTTGCGGAAAACAAAGGATTAAACGTATCGAATGGAAAGAAGTCAAAGTTTGCAGAAAGTAAACACAAAGCAGTAAAAGATTGTAGATTGTATGTAAAGAAAAGGACCGGGATCCATAGTTCACTAGAGGTGGCTCTCCTTAGATAGATAACATTCTAGGTGAACAAATTACAGCGGGGCAATTGACAAACACCGAGAAAGCAATACATGCATATACTAATCATCTTGACTCCTTTGAGACTTGATTGGGCATTACAGCATTATACATAGACCGCCATCCAACTACATCTATGACTAATAATCCACCTTCAGGTTATCATCCGAACCCCCTCCAGTATTAAGTTGCAAGCAACAGATTATTGCTTTATGAACTGCGTGTAAAGTAAATAATACGATTGTTCTATGAACAAAGGATTGTTGTTTTCTCCCTAGTAGCAACAACACATCTAGTATCTTAGAGATTTCTGTCACTTCCCCAGATTACCAGAGGCATGAACCCACTATCGAGCATAAATACTAACTCTTGGAGTTGCTAGCATCTACTTGGCCAAGATAGCTACTAACAACGGAAAGCATGCAAGATCACAAATAACAAAGACATGATAAAATCAATAATCAATCTGAAATAGCATCTCAATATCCATCGGATCCCCGCAAACACAACATGCAGAATTACAAATACATGATCTTGATCATGAACGGAGCTCACAAGATCTAGACATGAAAGCACAAAGGAGGAGAAACAGCCATCTAGCTACTACATGGACCCGTAGTCCAGAGATGAACTACTCACGCATCACACCGGAGGCTTGCATGATGATGAAGAAGGCCTCCAGGGTGAATTCCCCTCTTTGGCAGGGTGCCGGGAAGAGCGTTAGATCCCTCCCGATCTAGGGATGGAGATGACGCCATGAACTCTTTCGTGGATTTTGATCGGCACTTAGGGTTTTAAATCCCGAGGAAATATATAGGCGGAAGGAGAGGCTGAGGGGGTGCCGGGAGCGGCCACACCACCCCCTGGCGCGGCCCAGGCCTGGCCGTGCGGCCAGGTGGTGTGGTGGCCCCCTGGCCCCTCTCCGTCTCGTATTCTGGCACTTGATGACATCCGGAAAAATAGGCACTTTGGCTTTTGTCCCGTCCAATTCCGAGAATATTCATTTTCTGACTTTCCTGGAACCAAAAACAGCAGAAAAGTGCAGCTGCATTGTGGCTCTTGTTAATAGGTTAGTCCAAGAAATCATATGAAAAGTACTCCAAAGTTGGAACAAAACACAAGAAAGTGGATAAAACCAAGCATGGAACATCAAAAATTATAGATACATTTGCAATGTATCATGGGGCAACTGCCCTAAAATTTGTCCGGGATCTAGTAGTGAGGTTTGGTCTCCCACACAGCATCATCACCGACAATGGCAGAAATTTTTCTCTTGGAGAAGTACTATCATGAAAAAGGCATCTGCCTTGACCTAGCATCTGTGGCACACCCACAGTCAAATGGGAAAGTTGAAAGGGCCAATGGACAAATTCTGCACGGAATCAAGCCACGCTTAGACGCACCACTACTTAGAGCAGCTAGAGCCTGGGTGGAGGAATTACCATCTGTTTTCTGGAGTTTATGAACAACACCCAATAGATCCACTGGCTGGACTCCTTTTTTCATGGTTTATGGAGAAGAAGCTGTCCTTCCATACGACATCCTCCACGAGGCACCAAGAGTCACCGCCTATGAGGAGGATGACGCTGAAGAATCTAGACACCTATCTGTGGACCTACTTGAGGAAGAGCATGACGCTGAAGAATCTAGATCCACTGTCTACCAACAGAAGCTACGCTACCATAGTCGCCGTGTAAAGCATTGATCGTTTAAAGAGGGGGATCTGGTGCTTAGACTCAAGCAGGAGAAATCACACAAACTATACCCCCCTTGGGAAGGACCATTTGTCATAAGCAAAGCATTGCTAAATGGTTCCTATTACTTTGTCGATTTTCGTGAGTTGAAGGATAGGCCAAAAAATCGCAAGCGCAAGCAACGTGACTCCAATGATGATTACTCGGAGACAGATCGGCCATGGAACATAGCACATCTACATCCCTTTTACACTTAGCATATTTAAGTTTCTTATATGATCAATGAAATAAAGCATTTGGTTCACTCATATTCTCTGAGTCTTTTACCTCCTTTAGTTGTTAATTTTTGGATCATATAAACCCTTTATGCGTAAGTTTGCATTTGCACTTGTGAAAATTCTGCCTACGAGCGTTAGCTTAAGTTTTCTGGTCTACACGTTTTCTGAAGTTCTTATGTGGATTCCGGAGTAGTGACTTCTCGGTACTCAAAGCCGGCGATTTTGCTCTTAGGTTCTTGACGGTGCTGTTAAGCATCATCACCTAAGGGCATAGTTCTGTGCTGCGAGTCTTCTTTCTCACGAAAGGTGAAGCATACGAACCAGAATAATGGATAATCCAGCACTTGCTTAAAAATATACACATGCTAGAAATAGATAAGTAGTAGGAAACTTGAGTACAAGTTTTTCCGCCTTAACAAAACACATAAGTTTTTCCGCATAACACATTGCAGAGATGCATTTAATACTAATATTGTTTTTCATCGCTCTGCTGCACGGGACTTCGTGGTGGCATCATCAGCAACAGGAGATCCAGGCCGGGATAGCTCATCAAACTCGGAAGGAGATGGGCCAGACTCAGACGAAGCCATGTCTTCATCAAGGATCTCAGCAGGCACAAAGACGTCCACTTTGACCATGCTGGCAATTCTAGTGTAGAAGCTGGCAAGGGAATTCCAAATAGCTTCGCTATCAATTTCTTTTCATTCCTCGTCTAGCTTAGGCATGCCGGTAGTTACCAGGTCGATGTCGGTGTTTTCATAGTATTCCTTGACCAAGGATAAGGTCATCGTTGCACCATCCTGGACATAAGAGGCTTTCTAGTCCTTGACTTTCTCGGAGGCTCGGCGTAGGATTTTTGTGTACTTGGCCGCTGAGTCTGCCGCCTTGATGTTTATTCCTAGAGGCTGAGCTATCTTGTTGGCCTGGGCATTGGTGGTGCTGGCGAAGTTGCCGGCAAGAATCATGCATTACTTGGGATCCGGAGCACCTTCACCCAAGTTGGCCAAGCCAATGGTTGCTATGGTTTGCATAAGATACAAGGATCATGAGTATAAAAACATCAAACACTTCTCTAAAATATAGAATTGACCAAGACGGAGGAAAGTTACCGAAGATGCTCGTCTCAGCATACTAGATCTTCAGATGTCTGAAGATGACTTCTAGATCTTCAGGTGTCTGAGGTTCATACTAGTACTAGGCATAGGTTTCTGACTAAGGATCATCAAGCTCAGTTTCTTTGTACACCCCTTCAGAAAAGACTATTTTAGGGTCCCTATCTTCTCTATCAACTTCATTCTTGGGTCGAACGCCTTTATAGGATCAATGAAATCCTCAAGGACAATATCCATCTCTTGGACGAGAACTATCTAAGTGTTATAAACTAGATCGAGTAAGGACCTGTAATGATACATACATTCGATAGCTAAAGTGAGTTCAATATGCACAAGAGTAGTATGATCCAACTTAGAGAATCATAAGGTATAGTAGCATGAATACTACCTTCGAACTCGTTGAAATTATACTCCTAGTCATGGTTATTACTTCTACTATGGCAATTTAATACACTGCTGCCATATATCTCACCTCTACGAATGGAATTCTCCTAAATAGTCATCTAAAATCCTATTAAGCACTTGGACATTCCGGCTTGTATGCCGAAAAAATGTTATTCCTTACTGTAGATAAGATATTATAACTAATTCTACTGAGTGATAACTCACTATTATTATCCTAACTATATCATAATAAAGAATTATCGCACTAGGAATATGACAATGTGATTCTCAGTTGAATACTCATCATATTTCTAAAGAACTCTTTATTGTTGCTAACACCCTTCCTACAGGTTCTACCCATTTAATAGGTTTCCAACCTAAGGTCAAAGCGTTTGCTCTGATACCAGCTGTAGTGACCCAGCATACCACTGCATGGTGTAGTACACTATAGTCGTTAACATAACATCAATGAACACCATTCACTAGTATTACATCCCTCAGAATGGCACAACAGAAACATCGCGGGTCCATAACATGACTTTCTATTACATATAACATATTACAGAAGATCCAAAGAACTTCTTCGATATGATGAGGATTATAATTTACAAAAGAGAACCAGAAATAGCAACTCGAAGTCGATTCTAGGAATACTACTATATAAATATGGCTTGCGATTGCTATTATAGCAATGCTCTATAGAAGTAGGTTCTGGTTTCTAAGATTATTTATATTCTACGCTTTAGCTTGAGTTCCATGACTTCAGATGTAGACGTTGACTCCGTTGATCTCTGTTGGAAGTCTTCAGTCCTTCAAGTAGTTCACCTCCTAAGTTCGCCATTGAGTGCTCCCGAATCTAGCAAGGGTTAAGAAGGTACGGTTGAGTATGAGCGCACTCAGCAAGTTCACTAAAAAGGAGTGTTTGATGCACTAACTACAACCACAGACCAAAAGGTCGTAGGTTATGCAGGTTTTTGTAAACATTTCTTCAAAGGTTGCTTTTATTCCGAAAAGCTATGTCCGTTAGTCTTCATAGGTTGACCAGAACTTTCGTGGAGTTCCTTTCCAGTAGTGTTCCCAGCTCCTTCCCGGAACAGGGAGTAACATGTCATAGTTCTTACACTCTGCAGAGGTGCTCTACTTTACCCATGAGAGACCTTAAGCTTTGTTGCATGACCGAGAGTATGTCCCCGCCTCAAACTTCCTTAGTTTGAGGCCCAACCTAAGATCCAAGCCAATTGCTGCCCTTTTCCGTGACCCCGCATGAAGACACGACCCCCCAGGACATGCCCCACCTCTGTTAAGCCCCTTTTTGGACCAACTTTAACTCTAGTAGGCACCTGAAGACTCTATGATACGGTTGTGCCCCTGGTAAGTTCCCTAAAGGTCCGACTGTACCCCAGGTAGCCGCTGACAGATAGTCTAGACACCAAAATTATAGGGAGCTAAGGGGTCCCATCCCATGCTGAGCCTCGAAAGGTACTCCAGCCCATGATATGGTCATCCGTCCATGCAAAATGAAGAGGATCTAGTTCACTTCCCTGGATTCATTATAGATCTCATGGTTAACGTGTGATATATGGTGCTAGAATCAGTAGCGACATTGGTTGTTATGTCCTAGATGATATATTCCCGTACAATGTGGTTTCCATTGCCGGTCTTAAATAGATTAAATGATCACCCTAGACCAGTAACCATTAGTTCATACTTAATCATGAAAATAGTGTTTTCTGACCTTTTTGAAATGCAGGTGTTGACACAATAGTTTGCAAATACTTGATAGAAAATAATCAAAGGACATGAGCAAGTGTGAACTTGCCTTGATATAGCGAAGTATTATAGTCAAATGCCTCAACTTGACCCTGGACCTTGGGTTCTACAAAATACCATCATTGCCCAGTAAGGACAATGTTTAAAGAAGCAATATGTTGTTATGCATAAGTAATGAGATGCATGTTGTAAAATCCCTAGTAATTCCCCAACATTACAAGTGAGTTGTTATGACTTAAAAGAAATAGCATAGTGTTTCTTTTGAAGTGGAAAAAGAATAACTTTTGAAGAAATTACTTATTATATCCAATTATGTAATGTGTGGTGTTCTTAAATTACAATTGATGGCTATTTGGATCTCTTCATCGATCTTTAAGTTAGTGTCCTTTTTGTTGATTAAATCATAGACCAAAGTTAACTATAAAAGATAACTTGGAATAGAATGCGATATTTTTATACCGTGGTCGCGGTTAAGAACTTCTTCGATAAGATCGAAGACAAATCTGTATAGGTATTGGGTATAACTTTGGGAATCTAAGCTCAGCAAATTGATGCTAAGGAGATTATAGAGTTAAAGATAATTAGGAGATATAGTGATCTCATTATAGGGTTTGTTGAACTCCTTTTAAACTTTAAGGTCATCTTTTGTAAGGCTTAAGGTATCAGATCATTCACCACCAATATAAGTGAATGATGATAAAGGTTAATTTGAAGTTATTGGTTATAATTGGTTTAAGACTCTAAAGGAGTATTAATAATGTACATTTAGATTTCATTATAGATCCAAGTTATGGTTTTGGAATTAGTATTTAGATATAAAGGGCTTAAGGTTTCATATAGAATTGTGATTATTTCTTACTTAAGAAATGCTTTTAAGTAATTTACAAAAAATACGTATTTTATAAAATAGATAATGATTTATTACTTTAAAATCTTAAATACCTTTGGAATAATATATTTCGTATTTTTCTAGTAAAATATAATTATGCAAGTTCTTAAAAATGGTTTTTATTTATTATTAGGAAGTGTTCTTATTTTTATAAAAATCCATAAAGGATTAAATGTTCTTAGGTATTAGTTTGAAGTTTTGTTTGTAAAAAATCTAGCTAGTACTTTTATAAAATAGTGGATTTATTTTTTGTATGCAAAGATGATTTTTTATTCATTTCTTTTAGAATTCTCCTTATTTTATTAACTTCAATTAGAGGTTTAGTGTCCTTAATATTAATTTGTATTTTATTTAACTTAAACAAGTAAGGTTATATTTTTCTTAGGTAGATACTCCCTCCGTTCCTTAATATAAGGTGTATAGTTTTTTGTAAAAACTTCCACAATATAAGGTGTATAGACAATTTTGAGATTTGTTCCTCTTATTTAGGAGGCAATTAATCTGATTAGGAGAGAGAGGATACACATATTTCGTATGTTCTCTCTATATCACGTCAATCACCTGGGGTATTCACATCCTAAAGCAACAAAAATTACCCTCCCAGCCTATGCACTAATATCCGTGCAAGAAAACTATACACCTTATATTAAGGAACGGAGGGAGTATTATTTTGTGGTCTTTTTGATATATTATATATATATTTTAGGACTTTTCTATATTTTTCTAGAGCTTAGTTAACTCCAGGGGTATATTTGTAATTAGATATTTTTAATAACTCCTCTTTCAGAACATGGGCCTAGCCCACTAGGCTGGCCCGGCCCGACCCGACCCTCTTGGGCTGGTCAAACCCCACTAGGGTCGTATTGGGCTAGGACCCGGCCCAGTACCCCTCACCCTCTTCCTCCTCTCTCCTCTCTCTCGTGACGCTCTCCTCCTTGAGACAGCCTGATGACGCCATCGTCGTTGCACTCGATTCTAGCCGGCCGCCTCGATCACCACCATGGTGCTATACGACGTGGACGATGATGCCGCGCCTCTCTGTCCAACTCGATATCCCTCCCGCGCCCTCTATTGGCCGTACCGACCCCACCCTAAGGGCTAGGGTTTAGGCTCCGCCGTGGTCCCGATGCTCCGGTGCTCCCCTATTGTTGCTCTGGGGCCTGCGGTGCTGCCTTCCTCCCATGGCTGCCACTATCACGGCTTGGCGCGGGTTGCAGCACCCCCTCTGGGGTGCTCCCCATGCCGCCGTGCACCTCATCATCGCTGGCCTCCTCCTCTACTTCCTCTTCAATATATTAGCGAGGTCCTCGAGTAAGTTCACCTCTCTTACCCCTCTAGCTCTCTACTTCTCTCTGTTCCATGCCATGCGATTGCTACCCTGCATTCCCTATTAGGTTTCATCCCTAATTTCTAGGGTTCATCCCTGTAGTGATAATGAGCAAAGCCTCTTGGTTTAGTTTTCTGTGCAAACTCCTTATTGATGACCTACTAATGATATGTTGCTATGCTCTATTGCTCATGCTCCTAGTACTATGTTCACTGTCCGACAGCAGTTCTAGGATTGCCTACTTGGGTTTAATGTTGAGGCAATGGTTATGGCCTTTGATTGGTATGCTCCTATTGGCTTTGAGCTAGGATGCTTCACTACTGAAATTATGTTGCTGGTTATCTATTCTGATACTGGTCTATGAAGAACCTTTGTGATCAATAGCTTTACTCAGGATCCAGTCCTGATGTTGTTTAGAGCCATGGTTAACAATGCTTAGTTTATTCTCTATGATGAATATGGAGATGATTTATAAAGAAATGATTCTTGTTTGTTTATAGGAAAATGGTTTGGCTTTCAAGTGTATTTGCTTGCAGATAAACTAGTCATTGGTTTAGTTAAAGTAAATGGCGACTTCTACGAATATGGTCCTTGTATTGTGAGGCCTCCTTGGAGTGTACACAATAGCCTGCTCCCATTTAGTATGATTTGCTGTCATTAGGATGGTTGTGTTGCCATTGGTAACACCTGATGCTTTACTAAAGTGGCAACTAACTACTAGCATGGTGCAATCAGTGATTTGTTTGATCAAGAACTATCTGTCATCCTTGACAGAGAATTTGAATGAAATATGATTCCTAGTAATTTTAATCTAGGGAAGTGATTTAGATTGCCTGGTGTATCTGAAATTTGCTTTCTTGATTTGTTAGCTACTTCCTGTATACAATACTTGTGGCTTAGTGTTCAATAGTGTTGACCCTTGCTGTCCTTTCTAAATAAAGTGAATATGTATGATTCCTAAATCTTTCAGGAAGATGATTATATGTGCTTGAGATGGTATAATTGAGATCTTGTGCTTGAATTTGTACTCAAGGAAAAATGTGTCTGCTAGGTACAGAGGTGCTACACTCTAGGGATGTGCCCTGTCGTCTAGCAGCTGTGATTTATATTGATCTAGTTAAAACTAGGTCATAGGGTAAGTGATGCTGGTCTGAGACCCTCCTATGCAAGAACATAGGTTCTAAGCTTGTTGTTTATTTACAAAATCCCATGATGAGTTGTTCACATCACTTGGGTGTTTTTTGAGAAGGTTCATAAGAAACAACACATGCTCTAGTAATCTAAGATGATTTGATCATGTGATGGTTTTATGTGTACTCACCACACAACTTGATTTTTAGGTGATGATGTTGTGCTGCTAGTTGATCTTGCTGGCTTGGTATTGCTAGCTTGATCTTGTTAACTTGTTCTTGCTAGATCGATCTTGCTCTGCACCTCCTGGTGCTGCTCCTGCTCCTCCTAGCTCCTGTGATCTTGTACTTGATCTTGCTATCCACCTGCACCACCCCTCCTTATGTTACCATCTTGAGAATGGTTGGATAATTTGTTGTGTTTCTGGGATGGTGATTTTTTTGGGAATTTGGCAGACTCAGTGTGTGCTCGGCTATGTACTTGAGAATATAGAATGAACTCCCTGGTGTTTGTGATATAGCAAGGTGTTCTCTTTTGAGTGCTTGTAGTGCTGCTGATGTTTGGACAACACATTACATGCATTTAGGTGACTAAGCTGCCTTGTTTTTTCCTTGTTGTGGATCAGATCAAGTGAAATGGGTTTTCACTGCTTGTCGTTTTACTAGTTACAGTCCTAGTGAAACTTGCCCCTTTACTTTGCCGATGATGTTGTTCTAAGGCTTATTTGATATAAAAGAATAGATATTGTTCATTGGTGAAACTTGCCCCCTTTCTAACTACTCAATGAAGTAATATGAACAATGCACTTCACTGTTCACCACTGAGAGTAAAAATAACTATCTAACCCTTTATTTTATTTTAGTTGTTTTTTCTTATCTGTAGGAGCAAGATCTGGATGCTCAAGATGTAGTATAGCAATAGATAGGTTTGATAGACTTTTCTAATTTTCTATTTATCCTTTTTGTAAAGAATCTTAGTAACATTATTCTTATTATTTAATAAAGTTTCATTTTATTGTAATTGTGTAATACTTTTATTTGATGGATTTATCTTCTTTTATATTATTGTAATAGAATTAAGGAAAGAAATAAGAATTCATTTCTTATTTAAATTACTTTGTTATCTTATCTCAAATTCTCATTATTGTTTCATATATCTATAATATAATCAAGCAATCATACTAAATCATTTTGGAAAACAATTTAATAATACTAACTTTTAATTTTCAAATATTTTTCAAATGATTTAAATTTCAAATTTGAATTCAAATTGCTTCCCAAAAATTCATTAATTTCTAAAGGTCATGTCAAAACTTATAGCAATCACTATACAAAGAGCCTTTCTTTTCCACTTTACTCGTGATCAGTGTTATTATTTAAAAACTACCATAATACCCATGGTAGGAATAACTACGGCAAACAAGTCTTTCAAGATTGAGTTATTAAGTTTCTTCGCTTAAGTTATCGACTTAGTTGAGTATTCAAGAGTTGTTATAATGAATACCCTGGTGTGATCTTTATAATATCCTCCATAACTGTGTGGTGGTTTTAGCTTGGTCCTATTTGATCTACCCATAGATCAAATTATATTACCCAAAGATAATGTTTTACCAAAGGTCATATTGAAACTTATCGCAATCAACTTGATGATCTACTTCAGTTCCACCAAGGTAAGAGAAGCTTCAATCACTTTGACAAGTTTTATTTAAAAGCACAAAGATTATCCAGATTTTTTTATGCATGAATGAAATGCACATGCCTTATCTTAGCTTATTGCTAAGCTCTAATGCTGGGATGTTACAACTACACCACAAGATTTTAATCATCATGTATGCTACTCTTAGAGCATCTAGCCGGAACTTTTCTAAGTTTCCGCCTAGACGCTCGAGGGCTACATTATCAATTTCTACTCTTAGTTCTCTAGACCGCTCAGGCCAATAACTTTTGTTTATCTTCCTAAGAGCTCGGAGGCTAGAGAGGGATATGTTACACAAAGTAAAAGAAGTGGAGTTTAAAAGACTTACAATGGCAATAAGCTTAAGATTGTTGTCCAGGTTGGCATATGCAGTATGGAAGATGTCAGCATTGTTATACACGGCATTTGCTTGTGCAATGAGGTCATCCTGGCACAACATCGGAGGAGTCACAGTTAGAGGAGATGTTGAAGCCAGAGGCATGGATGATGCCCTAGCCTCCTGCTGTGTTTTCAGAACAATTGATGGCTTAGAGGCCCCCCCTTGTTTGTTGCTGCAACTACCTCCGCCTCCCCTCCTTCCATTACTTGCTACCCTTTCTCGGTGGCATCCTTAGCTGGAGCTTCAGCCACATTGGAGGAAGTACTCTCCTATGTCGCCTGACCGCTGGTAGCAATGTCCGCCTCGACAAAGCCTGAGATATCAAAGATTGGATTGACATCTATCTCCATTGCGGAGATCTCAGGGATGGCGGGGGACGAAGGCCCAATGGAGCCGGCAGAGGGCTTGGCGTAAGGAGTAGGGGAGCAGTAGCGGCAGAAGGCTTGGCGGCCACATCTCTGGTAAGCATGTCACGAATGTTTTTTGACCTTCCAACATCTCTAGAGGATCGCTTCAAACTAGCACTGGCTTTCCTCCTGAAACGTACAAAGTATAAGTACAAGAGTTGAAAGAACGTATGGGCTAAAAATACAAGCCAGAGAATGAATACACTTACTCCATGGGAGGAGCCTTGGTGAGGGGAATGCCGGTGGATTTCTTCTTCTCCGCCTCTAAGGCGGCAGTGGATCGTCTGGAGACTCCACTCTCCGATTTCTTCTTCTTCTTGGCCTCGGCAGCAACGTTAGAGGTGGAGCTCTTCCGCTTTCGCGTTGCCAGAGCTGGCTGATACTTGGGGGTGTCATCATCGGACACCACTAGGAGATCCTTCAGCTTGGGGTCATAGACTTGGCAGGCCATCTGATATTCCGCCAAGGTCGCCAGCTGGGAAATAAAGGAGTGTTAGACTGACAACTTCAAGACGGAAAAACCTTAGAGTAAACGAGCAACAAAGGAAACAAAAGCTACCTCTGGGCATTTGTCGCAGTTGAACATGTCATCGGTGATCTTGAAGCCATGCTTCCTATCCTTCCCCCTGACGATGTCCTTAAGCTAGAGTTTGACAGAGTTTATGGAGAAGTTGTCCTGCGAAATTCACATGGGATCCCTCTTGTCTTGGGTGTACTTGCACATCAACTCAGCGTGATGATGCAGAGGCTGGATCTTCCTAACAAACTAGCACATGGCTAGGTCCATGCCCGTTAGACCTCCGGGCACGAGCCATTCGATCTGCCTTACGGCACGGTTGGCCTCATCGTCGGACGGCGAGGAGGATGGGGTCCTCCAGGCAGGGATTGCAGCGGTGGACCCATCGACAAAGTCGGGGTACGAGTCAAGACGGTCTGGTAGGGGAATATCTAGGCCATAGAAATATGTGTGCTGCCAGTTCTTGCATGACTCATGCCCTATGATATCGAGGAAGTGCGGGCTCAGCCGGATCTTAAAGCTAATGGTTCCACAAATCCGCAATT
The DNA here is from genome assembly GCA_023614405.1 of Avena insularis. NCBI lineage: Eukaryota > Viridiplantae > Streptophyta > Magnoliopsida > Poales > Poaceae > Avena > Avena insularis. The sequence continues at coordinate 424,768,117 of CM042696.1, forward strand.
CGTCCTTTAACTCTACAGACTCTCTCTTGATGGTGAAGAAATATACAAATAGATCTAATCTAGGTTTAATGCCTAGATACACTTCACACAAAGCTATAAAGTTGATAAGGACGAGGATGCTATTAGGGGAGAGGTTGTGGGGAAGTACTCGGAAGTACCAGAGAACATCTAGGAAGAAGTCGGAGACTGGCAGGCTTACGCCTCATACCAGCTGAGCTTTGAGGTACACCTTCTCTCCGACTTGGGGAGAAGGGGCCACCTCGCCGGCCAGCGCTGGCCGGATCAAATCCATCACCGCGAAGAGATACCCCTCGGTGACCAGTTCTTGCAAATCTTCGGTGGAGAAGTCAGAGCCCCTCCACACTCCCTTGTGGGAGTTAGTGCCCTCTTCAGCGGCTTCTGGCGCTGCCCGTTCTTGGTCGTCGCCTGTGGTTTCCACCATGGTGGTAACTGGGACAACAACACCCTCCGACGGGACCGTCACTCCATGAGACAAACTCTAGCGTAGCCTCGGGGACCACCGTCATCAAAGGGATGGAGCTGCTGGAGGCATTGCGATGCTGGGAGTGGGTGGCGAAGAAGGAGCCTCTGGCTAGGGTTTTCCGAGGAGGATCTTGAATAGGTGTGCGGCTATAGGAAGACGAAGATGAGGGAGCAAATGCGGGTAAAAATAAAATAACCTGGCTGCAGTGAAAATATATAGACCCAACATCAAGATTCGTGCAAAGGGATCCAATGGGTGGAGCGTTGCCGACGTGGGGACGAACATGCTCGGTAATTTCACCACGTCCTCCGTCTTTGCTGCTTTACCGTTTTAGATTTCGCGCACGTGAAAATAGCTGATGATTAATTCCCTGCCTTCTGTGAGTTTCGAGGTAGCGTAGGTTGTACCCTACGTCATCCTCCTGGCAGTTGTAGTGAAGGGTCACGTCTGAAGATTCCATCGAAGGAGGAAAATGTCCAGCTTTGGAAACAAAGACTCAAGGAATCTCCGGCTACATTGCGAAGCCGGAGAGGATTGCAGGGTTCTTTGGGATACCATTGAGATATTTCTTGATGAATTTCCGACACCACCTAGATGGAGCATTCAAGATCAATGGGAAAAACGGCGCAAGATTTCAAAGTCCTCCAGGGGATACTGTTTGGGATATGATAAATGGGTATCACCATAGGACGTCCTTATTCTGGCTAACCCGGGTGGCGCATAGTTGGTAGCAAGGTCTATGGTCTACTGGGCGGCCCAGTTAGATGGATCCAGAAGGGAGGCCCATGCTAGATAAAGGAAGGTTACGTAGGAGTCACCGACATACTCGGAGCCTTAGAGTGCAAGACAAGCAAGACTAGTTCGTATTAGTGTAGGACTCTTTACCTTGTCTGGCAAGGACCTTTCCCTGTAAACCCTAGGTTCTGGTGCCTTTATAAACCGGGCATGTGGGAGCCTTTAGGGCACAACCTAGACTTCTACGTACAACATGCAACACCTCGCACAACGAACCTATCTCTGTAACTCGGCGTATTGCCATTAAAGTGATTTATAGCAGGAGTAGAATTATGCCACCGTTGTGAGACTTGAACCTGGGTAAGCTATGTTACCTCGTACCCGCCAACTCTCCGCCTTACCCCACATCTCTAAACACGCACTGTGAGGACCCCTCCATGGCGTACTCGTCGGCAATACCACGACACTTGTGTTTACTAGCCGGGATTTTAGTGATGCCAACCGCATGCGGAATCAAGCTGTCAATCCTCGGGTTCACTCCTTTCTTACAGATAGGGCACTTGAGCTCCCCAAGTCGAGTGCGTAAAGGGATTCTCCCGCTCTTTAGCTTCTTCATGACATGGCGGCTCTTGTTGTCCCTGTCCTCCTTGTTAGAGTCCATCTCACTAGAATCTACCTCTAATGTATAAATGCAAACAAAAATGAGCAAAATAATGAATAGATATTCGAACAACCATTCCAAGTTATTTTGAAAACAATAACATATTTATACAGGTTTAGTAGTTCATTATGACTGTCTCAGTAGCTCGTTCCTAAATAAAGATTGTTTGTGCTCTTGATAACTTATTAATAAATAAATAACGTGTAATCATTCAGAACAAACTAAATCTCTGTATGTACTAGTTTGTACGGTGCATCTAATCTTTAGGACTAGATTAAGTAGCACATGACGACATTAAGTAGTTCTTTTACAGATTAAAGGGTACATCTATAGCCCGAGCAGAAAATATGAAACATGGAGAAATATATGTACCGCCGGGTACACGATCAGAGTGGGTTCGTCGAACTCCACGACCTCTTCGGGGCCTCCGAAGTCGTCTACGCCGGCAAGCACATAGTCCCCATAGGGGTCAAACTGCATGGCCTCCTCGCCTTGGGCAGTGATACGTCCATTTTGCATCACTATTCTATGTCATAATTCACTATTATTCATTGATATATTTCGTATTAAGAGGTGATACTTATGTTATTTCATCTTTTTTTGCATGGTTGATGACTTTTGGAGCATGGACCGCTGTAGTCAGGATTCTGATGGAAAAGGTGCTGTTTGGAGGCAAACTTCGTGAAGTTCAGAAAATCCGGGAAAATATACAGAAAATTCTATTTTTCCAGAAGACGAAGGAAGCCAGAAGGAGGCTGGAGATGGGCCACAGGGGGCCCACACCACCCCCTAGCACGGGCAGCCCTAGGCCACGTCAGCAGGTGGTGTGGCCACCCTGGCCCACTCCAGGCACTCCCCTTTGGCGTATATTATCCTCCCAAAACCCTAAGACTCGGAGAGTGACCACAAAAAGATTCCGCCGCCTCTGTGGGGCGGAAAACACCGAGAGAGAAAGATCTCTCTAGCAGACAGATTTCTGCCGGGGGAATTCCTTCCTGGGGAGGGGAGATTGTCACCATCAACACCACCATCAAGTTGGACTTCATCGCGATCATCATCATCAGCATCACCACCATCATCACCATTAGCACTCTCATCACCATCTCCATATTGCTGTAACAATTGGGTTGAATCTTGCATAGTTCATAGGGGAAACTTTCCTGGTGTTGATTACTCTTTGTAGTTGATGCTATTGAGTGAACCATTGAATTATTGTTTATGTTCAGATTTTTATGCACCATTATTCCATCTCTGATCATGATCCATATGATGTCTTGTGAGTAGTTCATTTTGTTATTGAGGACATGGGAGAAGTCATGTTGTTAGTAGTGGAGTTATGTTGAGAAAGATTCAATAGTTTGATATTTAAGTTGTGGTGTACTTATTCTAGTGGTGTCATGTGAACGTCGACTACATGACACTTCACCTATATGGGCCTAGGGGAATGCATTGTGTATTTGGCTACTAATCGTAGGGTTTGCCGGAGTGACAAAAACCTGAATCCCCGTTAGGAAACCATTGCACAAGGGACGTAAGGGTCTTAGAGTTAAAAGCTGTGTTAGGTTTTTATCTTAATTACTTTCTTGTACTTACGGGGGTTTGCAAGGGGTATAATCACAAGTATGTATTAGTCCTAGGAAGGTCGGTACATTAGCACAGGTTCACCCACACAACACTTAGCAAGCTAAAGAAGATTATTCAACTATATGAAGCGAAAGCACTTGACAGTCTTCCCACGTGTCCTCGAGAACATTTGGTCATCTTAAGTAATACAACCGGCTTGTCCTTTGCTGCATAAAGGATTGGGCCACTTGCTGCATTTATTCCTACTGTCTTTTATTTACTTGTACTTCGTTTACTTGCTTTATCAAAAACCCCTAAAAATCCGTTTACTAAGTATTTGCAGAGAATTCCTGATCCATACCACTAGCCAGCACCTTCTGCTCCTCGTTGGGTTCGACACTCTTACTTATCGAAAATACTGCGATACACCCCCTATACTTGTGGGTCATCAAGACTATTTTCTGGCGCCGTTGCCGGGGAGTGAAGCGCTATTGGAAAGTGGAACTGGTAAAGGAAACTTCTACTATGAGTATTGTTTATTTCTGTTAGTTGCTTTATTTTCGTTATGGATAATTCGCTGAGTTTCTTATTTGATAATGCTACTACCACTTCTAAGGTAGTAGATAAGCCACCACCTGCTGAGAATGATGTTTTTAAAATACCTACAAGAATTATTGATCGTGTTATGGATAACTATTATGTTGGGGATGGAACTGTCCATCCCGGTGATCATTTACTCTTTATACACGAATTATGCGGGTTGTTCAAGTGTGCAGGTATTACTACAGATCAAGTTAAGAAGAAGTTATTCTCATTATCGCTGAAAGGAAGAGCTGGGGAATGGTATAAGCTGCTAAAGAATGGTCAAGCTCTGGAATGGGAGGAAATAGTGCCTCTCTTTTATTCAAAGTTTTATCCTCCTAGTGAGATTCATAAGGATGGGAATCAAATATACAACTTTTGGCCTCTTGATGGAGAGAGTACAGCTCAAGCTTGGGGGAGATTGAAGTTACTAATGCTGAAATGTCCCATTCATGAGCTCCCCAACAATATTATTATCAATAACTTTTATGCAAGACTCCCTCTACATGACAAGGATTTATTGGATGCTTCTTGTGCTGGATCACTCACTCGCATGGAAGAAGAAGCTAAATGGGATCTTCTAGACCGTATTCAAGACAATGCTGAAGCATGGGAGAATGACAAAGGTAGAAAGTTAGGTATAAATTATGATTATGAATGCATTGAATCTTTTATGGGAACTGATGAGTTTCAAAATATTAGTAATGCTTATGGTCTTGATTTGCAAGTTACTACTAATTTCTTCAGAGCTTTTTCTTGTTATATTGAAATTCCAAAAAGAGGATGGAACAAGTACCATGCACCTTATAAAGATATTGTTAACTGTGTTCCTGTTGGGAGCACTGAGTGTTGCATTATTGATCACATGTTACCTGAGCCTTATATTGAAAAGATTCCTTTCCCAGATAAGGTAAAGGATCATCCTATGATAACTAATGTAATCACTAAAAGTGAAAAGAGAACTGTAAAACCTGATGAACAAATAAATGTTGAACCTGTGGTAGCAATTGTGAAAGACCTTGTCACTAAAAGCATAGAAGATGGACACATAGTCTTTTGTGAGGATGCTTCTAATATTGTTTCACATCCTAATAGAACTAAAAAAGCTAGTGTTCCTGTGCTTTCTGTTAGAATTGGTGAGCATTGCTATTATGGTTTATGTGATACTGGTGCGAGTTCTAGTGCTATTCCTTATGAGCTTTATAGAGAAATTATGCATGAAATCAGTCCCTGCGAATTGGAAGAGATTGATGTGGTTATTCACCTTGCTAATAGAGAGACCATCTCTCCAATTGGTATTGTACAAGACGTGGAAGTTCTTTGTGGTAAGATTAAGTATCCTGCTGATTTTCTAGTACTTGGTTCAGCTGCTAGTAAAACTTATCCTAGCATTGTTGGTAGACCTTTCTTGAGTACTTGTGGAGCTATTATTGATTGCAAGAGGGAGAAAATCTTGACTAAGTTTGATGGGGAATCTTATGAGTTTAATTTTTCGAAATTTACTAAAGAACCTTGCGAAGAGGAAACCCATAATGAGGATTTTAGAGTTAAACAACTTGCTTCTATCTCTCTTGCTCCTAATAATGCTTTGCAGCAATTTATGGAAGATCACGAAAGTGAGATCTTCATGGAAGAAAGGAATGAGATTGACGAGATCCTCCATCGTCAACCCAAGATGCTAAAGCATGACTTGCCTATAGAAGACTTGGGCACCACATTGCCACCTAAAAAGGATCCGGTCTTCGATCTAAAACCTCTCCCTGATGATCTTAAATTTGCTTATATTGATGATAAAAAGATATATCCTGTTATTATTAGCGCTAAACTTTCAGGAAAGGAAGAAGAAAGGCTATTGGAGGTTTTGAGGAAACACCGAGGAGCTATGGGATATACTCTAGATGATTTAAAACGGATTTCACCCACTATATGTCATCATTCTATCAACATAGAACCAGATGCAAAGCCGGTAGTAGAGCACCAACGACGCTTAAATCCTAGGATGAAGGAAGTGGTAAGGAACGAGGTATTGAAACTCCTTGATGCTGGTATTATTTACCCTATTGCTGATAGTGAATGGGTTAGTCCTGTTCATTGTGTTCCTAAAAAAGGAGGTATTACCGTTGTTCCTAATGATAATGATGAGCTTATTCCTCAAAGAATAGTAGTAGGCTATAGGATGTGCATCGATTTTAGAAAAGTCAATAAAGTTACTAAGAAAGATCACTACCTGCTTCCTTTTATTAATCAAATGTTGGAAGGTTGTCTAAAAGACCCATTTTTGTTTTCTTGATGGTTATTCTGGTTTCTCTCAAATTGCTCTTAAACAACAAGATCAAGAGAAAACTACTTTTACTTGCCCTTACGGAACTTATGCTTATAGACGTATGCCTTTTGGTTTATGTAATGCTCCTGCTACTTTTCAACGGTGCATGTCTGCTATCTTTCATGGTTTTTGTGAGGAAATTGTAGAAGTGTTCATGGATGACTTTTCTGTCTATGGAACTTCTTTTGATAATTGTCTCCACAACCTTGATTAAGTTTTGCAGAGATGTGAAGAAACTAATCTTGTTCTTAATTGGGAGAAATGCCACTTCATGGTTAATGAAGGGATTGTCCTTGGGCATAATGTTTCTCAAAGAGGCATAGAAGTTGATAGAGCTAAGGTTGAGGCAATTGAGAAGATGACATGTCCAAGAGACATCAAAGGTATTCATAGTATCCTTGGTCATGCTGGTTTCTATAGGAGGTTTATTAAAGACTTTTCTAGGATATCAAAACCCCTCACTAATATTCTTCAAAAAGATGTACCCTTCGTTTTTGATGATGATTGTAAGGAAGCTTTTGAAACTCTTAAGAAGGCTTTAACTACAACCCCTATTGTTCAACCACCTGATTGGAGTTTACCCTTTGAAATAATGTGTGATGCTAGTGATTTTGCTATGGGTGCTGTCCTTGGGCAACGAATTGATAAGAAGTTAAACGTTATCCATTATGCTAGTAAGACTCTAGACACTACTCAAAGGAATTATGCTACTACTAAAAAGGAATTTCTAGCTATCGTTTTTTCTTGTGATAAGTTTAGGCCATATATTGTAGACTCAAAAGTCACCATTCATACTGATCATGCTGCTATTAAATACCTTATGACAAAGAATGACGCCAAGCCTAGGCTAATTAGATGGGTCCTGCTTTTACAAGAGTTTGATCTACATATAGTAGATAGGAAGGGTGCCGAAAACCCTGTAGCTGATAATTTATCTCGATTGGAAAACATCTCTTTTGACCCTATGTCTGTTAATGATAGTTTCCCAAATGAGTAGTTAGACGCAGTAGGGGTAAGCTCGCGAGGGGGCCCTTGGTATGCTGATTATGCTAACTTTATTGTCTCCAAGTATTTGCCTCCAACTTTTATAGCTCAGCAAAGGAGGAAGTTCTTCTATGATTTGAGGCATTATTTTTGGGATGACCCACACTTATACAAAGAAGGAGTGGATGGTATTATGCGAAGATGTGTTCCAGAATATGAACAAAGGGAGATATTGCGTAAATGTCATGGTAGTGCTTATGGAGGACATCATGCAGGAGATAGAACTGCACAAAAGGTGCTACAATCAGGTTTCTACTGGCCTACCCTTTTTAAAGATGCAAGAAAATTTGTTTTATCTTGTGATGAATGTCAGCGTGTTGGTAATATTTCTAGACGCAATGAAATGCCTATGAACTATTCTCTAGTTATTGAACCTTTTGATTGCTGGGGATTTGACTTTATGGGTCCTTTCCCTCCTTCGAAAGGTTACACTCATATTCTTGTTGCTGTTGATTATGTTACTAAGTGGGTAGAAGCCATTCCCACAAAGAGTGCTGACGGGGAGACTTCTCTAAAAATGCTTAAGGATGTTATCTTTCCTAGGTTTGGAGTGCCTAGGTATCTCATGACTGATGGGGGTTCTCATTTCATTCATGGTGGTTTTAGAAAGACCCTTGCTAAATATGATGTTAATCATAGAATTGCTTCAGCTTATCACCCCCAAACTAGCGGGCAAGTAGAGTTATCAAATAGAGAAATTAAATCCATCTTGCAAAAGAGTATTAATAGATCTAGAAAAAACTGGGCTAAAAAGTTGATTGATGCTTTATGGGCTTATAGAACCGCTTACAAAAATCGTATGGGGATGTCTCCTTATAAAATGTTTTATGGGAAAACTTGTCACCTACCCTTTAGAATTAGAACACAAAGCTTATTGGGCAGTTAAAGAACTAAATAGAGATTGTAAGCTCGCTGGTGAGAAAAGATTATTTGGCTTAAGTTCTTTAGATGAATGGAGGAGTCAAGCCTATGAAAATGCTAGGCTCTTTAAGGAAAAAGTTAAAAGATGGCATGACAAGCGAATACGTAACAGAGAATTTCATGTTGGTGAGAAAGTTCTATTGTATAGATCTCGTCTCAGATTTTTTGCAGGAAAGCTACTGTCAAAATGGGAAGGACCTTTCATTATTGAAGAAGTATACCGTTCAGGAGTAATAATAATTTCTTCTTTAAAAGATAATACTACACAAGTAGTGAATGGGCAGCGTCTCAAGCACTATTTTGCTGGAGATTCTTACAGATGTTGATGCATTTCAAGTTATAACTTTGGAGAAATTCATCAAGGATCAAATTCAGAGACCTGCAGATTCTGTTTTCAAATAGGTGGCAGTTCTGGTAAGGAAAGCTCCACGAAAATACAATCCAACTATATTTTTGCAGTTTTTAGTCAACAAGAAAGGTTACGAAGCGAAAAAGGGACGAAAACGGAGCCAGGGTGGCCCACTCCACCCTGTGGCGTGGGCCCACCCCTGGCCACGCCACCAGGTGGTGAGGCCACCCCAGACTCCGCCTCCGACCTGTTTTCACCCAGTACCTTCCTCTTGTTATGAAACTTCGTAATATATAACCCCCGGATCTTCCGAGGTTTTGTATATCGTGTTTTTGTCGGGTTTTGTTTCGATCTATTTCTGCCAGGTAGAATCCTAGATTTGGAGCCACAATGTCTTCCACTAGATCAGCCGAGGGGGATTCCTTAGAAGCTATCATCAACCCATACATGAGAGAGTTGAAGATTCATCCCAAGGAGTTGTTGCTCGAAGATGGAAAGGTGAAGGAAGTCTGGAGGACATGATGGAAGCACTGGAGCAAGAAGTCTTTAGGTACAAGAAGATGGCGGAGCACGAAGTGGACATCATCCATAAGTTTTGTTCCGAACTAATCACCGAGCACAGAAAGGAGACTGTTGAACTCAAATACGAAGTCTTCTCACTCCGCCAAACAACCAACGAACTGCAAGCATAGTTCTATGACGTTCAAAATCAAAACTGTGAGTATGAGGCTAGGTTTAAACGCATAAGTGCTGCTGCAAGTTTCAGTATGTTGGAAACCACGATGTCCTTTGTTGATGGGAAGCCCTTACCCTAGAAGACGGACGAAGATGAGAGGATACCACCACCACCGAAGGAGTAATTCGTCATCCCCTTGGTTTGTTCCAAGCTTGGGGGAGTGTCGCGGTATCATATCACTATCTTCTATCATTTTACCTTTTTAGTAGAGTCATATCATGAATAGAGGAGTTATTATTTAGTATGGTTTGCATTATGGAAGTGTCCCCTCTCTCGTTAGATATGTATCCCTTGGTGTGAGTTGCCCTTATGGAATATTAATGAGAAGTTCTATCATTCACTCTTTTGTATAGCTTATATTAGTTTTCAATTCGTGGTTATATGATTGATCTTGTTGTTAGTATTGGTATCACTTTGGGATCATTGAGTTAATTTAGTTGGTTTTGGCAAACCTGGCTTGGTTAGTAGCACACTATTTTTGAGAGTTGAATGAAAAAGATAAAAGTACTCTAAAGAAAAATTATTTCATCATCTTTCTTTCTTGATTTACTCATAAGTCTAGTATTCTCTAGTTAAGATCTTTTGTGCTTCCAAGGAAGATTGCATGTTTGTCTTTATCACTTGTATGTTTGGTTGTTTCCTTCAACTCTTGTACTTGCTACCTAGCCTTGCTAGCCAAAAACCTATACTGAGAGGGAATTCTTCTCGTGCATCCACTCCTTTAAACCAAAACCTTTGCCATCTGTGTCCACCATACCTACCTATTAGCACTATTGCTATTACAAGTAAGTTCTTGTTTTATCTACCTCCCAAATTAAACTTGTTATGTGAAAATTAGTGATTAAAGCTCTCACGAACTTGATGGCACACTTTACTTTCTTGCAAATAATAAACTTGAACCATTGTGCTCACCTATGTTGCGTATATGCTTGCGCTTTGTAAGTTGTGAATTAGCATAACCATGCTGTCATGGGGAACACTTTCAACATTGCACTGGTACTTTGTACCTAGTTGATATCATGTTCTTTTGTCTATGGATGTCGTTGGTGTGAAATGAAAGGGGAGCTTGTAAGTCCATGGAGTTATGCATGTGTGTTAGAGAAACGCCTGGGCCGCTGGTCTAATCCATGCTGACATGGTGGAAACCTGCAGCGTAACCATAACAAGCATCTATGAAGCATTCTTCTTATAAAAAAAGATATCGAGATTGATAAAAAGAGAAAAGAAAAAAAGAGATATTATGAAAAGAGGAAAGAGAGAAAAAAAGCACCATATTCCCATGGTAAATAAGAAGATTGCTGAGATGCTTGTTGTCTGCTTGCCTTGTCATTTTGATATGGGGATTCTTCCGTATCATTGGGCAAGGGGTACCCCATTGGCGGTTCTCTATGATACACATATGCTTACAATGACAAGAACTTACCGGTGACTACACTTGAGTAGCATGAGGAGCGGCCCTCATATTCAAGGGACATGAGATTCTCAATTTACAACTTGTCAATGCATATCCTCATATTTGATCACTTTAACCTTAACCACCTAAAGATGCCTGTGATAGGGGCAATGAGAGCTGAAAGCTAGTAAGTATCATAATTTTTGGGAGCTCTTTATGAGACTTGCAATCCCTTCTTCCCCCTACGAAGGGCCTTTCTTTTACTTTGTAGTTGAGTCAGTAAACCTACTCCCTTCTATCTCAGCAAGTATTTTGAGTTGTTGTGTTTCATTCATTCATATGATGATTTATTCATTCATGTTCCTTATGTTCCTTGTTTTGCACATTGCTCTTATCTTGATGTTTACTACTTTGAAAGCTATAATTGAAAAACTAGTTATTTGTGAACTCCAGCAAATTATCAACTATTCTTTGACCAAGAGCTAAGTTTGTCATTACCAATCATGATTCACTTTATGTATCTTTATTGTGTTTCCTTTACTCATTGCAAGTTGAGTTATATAATAGTGAGTTGTCTTCTATTATGATCTATGTATTGATGAATGTGATGCTGCTTGTCCGTATTCTTTTATCGTATCTTCACTCAATAAACCTGAGGCCATGTTTATTCATCTTAGTTTCGCTTGGGGACAAGCGAAGTCTATGCTTGGGAGGAGTTGATACGTCCATTTTGCATCACTATTCTATGTCATAATTCACTATTATTCATTGATATATTTTGTATTGAGAGGTGATACTTATGTTATTTCATCTGTTTTTTGGCATGGTTGATGACTTTTGGAGCATGGACCGCTGCAGTCAGGATTCTGATGGAAAAGGTGTTGTTTGGAGGCAAAATTCGCGAAGTTCAGAAAATCCGGGAAAATATACGGAAAATTCTATTTTTCCAGAAGACGAAGGAAGCCAGAAGGGGGGCTGGAGATGGGCCACAGGGGGCCCACACCACCCCTGGCACGGGCAGCCCTAGGCCGTGCCAGCAGGTGGTGTGGCCACCCTGGCCCACTCCAGGCACTCCCCTCTGGCGTATATTATCCTCCCGAAACCATAAGACTCGGAGAGCAACCATAGAAAGATTCCGCCGCCTCTATGAGGCGGAAAACACCGAGAGAGAAAGATCTCTCCGGCAGACAGATTTCTGCCGGGAGAATTCCTTCCTAGAGAGGGGAGATTGTCGCCTCAACACCACCGTCAAGCTGGACTTCATCGGGATCATCATCATCACCATCGTCACCATCATCACCATCAGCACCCTCATCACCACCTCCATATTTCTGTAACAATTGGGTTGAATCTTTCATAGTTCATAGGGGAAACTTTCCCGGTGTTGATTACTCTTTGTAGTTGATGTTATTGAGTGAACCATTGAATTATTGTTTATGTTCAGATTGTTATACATCATTATTCCATCTCTGATCATGATCCATATGATGTCTTGTGAGTAGTTCGTTTTGTTCTTGAGGACATGGGAGAAGTCATGTTGTTAGTAGTGGAGTTGTGTTGAGAAAGATTTAATAGTTTGATATTTAAGTTGTGGTGTACTTCTTCTAGTGGTGTCATGTGAACGTCGACTACATGACACTTCACCTATATGGGCCTAGGGGAATGCATTGTGTATTTGGCTACTAATCGTAGGGGTTGCCGGAGTGACAGAAACCTGAACCCCCGTTAGGAAACCATTGCACAAGGGACGTAAGGGTCTTAGAGTTTAAAGTTGTGGTTAGGTTTTTACGTTAATTACTTTATTGTACTTACGGATGTTTGAAAGGGGTATAATCACAAGTATGTATTAGTCCTAGGAAGGTCGGTACATTAGCACAGGTTCACCCACACAACACTTAGCAAGCTAAAGAAGATTAATCAACTATATGAAGCGAAAGCACTTGACAGTCTTCCCATGTGTCCTCGAGAACGTTTGGTCATCTTAAGTAATACAACCGGCTTGTCCTTTGCTGCATAAAGGATTGGGCCACTTGCTGCATTTATTCCTACTGTCTTTTATTTACTCGTACTTCGATTACTTGCTTTACCAAAAAACCCTAAAAATCCTTTTGCTAAGTATTTGCAGAGAATTCCTAATCCATAACACTAGCCAGCACCTTCTGCTCCTCGTTGGGTTCGACACTCTTACTTATCAAAAATACTACGATACACCCCCTATACTTGTGGGTCATCAGGCAGCATGACGCTCCTCCAGATCTGCCACAAGAAGCACCACATAGTACATAGCAGGAGCAACCACCTCGGCGGTGATGCCCGCAGACCACCCCCACGCATTGGTTTAATGCAGAAGGTTGGTGGCTGTACGATGAGGATTGTCGGGTTTTGCTAGTTTAGGAAAAACAAGGAGTGGATGAGTGCGAGTGGAGGACCCGATGGAGATGGCTGGGTTTTTAATGCAGGGATGATTAGGTCTCCTCGAGGGGCCCCAGTAGGCAGCTCTTCGGGCTCTGGCTGACGCGTGGAAGGTTCGTGTGGTGGGGGCCTATTGGAAGTGAGATTGTAGGTGCGCTGCATAAAAATGGGATAGCCTGTGGATGACCCGTTGTCGTGTAGTGGACTAGTAGCCTTTGGAGACTATATTAAACATGACATGACCACTCGTGGAATTATTTAATGTACGGCTCAGTGTTTCTTCTTGTAAATGTGTCGCTGAGAGAGACGAAACTCTAAAAAACCCAACCGATAAAATAGGGGGTCCAGATGGCAAGCAGACTTCCATGTGTTCTCAGGATGTAGTGTGAAGGACACGACATTGTGCGATCCGTGTTGGATCAGGGAGGATCAACGGTAGGCGTGAACGATCCACGTGAGAACTGTGTCAACCAATTAGCACGTAGCAGGCAAAGTGAGCACATATTTGGGCTTTTGAGAGTGTTTGTGACTACGAGAGAGGGCAAAACTGAGTAGAATAAAAAACCAAGGGCAAAAAAGACTAAGGGATTCAAATAGAAAATAGAAGTAGTTTTAAAGACGGAAAATTCGTATTTTTTCAAAATGGAATACATGGCGTACATCAAATTATCTACAACTGAAAAAACTATAAAGAACTATGATATTATATATATATCTTGTGAAAATATGAATCATGACGTGTCACGGGGTATCCATGTGGTCTAGGAATAGAACACATGAAATGACACTAGTGGATCAGTGTGTCAAACCATGGCGACAGAGACCAAAAACACATAGGAAAGCAGCTTCCATGTTGCATGTTGCACTAGTGTGGCAGAAGTTACATCACAGAATCCACTGGCGTGTGTGTTGTCATGTGGATCAGTGTGGTTTAGGAAAAGAACACATGCAATACCACTAGTGGATCAATGTGGTCTAGGAAAAGAACACATGCAATGACACTAGTGGATTAGTGTGTCAAACCTTGTTCATAGAGACCAAAAATAGATAGGAAAGTAGCTTCCACATTGCATGTGGCACTAGTGTGGTTGAAGTTGCATCATAGAATCCACTGGAGTGTGTGTTGTCATGTAGATCCATGTGGTCTACAAAAAGAACACATGCATGCCACTAGTGGATCAGTGTGTCAAACCTTGGTCACAGAGACCGAAAACACATAGGAAAGAAACTTCCATGTTGCATGTTGCACCAGTGTGGTAGAAGTTGCATCACATAATCCACTAGAGTGTGTGTTGTCATGTGGATCCATGTGGTCTAGGAAAAAAACACATGCAATGGTAATAGTGGATCAGTGTCTCAAACCTTCATCACATAGACCAAAAACACATAGGAAAGCAGCTTCCACATTGCATGTTGCACCAGTGTGGCAGAAGTTGCATCACAGAATCCACTGGAGTGTGTGTTGTCATGTGGATACATTTGGTTTAGGGAAAGAACACACGCAATGGCACTAGGTGACCAGTGTGGTCTAGGAAAAGAACACATGCAATTCCACTAGTGGACCAGTGTGTAAAACCATGGTGACATAGACCAAGAACACATAGGAATGCAGCTTCCATGTTGCATGTTGCACCAGTGTGGTAGAAGTTGCATCACAGAATCCACTAGAGTGTGTGTTGTCATGTGGATCCGTGTGGTTTAGGAAAAGAACAAATGCAATGCCACTAGTGGATCAATTTCGTCTAGGAAAAGAACACATGCAATGACAGTAGTGGATCCGTGTGTCAAACCTTGGACACAGAGACCAAAAACAGATAGGAAAGAAGCTTCCACATTGCATGTTACACTAGTGTGGCAGAAGTTGCATCACAGAATCCACTGGAGTGTGTGTTGTCATGTGGATCCATGTGGTCTAGGAAAATAACACATGCAATGCCACTAGTGGATCAGTGTGTCAAACCTTGGTCACAGAGACCAAAAATAGATAGGAAAGAAGCTTCCACATTGCATGTTGCACCAGTGTGGTAGAAGTTGCATCACAGAATCCACTGGAGTGTGTGTTGTCATGTTGGTCCATGTGGTCTAGGGAAAGTACACATGAAATGCCACTAGTATATCAATGTGGTGTAGGAAAAGAACACATGCAATGATACTAGTGGATCAGTTTGTTCAAGCCTTGGTCATAGAGACTAAAAACACGTAGGAAAGCATCTTCCACATTGCTTGTTGCACCAGTGTGGCAGAAGTTGCATCACAGAATCCACTGAAGTGTGTGTTATCATGTGGATCCATGTGGTCTAGGAAAGAACACATGCAATGACACTAGTGTATTAGTGTGTTAAACCTTGGTCACAGAGACCAAAAACATATAGGAAAGCATCTTCCATGTTGCATGTTGCACCAATGTGTCAGAAGTTGCATCATAGAATCCACTAGAGTGTGTGTTGTCATGTGGATCAATGTGGTGTAGAAAAACAACACATGCAATGCCACTAGTGGATCAATATGGTCTGGTAAAAGAACACATGCAATGACACTAGTGGATCAGCGTGTCAAACCTTGGTCATAGAGACCAAAAACAGATAGGAAAGCAGCTTCCACATTGCATGTTGCACCAATGTGGCAGAAGTTGCATCACAGAATCCATTGGAGTGTGTGTTGTCATGTGGATCTATGTGGTCTAGGAAAATAACACATGCAGTGCCACTATGTGATCAATGTGTCAAACCTTGGTCACAGAGACCAAAAACAGATAGGAAAGCAGCTTACAAATTACATGTTGCACCAGTGTGGCAAAAGTTGCATCACAGAATCCACTGGAGTGTGTGTTATCGGGAAAGAACACATGTAATGCCACGAGTGGTTCAATGTGCTCTAGGAAAAGAACACATGCAGTGGCACTAGTGGATTAGTGTGTCAAACCTTGGTCATAGAGACCAAAAATAGGTAGGAAAGCAGCTTCCACATTGCATGTTGCACCAGTGTGGTAGAAGTTGCATCACAGAATCCACTGGAGTGTGTGTTGTCATGTGGATCCATGTGGTCTAGGAAAAGAACACATGCAATGCCACTAGTGGATCAGTGTGTCAAACCTTGGTCACAAAGACCAAAATAAGATAGGAAAGCAGCTTCCATGTTGCATGTTGCACCAATGTGGCAGAACTTGCATCACAGAATCCGCTGGAGTGTGTGTTGGGGATATGCCAAATGGGTATCACCATAGCATGTCTCTAATCCGGCTAACCCGGATGGCCCATAGTTGGTAGCACGGCCCATGGCCTGCTGTGCGGCTCAGTTAGACGGATCCAGAAGGGAGGCCCATGCCGAATAAAGGAAGGTTGCGTAGGAGTCACCGACGTACTCGGACCCTTGGGGTACAAAACACGAAGACTAGTTAATATTAGTGTAGGACTCTTTACCTTGTCCAAAAAAGGTCCTTTCCCTGTAACCCTAGGTTCTGGTGCCTTATAAGCCGGACCTATGGGAGCCTTTAGGGAAACACTCAACGTACAACGTACAACACGTCGCATAGTGAACATATCTCTGTAACTCGGCATATGGACATTATAGTGATTTATAGAAGGAGTAGAGTTCCGCCACTGTTGTGGGACTTGAACCTGGGTAGGCTATGTTACCTCGTACCCGCCAACTCTATGCCTTACCCCATGTCTCTAAACATGCTCTGTGAGGACCCCTCCATGGCGTACTCATCAGCAATACCATGGCAGTTGGCGCTCACCGTGGGGTAGGAGGCGCTTCGAGCTCTACACCAGGCGAGGTCCAAGATCTTCGCGGGAATCGGCGACACCATAGCCATCAGACGCGTTCTCTTCTCCGGCAACATCTCGATCGTTCCTCTAGATGAATTCTAAGTGCCAGCAAAGACGAACCCTACGCATTGCTCTGACATCCCCTTCGGAGACATGCACATCTTCATCGGTGAAACTGACTTGGGTCCTAGCTTCGAGGAAGTCAGAAACTCATCAAGACCCACACGGACCGCCTATGGGCAGGACACATTCGTGGAGGAATCTGGGTCGTACCTCTCTCTACAGTATGGCGGCTTAGATTAGGAAAATCCAAGGCCCACCCAAACCGCCCTTGTGCGGGATATTACGATGGAAGGACCCCGCAAATCCGCTTGACTTCCCCGAGCGTTAGAGATGCGAAGGTCACACTTTGTCGGCGTCGTCACCATCTTCGATATGGCCAGATGCATTCAGAGGGAAGGAGAACCTCCTCGCGAATACCTTTCCAGATGGATGATGGTGAGGGAAACCCTAGAGGGTGACCGTGCTAACGAACTTGTCTAACACTTCGTGGAAGGGCTCACGCCTGGAACACTCCTCCAGCATACCCTCCGAAGATGACAGGCCGTAGGCCCTCTCACCCATGGCGAGATGGTCTCAATCGTCAATGAATATGTAGACGCTAATGAGGAGGCTGAAGCCTAGATCACGGTCAAAGCCGGAGGAAGCAACAAAAACGGTCAGCCTCCATCACCCTCCACATCCGCTGTCAACAACACCGAAGCCAAATCTGACTCCATCCTTGACGCGTTGTACGCTGACATCAATATGGATGGTGGCGGCTCAGATACAAACTCGGAGGAATACGATGCTATTAAGAGGGAGATCAAGAAGGAGGAGCGCGCCGAGAAGGCCAACACGTCCCACTAGGTGCTAGTCGCCATCAGGAGCATGATGGAAGAAGACAGACATGAACCGGAACGTGAGAGAGCTCTGCCCACACCTGGGGTTACTAGAGAGGCAGCGGCAAAGAAGGTCGCTGAGCCTCTGGCTCCGGCCAAGGCCATGCCCCCTCCGTCTATCCAACCATAGCAGACGTAGGAACTGACCATAGGCCCCAGTACTGCCAAGCAAACAAATCAGCCACCACCGCCACCGTCAACGTTTGCAGCTGGCAACCCATTGCTTACTCCCGCCGACAAAGAAATATACGGTGCACTCCTCGTTGAGCCCATCACCGTCTCCCATATCCGGAGCTTTAGGGAGCTTGATGAGAAGCGTGCAGAAATCCTAGCGGAGGTTGCGGAGAAGGGCGCTAAGCTGGGTGAAGACATGGACAAGGCGCAAAAATCTATCAAGGCGGCAAGAGCTATGGATGCTCAGTACAAGCAATTGCTGCTGAAGCACAAGGCAAAGAAAGCACCAGCTCACATCGTCGAAGACCCCGGCGTTCGGCGCAGGTTGGGATATGACGGAACCAAGTCGGCAAAAGCCACCCCATACATTGATTCAGAGGGGAGGAAAGTAATGCCAACTCCCGCCCTAAACATTGCCATCGCCAAGACCCTCCTAGAGCAGGATAGGTCGACAGAAGCAGTTGCTCAAGTGTACGACCTCGTCGCCAAGGCATGCAAGCAATAGGAAAAGGCCACCTGGCAGAGGATCGAATCTAACCCGGAGTTTTGCCAGTCAACCCTGAACAGTCGGAAAAGGCCAAGATCTCCATGTGACGAGGGATCCCACACAGGCTCCACGGAGCGAAGATGGAGGGATGCGTGCAACAGGACTAATGACATACCCATATCTTCCGACCATGGAGAAAGGGCTCATCCTCGTCAATCATCGCCACCCCCGCAATCCCGGTGTCACGAGGAACCACAGTCGCGCCACCGCACGAGCATGCCACCTCTTAGGCGTGCCCAGGCCGATATCATTATACACGACCAGGGTGAGCAGCCCGGCATGCCGAAGAGCGCAACGACATTGAAGGACACATGAGCAAATCCTACAAGGAAGCACCACGTACGACAAGCAACCGCGATAGGCACGAGGAGTCGCATGGAGGGAATAGCAAGAAGGATAACCCACCGCCTCCACCGCCACCATCGCCACCTAGCAGCCATCCTAGCGGATGACAATGCAGATCCCATAGATCGCACCACAACTCCTCTCCCCATGATGGAAAAGGGAAATAACCGGAGCCGTATGACACGCGTTCATGGCTGGACAAGATGCAAGAAGCACGGGAGCTCCCATATCTTGGGCCATGTTGTTTTGGACCAATAATACGGGCTACAACCTACCCCAAGGGCCTCCGGATAGACAAGACCATCAAGCCCTATGACGGCACTGCTAGGCCAACCACATGGTTGTAGGACTATAGTGAAGCAATTCACATCGCAGGGGGAAACACTAATGTCGCTATTAAGTACCTCCCGCTTATGCTTACTAGCACTGCCCGATAATGGATTGACGACTTGCCGGAGAAATAAATATGCAATTGGTTAGACATGCATGAAGCATTCACCAAGAACGTTGAGGGCATGTACAAGCGTCCCTGCACTGTCGGAGACCTACAACGGTGCGTATAGGAAAAGGATGAAACCTCCCGTGCCTACCTATCTCGCTGGCTGGATATGAAAAATTCGTGCATAGGGGTGCACGAACAAACCGCTATGGCCGCTTTCATCGACGGTCTAGAGAAGGGGACATTGCTCCAGCATACGTTGAAGCGCAAGCAAGACAACAACGAGCTCAACCTCAACGCAATAATCGCCATGGCCAGCGAATTTGCCGTTGCTGACGATGACGCGTGCGGATTTTTGCTAGCAATAGCAATCCCTATCCAGGCTAGAAAGAACAATAACAACAAGCGGAACACTCCGCCTGAAGAGAAGCAAGCAGCCGACATGGTCGCCATAACATTCACTGGAAGAGGCAGAGGTAGACAGCATGGTCGTGGTCGGGGGCTAGCCATGGTCAGCAGAGGAGCGATTCTACACCCTCAGCACCCCACGTTCCCCGACATACGAAGATTACCGTGATATGCCATGTTTCGTCCACCTTGCTGCAAATGGCAAAGACACCCACACCAACCGCCAATGCAAGTTTGTCAATGATCTCAAGGAGGACCCTGAGTCCGGCTACAAGAGAAGTCGGAAGAACAGACCCCATGGAAAGGGCAAAGGGAAGAAGAAGGAGGAGGATTCCCAGGATTCAAGCGATATGGATGAAGACGTGGAACCCAAGTCCGCCGACAAGGGCGAGGGCAAAGGGAAAAATCCCTTCGAGAAGAAGGCCCCTGTCTACCACACTTTTCTTGGCACCCCCACCGTCCGGGCCCAGAAAACCACTCTTAGGATACTGATGGCTACCCTTCCTCCGGTTCCCCAGTATGTTAGATGGTCAGAGATTCCAATCACTTGGGATAGGAAGGATCATCCAGATCTTATCCCAACAGAAAACCAGTATGCCATGGTCACCAACCCTTTGATTGACAGTGCAGAGTCAACCAAGTGCCTCGTGGACAGTGGAAGCAGCATCAACATCATGTATCTGGATACACTGCACAAGATGAACTTGACGGAGATGCAGCTAAGGAAGAGCAACACCGTGTTCCACGGCGTCGTCCCTGGATGACAAGCAAATTCCTTGGGTTGCATCACCCTTCTGGTCGCTTTTGGTGACGTCAACAATTACCGCCAAGAATGCATGACCTTTGAAGTGGTGCCCTTCAAGAGCATGTACCACGTCATTTTCGGACACGACATATTTCACTCCTTCCTCGCAAGGCCATGCTTTGTATACAACAAGCTCAAGATACCCAGACCAAATGGCATCATCACCATTGACGGAAGCTTCACCAAGGCAAGGGAGTGCGAGCTCAACGAAGCCGCCTTCGCCAAAGTAGTCCTCTACGATGAGGAGTTCAAGGAGATCCAGAGCCAGGTCGATGCCTCGGAGATGTCGTCTTTGAAGAATAAAATCAGTGCTGCCGAACCCGCAATCAAGGCCGCCATCAAGACCAAGCAGGTGGAGCTTGTTGAAGGAGATTCCTCCAAGACCACCGCCATTGGCACGGACCTGGATCCCAAATAGGAAAGCGCGCTCGTCGAGTTCCTCCATGATAATAGGTACATCTTTGTCTGGAAACCTGCAGACATGAAAGGTGTACCTAGGGAACTTGCCGAGCATAGTCTGAATATTGATCATAAAGCCAAACCGGTGAAACAACCACAATGATGCTTTGGTGAAGAAAGACGAAGGGCTATAGGCAAAGAGATCGCTAGGTTACTTAAGGTTGGCTTTATCCGAGAAGTTATTCACACCTGATGGGTGGCAAATCTTGTACTTGTCCCCAAAAAGGGAACCAATGAACTAAGAATATGTGTTGATTACAACAGCTTGAACAAAGCATGTTCGAAGGATTCATTTGCTTTGCCTCGCATTGATAAAGTCATTGAATCGAAGGCTGGCTCGGAACTTCTGTGTTTTCTTGATGCCTACTTAGGTTACCAGCAAATCCGGATGCGAAAGTCGGACCAATTGGCCACTTTATTCACCACACCTTACGGCACATACTGCTATGTCACGAGGCCCTTTGGGCTGAAAAACTCTGGTGCTACGTACTAGCGGACGATGCATCGATTCCTACATGACCAAATAGGTCGCAACGTACATGCTTATGTGGATGACATCGCGGTAATGTCAAAGAAATTGAATGACCTTATCACCGACTTGCAGGAAACCTTTGACAATCTTTAGAAGTACAACATGATGCTTAACCCTAAGAAGTGCGTCTTCGAGGTGCCATCTAGCAAACTGTTGGGCTTCATCGTTTCTCATTGCGGAATTGAGGTCAACCCGGAGAAAATCAAGGCCATCCTTGACATCAAATGCCCAACGTCCTTGATGACCCACAAGTATAGGGGGTGTATCACAATATTTTCGATAAGTAAGAGTGTCTAACCCAACAAGGAGCAGAAGGTGTTGATGAGTGGCTTGGAGCAGGAATTCTCTGTAAATACTTAGCAAACGGATTTTTAGGGGTTTTTGATAATGCAGATAAATAAAGTACGAGTAAATAAAAGACAATAATAATAAATGCAGCAAGTGGCCCAATCCTTTCTTTAGAAAAGGACAAGATGGTTGTATTACTTAAGATTGCCAAACGTTCTTGAGGACACACGTGAATATCGTCAAGTGCTTTCGCTTCATACGGTTGATTAATCTTCTTTAGTTGGATAAGTGTTGTGTGGGTGAACCTGTGCTAATGTACCGACCTTCCTAGGACTACTACATACTTGTGATTATACCCGTTGCAAACATCCGCAAGTACAAGAAAGTAATTACGATAGAAACCTAACCACAGCTTTAAACTCTGAGATCCTAACCTCCCTTGTGCGAAGGTTTCCTAACGGGGGTTCATGTTTATGTCACTCCGGCAACCCCTACAATTAGTAGCCAAATACACAATGCATTTTCCTAGGCCCATAAAGGTGAAGTGTCATGTATTTGACGTTCACATGACACCACTAGAAGAATAACACTACAACTTAAATAACAAACTATTGAATCTTTCTCAACACAATTCCACTACTAACAACATGACTTCTCCCATGTCCTCAAGAACTAAACGAAGTAATCACAAGACATCATATGGATCAAGTCTAGAGATGGAATAATGATAAGTAACAATCTGAACATAAATGATAATTCAATGGTTCCACTCAATAGCATCAACTACAACAAGTAATCAACACTGGGAAAGTTTCCCTAAGAACTATGCAAGATTCAACCCAATTGTTACAATGGTGTGGAGTGGTGATGATGGTGCTGGTGGAGATGGTGATGGAGATGATGATGATAATGATCCCGATGAAGTCCAGCTTGATGGTGGTGTTGATGGCGACGATATCCCCTCTCCGGGAAGGAATTTCCCCGACAGAATTCTGCCTGCCAGAGAGATCTTTCTCTCTCTGCAGTTTTCCGCCCCGCAGAACCGGCATAATCTTTCTGTGGTCGCTCCCCGAGGCTTAGGGTTTCGTGAGGGATAATATACGCCAAAGAGGAGAGCTGGAGGTGGGCCAGGGTGGCCACACCACCTAGTGGCGCGGCCAGGGGTGGCCCACGCGAGGGGGGTGGTGTGGGCCCCCTGTGGCCCAACTCCACTCCCCCTTCTGGCATCTTTCGTCTTCTGGAAAAATAGAATTTTCCATGTATTTTATGGGATTTTCTGATCTTTGCGAATTTCGCCTCCAAACAATGCCTTTTCCATCAGAATCCTGACTTCAGCGGTCCATCCTCCAAAAGTCATCAACCATGCAAAAACAGATGAAATAACATAAGTATCATCTCTTAATATTAAATATATCAATGAATAACAGTAAATTATGATATAGAATAGTGATGCAAAATGGACAAATCAACTCCCCCCAAGCTTAGACGTTGCTTGTCCCAAGCAAAAACTAAGCTCAATAAACATGACCTCAGGTTTATGGAGTGAAGTGTCGATAAAAGAATACGGACAAGGAGCATCACATTCATCAATACACAAATCATAATAGAAGACAACTCACTATTATATAACTTAACTTGCAATAAGCAAAGGAAACACAATAAAGATACATAAAGTAAATCATAATTGGTAATGGCAAACTTTTCTCTTGGTCAAAGGATAGCTAACAATTTGTAGGAGTTCAAACATAAAGGGGTTTTCAATGATAGCTTTTCAAAGTAATATTCACTAAGATAAGAGAAATGTGCAAAACAAGGAACATAAGAAACATGATTGAATAAATCATCATATGAATGAATGAAACACAACAACTCAAAATACTAGCTGAGATAGAAAGGAATAGGTTTACTGACTCAACTAAAAAGTAAAAGATAGGCCCTTCGCAGAGGGAAGCAGAGATTTCAAGTTTCATAAAGAACTTCCAAAAATTATGGTACTTATTAGCTTTCAGCTCTCATTGCCCCTATCATAAGCATCTTTAGGTGATTAAGGTTAAAGTGAAAAAACTATGGAGTATATGCTTGACAAAGTATAAGTTGGCGATCTCATGTCCCTTGAATACGAGGGCCGCTCCTCATGCTACTCAAGTTTAGTTACCGGTAAGTTCTTGTCATAGTAAGTACATGTGTATCATAGAGAGCGGCCAATAGGGTACCTCTTGCCCGATGATATGGAAGAATCCCCATATCAAAATGACAAGAAAAGCAGACAATAAGCATCTCAGCATCTCTTTATTTACCATGGGAAAATGGTGCTTTTTCTCTCTTTCCTCTTTTCTCATCTTTGTTTCTTTTTTCTCAATCTCTATCTCTTTTTTTATAAGAAGAATGCTTCATAGATTGCTCACTATGGTTACGCTGCAGGTTTCCACCATGATTAGGCATGGATTAGACCAGTGCTGACTCGTGTATTAACGAGCTCGTTGGGGAACTCCAAGAGGAAGGTATGATGAGCATAGCCGTAAGTTTCCCTCAGTTATGAAACCAAGGTTATCAATCTAGTAGGAGCAAGGAAACACCCCAAAGGTTTAGCTAGCTAAACTTTGGCAGGGCGCACTACCGGTGCCAGCAAGCAACATGGATACCTGCACAACACAACCACAGAACTCTGTCCCCACCTTGCGATGAGGTTGTAAATCTCACCGGTTTTGCTGAAAACAAAGGATTAAACGTATCGACTGGAAGAAAGTAATAGTTTGCAGAAAGTAAACACAAAGCAGTAAACAGTTGATTGTAGATTGATGATAAAAGAAAAGACCGGGGTCCATAGTTCACTAGAGGTGGCTCTCCTTAAGATAGATAACATGTTTGGTGAACAAATTACAACGGGGCAATTGACAAACATCGAGAAAGCATACAAGCATATACTACTCATCTTGACTCCTTTGAGATTCAATTGGGCATTACAACATTATACATAGACCGCCATCCAACTGCATCTATTACTAATAATCCACCTTCGGGTTATCATCCGACCCCCCTCCAGTATTAAGTTGCTAGCAACGGATAATTGCATTACGAATTGCGTGTAAAGTAAACAATACGATTGTTCTATGAACAAAGGATTGTTGTTTTCTCCCTAGTAGCAATAGCACATCTAGTACCTTAGAGATTTCTGTCACTTCCCCGGATTACCAGAGGCAGGAACCCATTATCGAGCATAAATACTAACTCTTGGAGTTGCTAGCATCTACTTGGCTAAGATAGCTACTAACAACGGAAAGCATGCAAGATCACAAATAACAAAGACATGATAGAATCAATAATCAATCTGAAATAGCATCTCAATATCCATCAGATCCCCGCAAACACAACATGCAGAATTACAAATAGATGATCTTGATCATGAACAGAGCTCACAAGATCTAAACATGAATGCACAAAGGAGGAGAACCAGCCATCTAGCTACTACATGGACCCGTAGTCCAGAGATGAACTACTCACGCATCACACCGGAGGCTTGCATGATGATGAAGAAGGCCTCCAGGGTGAATTCCCCTCTCTGGCAGGGTGCCGGGAAGGGCTTCAGATCCCTCCCGATCCAGGGATGGAGATGACGGTGTCTACAGACTCTTTCGTGGAATTTTGATTGGGTACTTAGGGTTTCCGTATCAGAGGCAATATATAGGCGGAAGGAGAGGACGAGGGGGTGTCTGGAGCGGCCAGACCACCCCATGGCGCAGGCCAGGCCTGGCCGCGCGGCCAGGTGGTGTGGCCGAGCCCCAGCCCCTCTCCGTCTCGTATTCTCGCTCTAGGTGTCCCTCGATGAAAAACTGACTTTGGCTTTTGTCCCGTCCAATTCTGAGAATATTCATTTTCTGACTTTCCTAGAACCAAAAACAGCAGAAAACAGGCAGTTGGCACTGTGGCTCTTGTTAATAGGTTAGTCCAAGAAATCATATGAAAAGTACTCCAAAGTGTGGACAAAACACAAGAAAGTAGATAAAACCAAGCATGGAACATCAAAAATTATGGATACGTTTGCAACATATCAACATCCCCAAGCTTAACTCCTGCTCATCCTCGAGTAGGTAAGTGATAAAAAGAAAGAATAATTTTTGAGCTGACATGCACCATCATAATATTGATCAAAGTATTTGTAAAACATTCAAAGATGGGATCATAGTACTTCAATCATAACATGAAAGACAAAGTTCTAGCAATAAGACAAAGAAACTATGTTGCAACATGAAAAGGCACAAACAAAAGATTAATGAATAACAATGCTTTGCAAGACGTTTGTTTGTTTCACATAAAGAAAACATAGCATAGTGGCATTCAACTTGTCCCTCATAGAGTATCAAACATAAATGCATAAGACACCTTCAAAGTTCATAAGAGTGACTAGATACAAATAGTTTAAAACAAGCAATATCAAAGTTATGCATCAATCAATAAGTCTTGGGACAATGCACATAGAACTAAGAATGGCCACTATGCTCTCAAAGTAGGTGCATAAAGATAGAAGGTGGAGACGCAACATAAAAGTAAATGAAGGGCCTTCATAGAAGGAAGTAGAGATTCAAGTTTCATAAAGAGCTTACAAAAATTATGATACTTAATAGCTTTCAGCTCTCATTGCCCCTATCATAACCATCTTGAAGTGATTAAGGTTAAAGTGAACAAACTATGGTGTATATGCTTGACGAAGTATAAGTTGGAAATCTCATGTCCCTTGAATACGAGGGTCGCTCCTCATGCTAGTCAAGTTTAGTCACCGATAAGTTCTTGTCATTGTAAGTACATGTGTATCATAGAGAACCACCAACGGGGTACCCCTTGCCCGATGATACGGAAGAATCCCCATATCAAAATGACAAGGCAAGCACACAACAAGCATCTCAGCAATCTTCTTATTTACCATGGGGATATGGCGCTTTTTTCTCTCTTTCCTCTTTTCATAATCTCTTTTTTATTTCTCTTTTTTTCTCAATATGTGACTCTTTTTTTATAAGAAGAATGCTTCATAGACAGCTCATTATGGTTACGCTGCAGGTTTCCACCATGTCAGCATGGATTAGACCAGCGGCCCAGCCGTTTCTCTAACACATATACATAACTCCATATACTTACAAGCTCCCCTTTCCTTTCACACCGATGACATCCATAGACAAAAGAGCATGATATCAACTAGGTACGAAGTACAAGTGCAATGTTGAAAGCGTTCCTGATGATAGCATGGTTCTGCTAATCCCCAACCAATAAGTGCAAGCATATACAACATAGACGACACAATGGTTCAAGTTTATTAAGGGCAAGAAAAGTAAAGTGTGCCATCAAGTTTGTGAGAGCTTTAATCACTAGTTTTCTCATAACAAGTTTAATTTGGAAGGTAGATAAAAACATGAATATACTAGGAATAGCATATGCTAGTAGGTAGGTATGGTGGACTCTTTGGAATAACTTGGTTTTAGGAGTTGGATGCATGAGAGGAACTCATACTTGGTTGTGGAGGCTAGCAAAAGACTAGGAGCGACAAACTAAGTGAGCAATAATGGCCATAATCATGCAGAGCGACAAAACATCATTGATCAAAGCATAAAGTGATACTACAATTTGAAAACTAAAGGATCATAAAGGCTATGGTGATTTGGGATAGTCATAACATGGTGTGAGCATGCGCCAAGTCAACCCAAATAAAGCATCAAAGGAGAATACCACAATACTATGCTTTAATATGCTAAAACAACGCATAATTCTTCCAAGGCACATTAAGCAATCTCAATTTTTTATAACAAGTCATGCTACAGCAAATAATACTAAGCATAAAGCCAAAACAATATCAAGCATGGCTGACAAAGCATAGGCCACAGTCAAAAACAAGCTCTCTTTACCACTTAAGCATGAACTTTCCTACTCTTTTCCAATCCAAACCAAACTATTTGAAAACCAATGTATGAAAGAGGGGGTCCAACCAATTTATTCAGCAAACTAAGAAAACAAAGCAATCGAAAAACCAAAACAAAAACGAAAAAGAAGACGCTCCAAGAACAACACAACTGTGCATGAAACAATAAAAATGAAGCGTTTGGAAGAAACCTGAGATTTTTATTGATGAAGAGGGGGATGCCTTGGGCATCCCCAAGCTTTGACGCTTGTACTTCTTGGATATTTCTTGGGATGACACACGTGTCATCCCCAAGCTTGAGATTTAGTCCATCCTTCATCTTATTAATCATTCCTTCCATACACCTGAAATTTTTCCTTCATACAAAACTTCACACAATCTTTATTAGCAACATTAATTTACTCAAGATAATAAGTCTTTATGTTCAGTTCTAACACCAATAAAACTTCCATTAAAACACTAGATACTGTAGCACTTCCCTCAAAAAGCTCAATTCCCCAAAAGAACTCAAAAAGGAACCAACAAGAAGCAAATGCAGAAAATGGCAGAAATCTGTCAAAACAGACCAGAAGGTAAAGATGAATTTTTTCGAAGACCTTATCTTGCTCAAATCAAAAAATGTTGCACTAACAAAAGTTATATAACAACCTGGGGCAGAAGCACAAAAAATAACGCCTCAAAAAGACGTATAGAGATTTTATATGAATTTTTACGGTGAAGTACATCAATCTGTTTTAGGACAGCAACTTTCCCAATCATTACTTCTCTCTTATTAGAGGTTACTCTTGGCACAAAAAGCAAATAAAAAGGATAAGGAGCGGTTATTACAGAGGTAATAACTTCCAAGACTCATCTAAAACTTTTGGGTTATCTCCCAATTAGTACTTTTCTTTAACGCCTTTAAGTTAGGCATAAGAAGCAAGAAAAATAATCAAGTGTTCTCAAATGAAGAAGCATTAAGAGCAAATTTGTTTTCATAGGAGAGGCAAAAGAAATCTTCTCTCTCTTCTAAGGGAAGTGTTCTATACCTTTCTTGAGTGGGAGTAGATATTTAATGGTTCCTTCTTTCATATCAATAATGGCACCAACAGTTTTAAGAAAAGGTCTTCCCAAAGTAATAGGACAAGAAGCATTGCATTCAACATCCAAAACATAGAAATCAACGGGAACATAGGCATTGTTAACCATAATAAGAACATCATTAATACTCGCCATGAGTTTCTTTTTAGCATTATCATCAAGTGGGACATTCAAATAACAATCTTCAAGTGGTGGCAAATCAAGCATATCATAAAATTCTTCTAGGCATAATATAAACACTACTATCAAGATCACATAAAGCTTTAAAATCAAAATCATTCACTTTCATATTAATCATGGGTTCCCAACCATCTTCTTGTTTTATAGGAATAGAAGCTTTATGTTTCATCTTTTCTTCTTTGATATTTATGAGAGCATCAGTAATGTCTTTTGTAAAGTCCATGTTCATAGCACTAGCATTAGGACTTTTAGCAAGCTTTTGTAGGAACTTAATACAGAAGAACAAAAATTCACGCCTTAAAAAGGTGTACATATATTTTACACAAATTTTTACGGTGAAGTACAGCAATCTGTTTCAGGACAACAACTTTCCCAATCATTACTTCTCGCTCATTAGAGGTTACTCTTGGCACAAAAAGCAAATAAAAAGGATAAGGAGCGGTTATTATAGAGGTAATAACTTCCAAGACTCATCTAAAACTTTTGGGTTATCTCCCAATTAGTACTTTTCTTTAATGCCTTTAAGTCAGGCATAAGAAGCAAGAAAAATAATCAAGTGTTCTCAAATGAAGAAGCATTAATAGAAAATTTTGTTTTCATAGGAGAGGCAAAAGAAATCTTCTCTCTCTTCTTAGGGAAGTGTTCTATACCTTTCTTGAGTGGGAGTAGATATTTAATGGTTCCTTCTTTCATATCAATAATGGCACCAACAGTTCTAAGAAAAGGTCTTCCCAAAGTAATAGGACAAGAAGCATTGCATTCAACATCCAAAACATAGAAATCAACGGGAACATAGGCATTGTTAACCATAATAAGAACATCATTAATACTCCCCATGAGTTTCTTTTTAGCATTGTCATCAAGTGGGACATTCAAATAACAATCTTCAAGTGGTGGCAAATCAAGCATATCATAAATTCTACTAGGCATAATAGAAACACTACTATCAAGATCACATAAAGCTTTAAAATCAAAATCATTCACATTCATATTAATGATGGGTTCCCAACCATCTTCTTGTTTTATAGGAATAGAAGCTTTATGTTTCATCTTTTCTTCTTTAATCTTTATGAGAGCATTAGTAATGTCTTTTGTAAAGTCCATGTTCATAGCACTAGCATTAGGACTTTTAGCAAGCTTTTGTAGGAACTTAATAACTTCAGAGATATTGCGACCATCAAGATCAAAATCATAATTATCATCTAAAGTAGTTGAGCTATTACTAGGCTCAACACTAGTGGTAGTGATAGTAGAAACACTAATATTTCTAGCAATTTCATCTTCTCTTTCCCACTTAGCATGCAATTCAGCTAATTGTCTAACATTTTCATCAAATCTCACTTGTATGGCATTAGTAGATGCAAAGGGATTCTCATTAGTTTTAGGTTTAACAACCATTTTATTCAAAGAAGATTGAGCTTCAGCCAAAGATGCTATATTTCTTTCAGCATTAGAAAGTTTCAATTGCAAATTAGGAATTTCCCTATTCAAATTCTCAAGTTGATGACTAATATTCTTCAAAATAGTAGATTGTTCCTCCATAATTTTAGTAAATAATTTGTTTTGTTCATATTGCATTTGCATGACGTTCTTAGTGGCTCT
The DNA here is from genome assembly GCA_023614405.1 of Avena insularis. Taxonomy (NCBI): domain Eukaryota; kingdom Viridiplantae; phylum Streptophyta; class Magnoliopsida; order Poales; family Poaceae; genus Avena; species Avena insularis. Next base: position 424,798,795 of record CM042696.1, read on the forward strand.
TTCAACTTCTAAAATTCTTCCTTCACTAGGTAATCTAGGTTTGCCATTATAACCATAAGTATTATTAGGAGGGTAAGGCCTATAATTGTTATTACCATAAGCATTGTTGCAAAAATTATTATTTATTATAAAGTTCACATCAACTTGCTCTTCTTGAGCAACCAAAGAGGCTAAGGGAACATTATTTGGATCAATATGGGCTTTCCAATTAAGAAGCATAGACATAATAATATAAATTTCATCACTCAAGGAGGAGGTGTCCTCAACAGAATTTACCTTCTTACCTTGTGGAGCTCTCTCAGTATGCCATTCAGAATAGTTAACCATCATATTATCCAGAAGCTTTGTTGCAGCTCCCAAAGTTATGGTCATAAAGGTACCTCCAGCAGCAAAATCCAATAGATTTCTTGAAGAATAGTTCAATCCTGCATGAAAGGTTTGGATAATCATCCAAGCAGTCAGTCCATGAGTGGGACAATTCTTTACCAAAGATTTCATTCTTTCCCAAGCTTGAGCAACATATTCATTATCATATTATTTAAACTTCATTATTTCACTTCTCATAGATATAATCTTAGCAGGAGGATAGTATTTTCCAATAAAAGCATCTTTGCACTTAGTCCAAGAATCAATACTATTCCTAGTTAGGGAATTTAACCACTCTTTAGCTTTTCCTCTCAAAGAGAAAGGAAACAATTTAAGCTTAATAATATCTCCATCTATCTCCCTATGCTTTTGCATCTCACAAAGTTGAACAAAGTTATTTAGATGGAAAACATCATCTTCATTACCAATACCAGAAAATTGTTCTCTCATAACAAGATTGAGTAAAGCAGGTTTTATCTCAAAGAAAGTAGCTTCAGAAACAGGTGGAGCAATAGTTGTGCTCATGAAATCATTGTTGTTGGTGCTAGTGAAGTCACACAACTTAGTTTTTTCTAGAGTAGTCATTTTTTTGTGTTTTTAATAAAGAAAGCAAACTTGTAAAACTAATTTTTTAGTGTTTTTGAAAAAGAAACAAGCAAACAAAACGAAAGTAAACTAAGCAAAACAAAAAAACAAAGTAAACTGATTGGTTATGAGGGACTCCCCTTGTGAAGATGTCCTTGACTCCCCGGCAACGACGCCAGAAAATACTTGTTGACTCGTGTACTAACAAGCTCGTTGGGGAACCCCAAGAGGAAGGTATGATGAGCACAGCAGTAAGTTTCCCTCAGTTATGAAACCAAGGTTATGAATCCAGTAGGAGCAAGGAAACACCCCAAAGGTGTAGCTAGCTGAACTTGGGCAGTGCACACTATCGGTGCCAGCAAGCAACGTGGAGACCTGCACAACACAACCACAGAACTCTGCCCCCAACTTGCGATGAGGTTGTAAATCTCACCGGTTTTGCTGAAAACAAAGGATTAAACGAATCGAGTGGAAGAAAGTAATAGTTTGCAGAAAGTAAACACAAAGCAGTAAACAGTTGATTGTAGATTGATGATAAAAGAAAGGACCGGGGTCCATAGTTCACTAGAGGTGGTTCTCCTTAAGATAGATAACATGCTGGGTGAACAAATTACAGCGGGGCAATTAACAAACATCGAGAAAGCATACAAGCATATACTACTCATCTTGACTCCTTTGAGATTTGATTGGGCATTACAACATTATACATATACCGACATCCAACTACATCTATGACTAATAATCCACCTTCAGGTTATCATCCGAACCCCCTCAAGTATTAAGTTGCAAGCAACGGATAATTGCATTACGAGTTGCGTGTAAAGTAAACAATATGATTGTTCTATGAACAAAGGATTGTTGTTTTCTCCCTAGTAGCAACAACACATCTAGTACCTTAGAGATTTTTGTCACTTCCCCAGATTACCAGAGGCATGAACCCACTATCGATCATAAATACTAACTCTTAGAGTTGCTAGCATCTACTTGGCCAAGATAGCTACTAACAACAGAAAGCGTGTAAGATCACAAATAACAAAGACATGATAAAATCAATAATCAATCTGAAATAGCATCTGAATATACATCGGATCCCCGCAAACACAACATGCAGAATTACAAATAGATGATCTTAGTCATGAACGGAGCTCACAAGATCTAAACATGAAAGCACAAAGGAGGAGAACCAGCCATCTAGCTACTACATGGACCCGTAGTCCAGAGATGAACTACTCACGCATAACACCGGAGGCTTGCATGATGATGAAGAAGGCCTCCAGGGTGAATTCCCCTCTCTTGCAGGGTGCCGGGAAGAGCTTCAGATCCCTCCCAATCTAGGGATGGAGATGACGGCGGCTACAGACTCTTTCGTGGAATTTTTATCGGTTTTCATATCAGAGGCAATATATAGGCGGAAGGAGAGGCCGAGGGGTGCCTGGGGTGGCCAGACCACCCCCTGGCGCGGGCCAGGCTTGGCCGCACGGCCAGGTGGTGTGGGCGGGCCCCAGCCCCTCTCTGTCTCGTATTCTGGCTCCAGGTGTCCCTCGGTGAAACACTAACTTTGGCTTTTGTCCCGTCCAATTCTGAAAATATTCATTTTCTGAATTTCCTGGAACCAAAAACAGCGGAAAACAGGCACCTAGCACTGTGGCTCTTGTTAATAGGTCAGTCCAAGAAATCATATGAAAAGTACACCAAAGTGTGGACAAAACACAAGAAAGTCGATAAAACCAAGCATGGAACATCAAAAATTATGGATACGTTTGCAACGTATCAACCAGTCGCCCAGGCGTTTCTCTAACACACATACATAACTCCATGGACTTACAAGCTCCCCTTTCATTTCACACCGATGACATCCATAAACAAAAGAGCATGATATCAACTGGGTACAATGTACAAGTCCAATGTTGAAAGCGTTCCCCATGACAGCATGGTTCTGCTAATCCCAATGTATAAGTGCAAGCATATACAACATAGACGACACAATGGTTCAAGTCTATTAGGGGCAAGAAAAGTAAAGTGTGCCATCAAGTTTGTGAGAGCTTTCATCACTAATTTTTACATAACAAGTTTAATTCGGAAGGAAGATAAAAACATGAATTTACTTGGAATGGCAAATAATGCTAATAGGTAGGTATGGTGGACATAGATGGCATGGGTTTTGGTTTAAGGATTGGATGCATGAGAAGCATTCCCTCTCAGTACAGGTTTTTGGCTAGCAAGGTTGGGTAGCAAGCATAAGAGTTGAAGGAAACAAACAAACATACAAGTGATAAAAACAAACGTGCAATCTTCCTTGGAAGCACAAACGATCTTAACTAGAGAATACTAAGCTTACGAGCCAATCAAGAAAGAAAGATGATGAAATTATATTTCTGAAGAGTACTTTTATCTTTTTCATTCAATTATCAAATAGTGTTGTCACTAACCAGAGCCAAGTTTGCCAAAACAAACTAAATTTATTCAATGATCCCAAAGTGATACCAATACTAACAACAAGATCAATCATATAACAGAAATTGAAAACTAAAATAAGGTGTGCAAAAGAGTAAATGAAAGAACTTTTCATTAATATTCCATAATGGCAACTCACACCAAGGGATACATAGATAACTAACGAGAGGGGGGACACTTCCATAATGCAAACCATCCTGCATGATAACTTCTCTATTCATGATATGACTCTACTTAAAAAGGTAAAAAGATAGAAGATAGTGATATGATACCGCGGCACTCCCCAAGCTTGGAACAAACCAAGGGGATGCCAAAACCTAATGATGAATTACTCCTTCGGTGGTGGTAGTGTTCTCTCGTCATCGTCCGATTTCCAGGGTTAAGCCTCCCCATCAACAAAAGACATCCTGGTCTCCAACATCCTAAAACTAGCAGCAGCACTTACGCATTTAAACCTAACCTCATACTCACAGTTTTGATTTTGCACGTCGTAGAGCTATGCTTGTAGTTGGTTGGTTGTTCGGTGAAGTGAGAGGATTTCATCCTTAAGCTCGGCAGTCTCCCTCTAGTGCTTGGCGATGAGTTCTGAACTAATCTTATGGATGATATCCACTTCACGTCCCGCCATCTTCTTATACCTAAAGACTTCCTGCTCTAGTGCTTCCATTCTATCCTCCAGACTTCCTTCACCTTTAGGGCCCTGAACCTCTTTTATCCGTACCTCCCCATCTTCGAGCAACAACTCCTTGGGATGAATCTTCAACTCACGCATGTACGGGTTGACGATGTTTGTAGAGGAATCTTCCTTGGCTGATCCAGAGGAAGACATTGTGGCTCCAAAACTGAGAATCTACCTGTCAGAAACAGATCGAAACGAAAACACGACGAGAACACGATATACGAACCTCAGGGAATCCGGGGGATTATATATTACGAAGTTTAACAACAAAAGGAAGGTACTGGTAGAAAATGGGTCGGAGACAGACTCCGGGGCGGCCACACCCACTGGTGGAGCGGCCAGGTGGGCCCGCGCCACGGGGTGGTGTGAGCCACCCTGGCTCCATTTCCGTCCCTCTTTTGCTTCGTTGATTTCCTTGTTAGATAAAAACTGCAAAAATATAACTTGACAGATTTTTTGCGGACCTTTTCTTACCAGAATTGTTACCTATTTGAAAACGGATTTTGCAGGTCTCTGAACTTGGTATTTAATTAATTCTTCCGGAATCACCGCTTGAATAACATCAATATCTTCATCTTCATAAACATATTGCTTGAGTCATTTAACCTTTCACTATCTCGTGACACCACTTTCTCCTACAACTTGGAAATTTCTTTCACACAATTCTCATTAGCAACATTAGTGCATGCAAGGTAATAAAACTTTTAAGTTCAATTTCAACTGAAATCCATCAAAACATAAGCTACTGAAACAACTCCTTCCGCAAGCCCAAAAGGAAATCGATTTAAGAGGCAAATGCAAGAGTGGTAAAAATCTTTCAAAACAGACCAGCGAGTAAAGATCATTTTTTCGAAAATCTTCTGTTGCTCAAATGAAAAAGTGCAAAACTAACGAAAGTTGAATAACAACCTGGGGCAGAAGCACAAACAATTACAGCTTAATCCGACGTACAAAGATTTTTCACGAATGCACAAAAATCTGTTTCAGGACAACAACTTTCCCAAATATTACTTCTCTCTCGTTAGAGGTTGATCTTGACACAAAATCCAAACAAAAGGATAAGGAGAGGTTATCAACGAAGTAATAACTTCCAAAACTAAAATAAACAAAAACAAACTGAAAGCACAAATTTATTGGGTTGTCTCCCAAATATCTCTTTCTTTATAGCCATTAAGATGGGCATGATAATTTTAATTATGCTCACATAAGAGTAAGAATTGAAGTAAAAAGGGAGCATCAAGAAGAAAAAATACACATGTTTAAGTCTAACCCACTTCTATGCAAGGGAATTTTGTAAGCAAACAAATTGTTGAAACCAGGGACTGCTAGCATAGGAAGGCAAAACAAGTGCAACATAAAGATTTTCAGCATAAAGCGAGGAAACTTAATATCATTGGAATGCACAAGAGCACTTTTGCCTCTCTCGTAGTAACTTTCAGTATCATGCATAAATTGAACGATATAACTATCACAAGAACCATTGTAGCAATGATCACTTATTCTAACAGAAAACACAGGGACACTAGTTCTTATAACACTACTTTGTGAAACCATATTAGAAGTATCCTTACAAAGGATAGTGTGTCCGTCTTCTACATATTTAATGACAAAGTCTTTCACATTTACTATCATAGGTTCAATAGCTACTTGTTCATCAGGTTCGGCAGCTTTATTTTTACTTTCATTAACCATTCTAGCTATCATAGAATATTCCTTTATCTTAATTGGGAAACGCATTTTCTCAATGTAAGGTTCGTGTAAAACATGATTAGCTATATAAACTTCAGTATTTCTTGCAGGAACACCATTAACAATATCTTTATAAGGTGCATGATACTTATTCCACTTCTTTTAGGAATTTCAATATATGAACAAAATCTTTAAAATAACTTGCAATAGCTTGAGAGTCTAGACCATAAGCATTACTAATATTCTGAAAACCATCGGTTCCCATAAAAGATTCAATGCATTCATAATCATATTTTATACCTGACTTTATTCCTTTATCATTCTCCCATGCTTCAGCATTGTCTTAAATACGGTCTAGAAGATCCCATTTAGCTTCTTCTTTCATGCGTGTAAATGATCCAGCACAAGAAGCATCCAATAGATCCATATCATGAAGAGAAAGTCTTGCATAAAAGTTATTGATAATAATATCGTTAGGGAGCTCATGAATAGGACATTTGAGCATTAGTAACTTCAATCTCCCCCAAGCTTGAGCTGTACTTTCTCCATCAAGAGGCCAAAAGTTGTATATTTGATTCTGATCTTTATGAATGTCACTAGGAGGATAAAATTTGGATTAAAAGAGAGGCTCTATTTCCTCCCATTCAAGAGATTGACCATTCTTCAGCAGCTTATACAATTCCTCAGCTCTTCCTTTCAGTGTAATGAGAATAACTTCTTCTTGACTTGATCTTTTGTAATACCTGCACACTTGAACAACCCGCATAATTTGTGTATAAAGAGCAAATGATCACCGGGATGGACAGTTCCATCTCCAAAATAGTAGTTATCCATAACACGATCAACAATTCTTGTAGGTATCTTAAAAGTATCATTCTCAGCAGGTGGTGGTTCATCTACTACCTTAGCAGTGGTGGTAGCATTACGAAATAAGAAACTAAGCGAATTATCCATATTGAAATAAAGTAACTAATAGAAATAAACAATACTCACAGTAGAAGTTTCCTTTACCAGTTCCACTCTCCAATAGAGCTTCACTCCCCGACATCAGTGCCAGAAAATAGTCTTGATGACCCACAAGTATAGGGGGTGTATCGTGGTATTTTCTAAGTAAGAGTGTCGAACCCAACAAGGAGCAGAAGGTGTTGATGAGTGGCTTGGAGCAGGAATTCTCTGTAAATACTTA